>JAQISU010000169.1:1417500-2165000 GCA_029339505.1 Unio delphinus | reverse complement strand
AAGGCTAAGACTCATATGGAGAGACAATAATATATGTCTTAAAACTAAAATCAGACAATTGAGAGCACTATTCATCTCAATCTTGCTATATTCGTGTGAGGCCTGGACCCTGACAGCAGAATTACAACGAAGAATCCAGGCACTTGAAATGAGATGCTACAGAACCATCATTGACATCTCTTACATAGACCACATCACAAATGAAGAAGGGCGTAACACCATCTGGCACAAAGTAGACCATTATGAAGACCTCCTCACCACTATCAAAAAGAGAAAGTTGAAATGGTATGGCCATGTCACTAGAGCCAACAGTATATCCACAACAGTACAGCAGGGCAGTGTCCAGGTTGGCAGAAGGAGAGGTGGACAGAGAAAAAAGTGGAATGACAACATCACAGAATGGACCAGAAAAAGTTTTGCGGAGACACAGGCATTGGCACATGATCGAGACAAGTGGAGGGAACTGGTCAGATGTTCAGTAGCACAGTGCCTCAACGACCACACTAGGTCAAGAGACTGATGATGATGATGATGATGATGATGATGATGATTCTATAACCATTTTGTAAGTTTAAAAAAGGACAACGAACACCTATTTTCTTATGTACTTTGAATGAATATGCTGAGTGAATGGAAATATATACAAATATTGTGTTCAAATCTGTACAAGATATGACCGATTATCTTCAGACATACGCGTCGATAGCCAAAGCTGCAATAGTCGCTATAATATAGCTACACGCAGTGTCTCAACGAGTGACTCTAACACATACGTTTTCGTGGCTTGATTATGTTTTTTCACTATTTTCAAGGAATTCAAGACAGTCTCTGTTGCTGTTAAAGTAAAGGTTCTTAAACGACCAAATACTACATATAATTTTCTCTAATCAGCTAATAACTGTACACAACGAAACTTTAACTTCAAACTTTTGTGTTGTTGTGTTGTTGTTGTGAGGGGTGGGGGACGTTGTTGCTTTTTTGTTTCACGTGCATATGATTCATGAATGAGTTTTTTTCGAGCCGAATATTAGGACTTCACTCCAAGCAATATAAAAAAACACCAATAACACCAATCAAACATTTAATACATCAATTATTCCCATCTCAAATGAATAGATATAAACAGATAATCCCCAATTTTAAGAAATATGTGTCCATTTTACGACACTAAGCGATGCTAATCTATGCTGTCATAAAGATTCGTGAATGTTGTATTTTATGACGTCTGCACTTATAAAATGCCTAATTACTAGGGTTGAAAAATGCCCTCCCAATACACTCTTTATAATCAGCAAATAATCACTAAATTAATACAAAGCAATAAACGGAGACCTAAATGATATCACATGCTCTAGGTTTATTGCAATATCTGTGTTCGTGAAGTCATTAGGTTACACCTGGTCTACCGCCGATATTAAACTATACACAAAATAACGAAGATTAATTCAGATTTGGATATGCAGGAGGAAACAGTTTACAAGGCTTTAAAATGTATACAACATAAAGCGGCAACCTACCACAAATTATACCTTACAACAGTACTAATTAGACAAAGCTTCTACAAATGCCACAATTTCTCCATAAATTACCTCTAACAAAACTGGCATCTTACAAAAAGTAATAATTCTTTTATATAATTTAAGAGGTTAATTGACATGTGCCACTAACAACGGCACATATGTCTTGACCCATGGAAAGAATAAATATGCAAGTAGATAAAAGATTTTAAAATGTTGAAAATTTTATTCCATGGCTATATCTAAACATTTATAAACATCTAATGAAAATGAGATGAGATGAGATAGCATAAAGTCCAAACTCAAAACGAAGAGAAGTAATATTATTTTTAAAAAAAAGATAAAAATTGCAAGGAATACTTTTTTCGCCCAGTTTCATACCTTTCTCCAAAAGTTAACATTAACATATATACCATGTAATAATATAATATAATATAATATAATATAATATAATATAATATAATATAATATAATATAATATAATATAATATAATGTAATGTAATGTAATGTAATGTAATGTAATGTAATGTAATGTAATGTAATGCAATGTAATGTAATGCAATGTAATGTACCGGTAATATAATATAATATAATATAATATAATATAATATAATATAATATAATATAATATAATATAATATAATATAATATAATATAATATAATATAATATAATATAATATAATATAATATAATATAATATAATATAATATTACTATATTAAATAGGAATATCAGAAAAGGGTGCTATTATATATTATAACACACACACACACACACACACACACACACACACACACATATATATATATATATATATATATATATATATATATATATATATATATATATATATATATATATATATATATATATACAAAAGAAGGGAACACGGGGGCATCGTTTAACAAACACTATAGTTCTTACAGTTTAAACACATAATTCAGTATCAATCAGAAACCATCGAAAATAGGCTTACATTAGTCTTGTACATTTTACAGGATACCCGGAGATCGCGGATGTTTTGTTTGGATGATAGGAGGTAAGATTAATATATCGATATATCGAAGTTTTGTTGAAAAATTTCAATCTATCTTTTTAGTCCGATATTTTAATGAGAGTCGACCTTCAAAAACTGTGTTATTATATAGAATACATTTTTTTGGCAGGCTTGTTCAATTTACAAAATAGTATGCGCTTTGAGAGATCTATCAAAAAAGGACATACAGCGACTCCTTGATTTATGCTAATGAAAGCTGGTTTTTAATTTTCTTAATTGTGACGGGTTATTTTTTAACAATTGTCAAATATAACTTTCGAGATGTTTTGATTAAATCTTTGCTACGAGAACAAAATTTTAAGGATAAATGAATACATTCCTAAATTTTGCATGATTTATGTTTCTTTTACTTTTCCATTTTTATTAGTATTATTGTTGCCGCTTATACCTATTTTGTTTCTATTTTACACATTATTCCTCCATGCTGCTGTTGCTTAACTATTTTCATTATCAGTAAGTTCACTACCACCATGACTATGACTATTACAACAATAACCAGTTCCAGATTACCCATTAGGCAGAGTAGGCAACTGCCTATGGGCCCCGCGACTTTTATGGGCCCCATCAGAGGCCCATGAGACCGTGACCGTTGGTCTGGGGCACCAAAAGTTTGACTGCCTATGGGCCTCCACGGTGCTTAATCTGGCGCTGACAATAACTACCACTATTATAGCCATGCCAATATTACTATACAATACGTTTTCCTTTACTTGGAATTTCATTATTGTTAGGATAACTACAATCATTGTTACTATGATACATTTTGTAAAGAAAAATAACAATCTTTGCTATGATAAATTTTGTAAAGAAAAGAATCGTTACTTTGATACATCTTGTAAAGAAGAAAATCAACGTTACTATGATACATCTTGAACAGAACAAAATCATTGTTACTATAATACATATTGTACAGAAAAAAATCATTATCTTGAACAGAAACAAATAATTGTTACTATGCTAAATTTTGTAAAGAAAAAAATCATTGTTACTATGATAAATCTTGTACAGAAAAAAATCATCGTTACTATGATACATCTTGTAAATAAAAAATCATCCTTATTATGATACATCTTGTACAGAAAAAAATCATTGTTAGTATAACATATCTTGTACAGAAAAAAAATATCGCTACTATGATACATCTTGTAAAGAAAAAAATATCGTCATTATGATACATCTTGTACAGAAAAAAATCATCGTTGCTATGATACATCTTGTACAGAAAAAAATCATCGTTGCTATGATACATCTTGTACAGAAAAAAAATCATCGTTATTATGATGCATCTTGTACAGAAAAAATATCGTTACTATGATACATCATGTACATAAAAAAAATCGTTACTATGATACATCTTGTACAGAAAAATTCATCGTTACTATGAGTCATATTGTACAGAAAAAAATCATTGTTAGTATAATATCTCTTGTAAGGAAAAAAATCATCATTACTATGATACAAATTACTATGATACATCTGTAGAGAAAAAAAAATAATTAAAAATCATGGTAACTATGGTATGTATGTAGTGAATAAACATTTTAACAAGTTATCATTACTATGTTAACTCTGTACAAAAATAAAATCGTCATTGTTGTTGTTAACGCCATTTTTCAGCACAATAAAGGCTATACATGGCGGCCAGTATTAATGGTGGAGGAAGAACCTGGGAAAACCCCAGAAAGAACCACCGACCCACGAGAAGCTACTGGCAAGCTTTCTCAATTACCCACACTGGCCGAATCCGAGACTCGAACCCAAGCAGACAGAGGTGAGATGGCAGTGATTCTTAACGATGAGCGCTTTAGACCACTCGGCCACTCGGGGTCCATAAAAAAATCGTCATTACTATATCATATCTTGTACAGAAGAAAGCAATCATCGCTACATTTTGTACAAAAAAAAAACGATCATCGTTACTATCATGCATCTTGTAGAGAAAAACACAAACATTTTTCTTATATATAAAAACTATTATAGAAAACACACAAAGCAGCGGCCAGTTGTTGCGAAAGTGCTTCTTGAAAACAAATGTGAACATATTGGATTAAGCAATGTTTTGAACATTCTTTCTTTTCGCAGTAGAAAGTAATCTTTTTGGGAAACTCGATGTAGTTTGTTTGTAATTGACGATCAGTTGCTAACATGCATACAAATACTTTATAAAATCTGACTGAATACTATAATTACTCTTTCCTACGGTTATTACCTACGGTTATTAACTACGGTTATTAACTAGTTGTATTTAAATCCATCTGCACGATCATATTTAATTTTGTCCACGGGATGAAAAGCATCCTAAAGACATGTCAAGTGAGTGAGCCATTCATGGGGTTGATGATGAATTTGAATTATAGTGCTGTATCGCCCACTAGGGGCATGTAGCACTGTTTTAAGTTTCCATCAAAGCTGGATGTTTAATTTCTCCTGGGGGTGGGGAATGGTGCCGCTTCCCCCAGCAATTTATGTACTCAAGAAATACTATTTAATTTGGTCGTCAGGTCGGGGCTGCTATTAAGTAACCATCGGCCTGAATGGAAGACCTTGGGTAAGTGGGAATAGACCCAACACACACTCAACCCTAACAGCCAAGTATGTGTGTTAATGGTGTGAAATGGCACAAGTGGAGGTATTAGAAATTAGTTTCACATCTCCGCCATTTTGGAGTTATCCGAGTTGTGGCAATAAAAGAGAGGTACCATTACGTCCAAAGATGTACAGCTCGCAATATCGTAATTCCGTGCTTAATTCAAATCTGGTCCAGTTATTACTACTAATGGACAGGAAAATACCAATAATGTGTGAGCCACCTATGCAATTAAATCAAATCAATGAAGTCGTAAAATTTGTATAACTATCTTAACTTTGCAATATTTCTAATACAAAGTGTACATGTATTAAGTCCCTAACAAGATTGAATACTAAGATATCTGTGCGACATAAATAAGTATAGTCACTGTTTGGTAAAAATAGCTTGTTAATTTTGAACGGTGTGCAAAAAAAAAAGTGATCAAGTCAGGTTTCGTGAAATAGATTGTTCGAAGAGGGTTCTCGTACCAAATGAGTTAACTAGGCAATGAAAGCAATCGGATTCTTTTCTGTGTTGCTTTTTCTTGTCTGTTAGAGTAGCCCCTAATGTCCGGCTGCCACCTTGTTCTCATGGTGTCCCAGCATATGGTTGTTCCCTCGTACCAGCATTTTCCTTTGTCATGGGTTTTTTGAAGTTGTTTCTCACCTGATGTTTTTTTTTTTTTTCGGTTTTGGTCCAGCGGTGATGTTCCTTTATCCAAACTTGTTCCCCCCTAAATTGGATGAACTCAGTGCTGTTTTGTGTTAATAGAATCTACAGCCCATACGCCCCAGCCCTTATAGTTGAGTTGGGGGGTATATATGCCTAAAGCTAGATAAATTTAATTGCAGCCTTTTTTTGCGGGGCCTGGTATTCTTGGGCTTTTGACTACCTCATACTGTCTAAATTGGGACCATAATATCGGGACAGAATTTTATGATATCAGACCATCTACTTATATTTAATTTTTGATTCTCTGACTTTAGAACGTATTTACTGTCAATGAGGCTTTATTGAGAGGAAAGTTAGAGAAGGTAATAGTAGTGAGGGTAGGTTCCTATACTTATTGTATGGGCTGTTTTTAAAAACATTTCTTTCGGGGTGAGGGTGGGTGGCATTTACATAGAGTTTTTATTCCCTAATTGTCTTCATTATCTATTCGTTGTGGTTTGTGTACCCCTATTACTTTATCTTTCATCTACTTTGTTGACTTGTTATTATTTCCGGAGTGATTTGATTACTCAAAGGGCTTTGAGTAATTTTTCAAGGTTCCCTAGTTTGTTTTTAGGGTTACTTGCATCTTTATTTTTCGGTTTGGTTGTTCAGTGTATGAGCCTTGGTGATCTCATGCCCACCGTAGTGTATGTCGGTTACAAGGACGGTTAATATCTACCTGCTTTTTCCTGGTGGTGCTCCATTCCTTAAAGAGGCTTTCTTCTTGGTTGCCTACCCCGGGAATACTCTAGTACTAGTTTTTATGTAATCCTTTTGGTCTCCCTGTTTTGTTTATTGGGTTACTCGCATCTTTAATTTCCGGTTTGGTTGCTCAGTATACGAGCCTTGATCATCTCATGCTCACCGTAGTGTATGTGGGTTCCAAGGATGGTTGAGATCTACCTGCTCATTCCTGGTGGTTCTTCCATCCCTTAAAGAGGTTTTCATTTTTGATGAATACTTTTAGTTTGAGCTAGTACTAGGTTTCTTCCTTAGTTTTTTCCTTTCTTTTTCTTCTCGTTATTATGTTCTTTATTTTCATATTTTCTAAATTTTCTTTAGTAGCCCTGTTGTTTTTAAAAATTCAATTATATTTTTGAATGTTGTTTGGGGGTTGATATTTGTTAATTGAATTATTTATGGGTATGTATATGGGGCGGCTATGATTTGTTGTTCGGATCTGAATTGTTCCTTTCCTTCTTGGTTATTCTACAATCATTAAAGATATGGTGTAAATCTTATGGGGTGTTACACCTGTAGCAATTTATGTTATGTGGGAAGGGTCTTATGTTTTTTCCAAAGATGTTTGCCAGTTTAGTTTTTCCTAAGAGAATTCGATTGATTATTGTTTGTTCATAGCCTGTGCACCTAGGTGGTTTTCTATTTCTATTTACTTCCTTGATGATATTATATAATTTTCTCCCTTTGTGATTTTGATTCCAATTGTTTGCCATTTATTGTTAATTAATGTGTTAATTAGGCTGTATAGTTCAAGTTGACTATATTCGAGTGGCATGTAATTTGGTTCATTGAGGTTTTTTTTTAGCTGTCTGGTCTGCTATTCATTTCCTAGGATATTGATGTGGGATGGAATCCACATGTATTCTATGCTTAATTTGTTTATATTTATTTGTTTCATTATTGCGTTGGTTTGGTTTAGGAAAGTCTCTCTTGATTTAGTTGTGTTATTTTGGATTGAGGTTATGACACTAAGCGAATCACTTATTATAACTGTCTTGTTTGGTTTGTATTTTTCAATCCATTTTAGTGCTTCTAAGATGGCCCAGAATTCAGCTGTGTATATTGAGCAGTAGTCAGGTAGACGCCACCCCATTTGTATATTCAGCTCAGATATTACCATTGCTGCAGCTGTTTTGCAAGGATTTATTATTTTGGATCCAACTGTGTATATTTTGAGGTAATTTTGATATTTGTTGTTAATTTCTTCTAAAGCTAATATTTTAGATAGCTTGCTTGGTTTTCCTTTTTTCCTTAAGTTGAAAGGAGATATTTACTATAGGTTTTATATTACTCCAAGGTTCTTTATCATATGTAATCTTACTTTCTGCTATATTGACTATTGGTGTTATGTTATTCCAAGGCTCCTTGCGATATGAGATAGTATTTTTGGCCTGGAAAAACTCTATTGGAAGTTTATGTTTTAAATCATGAACTTGTTTTCCCATAGGGGGTGATCTTTTCATAATTGCCCTGAAGAGTATATTACAATTATTTATTGCCTGGTAAGTTGGGTGAGTTTTTGGGTGTGTTGAAAGTCTGGCTGCATATTTTAGGATAAGTTCCTTCCTTCTTTGATGTAACGGCAGTTCTCCGGTTAAGATTTGCAGCTTAGCTAGTGAGGTTGATGGCAGTGCGCCATTGCCAATCAGTAGGGCTTTTCTCTGAATTTTATCTAATTTATTTAAGTGAGATTTGGGTGCCGTGTTGTATATTTGTCAGCCATAGTCTAGTTTAGATCTAATTAAAGCCCTGTATAAGGTTAGGGTTGTTTCTTGATTTGCTCCACACTTGGTACCTTTTAGGTTTCTTAATAAGTCCTGATCACATTTTTGTATTAGTTCATCTATGTGATGCGTCCATTTGAGATGTTCATCATAATACATACCCAGAAATCGGGCTACTTTTACAAATTTTATTTCTTGATTTTGTATGCTTAGCTTGTGGTATTATTTTTTAATTTCTGTTATGTTGGGTAAATAGTACTGCTACCGTTTTTAGGTGCGATAATTTGAATCCCCATTTATTAGCCCATTCTCCTATATTATTCAAACTATCTTGAATATCTGTTATAATTTTGTGGTTGGATGGGTTTCCTGCTCTCCATAGTCCACTATCATCTGCAAATTGCGATAATTCAACTTCGGGTGATGCCAGAGTTCTGTCAAAGATCGTTTATCATGAGATTGAAAAGAGTGAGACTGAGTACACTCCCTTGTGGGGTTCCATTTTTCAAAGGAGTAAGTGTCTCCTATTCTAGTTATTATTTTGCGGTCAGTGAGGAAATTTCCAATTAAGTTATACATCCTTCCCGTAATGCCATAGTGATTTAATCTGGCTATTAGGTCTTTGGTCCATACGAGATTGAATGCTTTTTCCAAATCTATAAACACCGCAATTAAATTTCTGTCCGCTTTTCTTTTAGAGTTAAATGTCAATTTTATAGCGGTTTCTAATCTTATGAGTTGGTCCGTAGTCGACTTTTGGTTCCTAAATTTACATTGGTTTTCAGATATTAGTTTGTTACATTCAAGGTAGTGTTTTAGCCTTTTGGAAATTATGGTTTCCATAATCTTGCATATATTGTTGGTTAGTGAAATGGGTCGATATGAGTTGATGTCATTGCGATCTTTGTTCGGTTTTAAGATGGGTATTACTATCGCAGTTTTCCATTTTTCGGTAGCTTTCCTATTTCCCATATTTTATTTAATAGTTTTATAATAGACTTAATGATGTTATGGGGTAAATCTTTTTATATAGTGTATCCAATTTTGTCTTCCCTGGGTGATGTTTCCTTTTTTTGGTTTTAGTGCCTGATCCCATTTATAGTGTTATTTCTTTATTTAGATTAGAATGTTTGGGTCCAAGGTCTTGAAATAATATCTTACACTTTTCTTCAGTTTTTTTCCTATATTGTTGGAATTCATTAGTGTGGTTTCAATCGCTGCTCATTTATTTTAAAAAAAAATGTTGAGCTAATATGTCAGCTTTTTCTTTGTTGTTTTTAGCATTACTTATCGTGGAGGTTTTGTTGGTATTTTTGCCCCTAATTGCTCTGATTTTATCTCACACCTGTTTTGAGTTGATTCTTATATTTATACTGGTGCAGTATTTTTGCCAAGTTTTTCTTTCGACTGCTTGATCAACTTTTTTTAGTTGTTTGTTTTCGTATATTCTAATAAGTCTTTTGTGTTACCTGATCTTTTGAATTTATTAAGGGCTTTTTGTTTTTCTTTCCGAGTTTGTTTTATTTGACAGGTCCACCATGGTACTTCTAGTTTATTTGGTATGCTATTTGTATTTGGTATGCTAGTAGTGGCCGCCTGTGTTATGGTCTTAATTAGGTTTACATGCTATGTATCAATGTCTTCATTTTCAGTTGTATTTGGGTTGATATTTATTAGTTGAGTTTTAAGTTTTACCCAATCTGCTTTATTATAATTACATCCGGGGATTTTGATTTTAGAGTCGAACTGCACTTCCATTTGCAGGGTGGTAATTATTGGAAAGTGGTCACTCCCCATGGGGTCTGTTTGATCCACTCTCCAGTCTGCCACCTGTGTCAATAAAGGCTTGCATAAGGTAAGGTCGATGGCGGTCATGGTGCCGTCAACCGGATTGAGTCGGGTTTTGGCACCATCATTAAGTATGGTGAGGTTGGTTTCGCTGATCCATTCCGTTAACCACCCACCCCTACTGTCCGTCACCTCCCCCCTGCACGCCATGAGCATTGAAATCTCCGCAAATGATTGTTTGTTCGATCCTTTTATATTTAATTATTTCCTTAAATGCTGTGATGGTGTTTGTTTTATTATCTCCCATGGGTAATAGATATTGAATATTTGCAATTCGCTTTTCCCAGTATCAATTAATAGGGATTGTATTTCTATTGTTGCATTACTATTTGCTATTGGTTTTTATGGGGATTACTATTGCATTAGGAATGCGCGTTTGTATTTTACGATCAGCGCGGTTCTCTTGGTAACTTCATTTCTCAACTGTTGTTCCTTTCTTCGCTTATGTTATTTGTTTCATGACGGTAAGAATGAGGGTCCGTCATTATTATACTCTTAAAAGTACAGTCGCATATTTTAATTGCACGATAGGCAGACTTTGTCTGGTCTCAATATCACGCGCAGGCGCAATACAAACACGCACTTCTAGCCAACTACCCTATCTTACTTGCACATTTGTCAAGTTATACAAAATGAGTTTTGTATGAGGAATACATAAATCTGCGGCGATTGTGCGTGCTGGTGGTTTGCATTACAAAACTGAACTATTGTAACTCAAATCTGTCTGGATCGTCACAATATTTACTTCAGAAACTTCAAAAAGTTCAAAACACAGCTGCACGGATCATCTTTAGAGTACCTCGATCAGAGCACACCTCACCACTGCTCTGTACCCTAAATTGGCTATCAAGTCGATACAGAATCAAACACAAAATTTGTTCTCTGAGCTATGTTTAACTGACAGACTCCAGTCCAACATACCTATCCGATCTCACCCATGTGTATACACCAGCTAGATAATTACGCTCTTCTTCTGACAATCGTATAATCATTGTTCCCACTGTGAAAACGAAGTCATATGGACAACGTTCTTTTGCATACCAGGGCCCGGCGACGTGGAACGAATTGCCCATTGAAATTAGACACAAAGACACAGTGGTCCCTTTTAAGGGTGCTCTTAAAAATCACCTGTTTCGACTGCAGGGACAAACTTAGAGACCTAATAATGTTTTGTATCTTATATGTTTTCAGCATGTTTTTATGTTTTCCAATTTCATTGTTTTTGTCATTTGTTTTTCTGTAGTGTAGTCATATCATTATAGATGGTGTAAAGCGCTTAGAGCTTTGAAAGATTAGGCACTATAAAAAGTCCTCATTATTATTATAATTATTATTATTATTATTATTATTATTATTATTATTATTATTATTATTATAAACATACCGATTAGACCAAGACCTTTGACGATCATATTTACCCGATAACAGTTACTCGAACAAACTTGCGTTTTGTCGAATATAACCGGTGTGGATGCAATGGTGAATACCACTTCAACATTGCCATTATCGACATAGTCTTTGATAAAAGCAACCGACACACCACTGTCTCTGATTCCACCATTGTTAGTGAACTCCATGTTCTTTACCACAATGTTGCCTTTTAGCTTGACAATACTATTTTGGATGTCTACATTTGTATGTTTTCAGTTTACCAGTTTGAGTTTCAAATATCCTGTATGAAAGACTACGACAACACGACTAGTAAACTCCAAACAATTCGAGCTTGGCGGCAAATCGGCTCAAATGCTCATCAGCACCATGTCGTCGAGCTGAGTAACGTCCGTAAATTCTACTAGTCATTTTATATAACAAATCACTGTGTGATGGCTTAATCAATCAAGTCGAAATCCACTCCCAACTGCAAAGGTTGCAATTGCTAAATCTGACAATTGTGCAGAGCGGCCTCGTAACGTATTTACTAACTCCAGGCGGTATTGATTATGTTTATGGTAATGCAACTAACCGTCTTTTGTGATCGTGTTATTAATCGCCGTAATCAATCTCGAAGCGACTGAGACGCTGAGCATTCTGTTAATCGATTTAGAGTATCACTTTTAAAACTATCCATAACTCTACTTGCATTTGGTTTAGCGATGGGGACTGATGATAAGGCTGCGAGTGCTTTTGGTACGCTTGTAAATAATAATTTACGAACAATGTCACCGAACCCACTTCCACAATAAGACATGTAACAAGATTTTTAAGTACTAACTAGGCGAACGGTTTGTATACGTTCACAAACGACAATCGTTGTTGTTATGATTATATCTGTGATGTACATTTGTATCATCAGTGTGTCACCGCGCAGATCAAAGAAGGGAAAAATGAATATACGTCAGTCGAATGTTTTGATATGTACGATACACAGATGTTGTGAGCGTAATCAATATCAAATCAGCTGGTTCCACGGTTGGCGAAAACCCAAACAGCATGTAACTCTGAACAACAACGCCAATTGTTTCAGATCTGCTTACAAAACTATTACTGATGGCGTCAGAAGTTAAATCAACCTGGGTCGTTAAAATAATTCTAAAATATCAGACGCGACATAATATACCATATGTAAAAACTATATATCGTCTGAAATATTACCAGGTCAAAGAAAACTGATCTTACTGACAACCGTGCAATGTCAACCGCATACGTTTGAGATTCAATAGCGAAGACTTAAATGAGTGTGGACTCAGTGGTACGTATATATACATTTTGGAGTCTTTGGTGGTTATTAATATTCCTTTATGATTCACTTAAACAGGTCACAAAATTCATCTTACTTATGGTCAGCGGCATACCAGGTGAAATGAATATGTTCAAGGCCATGCACGTCAATACCGCGAACTATAATCAGCATGTTATGTGACGAGTCACTTTTGGCACATGCGCGTATCTTTGAGTCAAATAAATCACATCCGTCAGTTTGTGTCGGCCTCGTGAAAATGTTTGCGCGGGATAGACATTGTTTATTTGTGCATTCAAATCGGTTGTGGCAGGGGCTTCATCAGTGGTGAAAAGAAATTAATGGAAGTATTTTTAACACTTCTCAACGATCTTTTGCTGCTTTTTGAACATCTTTTAAGCATCATAACACGGCTGATCATCATCCGATGTCGCAAACATGTACAATAGATCCCAGATTGACTATCATTCAACCATATTATACAGCAGTTGTATTTTTTTTTTTTGATCCAGCAGGGCCAATGAATAATGCAGGAACTGAAATTGGAAACACGGTTAAATTACCATGCTCGAACGGCTAAGGTGTTGCTTGCACGGAAAAGTGAATGCCTCAGATACCTTTATTTGTTCAAAATCATTTGCGAATTTTCTTTTGCAGGATGCATCTGAATAAAAATACAATATTTATTAATACGATCATGTCTTCGTTCTGTGTGCAATGTCACACGAAAACGCGTACCAAAATTCCAGCTCGATTTTAAACACATTATTGGAAGAGAGGTCATTACTGGAACTTGTGTTCGATGTGGAGCAACGAAATTTACGTTCACCAGGAAAGAAGCAAACGTTTTTTTTTTAAATAAACAAAACTCGGAGGCGATAATATCGTGGCTGCATCAACAAAATTACTTGGAACACCATGTAGTAAATATCCCGTGCAAGGCGTCTTCCTGGATATAATTTATGTGGAAGTGGTACATGACTAGATGTAATGACTCGATTTTAATAACCAACCAAGGCCTGACGTAGCACTTATCAACTGCGTTGATGCTGTGTGTTACCGACGTGACTTTGCTTATCAAGCATTCAGTGATATCCGTGGAAGTATAACACGCCAGTGTGGATCTGATCCATGATTTAAATGCGATCAATGTAACATTGGAAGAAAGAATGGAACATTAAAGAAGGTATCAAAACCAAGATTGTCCTTGGAGACCCTCATTAAAAGTATCATTATACCGATATAAACAAAGAAACAAACAAATGACACTATAAGCTGGATATTATCTAAAAAAATACTACCGTCCCTGTGAATACCGGAGAGATGAAGCCACCGTGGAATAGTTAGGCAGTGCAGACAGGATCAATCATTGGATTGTTCGAACATGGTTGGCCAAACAAGAGGTGTGACAAAATTATTTACCAGTAACAAAAATATTTCACGTTTATATAGGTAACAGCAAACGTTGCTTACTTTGCAAATCGATTTCCAGAGTTCAATAATTAATAAGCAAGACGACTGTAAATCAATCTTGGATGTTGAACTAACGATATAGTATGTATGTATGTATGTATGTATGTATGTATGTATGTATGTATGTATGTATGTATGTATGTATGTATGTATGTATGTATGTATGTGTGTGTGTGTGTGTGTGTGTGTGTGTGTGTGCGTGTGTGTGTAACGTACGTGTGTGTGTGTTTGTTTGTGTTCACTTCTAATAGTTTATCTTCTTGTATTATGAGATTATTGACAAATAACAATAACATTTATTATTAGATGAAGATGAATGTAAATCTCAGAATCCTCCCTGCGAGAAAGCTTACTGTCGAAATCTATGGAAACGTTATATATGTCAAGAACCGGAAAAGGTGCACGCACATTCAGGCAATCCCACAGGTAATATTATTAATGGATTTCTTGCCAGTTTAGCATGACTGTGTGCATCAATTTACACTTCATGGCCATCATAACTATCAAAATTAACCTGATTAAAAATGGCCCATTCTTAACTTTAATAAATTATGACACGGATGATCTTGACTGATGCGAGTATCAACAATGATTATCACATGATGACGATGATGATTACAACAATCAATAACAGCTCCATTACCGTCACTATATGATGAAATGCAAATTCTAATGTAAGAATGTATGATTAATTTTAAAGTAAATTGGTGTACGGCTTGAAAAGGTTAAATAGTACATTACGTTTTTAAATAAGTGAATATAAATTCTGACGTTGAAACGTACCGAATAATACCTCACAATAACTCGAGTCATACCAAAAGACGAAATATAATTTTATTACTTTACATTATCTGATTCCAGTCCTTCTGCTTAAACCAAATTCTTGCATGCGATACTAATCAGTCCAACGACTGATGCTAAGTACAAATCATTGCAATGGGTTTTCTTTAGATTTGGTACAATGCATTTTCACAAGGACAGCAATATGTAAGGCAAGGGTGCACACACACCCTGCCCGAGAACGTGTTTTGTCCGGCCCTCGGGGCAAATTAAAACAACACAGAAATCTGGCTAACGAATAGTAATTATAGTAAAGAAATATGTTTGCTACCCTCGTGTGGTCTTAGAAAATTCAATCTGGTCCTTGGCCGAAAAATGTCGCGCACCCCTGATGTAAGGAATGTATCAATGCAAATGTACAGGGCATAGGATATTTCGCTAGGCATACTTATGTGTATGTGAATAACATGTATGCATATAGGCAATTCAAAATTTGCATAAATGAGGAATAAATTGTTTGTGCTGGAAACTTTTGTCCTGAATATGCATATAAGTGTCAAGAAAACACAAGCAGGATATACTGTAAACTCATATTTTATCATAGATGACATGTAACAAGATACGATGAATGATGAAAAAAATGATGCCATTCGGACCACAACACAAAGACTTTCTTATTCATATCATTTACCTCAAACAATAAATATCAGCAACGCCAACATTAAATTAACACAGTCAGTAGGAAATCTAGGTGTTACTCTCGACAGTACTATCACATTGCACCAACATGAAACGAACATATGCAAGGCTGCATATATTGAGCTGCGACGCATCAGCTCCATTCGCAAATATCTTTCAGTTGATGCCACTAAACCACTTGTATGTCCATTAGTACTTTCATTACTGGAATACTGTAACTTAATTCTGTCTCTTTCGTCTCAATATCTACTCCAGAAACTTCAAAAAGTTCAAAACCCAGCTGCTAGGATCATCCTTAGAGTACCACGATAAAAGCACACCTCCTCGCTGTTCTGTACCATACACTAGCTATCCATTCGATCCAGAATCAAACATAAAATGTGCTCTCTGTGCTACGTTTCACTGACCGACTCCAGTCCAATAAACCTATCCCACCTCACCCATGTGTAAACATCAGCAAGATACTTAAGCTCCTCTTTTGACAATCGTATCCTCATTCTCAGGAACGGGGGTTTTACTGCTTGGGTGTCTCGCTTAATTTGGTTTTCGTTATCTAAAGGGTGACCGCCCTTCGATGTTATTGCCCTGTTCGAGTAAATATATGTGGTGAAACTTATAGGTGAAATATATAGAAATCTGAGCAGATAAATATAGAAAAAAAAACAACACGAGCCCCCATACAGGTAAACAAACAATTTAATAAATTACATAAACAACAATGAGAATTCATTACATCAGGAATATACTCTGCTTTTAGAAACAAAGCTTTCTCCGAATTACAAATGAAAGCACAAATGGATTTAAATAAAATAGCCGATCTGTTTATTGATAGATTTAGTTCATAATATGATCGAGTGAACAATTGAAGTCAACGTCTTGTATGATTGCATAACATGCTTCTTAGGTTCGCTCTACTTCCGCTGGAGCTGTTCAGACCCCTGATCTCTGGATGCTACTTTTAACAATCCGTCTCAGGATACTCTCAGAATACTTTTCAGAATTGATACGTAGCAGGATTACGTCACATGATTACACGTCTCAATTATACACGTCTCAGGATTAGACATCTCGGGATTATACGTCTCAGGATCTATTTTCTCCATCTGCGTTCAACGTCCCTCCAAATCAGTTCGTCGGTTTACTTGGACAACAGTTTTTACGAGGGATTTTCTTGCAAATACCCAAGGGCATATTCTGGTTTCTCTTGCAGAAAACTTTGGTTAAAATTTTCGATGGGGTAATATTAAATCCTAGGAAATTTTCTGTGGTAAACCACGCCCCTTAATTAGTGTAACCAATCAGTCGAATCTCTCTGCCTCCTTTCTCAGTGGCGCCAAAATCGGGGTCAGCTTAATCTGTTAATTTGATAGTTACAGAGTTTCTGCGATTTTTCAATTGTGACAGCTTTACTATGAAAATAACGTATACTGTGTCCCTAATATTCCGTCCTGCTGATGTATAAACAAATGCTTAATTAATAATATCATTCTCGCCTCGAAAGGACATGCCGATCATGGCAGTATGCGCCTCTTCTCAAGAAATCTAATTAATGGGTTCTCTGGTCTTAAATAATGTATTCTTGTTAAAGAAATTTGCCTCTTCACACTCATTATTCCCACTATGAAAACAAAGTCACATGGCCAACGTTCTTTTGCGTACTATTGCCCAGCAACGTGGAACGAATTACTCATTGTAATTAAACACAAAGACAGTGATTCCTTTCAAGTTTGCTCTTAAACTCACCTAGTTCGACAGCTAGAACAAACTGAAAGACCTAATAATGTATCCTACCTGAAATATATTCAGCATGTTTTTATTTGTTCTAATTTCATGCTTTTCTTTTTAGTCATGACGTTATATCTGTTGTGAAGCGCTTAGAGCTAAAGATTAGGAGCTATACAACTTCCCCATATATATATATATATATATATATATATATATGTGTGTGTGTGTGTGTGTGTGTGTGTGTGTGTGTAACCATGGATGAATTGATTTTATATATCTTATTTAATTTGTTTAAAATTCACTGAAAGATCATATCTTAATAACAGCACCCTAATAGTGTTTAACTGATGAAACAATTTGACTCAAAGGCGTGATCTCGTTGAAGCTTTTTGATGAATATCCCCATAAATCCCCGTAACATCGTAAGAAGGAAATAAAATGTTTAAAAAAAATGATTGTAGTGTAATGGATTTATCACAACAAAATGAAGACGGCTTTAGCTTCACAGACATTATGTTTACACATTTTGTTGCGCGTTATTGGATGTAATGATAATGTAAATGTGTGACTATATTTCCTTTAACAAAATGTATTGGTCAATACCATTTGACAACGATTCACTTTTTGTAAAAAAAAAATCATTATTTTATTAAATTCTCTATTGGCCAAAATTCTCGATCCAATGTTTTGTTGCTATATTTATATTGATTCATAGCATTTTTTTTTTCAATCCAGCTTCAGACGACATCGGCCTTAAAGTTGGAGTTTCCTTGGGCATCTTTATCCCATTGGCTGCATTACTAGCAATAGGAATATACTTCCGGGACCGCATACTAACATCCATAAGGAAAACTCTTATTGAACCGGAACCGGAGCCAAAACCAACCGATTCTCCTCAGATAAAAGAGGGGCAAAGCAACATGCAAGAACACACCAAAGTCGATAATACAAGAGCTGAAAACAATTGAACATACAGTAAAATCAGACCATAAAAAAGCTTATCAGAATGTCTCATTTCAAACCTCACAAAAAATGTGTGCAGTTTAGGGTTATAGGCGTGCACGTCATCTATTGTCAAGGAAACAGATGAATGACATCAGCAAGAGGATATTGATAAGAAACATTTCTGGCTATCTTTCTGCTAGTCATTCATTGAATCTTCTTTATTATTCCTTTTTAACCTTTTCCGTTTGGTTTCTATTTTACATAAGGAAACGCGATTAATACTTCCACTTTTACAAAGATGTGCATGTATACTAATTGTAAGGGAGATAATCCTTGATGAGTTGCGTAAACCTATTATGCAATACGCTCACTCGTTTATACTTGAAGACAACAAAATGGTTGAAATGAAAGTAATTATTTATGAACCCAAACCACAATATAAAATAAGTATGAACAGCAGCTAAGGAGTATTTCAGAACATAAATACTGTCACGTTTGGTACATATGTGTATCTCCAGTTTAAAATTTATACAGATTTAACGCTAAGAAGAGTAACAATAAACATACAAACTTTAAATATTGACATACGTCAATAAATAAATAAATTATGTCATTGTTTAACAGTCGCAACACATCGCGGACGAGGAAAATCTATTTAAAGATAATGATGGTATCTACAAAGAAATGTTGAACTGCTCGTAAAAATATTCGTTATTGGGTATAATATACGTTTATAGTAATTATTAAAATAGCCAATTTGTCAGTATTGTTGCTCGTTTAATTCTTTACTATGGAAGCCATATTCACGAAATGTTTCTTATCAATATTTTCTTGCAGATGTCCTTGACAACACATGACGTGCACGCCTATAACCCAACATGGTACACATTTTTATTGGAGGTTTGAAATGAGACATTCTAATGGAAGTTTTTAAGGGTCTGATTTCACGGTTGTCATATTTGGGGATAACATTAGTTTAGAAGCCTAGATTTTCTCTTGATATCGTGGACAGTAAAGCAAAATTAAGCACTTCAATCCACACATAGTTTAAACAGGAATAAATGCATACATTGTTTGAACAACGTTCCCTCTAAGCTGCGCGCGCGCTCAGGCCTTCCCCGCGCAGCTGAATTGTCAATCCAACTTTAAAATTTGCTCGTCTCCGTAATGCTTGCACAATGCAGTGAGCACTGCGCTCACATCTACCATTCGCTTAGAGGGAACGTTGTGTTTGAGTACATTTTTTTTAAAACAGTCACGTATGCTTTGGCGGCGTAAATCCTTAAATATGGGGTATTTATGTTTCCATGATTTTTAAATTTATATATTAGCTATCGTTCTTAATTAAAAAGCGACAAATATGTTCATTCTGACTTTCCAACCACTTCAGTTTTACAAGGAAATTTATCGCGAGAGTATGCAACAAATGTGAATGTGTCCAAATTCCAATTAAACAATGGAATAAATAGCAACGATGCATGGGAGCCCGCTCATGGGGACTAGGGGGACGGGACACTTGACCACCGCCCCCGCCCTTCTCGGTATTCACCTCTAAACATGTTTTGGCCTGCATCCGTAAATATGACTGCTACATGTTTGTGCTTCTCCCCAGAAATAATTCTGCTTGATCCGCTTGTCGGACAAAAGGTAATGTGATGGAATGCGAAAGGGTAGCCTGAAAGGTTATAACAGTGTACCTATCCTTCACATGTTGATATTAAAAAGTTTGCGAAATATCACACTTTCTCTCCTACTGGAATAAGACTATTATCTCCTTTCTGGGAGAGCTTTGGAAAATGTAAGATTTGGGCAATATGCGAAAGATCTATTTTTTCTTGACTGATAAATCTAAAACTGATTTCAATCTATCAAACGACAATTAATCGTTTTTAAATATTTTTTCTATTTTGAAGAACTGCACAGACTGTCATGAAAAATCAAATTATAAAATGTTTTATTTACATGTATTTTCTTGCTTTTTTATAGTTATTTTTAATCCCCCAATTGATAGCTCTATATACTTCTAGTCCTGGATCAGTTTTATCCATTGCATGCATGTGTGTTCCTGTGGAGAATAGCATTACCGACAAATGCCGTTGCTATATTTAGAGGTTTCAGTTATCAAAGGCTTAGTTGTGCTATTCAGCCATTAATAAGTATAAGCATCAGTGTTGGTCTCATAAAATAAGTATATTATAAAAGGAGAGTATATAGTTTAGCCCATTTATCATTGTTGAATGATATTCACATTCCTATCATTATGGATTTAATAATTGTATCGAGGTCTCTTTCCTAGTTCAAAATAAAACATTTAAAATGTTTAGTTGGTAACAATATAAACATATCAGTTATTGGTATATTTTGTTATTTGTTTCCTTAGTTACTATGCATAAAACTACAGTTAACCAAAAAATCTCACCAATGTCGCGAAAATGCTAAAAATAATTTTTACAATTTCTGCTATCTTTGCGTGTTCATTTAAATGAAAATCAGACATAATCCCTTTTATAACTTAAAACATGCAACTGATTTGACATTTCATATTAATGCTAATTTTACCGCATTTGTAACATCTAATTAGATACATAGTCTTATGTTTTACCGCCGTGTTTGCTTCCTAATGATTTTCTTTGATCTTAAATCATTAACTACCCTAGTTTCTCTAAACAAAGAGAAGCTACGGTGACTTTGTGGTTATTGTATTAGGCTCAGAATGAATGGGTTGCGGTATAAAATCCTGCACAAACAAGCCTCCCGTGGTGTTTAGTAAAGACACGATTCTCCCAATGTCTGTGTACTAAATAGCCTTTCATGTGCCAATGTGCCGTTACACATCAATCAATTTATCAATCAGCCGTCTTTGGGAAAATTCCAGTCTTAAGTCTTGACATGTAAGGATACAAAATTATAGAAATCAAAAAAGGAAACTTATCATTTAACAAATGTTGGAATTGTCATTATTTCAGTGCCTATTAATATATCTTTCATTTGATCTTCTCTCTTATGATACCAATGTCTCGCAGTCAGGTTTCACAGAACAATTGATCTGGTACAAAATAAATTAGAATGTACGTATGGAGCCACCTGACATTTGAAAATTGATGGCTTGCCACTTTCTTTGTATTCATCCTAGTAACAAACGTAAAAAATTCAAACGAACCATTATTTTAGGACTCGAAATTGTAACTATGAACTTAAATCAGAACAAAAAGTTCAATTATCAGTTCAACTTTAATTTATTATAACTTAACGAAAGAACAGGTACAGTAATTGTTAACCTCACATTAAAAATAATGAACAGTAGAACAGGGTGCCGACCAGTTGCAGAGATATGCTAGTAGAAATGTTTTTTTCTTCTTCCGAATTTGAATTATTACAGCAGTTTTTTGAAATAAACTCTTTGATAGTCATTTTTACATACAGGTTCGTCCACTTAATTTTCTGTCCCTCTCTGAAATGAGCTTAATAATGTTCATCCTTAAAATATTGTTATATTGATTCAAATCACTCATTTCATGAACAATAGTGCATGCTGGGTAATTTCACATTTTAAGGTTACAATAACCAAAAATTCGTTCTTTGCCCGTCAAACGGATCTGCCACATAGGTACGTTTTTCAAACGAAACAAAAAGATTCTGTGCATCTTTTTTTTGCTAATGGAGTATCAGAAATTTCTATTAAAATTCTAATAAAGACAACAAAAATATAAAAAATGAATGAATTAAACCAGTAAAAGAACATCAGTTCTATTTAAACGATCTCATTCAATTGCCAGCTGTTGTTCCACCAACTTTTTCGATATGCTGATATCTCAATGAACCATGGAAGCAGGTAGGCATACATAATCTTCCTACTTTATTTCTTACTAAAACCTCTTTATTTACCTGAATTGTATGACAAGCTACATTCACTTGTTACAGAATGTCTTTAATTGCAACAAATAAAGGCCA
The DNA here is from genome assembly GCA_029339505.1 of Unio delphinus. Lineage (NCBI taxonomy): Eukaryota > Metazoa > Mollusca > Bivalvia > Unionida > Unionidae > Unio > Unio delphinus. The sequence goes on along the minus strand of JAQISU010000169.1, from coordinate 2,142,579 downwards.
TTTTATATCTTAAAGCCACACAATAATGTAGGTAGGTTAGGAACTTCTTTAACTTCCTTTCCGGGGCCCCGAGAGGCCGAGTGGTCTAAAGCGCTATCCGTTACGGATCACTGCCATCTCACCTCTGTCTGCGTGGGTTCGAGTCTAAGATTCGGCTAATGTAGAAATCTTGCCAGTAGCTTCTCGTGGGTCGGTGGTTTTTTCCGGGTTTTTTTCCGGTTTCTTCCTCAACCATTAATACTGGCCGCCATGTATAGCCTATATTGTGCTTAAAAATGGCGTTAAACCATAAAGAAAACAAACAAAAAAAAAATTCCTTTCCTATCTTCCTTCTTGTCTTGGATTATCTTTTGTTTTTCCGGTGTCGATTGTACTAAAAATTACAAATGCATTCAATATTTCTGATTGTCGTATTACAATGTTACAAAGCGACAAGGAGATATTTATAATTTTCATATTTAAAAAAAATCGAAGAATAGTAATTAACTTTCATATACCTGCTGCATAATACCTACAAAAATTGTAATAACATTTCAGACAAGTATCTATGAGACTTGGTATGAACTTGAAACTTACGTATGGTTATAGTAATGTAAGTTGTACAAATGTTTAAAACTTTCAAGGAGCCTTTTAATTAAATTGACCTAACTACATATTTATTCATTTTCATTGGTGTTACTCTGGAAGAAGAATGAATAATTTCTTTCATTCTGACTCGGTGAATGTACCTTTCGTTGGTTGTACGTTAAAAAAATAGTATGAACCGAAAGTTTAATGAATAATGCTCATTTATATAACGATAAGCATTTAAAAACAGATTTGGTTTGCAAATTATAATTGAAAATGAGCAACTTTCAGAGATGTTGCGTATATTCCATAAGTTTAAAAACACTATCACTGCTATTTAAATTTATTTATTGTGTATTAGTGATTTTATTAAACTTCATGACTTCATGATTCTAATGTGTTAATCAGTAACAAAGGAGAGTAAACTAGTCTAATGTGTTTATTTCAATGTAACGCTTTACAAACAAATCGTAATTGTTAATGACAGCTGAGAATATAAAAGAATGCAGTATGTTGATTAGAGTTGTGGTGTGGAAAAGGGCAGCACTGACTGGTTATGTTTATACTACGTGGATAATACATTTCCTTCATTAAAGGATATATACAATTAAATTTTGTGAGGAAGTATAATTATATGCATGTATTGATGAAAACAGCCATACAAAAATTGCTGTCCCTAATGACGACAGCCACCCTTAAAAAGATTCACATTTTACACACAAAAACCAACGAAAAAGAAACAAAGTAGATATAAATGAATATTACTGGTTTTAATACACACACGTGCATATATATATATATATATATATATATATATATATATATATATATATATATATATATATATATATATATATATATATATATATATATATACACACACACACACACACGGGAGCTTAGCTCAATGTAGATTATTTGAAAACAATACAAAAGGATAACAAAGAATTACAAAATACAAATTTATTACGGTACATATTCATATATTATTGTCATTCAGACAGACGAGATAACTTTTCATCATTTTCCGTTCGTGGTAAATCGAAACATTACATAGTGAGGGAATGTGCGGAATAATGCGAATAAAACAACTTTTTTTGGTGCATATATATATATATATATATATATATATATATATATATATATATATATATATATATATATATATATATATGTCGTGAATTATGGCGATGTACTATTAAATTTTAACTTTCGTCGAATTCTGACCCGGTTGTACATATTTGTGAATAAATTAACTCTTACAAAATTCTATATCAATTTGTCAATATGCCCCATTGCAACAATTGTCAGCGCAAGTTTAAGTATGTAATAAATGTGACGCACGTTTTGATAAAGCCCAAGTGGCCTCCGTGTGGTTCATTATGAATGCAGTCCTTGTAGCTCCCTTTCGTTCAACACCCTGAGATTTATTCCTGTTCGTTTTCTAAACAATATTCCCTTTTCTATCAGAACGTTGCTAAAGTTGCGGCAAAATTTTTTTTCTGCCCCCATTCAACTTTCATAGGTTTAGGTTAAGACTTCTCCATTAAATATTTCCTAATTTCGTTATTATGTCAGAACACCTAATGGAAAGGGCTCTTACTTCGGACATGTTATTCATTCTATTTATCAACGACTTCCCTCTTACAACTTGCCTCCAAGGAACTTAAATTTCTTCCACTGACCTCTATGCAGATGATAATACACTCAGTGGCGTAGGGGGGGGGGGGGGGGGATGGAGGTGGGGCATTCGCCCTGGGAGCCGGTGGCTATGGGGCGCCAAATGGGCCCAAAGTATCAACATAACTGCGCAATAGGGGCAGCCAAGGGCGCAAATTTTGGTGTTTTGCCCTGGGCGCCGCAATTTTGGGTGTTTTGTACTGGGCGCCAAATATCCTCGCTACGCCACTGAATGCACTGTCAGAAATGGGTAAAACCAAAACAGTACTTGAAAATAATTTACAAGACGCTCTAAACAGACTTAAAGTATGGAGCAGGGAAAACAGTATGATCATACAGAAAAACGAAATCCCTACTAGTTGCAATGCAACAAAAACGAGCAAGGCTTGATAGCGACAAACTCCAGGTTTAATCTGAGCCTCAATATGGCATTTCGTGATACAAGTCTTGGTGTATTAATAGATAAAAATCTTACTTGGTCTATTCACATTAAACGTGTGTCAAAAAGATTAATTATTATCTTTGGTTACTGAGGAAAATAAAAATATACATTCCTCTTCAGTAGGCTCGTTTGTTTAAAGATAAAAGTTATATTCAGCCATATCTGGACTAATGTAATCCAATTTGGGGCAATACCTCTAATTCAAATATAACAACACTGTTAAGACTCCAAACGAGGGCTTGCCATTTAATTCTATATCAATGTATAAACAATTTCCAGTATGCAATGAATAATATAAAGATTTTAACAATACATGAAAGAATATTTATTACAAAGGCCAGTTTGATGTATAAAGTATACATAAAAGCCATTCCTGTCTAACTTTGCAATATCTTTCACCAACAAGATGTTGAAGGTAATCCAAACTTAAGGTCCATAAGAAGCAAAAATGACATTATACCAAGGCCAAAAAGCAAATTTAATTTTTAAAAAGTTGGTCCATTGGTATGGAACAATATTCCCAGTGACATAAGGCAGGCTCCTAGCATTTCTTCTGTTCATAATCAACGTTTCAAATGGATGAAATCATTAGACAATAGAACAGTTCTAGTAAAATAAATACCGCCTGTTTTCTTGTATTGTGCATTATTTTCACTAGAATTTTTAAATGCAGGATAATATTTTATATATGTTTATGTGTTCACATATGCCAGATGCCTGTGCATATGTTCCATGCTTGATACTTTGATTTGTAAAATCACTTAATTTTTTAGTGTCAAGTCAGAATCTTCACATCATGTTGCATATACTATATATATATATTGTAGCAGCAGAAGGGGCGAATCAGACAACATTTTTAGACAAGTATTCACTGAAATCACGCTTAAAATCAATGAAACCAATGACATCAGACCCAAAAGTCAATGACATCAGGTCCCAAATGTGTGTGTGAATCATGGATTAGGTCCAAAAAAAAATTATGAAAAAATCAATGAAATTAATGAAATCAAAAACTTTTCAACTATTACATTTTTTGGGAAAAAGGGACTACAACGTCGTTGTCACTACCCTCTCTGCTGCTATGGGTTAACCGAATATTTGATCCAGTCCGATACGATATCGTGTTCCAGACTTGGGGGGACGAAAATCACTACGACGAAAATCCCCTTAGGATTTCACAAATAGACTAATTTGTAAAACCTCCTCTTGTAAATCAATCAGATTATTAGACTGATCTGTGAGTTTGAAATTAATTTTGGTTAATGAATTATTATGACATCGCATATAGACTGGATTCACCGGGGACTCAATTATTAAAAACCCTGGAGGAGCTGTTGGTGCAAATGAATACAAAATATATCCTTGCTGAGCTTGATTTGATCGTTCTAAATTTATTTGATAGCTTCCTTCGATCACATCACATACTAAATTGAGCGCAATCACCGTTGAAATATTCACATTGAACGGAGCAATATGCCTGCCACCACCATCTGGGTCATTATTATGGGTCAGGATTTTTATTTCCGGTGATGTTGCTTTTTTCCACGCATCATGAATTATTTTAAAACCAATATCGATGGCATCACTGAGAGATTTTTGTAGTTCTGGTACGTTATATCCTGGTAGTTTGACTGTGGGTATATCCTTGACGGGGATGCCCTTGCCTCCTGCAAAAATTGTTCTTGTTGTAGGATTACTGTCACCTAATATCTCTTGAATAATTTGTGAATTAAATGTTTCCATGTCATTGATGATTTTGTTACATGTTTTTACGACACTGATAAATTCATCTCGGGTAAGAGAGCCGGATTTAAGGGGTATTAACAACAGTGAAAAATCATTATTCATTGCTGTGAAATTTTCAGCGATTTTAAGTTCGTTAACAAAAAGATATTTCCCTCCCTTATCTATAGTGCCAAGAGCAAAAAAGATGCTAGCAATACTGTAATCTATATAACTCTTTACTGGATTATCAGATTTTATCCTGTCTGTGATATAATCGGTTTTTTGAGGTTCTGGTAAATCAACGGTTTCCCCCTTTGGTGGTAATTCAGGCCATCCTAGTACGGTTCTTATTGAGCTTTGATAGATATCTACGACGTATTCTTCTGAGTTTATTTCAATGGCAGATGATAGTGTTGGTTCATGAACTGTTATAGCGATTTTTGACTCTACTCCAGTAATCGATTTTATTCTACGCGCGAATTCATTATTGATTTGTTCAATTTGATATGATCCGGTTGGTATGGAAACAACATTCCAGTCTGGGGTGCCGTCGGGTTTATTCTTATTTGCAAATACCAGTGAATTATTGGGTTGTTGACCACCAAATGATTTTGACCTAATATTTGGCCAACTGTGGTATACTCGTAATTTTGCTAGCGCTATCTCCTTCACTGGGACCGGAGAGGGGAAATTCACACTGAATTCTGGATTCGTTGAGGTTATTGAGATCATGCTTGTTTGTACTGGTTTTGTGTTCTCCACTATTTGTTGAAGTAATTCCATCTGTGTTGTCATTGTTATTATATTCATGATGTATTTCTAATTTTGACATCGCAGAATCATATATATCTACCATCGCTGAAAACTCACTCTCTGATATAATTGTATCATCGAGCGATGACGATATCAATGAGGATAATTGCGAGTATGCAGTGGACACAACATGAAATTGAATTATGTAGTCTTGTAGTTTCCGTTGGCTGCATGAGGATATTTTTTTTGTGATTATTGAAATTATTCCAGCGATTGTTGTTGCCGCAGAAATGCAAATTGGAACAGCTATCGGAGCCATCATTGTCACTGAAGACAGTATAATACCAGCTCCGGTGATTACACCACTCACAGCGTACACAGTAACATCAATTGCGGTAATTCTCCTGCGATATTTTTTAATTTTCAATTCATACTCCTCAGACAAAGTTTTGAGTCTAGTTTGATACTCTCTGACCTGATCATAGCGATATTGCGATGATGAAATCATTTTTATTTTAAATACGCTAGCGTTTTCAATTACGATTTACTTAAATCCGCTACGAATTCCACATACCACGTTGTTGAGACCCTAACCAAATGTTTTTCAGTAGATTTGATTGTGAACTTTTCAGTTGTATTCTTGTCGATGATCGTTGAAATCGTATTATTGACCCCGGATGAACTGGACGATGAAATCTCAAATTGAGACAATGGTGTTACTAGTGTTAATCGATAAATACCCTTAACGGTTGCAGTGATATCTAATTTGTTGTTTGTAGGTGTCCACTCAAATGATCCGTGTTGGATCGTGTATACTAAGTTGTTGGTTTTCTCATGAGGAATTTTTGTTTTTTCAATGACTGTTATCATCCTCGTTGCATCTCCTTTGATGTCTTCGATGAAAGTTTTCGTCTCATCAATGGATTTTTTAATATCAGGGAGTTTTAGTTCAATTTTATCTAACGGGGTTCCAATAAATTTATCAATGATATTTCTACGAAATGATATAAACTGTTTTATGTGTTCTTCAATTCTAGATTCAAGTGTTGCTAGTACAACCACAGAATTGTTTAACTCGTCGTTGAGAGTTTTTAATCGATCTGTAATCGTCGAAACGAGTACACCTGGTTTGAGTTTACCCTGATCGGAAAATAACGCAACGGTGTTCTCGATTGCATTTTGTTGTTTAACTAAAATATCATCCAGAGAGATATTACTGGTTTTCAATTTACCCTGATCGGAAAATAACGCAACGGTGTTCTCGATTGCATTTTGTTGTTTAACTAAAATATCATCCAGAGAGATATTACTGGTTTTCAATTTACCCTGATCGGAAAATAGCGCAACGGTGTTCTCGATTGCGTTTTGTTGTTTAACCAAAATATCATCCAGAGAAATATTACTGGATTTCAATTTACCCTGTTTGTCTTGAAATACAACTATTTCATTCGGGTCAACACTTGTTAAGTTCAACGTCTCAGCGATTTCATCTTTAATTTTTTTTTGTATATCCTTGATAGAATCAGAGGTTGCAGTGTCATCGGGTTTGGGTTTCAGAGGTCTTCCCCAAATATCAATCATGATATTTTATATATCTCTCTCTAAAAAGCGATTACTAGTGTAGTCATTAACAACAATATGAGGTGGTTTTCCCCTTGGGTTACCCAAGGAGTTAGAAATAGCATCAAGGACATTTAATACTTCACTGCCGCATATTGGTGGGTCATTGATTTGTTGTGTTGGTAGCGTAGAATACCAAGTCTTCATTGGAAATTGTTTTATGTAACGCATAAACTCTTTTGGTGGGGCTAATCCATATGAATCAAAATAGACAATCCCACGTGGATCAATAGCGTATGCAACCCAGTGAGTTCCAGGTCCGGTGCTGTTATCGAGATTAATAATACCTGTTTCAGTTTTGTTTGGTTGATGTGGTAATTGATCTTTCATAAAAACACCTCTGAAATGTTTAATCGCTAGTTTTTTAGCAGCATCCATTAAATCAAAATTGGACATTGGAATCATCGATTCCTGAATTAATAAATCGTTCCTGGTAGTCTTAGACCTTTTCCGCTGTACCATGAATACGGGGTTCCTGGTAGTCTTAGACCCAATCCTTGAACGGATCGTCTCTTTTTTTTATATCCTTGTCCAGTTGCCTTTTTTAGTGCCATTCCTGCTGCAGTACCAACGGCTCCTAACGCTGCTGCTTTAGCCACCGCTGGGGCTGCTGCTGCAATCAATGCTGGTATTGCAGCTAACAATGGAAATATACCGCCTGTTTTCATCATATTTTTAATAGCAGCCGCAGAGAGAGTAATCTGAACCCCCTTTTTATCCTTGAAAGCATCATTGAAATGTTTCACCTGACGAGTTGTCAGCGATAATTTATTTTCACCACCAGTCATTTGATTAGGTTTCAACGTGATTGTGGTTCCACATTTTTTAGCCGATTCTGATTGCAATTTTTTGATTTGACCAGGAGTTAACGTAACACTAATAACACTATATGACATTATATATAATTGATTGATTCTAATTCAATGAAAAATCGTTCAAAGATTTTCTACTGGGGCATCTACCACTCTCATTCTTCCACCAACACCTTCGAGTAGCATTGATTTATCACTGAGAATGACAGCAACCGCTCTATAATCAGCAGCACCAACAGGACGATTCACATTAGCTCTAAAGTGAATATCAACAACTGACTGTCTTGTCAAATCGAGATGTTCCAGTGAGAAGTAGTAGATCGGATACAGATTCTTAAAATCAAATTGTGATATTTGCAAACCAGTATCGACATTTTGATCGCGTGCCATAAATGACAACAGACGATGATAAACTCGTGCAATATGATTTTCTGTGTAATTAAGTTGTATATCCTCAGATGGTTCCTGCTGGCCGTTTATTCTCAGTGAGACGTCTTTCACACCTAATTGATCAAATATCATATGACTGAAGATTTGATTGCCAACTCGTGTGTTATCTTGGAACGCAATAAATATATGACGTGGCGCAGAAACGCCTTGTTTTGATGCTAGGTTCCAAGTGAATAACCCGTTGATATTTGATTGTTTAACATCTGTACTCACGGTTAGCCAACTCAACAACGACTTTCCTCCTTGGTCCATAAATGATAGTAGTCGTTGTTCTGCGGTGATTGCTGGAGTCAACACTGGCATCCACAATGATATTTTTGTTAAATTGACTTTACCGGCATCATCATTTATATGTGCTGCAGCTGGGTTTGCTGGAATCCTCCAAATTGCGTCGTTATCATCACTTTTTCGTACAAGCGATACTGTATGCTTCGCCCCGTAGATAACTTTTCTGACGTTTCTACAGAATCCAAAAATATGATGCAGTGGAATCGCACATGAAAATGGTTTACGCCCTACTCCCAACATTGCGTTTCGTGTTGCAGCTCCTAGATTGAAATTAACATCGTTGTTTATAATCATATCTTCGGCATCAATATTAGCGGTGCCAGCATTATTCTTTGGTCGTCTTACAACAAATGGATTTCCACCAGCGGTATTCTTACCATCTTTTGCAAACATCATAGAGGGTCCTGCTGATCTTGTATAATCATCAGAATATCTCGCTAACCCGATTATTGTTGTAGCCACATCAATATCACGATCTATGGACTCAATTTCTTTTCCATCAATGAGATATCTAGCACTCTCAAATAACGCCATAATACCATTATTGACAAAACCGACTTGAGTACCAGCTGGATACGGTGCTGGTACATTAGTAGTATCAGCAGCTGTTACAATTTCTCCTTCTACTTCAATAAATGCTTCACAGGGTAAAAAGTATTTACTGGTATCATGGACTTGAAGATCAATTCTTGCTCGACTATTTGAGTCTATGGCATGATAGGCGTAATATTGATAATCGCGTACAGAATCATCCTTACCAACTGGGGCGTCTATATCAAATGCTGGATCAGATGATTTTTTGAACATTTTATTCTATTTATCAGAGTCTAAATAGTGAAATCGTAAACGATTTTTCCATTTTCATCGACGTAGTTTTTTAAGACCACTCCCCGCTATCATGTTTGCAATATTGCTTTGGTCCCCTTGATTTACCATCGACGCTAGTTTTTCATCTACTGCGTTATTTATTATTTTACTAACACTTGCAGGCATTTCTTCTGTAGACGGTAACGGTTTCTTTTTTCGACTCACTAATGATGTTATTTTATCCTTCGCAGTTGAAAACGCTTTCCCGGCAAGATTTCCAACAGTACTAATACCCTTATCACGAATAACATCAATGGCTTTCATTGATAACTGTTTAGCTAACGGCATCACTTTTGGGGCCATTCTTGAAAAGAATCCTAAAATGGTATTGCCGAGGCCATCTCCGTAGTATGCTCTATAAACTGGAAACCGTGAATTAACTACATAGACTGGGGTTGGTTTATCATGATTGTAATGGATGATCATTATTATAAAAACAATAGTGTTTTCAATTGTTATTTAATCGCTATGATACCCATTTGCTAACTCGTCAATGAAATCTCGATAGGTTTTGATATCCATGATACCGCCGGCAAATAACCGTCTACAGATATCAGCTGCTTCATTAATTATTTCTGGAGAGTTATTTCCAGCTCGTTTTCCTCCGATGAGAACATCTAATCGTGATATATCATTGATAACACTATCAGGACAAATGTTTCCAATCCTTGGATTTCCTAATCCACTTCCGCTATAACCAGCTGCTTCATCTAGTTTTTCTAAATCCGTAGTTTGTAAATAATCATCATCATCATCATCATCAGGTGGTAGTTGTTGTTTTTTTTGTCTTCTTGTTTGTCTACGTGTTGGTGTTTGACGTTTTAGTTCTTGCCGTTCTTCTATTTCTCGTTGTCGCTCTTCTATTTGTTCTCTTTTATAATAACTAATTCCCTTTTTAAATTCCTTGTATCCTATCTCATCCTTATTCAAACGACCAATCCCTTTATTTAGTTTATACAAATTATCAAACCAATCATTACTTGATATTCTATCATTTTTATACTCGTCCTTTAAAAAATCTTTTTTTGAATTATAACTTTGAGCAGCAAAATTACCAAAGGCTTGATAATCCTTTGATTTCAATAAACTAGGTTTTTTTATTACTATTTTAGCATGATCAGTAAATTTATTCAACAGAGAAACAGTCGTTTTTTTCGGATCAGTTTGTTCAGTTTGTTCAGTTTTCGCTGCTAGTTTTTCAAGTTCACCAATAACAGATTTCCCCGTCTCGGGACCATCTCCCAGTAAAGCACGCTCTACCCCCTTCGTTGCTGTGGTTACTGGTTTAAACAATTCTTCAGACCCCAGAGCAAAATCAGTTTGTAAACTCTGTCGTTGTTGCAGTTTATTTCTTACAGAGTCGCGAATTGGTACAAATCTCCTGATTGCATCCAGTCGTTCACGAGCCAATCGGGTTGTTAATGCTTCATTGACCATTATTTGAAATCAGAAACCATTTTTCAATTGTAAAACACTTTTTCAATCCCGACCTAACACCATCGTGCAACTCCCTTTTTGACATCAGTGACATGTCGGATGATTTTTAACACGGTCATGGAAGTGTTATTTCATCGTGAGACATCTTCTATCATTGATGTTGAAAGTCACATAATTGTATATAAAATAAATAATACTGTGACTTTCAACATTCTAGTTTTGACCAATCTGACACATCCTCCATCGAATTTTGACACCCCCTTGAGGGTCGGCTAAAAAAAATGAGGGTCGGAATGATAATGGTCGGGCAATCAAAAAATGATAAGAGTCGGGGCAATCAATGGTCGGGCAATCAAAATTGTTCATTTTCTTGAATTAATGCTCGTAGGTTTCTAATTTTAGAGTTGACTTCTTTTTTCAATTCGTATTCGTACCCCAATTCTTTTCGTATTCCCTCTACGATAGCATACAACGGGACGAACACACTGATGTCACTGGAAAATGAAAGAGAGTCTTTAATAGAATTCTGAATTTTTTTGATGAGTGCATATTTCTTGGGTAGCATATACTTGTTAGTGCTAACTCCGTATTCAATATCCTGAAAATCAGACACAATTTGGTCAGGATTTAATCCATCTGATAGTTTGATATCCTGATTTTTCAATTTTGCTATTTCAACTATGATGCTATTCATGTTTTCAGAATTCATTATTCTATAAGAATGACATATCTCTAATTGGAAATTATGACGCATTAGACATAACTAAATTGAACTTTTTGTCCCGTCTTTTTTGAAATAGCCGTTTTGGTTATCCCCTCTGCAACGAATCGTACTGAAGTTCTACAAATATTGAAATACTTGCCGGCTTCATATAATGATTGAAATATTTTCTCTTCGTTAGTTGTTGTATTCAAAGATTTCACTGGTCTCGCTTTATTTGAACAAGTGCCATTCCTTCCTCGTTTGATATTCTCACCTTGTGTGATAGCTTGCAGATTGGATAAAGAATTGTTCCTTGGATTAGAATCAATGTGATCAATAATAAAACCATCTTTGATCAATCCATTAAAACATTCAAATACGAAACGATGATTGCGAAATGTCTTCCTTCCAACATTAAACACCAAATACCCCATACCATTATCCCACCCAATTGGGTTCTTCAGTCTACAGTTTCTGACAGTACCATCACTAGATGCTTCGTAATTTTTAATCACTGGGTGTAGTCTGAATTCTTGGGTCATTATATACTACACTATTGTCTAATTCAATGACTGACCCATTTTGCAGTGATTGATTATACATAAATCTTTCATTTAGACACCTGTTTTATATATAGCATGAAAGAGTTCAAGAGATTGACTTCGAAAAATGCTAAATTCAATGCTGATAGAGAGTTCAAGAGATTATTGAAAATCAATCCTAGATTTAATCTCGATAGACCCAAAAAACGTGTAGTAAACAGAAACAAATGTCAAAGAGACGGAAACATGAAAGAGTTTAAGAGATTATTAAAAATCAATCCTAGATTTAATCTCGATAGACCCAAAAAACGTCCAATAGAATGAAACAAACGTAACAAACGTCAAAGAGACGGAAACATGAAAGAGTTTAAGAGATTATTGAAAATCAATCCTAGATTTAATATCGATAGACCCAAAAAGCGTAACAAACGCCCAATAGACGGAAACATGAAAGAGTTTAAGAGATTATTGAAAATCAATCCTAGATTTAATCGCGATAGACCCAAAAAACGTAACAAACGTCCAAGAGACGGAAACATGAGATCATCATGGAAGGATGCTCAATTCAATCTTGATATAGTTTCTAATACACCCAAGAATAAAATTCTTGATAAACCCATCAGAGACTGTTTTAATGAATTCAAGCGTGATGGAGCATCTTATTGTTGGTCAACATTTCGAATTGATGGTGTTGTTGACGCTACCATGAATGATGAAAAGGCAGCAGTGATCATTTCACGTATTGGGGAAAAAAGTCATTTTTTCCGAATCAAATTCGTTATCCGTGAAGATGGCAAATGGATTATTAAGGATAAATTTGAACCCATTCTCAGGAGCAAAAAAACTGTCACCGTGAATCAGGATTCCAAACCGGGAATTTTGACTGGAATTGATAAACCCTACTACGAAAGATCTTATCCTGTCACAGCAGTTGTTTACGGGATCTATCCGCTCAATGAAAAACCTGATATTTCAAAACTAGCACCCATGAAATATTCGACAGGGCTCAATTGTGTAGCAGAACGAATAATAGAACACTTCACAAATGCGTCCCGGGGAAATAAACTCACTGATCTAAGACGAAAAAAAATAACCGAGTGGGAGTTCACGGTAAAAGATCATGGAGCAACAATTCAGGATATAACTAAATTAGAAAAATCATTAAGATTTCCAATATCGGTAAGAACAATCACCGGAGAAGTATTATACGAATCGAAATATAAATCACAGGGGGCTCCCATTGAAATTATTGATCATAACGAACACGCGTGGTCATCTGCAGTAACAATATTCCCACGGGATAGAACCGTAAAATATCTATCCCAAACCGAAGAGTTTTTTTCAGAGCAGAAATTATTTGATGCTATTTACCATTTGAGTAAAAACGATCCTGTGTCAGCGTGGCTATTTCATAGTAATTCAGACGAGGAATGCAGATTTGATCAGTTTGTAAGGCCCAACGGAGAATTATACCGTACTGAAGAACTGCAGAATCAAATGAAACAACTAGCTAGTGAGTTTTCTGAGGACGGAGAAGAAGACGATCAATTATTAGCAAACTGTTTTACAGTACCATCCATTGCAGCACATTTTGCTAGAAAGAAAAACGCGTGGAAACCAACACGAAGTGAGTTTTTATCAGATGTCAAATTGTCCTGTCTTGAATACAGCCACGGCGGATTATGGAACACAAAATACACCTCTGATTCCGTTATTTCAGTTGATATGATTGCGTGTTATCCAGGAAGTTTTCTTGGGTATGGAGAATGCGAGAAATATTTCAAACGATTTGGACACCCTACACACGAAATGACCCGTGTTGCTATTAATGGACCACTTCCTGATTTTGATTTAACCGGATTCGCTTGTGTGGTATCATTTGAAATGGCTGAAGGACTTCATCCGTGTAGTTATCTTTGGATTGGTAAACACATGTCTGAAAAACACTGGATGCCAATAGTGTTGTTACGGTATATGCTTGATTGTAAGATGTTAAAATCATTAATTGTCAGTGAAGCAATTATATCCTATCGGGCACAGAAATCAGTCTGGTTACCACAACCTGATCTAGAAAAAATAATTAGCGAAGAGCGAAAACTGTTTCCTGATTTTAATGAACAACAAATCATGGATTGGTCCCAACAGTTATTTGAAATCAGAAACAATGAAGCAAAAAATCTTGGACGAAGAATAATCGGTAAATTTACCCAAGGTGGCAAAGATGATAATACGAAATATTCTTCACGATTGATTATAGACAACGCTGAATACGATTTTGTAATGGCGGATTTAACGAATAAGGGCCTATATGTCAATCGTAAGGACGCATTTATGTCCGATGGAACCAAATTGGGTACAATTGTTACCTACAATGATGGATACCATCCGCAGTACACACATTTGAGAGCTTCTATGCTCGGTTATGCTTCTATCAATCTGTTTTCAATGATCAATAGATTTCCTACCACCGCAGTTAGAGTTGCTACTGACTCATTTTACATAAATAGCAAAATGGCTGATTTTAAGGCTACTGGCAACGAGAAATGGGGGTCATGGAGAATTAAGAAAGAAATGATTCATGATTATATTCAATCAGCAGATGTTACCATTGAAAATAATTACTTAGAAAGCAATCAGTGTTCAGAATTTTCTAATGCACCACCGATTTCTGATCCAATATGCCTGTATAAAACAGTTTATTTAAACGGTTGTGGCGGGTCAGGAAAAACAACCCGGGCAATTGAGTTATTCCGTAGAAACGCTAGCGTTTCCAATCCAAACATGATTGTGCTAACACCGACTCACAGACTTGCAAGAGAAATGATACAGAGAGGGGTAAATGCTTGCACTTATCACAGCTTTTTCCGATGGAAGGGAGATAAATGGACTCCTGAGCGCATGGGAGAGAAATTTATTCCTGAAACAATCATTTGGGATGAAATAGACACAGTGTCAGAAGATGTCTTAAAAATATTTCTTGAGTGGTTGTTATTGAAGAATACAAAAGTCGTCATGTGCGGTGATCACGGCCAACCACCACCATTTGTCGGTGCATCTCCCCATGAATGGCTAAAGGGTTTTGTAGACTATTATGAAGAAATTGATACCGATCATAGATCACTTGATAATGAATTAAAAGAATTGAAGAAACTAATTAGATTACAACCGGATAGAATCCAGTGTGAAATAACCCGTGAAATAATTTCGGAAACTCCCATGAATGAGTTTTGGGAAGCGTGGAGACCAAATGATTTAATCATTGCAAGTAGAAAAATAGTCAGGGACACACTTCAGATGAAGTTATTTGAATTGCATAAACAAAAATTTGCAACACTTCCAGTGCCCCTTTGTTATAGGCCATCGGATACGCGAAAACAGAATATTGAAGTTGATATTCCAGGACAAAGTCAAAAACAGAATTTAGTATTAAATGATATTGTGCTGGTTGATATCAATGTTGTTGAAGATGCATTGCGTGCCAATAAATCCCCGTGGACGCTAGGATACGCAGCAACAATACACTCTTCACAGGGATTGACTATATCGGATACAACTCTTTGGATGGTAGATAATCGCATAGAATGGTCGAATTTAGTCTATCTCGCAGTGTCTAGAGTACGAAAAATAAATCAACTTCGAAGAATTGTCCTGACAGAGTCAGGCGATGATGAAATCATTGGTGGCGATGATGAAATTATTGGTGATGATAATGACACCACAATAGATGATATTATTGATAAAAAACTCTCCGGTTACAAACAACAGGACAAAAAAAAACAACGAGAATTTGATATTGATGCTGAATTAATAATCACTTTGAAGAAACAACAGAATAATCACTGCGCGAGTTGCAATTGTATAATGCGTTGGCAGTATTCGGATAAGGATCCTCGCCAATTCACCGTAGACAGAAAAAATAACAATCTCGGTCATGTCAGAAATAATGTGATGTTGACTTGTCTTGAGTGCAATAGACGCAAGGGTGCTAGTTAAGACCATGCGGTGGTAATTGAGTATCCTCGGGTATCACTTGTAATTGTTGTCTAGTAAAACCCCGTTGAGGGGCAGTTGAATCCAGTTTATAGATTGGAGGTCTACCCGTAGATCGTGTTATACTAGATATCTTATGCGTAGTGACGCTCCAAATAGGATCAGTAGCCCTTTTTCTATCCCCTTCAAGCTCTCCTGGTTCGTATAAGTACCTCACAATGACATTACTACCAAGAATTGGTTGGGAAACGCTAAAATCCTTTTGTGGTTTTTCAGGTATCGACTTCTTTTTAATCGCGTTGATAGGTTTCATGTTGATGGTTCTAGTAATCTCGTTATTCAGTGCAGTAATCACAGCTGGTAACCTTTTAACCCATTCACGGGATCTTTTTTCTTGGATGAATTCTTTTGCATATTGATATCCAAATAACCGCTCAGCAAGGGTTTTATTAAATCGTTCTACAATGGCCTGATCACGATGCAGTGCAGTATGTCCTCGTCTGATAGCGACATTGTGATATTTCATTGTAGATAACACTGCACCCTGAAATTCCTTGCCCGGATCAACTTGTAACAGATTTGGCCAGTGCAGAGGACTCCTTCGATAAATCCTTTCAAATGCAGAAGCGACTTCAGTGGCCGATTTTGTTTTTAACGGTTCTGCTTCTTTGTATCGACTTGCAATATCAACTACAGTTAACGCATATTTGTAACCACGATCATGTGGCAGAAATAATAGATCAGCCTGATGAACTTCATTGGGTCCGGTTACATCAAAATGCGAGAATTGAATTTGTTTAGGCGGTGGTAGATAAATTTGCCATAGTGCCTGTTTGGATAACCAATGAGCCGCAGTGGTTTTTTTCACTTTTGCAGCGCTAGCGAGTTTATGGATTGCTGATTTACCCCTCCAGTATCCTTTTGGAGAATAATAAATAGATTCCATGTTGTTATTAATTACCAGCACCTAACATCAATTTACTTTTCATAGCCGATTTTATCAAAAATGAAGCCAATTTTTCTTTGAAGGATTTATCAGTGATAGAATTCAACGCATGAATTAATTTCACATCTGCTAGATGCCTGTGTTGCAAATTGCTGCTTTTATAAGCAACATCATGAAGGTGACAGGCCTTATCAATAGCGTTTATTGGTTCCTCACCGGGTCGGGGCTGATTTTGATCATTGAGTCTGATATCAAGTCTTGTTCCCGGTCCACAATAACTATACCCTGGAAGGTGTTTTTCTCCGGGGTATTTTGCCCATGGGGTTCCAGGGAGTTTTGCTAATTTGGCAGCGATATCACCTCCTCGTTTTTTTTTAAAGGTTCCTTGGGTTTAGAAACAAATCTAAATTTCTTTGTACTACACTGTACGCATTTACCAGAAAGAGCTGATCGGTTATTTTTAGTTGTAATCGTCGTCAAGTCATCTGTACCAGTACGCGCCTTACACTTCACGCAATATAGATCCATAATTTATGTATAGAGATATGAATATAATTGATTTTTCAGCGACTAAAACAAGAGAACCAGTGAAGCATCATGCAGCGCTACCAAACTCTATCCGCGCAATTATAATCGGGCCATCTGGATCCGGCAAGACGCAATTGTTGCTCAATTTAATAATGAGATGGATGAAGTGGGATAAGTTGTATTTAATTGCCCCTAGCGTAGATGATCAACGATGCTATGAAGTGCTAAAAGATTTTAATGAAAACGCTTCAGAGATTGCCGGCGAGGATGTTATTGAATTTATAACCGATATTGACGAGGCGCCATCCGTGAATGACCTCAATGGAAGTATCAACAATTTAGTTGTATACGACGATGTCATGTTAGATAATCAAAAAAATCCTGCTAGAATATTTTCCCGAGGCAGGCATAAAAACACGGACGTGATCTATGTCACTCAACGATACACTCAGATTCCAAAAGTGATTAGAGATAACTGTAATATGCTTGCTGTATTCAACGGCGTTGATACACATACGCTACGAAATATTTGGCAGACATGGTGTTCTGATATGGACTTCAATCAATTTAGAAATTTCTTTAGTCATGCTCAGTCTGCCCCACACGGATTTGTAACAATAAATTTACATGACCCTCGAACACGATATCGTATCGGACTGGATCAAATATTCGGTTAACCCCAACTGAAAGTTCTAGCAGCAGAGAGGGTAGTGACAACGACGTTGTAGTCCCTTTTCCCAAAAAATGTAATAGTTGAAAAGTTTTTGATTTCATTAATTTCATTGATTTTTTCATAATTTTTTTTTGGACCTAATCCATGAAACACACACATATTTGGGACCTGATGTCATTGACTTTTGGGCCTGATGTCATTGGTTTCATTGATTTTAAGCGTGATTTCAGTGAATACTTGTCTAAAAATGTTGTCTGATTCGCCCCTTCACAGATAGAAGGCCTCAAGGTAGATTAGTTCTGTAACTAACTGAATTATCGTCTCTAAATAAAGTCTATTATTATTATTATTATTATTATTATTATTATTATTATTATTATTATTCCGATATCGAACAATAAGCTCCGGTAACTTAGTTACGGTTTCAGGTAGTCTGGTTGTCTTCTGACTCTTGATGATCTTCTTAATGTTAAATCTGATGGTTATATATCTCCACCTAGCTTTAGATTTATTGCATCATACACCAGGTCGTCGGATGGTGTCTTGAAGAATGAATAATTTCTAGTGATCTGATGGTCTTCACTTCTCGCTGTTATCATCAATCGTGTTGTTTTCTGCTAATGATTTCATACGGTTTGGGGTTGAATGGAGTTTACAACTTGTCTTACTTTTCTTGCTTTAATAGAAAACTCCAAATCTGAAAACTTACTTCGCTTCTCGAGCTTGAACTGCATAGATTTTCATCTTTGGTTTTGTCTCAGTATCAGTTTTCATGGTTTTAATGTCGTCTGATTTGATTTGTACACTTAGGAATTTAGTTCTCATGTTTCGTCCAAGTATCATCTCGACAGGAGGTTTGTTGGTTGATGCGTGAGGTTTCGCTCCGTATTTCCGTAAAAACGAGTACTTTTCTTGTTTCCAACTTTTAAGTTCTGCATTAGCTGATTTTATTGTGTTTGTAATTGTTCCTACATAAACTCGGAATATATAAACATGGAAAATTGTATGTTCTTTTGGTTTTGTATTTTTTTAACACGACTTTCATTTAATTTTTTTTTTTTTAAATTCTCTACAACATTTGAAAATGTGGGTTGTTAGATTTGTGTTACTCATGCGACTAGCAATGCAAATCGCGTGTACCAGGGCACATTTCATCAACACTGTAGTTTTGTCTTGTCCTTAAGCAGATTAAAGATATAACGATTATAATAGTCACAATTTCTGAGAACAAGTAATTTTTATATCGATTTCATGCATGTGCAACTCGATCTAACAACGTTTAAAGTTCACTAGGCCATCCAATGTAATGTTGAGCACTTGTGATTCTATACTGGTTTTAATACCTTCCATGTAAAGAAAGATACAGATGTCGAGTTGAGTTTGAAAATAAGTCTTCTAAACGAATTTAATCCACTGAGCGTTTGTATTTACTCAGCATATGTATCAGCAAACAGGGCGAACACACCAACTTTTATAAGGTCCCATTAGCTAAACTAAGGCTTCTTACAAAAAGAAAAGAAGAAAAAAAAAAACCCAAGCAAATGTTCGCCAAACCAAAGCCTCTTACCGACAGTTTCTCTTCAAGAGTCTTTCTTGGGGTAAGTTATTATTGTTACTATTTTTTTAAATATTTTTTATAAAAGTAGCCGCGCGATATACTCCAATGACCTCTTATCAAGGCCCCGCCCTCCCTGCTGCTGTGAATTAAATCATTGTTATATCAATAATGGTTGGTGAAACATTAACCACTCGGTTGGCCCGTGAGCGACTAGAAGCAATTAAGAAATTTCTACCAGTCCGTAATTCTGTCACGCGAAAATTACAAGAACGGCAGGGATCTCAGGTTGATTATGCAGAAAGTTCTCAACAATTATTCAAAACTGTTACTGAAACAACTAAACTTTTTCTTCCTCAATTTGAAAAAAACAAAACAGAAGAAACATTAAGACTTTTAAAAGATCTTCCTGGTCGAATGCCTCAACTAGCAAAACCTATTAAGAGGAAAAAAAAACTGACGAAGAAATAATCGAAGAATCGCGTAATAAATTTACTGAAGATGGTTTAACGGCAATGGATAATAATGATTTAAACGAGTTTCCAGCTCTTGTTGTTACGACTTATGAGAATAGAAAAAGAATGTTGAGATCAATATATGGAAAACATATTTCCAGTCCACAACACTGGGCTGATGTGTTTTATAAAATTAAAACTAACATAAGTCGAATCCACACAAAAAGTGCATTGTATATCGAATATATCAATGCGGTAGAAAAGGTGCATGGTCAATATGAAGAACAAAAACAGTAAAGTAAATAGGAGAACAAAAATAGCGAATGAAAGAACAAACACAGCAGAAACCTCACGAGAGAGAAATTCTTAGATCCGTTCAAAAATTAATTGATAAATATGAACCAGGGACTTATGAAAAAAATTAAAGATATGGATGATGAATAATTAATTAAATATTTCAGATGATTGAAATTATTCGTCTGATATGTTACGAGTATATCATAGACTTAACGAAGGTGATTATCGTAAAATTATCTTTAAAATTCATCATAATAGGTGTAGTATTAGTAGGGTTCATCCAGAGTTTTTAAAGTTTTCTGAAAAAGTATATCAACAAAAAAAAATAAGAATATTATGATCCTTCTGGTGTTACTGGAAGTGGTATTGTAAGCACTGGGGGAAGTGGTCGTATTGCCTGTCCTAATAACGTTCTTTCCGACTTAGCACGATTAGAAATTATCATAGTAGGAAAACGATCTGGGACTAATTCACCAGAAATAATTACTGAAGCCGCTGATATTGTTTCAAGGTAGTATCATGGATATCAACGCATACCCAGAATGTATGTATAAACTCGTTGATTATTATCAGCGCGATTAGATATAACGATAACAAATAAGATGATCCTACATCAAGGACACCGTGGACCTGTAATGGTCAGAGTGACAAATACACGATTATCTGTCTATAAAGTAACTTATGGTGATGGTCTTGGTAATGGTATTTAAGTTGTTTTTTTCTGTTGCAAGAATGGCTCCCAAAATAGATCCAATCTGAAAACAATTATCAATGAAAGCTATTAATGTTATTGGTGAAAAAGCTCCTGGTGTTATTTGTAATGTTGCCCACAAGGCCTTTACTGCAATCAAGGATAACAAGGCGAGCATTGACACGATTAAACAAACACATGACAATATTGTTAGTGATTTTCCTGCTATTGCTGAACGGCTTGATAAGATTAAAATACCACATAGACAAAGTATCAATACCGTGTACTCGATACAGCAGTGATCTTTCACCTGGACACCTCAAAATAACACTGTTCAAGTTACTTTATCTGTTCGAGGTATTTACAGATTAACGCTGATTTCACCTATACAGTTTAATGCATCATCAAGTACATCCACTGTCGTTAATAATGTTAGTGCAATATTAGAAAATGGATCCACTTAAACATTTATAATAGCCCCCATCAGTGGCAATTTAGCATCAGTGACTATCATATGGTATGCAGAATTTGTAATTAATTTAAGTTCATAATATAATGAACGTGCAACTGTATAGATGCAATCAAGTGCGTGAATTGCAACAGAAACAAAAAAAAAATAATAATTGACGAGTACACAATAAAAATTTAAAAAATATCGCAGGCTTATTGTCGTAGTTGATATAATTGTATATTCAGTAACGCCATTAGTGATTGCACCAGCAGTTGTAACAATTTGTGTTTTAGCGGCAACAACAATCGCTGGTGTTCTTAATATAATTGCAAAAAAAAAATATCTACATGTAGCAACAACAACAAAAAACTAAATGAGCATACAATAAAATTGAATGTTTCCGCGGCTGCAAATTTCAAATTATCCTCGCTGATATCACCGAGTCTTAACGACGAAATAATATCTGGTAACGAGTTCTCAGCGATGATTAAGATTTACGATGAAGAAACATCATAATAATAATAATAATAATAATAATAATAATAATAATAATAATAATAATGTCGCAAGAACTACTGCAACAGATCGTTACGAATACAACTCCAAAAACAACAATGATATCAATAAATTCCATTACCCCGGAATTTATTCCAGTAAAGGAAATTGTTATTGCGCAATTACGAGTATATTATAGTTGGCCAAATATCCCGCCAAAATCATTCGAGGGTCAACAGTCAAATAATTCACTGCTGTTTGCAAATAAAAATAAACCAGAGGTTCTTATCAAATCGAACAAATAAATGATTTTCAGCACAGAATTAAATCTATTACAGGAAAAGAATTTTTAAAAAATAGCTATAATTATGTAAATATTCGCCTAGATCGAATTACTATATATTTCAGAGTTATTAACCAAGAACATAAGCGACAACGAGAGGAACTATAGCAAAGTTTCCAAGAACATCTTTTTGACATAACAAGTTCACTCGAGGAAATAATTACACAAATTGAAATATTAAATCAAATTGGATCTGATGTGAAAGATATTAACTATCGAGTAATTCAGGAAACAATTAATAATAAAGAGATAGAACGCAAATAGTTTTATAAGCAAATTCGATAACAGAAACTGATAAACCGATTTTTAAATTTCTTGGTTACAACGAAGACAAACTATGATCTCATCGATGAGTTTTTTTCTTAAGATACTCATCACATGGAGAAAAACACCATCACCAGCTGGTATTCTCAGATACAACAATGATCCATACGGTGGTGGTAGACATATATCACCGGGAATAGTAAATATAACCTCTGTGATCACAATCAATCTTGTATGTGATGCAATCGATGGAAGTTATCAGACAATCACAGAAATATCAAATCAGGCTCAATAAGGATATATTCTATATACATTCACCCCTCAAGTATCCCCTGACGTGTTATTGTACAAGAACCCGTTAATCGGGTACATCACCGATGTCATAATTCATTATTGACAAGAATATTTTTCAAACTTACGCACCAAATCGGTAGACTAATTGATTTATCTAAGGAAGTCTACAACTGAATATCTCTCTACATAAAAACTTAATGACAGCCTCAGTCTGATAACGAAACTCCTACTTTCGGAAACGTCACTGATCTGACTATTTTGTTTCTGGTAGCATTTGTTTAAATTTTATTAGTAAACACCCGATCAGAATGTTAATTCGTAATTTTTACTACCATTTGCCCTATCAGAATGCGCAATTCAGACGATTTTCGTGATTTTTTTTTTAAAACTAGTAACACCATATCAGAATATGCAATACGTGAGGAATAATGTAATATTTTCGCGCTGACAAAAAAAAAACTTTCCATTTTTCTGATAAAAATGTTCGCGCTGACAAAATAAAACCCATCAAAATGTGTACAGACATTTGTCTTCAGTCGAACTAAACACCTACTTTCACTTTCAACGCTTCGGAACGGTTACTACATTAACTTTTTATAATCCTTTTTAGTTGTCGTACACGTGTATTTATAGTTTTTTTTTCTTGTTTTGTATTCGCCCGATAGTTCTAATCCAACCTTTTCAACGGCGTTAAAGATAGTCGCCATTCTCTTTAATTCTATATCATCCGCTAATGAAGGAAAGATAGCTTGTTGAATCTGTTTGACAAATTTTATATTCTGATGGTATATACGCGAATTTGAGCTCTTGTAAGTAATCAGATAGATTTTTTCAGGTTTAGATTATCAGATAATTGTATTCCTATTTTCAAACTTATAATAGAAATTATAATATATCTTCATAATTCATTATATAATACATATATCTTTAAACTGTATTAAAAAAAAATAAACTGTAACCAATGATGAGCGGTTATCTTCCTGTGGCCTTCGTGTCTTTCGTAAGGTTCTTTTGAGACCTTTCTTATAGTCTTCTCAGCACCCTATGACAGTTTCTTTTTTGCCGACATTCTTTCCGAATTTCCTTGTGGGAACTTTTCAGTTAGATTTATAGCTCATTATGCTACGGTTTTTTTTTTTTAGGGCGCCACAATTTAATTTCATAAACATTTCTCCAGCGATATTTTTAAGCGAAACGAAATATTGGAATATTCAGAAGGTTGTCTATGCATTTCAATTTCATGCATCCCTTCTCAAAGATCAAATACGGGCAGAATGCAAAAACGCACCCGCCATGTGGTCTGAATGTGATGGGGGAGATATACATGAAATGATTTCAGGCAGATGCCCCCACTTTATATTTTAAAGAAAACCGCTATTACGCAACCGTTGATAATATATCCGATATGAGGATTCAAATCGACAACCTTCAGTACAAAAATCAGCCGCTTTAGCAATGAGCTATTGTTCTAATCAACAAATATATATAAAGAAATTATTATATATGTATCGCTAATACTGCTAAACCACTATTTTGAGTAATTAAATTACTATTCTTTTTATTTACACTTAAATTCTTTTTTGGTGATACAAATCTTATGCCGAAAGACAAATGGTATAGTATGTCGCAAATGAAGACTACGTATTAGGTAGACTATAACCTGTGACCTGCAAGGATTTAAAATTCTAATTTTAGACCAGCATATTTATTAAACAAACTGTTGTGTTTTTGAAAACAATTGTAAATATTTCTGTATGTCGAAAAATATATAGTAGGTTGAAATAGTGCCGAGACAACGACGATTATATATAATAATAGTGTTCTGCTGACTGACACAAATATATAGACAACGACGATTATATATAATAATAGTGTTCTGCTGACTGACACAAATACCTTTCTTCGTTCAGGTCATTAATAGTAACAAAGGAGACAACTACTTTGAATTACTGAAGAAAGATGCCTAACAGTAATTATCTCCCTCTTGCACTATCATTCTGACAATAGGTAGATATCTTTCTTCAACAATATTTAAAAGTTAATCGTTATTTAAATCTTTTAGAGAGAGCGGACTTTTGTATATTTTCTGCTACACGTTGAACATAAGGAATGCGGAGATCAAAATATTTGCTGGCTGCGGTTATCGATTGAAATATTTGTCCTTCGCCAGTCTCTGTATTCACAGATCTAACCGAACTCTTCGCAGATTTTTAAAAATATTTTTCAACTTCCATAGTTTTGCAATTTTCGCTCTGTGTAACAATTTGTAAACTTGCAGACGATATTTTTCCCAGCTTCAAATCTGAGATAACTAGTTTTTTCGAGAACATCAATTTGATTTATTTTAGTCCACAGGGCCCGATTACACCATAACGGGATGCTTCAAAATTTTTGATCATGGGATGTCTCACAAATTCTTGGTTCATTTATAAAACTAGTATTTGTCAAAATAATTACTTGAGAATCTTGAAAATTAATCTTCAGGGGTTCTTAAAACTCTTGCACTATCATTTTTTTTTTAATAGGACTCCTTTGCCGTACACGTTGTAAATGCTATCTGCAGAATTCATTTACACATGATTTGTTACAAGGGATTTTGAAAACCCCATCATCAACAACCTGCACGTAATTCTTATCTGAGTCATCATATATATAAATTTTATATCATTTGTTTAAAATATAATATGGAGGAGTTATCCAAAATGATGTTTTGGAAAGTTCCATTTGTTGAATCAAGATTTGACCGTGACAGAATAACTCCTGACTTTCGGAGGAGAGTTCTGGCTGAGAATAATAATCTCATTAATATTATTCGGAGTGCTAAAAAAGAATTTGTGATGATGGGGCATCTCAAGTATGGTCCACATTCAAAATTATATGCAAAACCAAAGTCATTGACAATACAGTGAACGATGAGCGAGCTAAAAAAATATTATCTTAACGACAATAGATATATTTTCAGAATAAAATTTATTTTGCAATCAGAAACAGATTCGGATGTGTGGATGGATTATCCGCGACAAACGTGACCCTGTTTTTCATTTTTTTTTTAAAACGCTGTGTTAAGGATAAATTCCAAACCAGGAATGTTGACTGGGATTGATGAACCATATTATATAAGAGCATACCCTGTAACAGCAGTTATTTATATGGGATATATGAGCTAAATTATAAACCTGATATTAATGATCTTGCTCCAATGAAATCTGCACAAAAAATTGTGTCGCCGAACGAGTAATCGAAAACTTAATAAACGCGATACGTGGAAATGGACTAAATGAATTAAGACGGAAAAAAGATAAATGAGTGGACTGAATTAGTCAAAATACAATTAAGCTACAATTCATGATGCATCTAAGTTACAAAAATACTAAAATTTCCAACAACAGGAGAAATTTAATACGATTCGAAATATAATTCGAGAGGAGCTCCAATACATGTTATTGATAATAATGGGCAGTAACAATATTTCCACGAGATCGAACAGTAAGATTTTATCCCCAGAACTCTGGGGAAAACGTTTAATTGTATTCACTAAATAAGTAAAAATGATCCTGTATCAGCATGGCTATTTCACAGTGATGAAAATATAATCAATTTGTACGATTAACGGCGAAATATACCGGTTAGAATCTCTTCATGAAACGAGTAGAAATCTTGCGTAGAAATTTTCAACTGATAATATTGACGAGTTGTTAAGCAACTGGTTCACCGTTCCGTCACTTGCAGCCCACGCTGCCAGAGTAACAAATTCGTGGAAACCAACACGCGCTGAATGTCTTGAAGATGTACAACACAGTTGTATCGAATACGGAAACCCGGGTTATGGAATACGTCGGATGACCATGACGATTTTATTTCTGTGGATATGGTAGTATGTTATTAGGGAAAGTTTTTCAGGGATGGAAGAATGTTCCGATGCTTTTAAAAGATTTGGACATTCCACACACGAAATGAGCAGTGGTGATTAATGGACAACTACCTGATTTTGATCTATTATTTGATTCAAAATCGCCAACGGTCTTCATCCGATCTGTTATGTCTGATTTGGTAGGCATTGTTCTGTAAAATACTGGGCACCAATAGATTCATTACCATATATACTCGATTGTAAAATCCTGATAACGCTAATTGTAAGTGAAGCAATTATATCACGCGCAGACTGAAGTTTGGTTACCACACGATGATGACAAAGCATCAGAAGATCTAGGTAGAAGAATAATCGGAAATTAACTCAAGGTGGTGTATATGATCATAAGCGACATTATGCAGGATTAGATGACACTGCATACGACTTTATAATCGCGGATGCAACAGCGAAAAAGTATTTGTAAGTCAATAAAACGCCTACTTGTCTAATGGAACACGATTAGGTGTAATTATTGGCTATATCGATGACGTCTCTCCGCAATATACACATCTAAGAACATCCATGTTTGCTTTTGTTCTATAAACTTGCTATCTATAATATATTCCCTGGCACCGCAACCGATTCATTTTATATCGAAACAAAAAAATATAAAATTAGTGATTCGTTTTACAAACGCTGATGCACTGTGGGGATTGCGGAGAATAAAGTAACACCTACACACCTACTCACAGACTTGCGAGACAAATGAAAGAAAGAGGTGTAAAGTCATGTACATGTACTTATCACAGCTTTTTTCGGTACAAGGGAGATAAATGGACTTCTAATCAAATGGGTGATATACAAAAAAATATAAAATTAGTGATTCGTTTTACAAACGCTGATGCACTGTGGGGATTGCGGAGAATAAAGTAACACCTACACACCTACTCACAGACTTGCGAGACAAATGAAAGAAAGAGGTGTAAAGTCATGTACATGTACTTATCACAGCTTTTTTCGGTACAAGGGAGATAAATGGACTTCTAATCAAATGGGTGATATACAAAAAAATATAAAATTAGTGATTCGTTTTACAAACGCTGATGCACTGTGGGGATTGCGGAGAATAAAGTAACACCTACACACCTACTCACAGACTTGCGAGACAAATGAAAGAAAGAGGTGTAAAGTCATGTACATGTACTTATCACAGCTTTTTTCGGTACAAGGGAGATAAATGGACTTCTAATCAAATGGGTATATATATATATATATATATATATATATATATATATATATATATATATATATATATATATATATATATATATATATATATATACCCGGAGAAATATGCACAGTGTCGCTAGATTTATTAAAAATGTTTCTTGATTGGTTATTGTTAAAGAATAATGATAATGTAATGATAATGTACGGACAACCACCACCATTGGTTGGATTGTATCCGCATGATTGGTTGAAGGATTGTGTCGTTTAATACCAGGAAAAAACTGATGATCATAAAGCGCTTGATCCAAAATTAAACGAGTTTAAGGAAAAAAATCCGACTACAACCGAATAAAATTGAGTACGAAATAATGCGTGGAATAATTTCAGAAAATTCCAAAAACGATTTTTGGGATCAGTGGAGACCAAACTATTTAATACTAGCAATTATAAAGATAGTTCGTGATACACTTCAGCAGCAGTTATTTGAAAAAAATATAAATAAAAGTTTTCAAAATTACCTGTTCCGTTATGTTATAGACCAGCTGAAACACGACGACATAATACCGAAGTTGAAATTCCAGGAGAGTCAAGGAAGAAACAGAATCTCGTATTGAATGATATTGTCGCAGCTGATATCAGTGTTGTTGAGGATGCACTATACGCTGACAAATTTCCATGGAGGCTAGGATACGCAATGACAATCCACTCATCTTAGGGGTTAACTATTTCTGATACAGTTGTTTGGATCATTGATGATCATACTGAGTAGTCAAATCTAGTCTATCTCGCAGAATCACGAGTTAGAAAAATAACTCCGCTGTTGACGGTTATTGTAAATTTTACGGACACCAACAACGAAACTGTTACCAATGATATAGTAAGAAAAGAAAATCTGGTTACAAAGTGACAAAATATAATTGCGACTTTGATATTGAATTCATAATGATGCTGAAACTACCATAGAATAATCATTGTGTGAGCTATAAAACAATAATGTTATGGCAGTATTCGGATAAACACCCAGGACAATTTACCGTAGATAGAAAAGACAGTAGTCACGGTCATACATAAGAAAATACGATGCTGACCGGTTTTGAATGTATCGAAGTCGAGGTGCTAGTTAAGTGATCGTGGTGATAAGTGTGTATCCTCCGGTATTACTTGTAGTTGTGCACGTGTAAATCCACGCTCGAGAACAGTTGAATCTAATATGTATATTGCAGGTCTACCCGTTGATGTAACAACACTAGACATTTTATGTGATATGATACTCTAGATAGGATCAGTCGCTCTTTGTATACCTCTTTCAATTTCACCCAGCTCATACAAGTATCTGACAGTAACATTACCTAATACTGGTTGTTTTGAAAAATCATGTTGTACAGGTATATATTTTTTGTGATCACGTTAATTGGTTTCATGTTGGTTGTTCGAGTGATTTCATTATTTAATGCACACTTGGTAATCTTGCAGCCCATTCTGGAGATGTTATATTTTTAAAAAAATTATTTCCTTTGCATACTGATATTCAAATAACCGCTCAGCAAGGGAGCGATTAAATCGCTCAACAATTACCTGATCACGGTGAATTGCAGTATGCCCTCGTCGTATTTTGACATTATGTTGCTTCATCAGCGATGATACTAAACCCTGAAATTCTTTGCCAGAATCAACCTGTAGTTGCTGTGGCCATCGTAGACTATATTGTGGTCCAGATCCTAGTTGAAAAAAATGCATTCAAACGCAGAAGCAACTGTTGCTGCTGTCTTTGTTGATAACGGCTCTGCTTCTTTGTATATACTTCAAACATCAACTACAGTTAGCGCGTATTTGTATGTACAATGGCGTCTTCGTATTTTGATAGTATCAGTGGTAAAAATAAAATATCAGCCTGATGAAATTCATTAGGAACACTGACATCAAAAAGCGCATATTCGATTCTTTTAGGCTGTGGTAGATAAATTTGCCATATTTCCTGTCATGATATCCAATTTCCAGAGGAAGCAAGGGTAACATCTACTGCATCTGCGAGTTTACTAATTGCTGCTCTGCCTCTCCAGTGTCCTCTTGGACTATAATAAATGGATTCCATAATACTAATTACCAAACCTCAAATACTAGTCTATCTTTCATCGCAGATCTTACTAACCAATTTGCTAATAATTCCTAGAAAGAATATTATTTTTTGTATGGAATTCAACGCGTGAATTAATTTTACATCTGCAATAGGTCTATGCTGCTGATTGTTACTTTATAAGATCAACGATGCAACGATGTACTTAAAGAATTTAATGAAATGCAAAGACGATAAATGAAGATGGTGATGATGGTATTAATTTTATTACTGATATTGATGATTCGCCATCAGTAGATGGCCCTGATGGATTTAATAATAATTTAGTTTCGTACGATGTTGTAATGTTGGATAAAAAATCAAATCCGGCAAGAATATTTTTCCGAGGCAGGCATAAAAATATTGATGTGATTTATGTTACTCAGCGTTAAACACAAATACCAAAAGTGATCAGAGACAACTGTAATATTCTTGCCGTGTTTAATGGAGTTGATATTCACTTTACGTAATATTCATCCGACCTGGTGTAGCAGATATAATTAAATTCATAAAAACCTTTTTATCTCACATGCACAAACTACCCCATATGGATTTATAACGATAAATTTACATGATCCACGAACACGATATAAAATTGGTTTTGATATTTAAAAAAAGGATAATAGCAGCAGGGAGGGAGTTAGCTCGATAAGAGGTCATCGGAGTAACCTCGCGTGGCTACTTTTAGAAACATATTATAAAAATAGTAACAAAAATAACTAATCCCAGGAGAGACTCTTGAAGAGAAACTCGGTAAGTTAGAGGTTTTGGTTTGGCGAACATTTGCTTGTTGTTGTTGTTTTCCTTCGTTTTTGTAAGAAGCCTTAGTTTAGCAAATGGGACCTTATAAAAGTTTATCTGTTCGCCCTCCCTGCCGCTGCTGTTTACTGCAAGCACCCAAATGACCCATACCGCACCATCCAAATAATCTGATTAAAACTCGATAAATTTAACTCGCGATCACTTTAGTTACGACACCATCACGTGACTGTTTGGAGTGTCAATTACTGGCAAAAATTTCCCATATTTTTCCAGACTTTCATCAATATTTGCAAAATTTAAGGACTTTTCACGGTCGGGATTTTTTCTTCTTCTCCATTTATCCTGACTTTTTCCCGATGTGCCGGTAGCGCCAGAACACTTTTAAATATATAAACAATGAAAGATAAAAAAGCAATGAAAGTTCAACAAAATAAAATGCTTCAAAAACATACTGACAATTGGAATTTGCGAATGGATCAGGTGTGACAAATATGATACGACATCCTCTGTGATTTTCCAGGTACAGAGACATGGTGGGGGAAAATACTCGGCTATTAATTGAATTAACTTTGCAATCGACATTTATCATGCATTCCCTGGACTCTCATTACCCTCCAAGTCTACCCATTGAGAATCAGGTTCTTTGGTGAATGGTCCATCGACTGCACTCTCTGAAAGATTAAATTATCATTTATTAAACTTCTTCAGGCAAATTTTTTCCACAGTAGAGACAGCAAAATTCCACTGAAAATTAACATATGTGTAAGTATTCCATGGCGCAGAGTAGTGCTGTTTGAACTGTTTCTTACTGTGTTTGGGGAATTTTCTGCATCAACCTTTATATCTGCAACTCTAATACTGCCCTTCACGATGGTTTTCATAGCGGTTGATGATGTTGTTGTGGTTAGCTCTGTACTGTTAATCAAAGGAATAGCGGTTGATGATGTGGTTGTGGTTAGCTCTGTACTGTTAATCAAAGGAATAGTGGTTGATGCTGTTGTTGTAACTACTTTTGTACAGTTAATAGAAGGTTTAAATGTTCCATTCCAACATGTACTTACAGAGATAATTCCATCCTGACATGACCAATTAATTTTACTGTTATGCTTCACACTTCTGTTACCAGTGTAGACTGCAGAACCTTTGTCAACAATGCATCCACATAAACAATGATATTCATGACTCCAATTGCCGTTAACACTGCAAATTAGAAAAGGACTTGCATCAAATGGAACTGCATTCTCAAGACAAATTACCTCAACCTGGGAACCAATGTTTGTATTGTCATCAGTATAAAACACTTCTGTGCAGGGTTCATACGAAGCTGGGGGATTTCCACAATTAGGTACTGTGCAACTTGGTGACCCTGACCAAGTCTTGTTGGCAAGACAGGTGATGTATTGTGGACCTTGAAGAACAGTACCACCTGTACAAGTGATCTTGTTCTTACTTCCAAATTCATTTCGAACACCAATGAAGTCTTGGAATATTTGTGCATCTGGAGTACTGAATTCTGGACACCTCACCTTGACACAAGTTGGAGGTTCTAGAGACCAAGTCCTATCTGCCATGCACGTGATCAAATCAACTCCATTCATCTCGTACCCTCCATGACAGCTTAATGTAGTTGTCTCCCCTACATAGTGTCCAGCTTGACCAACAATGAAACTGTTGGGTTTAGATTCAACACCTGTACAGCTTCCCAGTGTACATTTCATATTTCCACCTGTCCAGCCTCCACTAGAACACTGGTAGTAATTGCTTCCACCTAGAATTCGGTCATAAGCTTGACTACACAGGTATCGGAGGACCACTCCTTCTGAATAAGGTCCTGTGCCTGAACCATTGTGAAAAGCTCCAGCAATTGAGGGTGCAGTATCACAATCACCGAAGGCATAGTTTGCTAGTAAAAAAAGAAATTTGTTTCAACAAATACTTTAAAATATTACAATTAAGCAAATCTCTAATATACATGCCACCTAACACCTAGACATCAAATCCAAAAAAATCCAAAAAAACAAATAGCAATAAATATCTTGCTGGTTCCAAATATCCAATTACAACTGCATAGTATATAAGAATATTCAGCATTACGGCTTGTTATTGGTAGCCATTGAGAACAAAGTAAAGATTATGAATTACAAAACTTTATAATACCAAATTATCATTAAAAAGTAAGTGGTAACTCAGAGACAGGTCTCCTTGAAGCAACACATTACATGGTAAAAATTCACAACATTGATTAATATGTTTGTATATTCCCAAGTATGATATAATAGTGGCTGAAAAAATAGATAAGATTGTGAATAGGCCAAAATTGTACTTCTTAAAAAAAGTTTAAAAGATTTTGTCAAAATTGGTAAATGGGTGGAAAAAAGAAACAAAAGTTATAGCCACTGCATGATTAAGTGTATGCGTGAGTACGTTAATATTAGTAAGCAAAGGTTCAAATTTAGCCTATACACAAAACAATCTTAAAAACATGTAATTAACAAGATACATATGCACAGTGGCTCATAGAGTTGATTATAATTTACCTATAGAACATATACATGTATATATAGTACATGCATTATTATAGATAATTGGTAAGCATTGATACATGTCAGCCCTGTGGTTATGCAGAACAACTATCACCTGAATCAGTTGTTTGGAATTCAAGACATGCTTGCATTCTTAATACTGTGTTTCTTCTAACCACTCCCATCCATATATTTCGAGAATTGTATTGAAGTGTGAGGTCAAAGTGTATTCCCTATCCAAAACCAGGAATTTGCCACCATCATACGCTATTGATAAATACTGGCTGCCATGTATAGTCTATCGTGTGCTGAAAAATAGTGTTAAACCCTACAACTACATACATCCACCAAATGGCGTGTCCAGTAAATTACCTGCCAAACCTCTACTGGTATGTATGTTGTTCTTGTAAGGTTTATCGCCGTTGTCAGCACAATATAGGCTATACATGGTTTCCAGAATGAATGGTGGAGTAAGAACCCGGGAAACATCCGAAAAGAACCACCGGGCCATGATAAGCTACTGGCAAACTTTCTCAGATACTCACACTGGCTGAATCTGAGACTTGAACCCACGCAGACAGAGGTGAGATGGCACTGATATGTAATGGAGAGCACTTGAGACCGCTCGGCCAATCAAGGCCTGGCATGTATGAGTGATTCGGGGTATAATCTCACCATTGCATAAACAAGAGTCACTCCAAGAGACTGATGCTCTCATTGCCGAAGATCTGCCAGGAATTCACGCTAATATAATTTTTTCCTTTTAATTGTTGATGCACTTCAACAGCAACCATATTTTCAACTGTGCTGCAGCAGTGCTACACATGCTGGAGTAAACTTGGCACCATTTTCATACAGTACCAACAAGACATCAAAGAAGTTTTCTGGTTGAAGCCTCGTGTTACTAAGACTTTGGAGGAGGAACAATAAGATTTTCAAGCTGGCTGTCATGTAGGCCCATAAATCAGCCCTTCATCCGTGATGTCATTGAAATAACATCACGGGTGAAGGGCTGATTTATCGGCTTAGCTGTCATGGTAGAAATACAAGATATCAGATTAGAATATATAATGAACCAAACAGACATCATAAAAGTCTTTTGGTGAAAACATGATAACGATAAGACGAGATATCTAGGAAAATCAACCATAACATGATTTCATGATAGCTGCTATTGGTGATATTGTATGTCAGACTGGCATCATTTTTAATCATGGCTATTAGACATTTTAATAAGTTTTTCTAAGAAAACCCCATTCTGATAACTAGTGATAACAATGTTTTCATGATTTCCCCAGCGGTGGCATATTTGAATTCTAGACAGTAACATTTTCAGTTAGGAACAGCTAGACATCATCAGACATTTAGTTTTTTTAATTAAAAAAACCAACAACTTGTTGATACGACTTTCCATTCAGGAGAAGTAGCAGGAACACAATTTTCAAGACTGTCAGCCATATTATGCGTGGGAGAGACGTCATTTACATATACGACCAACTTGTCACCATAAGTCTTTTTGTGAAACCCCCATGGCATTTTTAGTTTTCGTTCAAAAGGCCTAGTGATTAAAAGATTTTCAAGATGGTCATTATGGTGACCATTATGGACATCATAATGGCACCATTTTTATTTAAAACCGATCAGACATCAGAGAACATCTTTTAATGAAAACCCTACGATGACAAGATATTCTATTCAAGAGTAAAAAGAACAAAATTTTCGTGATGACTATTGTGGCAACCATGTTAGGTACCGTTTTTAAGTAGGAGATAAACTGGAGCAGCAGAGAGGGT
This sequence comes from Unio delphinus, assembly GCA_029339505.1. Taxonomy (NCBI): domain Eukaryota; kingdom Metazoa; phylum Mollusca; class Bivalvia; order Unionida; family Unionidae; genus Unio; species Unio delphinus. The sequence goes on along the minus strand of JAQISU010000169.1, from coordinate 2,107,441 downwards.
AAACCCTACAACTTTTTAGAGGCGTCTATTTGTCAAACCAAGGTCTCCTCCAAAACCGAAAAAAAAAAATGTGAAAAAACAGAACTAAGGCTTCTGACCAACCGAGACGCTTATTAGTTTTCACACCCTCTCTGCTGCTACGAATTAAATCATATCATGTAACAATAATGGTAGGAGAATCATTAACACCTAGATTAGCACGAGAAAAACTAGCGGAGATTAAGAAACTTATACCCGTCCGTGATTCTGTCAGACAAAAATTACAAGAGCGACAGGAATCTCAAGTTGATTTTGCAACAGGTGCTGAACAATCATTCAAACCCATTACTGCGACTACTAGAAAGATTCTATATGGAAAAGAAGGAGAAGTAAAAAAAAAAAAAGGGGGGAGGGTGTCTTCCGAAACTTGAAAAAATAGCAAAAAGAACTAAACAAGCAAAAAGGATTTTACTAGATCTTCCAACTGATATGGCTGCCGCACAACCACAACAACCACCGCAGGCAGCGCTGATGACCCTACCGGAGAATAAACGCCTAAAGAAAAAGAATGTGAAGAAGTTACACTATCTAAAAAATTTACTCATGGCGCGATTAATGTGATTAAATAAGTGATAATCTGGATGATCTAGCCGGGTTTGCATTTGCAGGTTTTAGTCATAAAGAAAACTACTTAAAACCTGAACATAATAAATCTGTATATAGAAGGAAATGGTATAATTGGATATATCGGATAAAATTTGACAAAGATCGAGCTTCAAAGGCTGATACAACATATATGTTATACAAGAAAAAGAAAAAAAAAGATATCGAAATAGGTGCAAACTAAACCTCCTACTCCACCGCCATATAAAGAATCCCCTCAACCGCAACAGAAAAAAATCAAGAACTTCTAGAAAGGAGAGAGAAGAATCTTACGTTACTGGTACCCTATTAATGTTCTCTCTGATATAGCACAGTTAGACATTCTCATAGCAGGTAAACTAGCTGGAAATAACTCACAGGAAACAATTAATAAAGCCCCTAATATTTGTCAACAATTATTTTAAGGTGGTATCTTTGGATATCGGCTTATATTGAGAATTTATCGATGAACTCGTTGAAGGTCATCACAGCGATTAGATATAATATAAATAAGATGATCATACACTGTCATCATTATAAACCAACCGTGGTCAGGGTAGTAAACTCGCGATTACCCGTTTATAGAACAACTTACAGAGGTGGTCTTGGTAATGTTATTCAACGATTATTTACAAGGTTGGCTCCTAAAATAATACCAATCATAAAACAATTATCGATGAAAGCTATTAATGTTATCGATGAAAAAGCTCCTGGTGATATTAGTAGTATTGCCATTAAAGCGTTTATCACAGCCAAAGAAAGACTAATACAAATTAATACGACGAAAACCACAACCGCCAGTAAAATTACCATCCACGGAAACCATGCCCGCGAATGTCATTAAAATAATAAACCAAGCTGCGGATCAAAAATTAGCAGCGCTGATAAATCAAGGATCCTGACGAAGTACAAAGAAATATTACCGCAAATTTAATAGCGGGAAGTGGTTTGAGATCTCGCGATTTAGATCGAAAAATATATAATAAAATGTTAAAATCTTCACCCGTCCCAGCATTTGATATGGACACACCGGTGCTCAAGAATGAATCAGTACGCGATTATCAGTTTTATTCCTATAACGCAGTACAACCAAATGAATGAGGGAGAATTGAACTTCACGTTCAAGATACAAGTAAATACTTTCTACCCGTAAAAGCATTTATTGAAGTAGAAGGAGAACTAGCAACAAATATTACAGCTGATACACGATATGAATTAAATACACGGGTTGGTTTTGTTAACAATGGGATTATGGCGTTATTCAGTAGCGCTACATATATGATCGATGGAAGAGATATCCAATCTATTCAAAAGGATGTCGATGTCGCCACAACAATATTGGTTCTAGCGAGATATTCTGATGATTATATAAGATCGGCTGGTCCATCTAAAATTTTTGCAAAAGATATTACTAATCACGCTGAACACGTTCAGTATATTAAAGTAAAGGCAAGACGATTCTATCATGGCTAACAAAAACGACAGTATGCAGAGTAATATTGATGGTATATTGTCATGCCATATGGCATCACAACAGGGTGTTTCTGCGCCGCGACATATATTTGTTGCGCTACAGAATTATACGCGATTAAATTCACAAACGTGCAGCCATATGATATGTGACTAACTAGGTGTTAACGAGGTCTCATTAAGAACAAACGGCCAACAAGAACCATCTGTGGATATTTTACTTAATTACGACCAAAACCAAATAGCATGTGCATATAATCGTTTACTGAAATTTATGGGACGTGATCTGAATGTAGATATCGGGCTGCAAATATCAGAATTAGATTTTAAAAAATCATATCCGATTTATTACTTTTCGTTGGAACATCTTGATTTAACAGAATGTCGTTGATATACACTTCAAAGCTAGCATAAATCCGGGGCTATGGCTAATTACTGAGCAATCGCGGTTATATTTATCCGGCATTCAGAATATAGACTTACAGTGGTTCAAGTCCTACTTAGTGAACAGGCAGGCCCGGACCTAGGAAATTCTGGGCCCCAGGCAGCTGACAGAGTTCGGGCCCCTTTCGTGTTTCAAGTATGTGCGTATATGTGCCTATCTAGCTCGGGCCACTGACAAGAGCCATGGTTGCCCCCCTCCCCCAGGTGCGGGCCTGGAACAGGACACAAATTATATCGGCAAATGGAATACATTCCAACCCACTTGACGTATGGTGTTACACAGGGACCTGTTCTTGGACATGTTCTCTTCATTTTGTACACTCAGCGGCTCTCAAGTGTCATAGATCATCACCCAGTGTCGCACCCATTGTACGCTGATGACACCCAAATATACAAGTCTAGCCACCCAACTAAAGATGCTACCATCCATGGAGTAGACAGGTGCATTTCTAATGTGAAATCATGGATGACATGCAACAAGCTGCAGATGAATCATGATAAAACTGAGTCTATTCTGATCACAACACAAAGACTTTCTCATTCACATCCTTTACCTCAGACAATACATATCAGCAACACCAACATTAAATTCTCACAGTCAGTACGAAATCTAGGTGTTACTCTACACAGTACTCTCAAATTGCACCAACATGTCATGAACATATGCAATGCTGCATATCTTGAACTGAGACGTATCAGTTCCATTCGTAAATATCTTTCAGTTGATGCCTCTAAAACACTTGTGTGCTCATTAATACTTTCAAGACTGGACAATTGTAACTCAATTCTGTCTGGTTCGTAACAATACCTACTCCAGAAACTTCAAAAAGTTCAAAACACAGCTCCACGGATCATTTTTAGAGTACCTCGATCAGAGCACACCTCACCACTGCTCTGTACCCTACAATGGCTATCAATTCGATAATTCTCGGCTTGTATGGTACTTGGAAAGTAACAATTTAATTTCTCCTTTCCAAAGTGGCTTCCGTTCTGGTCGTAGTACTAACGATCATCTGGTTAGACTGGAAACATTTATTCGCGATGCATTTATCAAGAAGGAACATTTAGTAGCAGTCTTGTTTGATTTAGAAAAGGCCTATGATACAACATGGAAGTACGGGATACTAAATGACCTGCACGATCTAGGTCTAAAAGGCCGTCTGCCCTCTTTCATCTCCAATTTGCTCTCCGACAGAGAATTCAAAGTACGAGTGGGCTGTAGCCTCTCCGATATGCACCAGCAAGAGATGGGTGTGCCCCATGGCAGTATTTTATCTGTGACGCTATTTAATATCAAAATCAATAGCATCACCTAGTGCTTAGCTCCCGGTGTGGACTGCTCTTTATATGTAGACGATATTTTAATTTGTTATCGATCAAAGCACATGCATACAATTGAAAGGCAACTTCAACAAAATATCAATAAGATCCACAATTGGGCCAGTAATAACTAGGGCATAACCGACTTTTGATCCGGAAATCGGATTCCACCGGATAGTATGAACTTCCGATTAATCGGAGTCGGACAAGGCAGGAACGACCGATTCGGATAATAAATATAATAAAGTTGAATTTCTATACCACCGTGTCTAACACTGCGTGTCATTCGATAGTGCGTTAATAAAGTTAAATAAGAAGTCAGAAATGTCCAATATGGTCAACACAACCACGCTGTGAGACAATCTATTTGAACCGACGGGTGAAAACCGGAAATGAAGCCGGATATGGTAAAGTACTAAGTAACATGCTAGACACGGTAAAACCAGATACCAGAAACCCTGAAACGGAAGATGAAATTTTTTAGAAAAAAAAATACGGATTTAGCATTTCCGATTAATCGAATCGTATCCGGAATCGGAAGAATTTCATGCCCAAAATCAGGAATCGGAAATCGGTAGAAAAATGCTAATCGGTTATGCCCTAGTAATAACGGTTTCAAATTTTCTAAATCGAAAACAGTATGCATGCATTTCTGTCAGTTGCGAAGACATCATGATGACCCTAAACTCACGCTGGATGGGACACTTATTCCAGTTGTTGAGGAAACAAAGTTTTTGGGTATTGTCTTCGACAGAAAACTGACGTTTATACCACACATCAAGAATTTAAAAGCTAAATGCTTAAAAGCTTTAAATTTACTAAAAGTAATTGCGCACACTGACTGGGGTGCTGATAAAAAAGTCCTCCTCAATTTGTATAGAACATTTATCCGTTCTATACTAGACTATGGATGCATTGTTTATGGTGCAGCTAGGAAGTCTTATTTGAAAATGCTTGACCCAATTCATCATCAGGGAATAAGACTTGCTCTAGGAGCATTTAAGACATCTCCATGCGAAAGCCTTCTCGAGGAAGCGAATGAACCACCTTTATCGCACCGCAGAGAAATGATTTCTATACAGTACGCTCTTAGGTTAAGATCAAACCCTCTGAACCCTGCTTTTTCGGCTGTTTTTCAACCAAAATACAAACCTTTATACGAAAACAAACCAAATGCCATACCTTCATTTAGCATCAGAATATCATCCAGTTTTGACACTATCGAAATTAATCTCCCTACAGTTCAGAACACGTTTGTCTCGGAAACACCACCTTGGCTCCTTAAGCAGCCCAAAATGATTTTTACGTTGCACGATGGGAAAAAATCTGAGACAAATCCTGCCATTTTCCAGAACTCTTATCATGAACTCCTCAACCATTTTAAAAACTACACAAAAATTTGTACTGATGGATCAAAAGTTGATGACAAGGCTGCTGCAGCCTTCGTTAGTGGCAAGCACATAACCAGTGTGCGTTTGCCAAACGATGCGCCCATATTTTCAGCGGAAATCAGAGCAATAGACCTTGCTCTGAAATTTATTGAACAAAAACGCATTTGAAATAGCATTATTTTCTGTGAATCGCTGTCAGTACTTCAGTAGCTACACCATAGAAAACTGGATAATCCATTATTAGTCAAAATTCTCGTCAAAAACTCGGAGATTAGTACCTCCTACAATATAGTATACTGTTGGCTACCTAGCCATATTGGTATTAGAGGTAATGAAGAAGCAGACCGGGCTGTTAAGATGGCTCTATCCCAAGAACCATCGGATTTTAAATTACCGTTTACTGATTTTAAACCTTGTATCAAAAAGTACCTACGTCAGAAGTGTCAGGCGTCATGGGATGATGCAGTCAATAACAAACTTCATGCCATCAAACCAACCCTGGGAGAATGGACTCGTTCCTACAGAACTATCCGTAGGGAGGAGGTTGTCATTGCAAGAATCAGAATCGGTCATACATACATTACCCACTCCCACATACTAAAAGGTGAAGATTCACCAGAGTGCGTTTCTTGCAATGAACCATTCACTGTTAAGCACTTTATGACCGAGTGTTCCGACCTGCAACCTACGCGTGCTAAATACTATAATGTACAAGACATGAAGGAACTTTTTGATACAATACAAATCACTTGTCTTTTAGATTTCCTAAAGGAAGTAAATCTCTTTTTTAAACTATAACTTGTGTGCCATCACCTAGAACTTTTTTTATCTAATGCAAATACCACCTTTTATTTACAACATCTTATGATCAACATACACCATTTACATCTCCCGTTGATTGGAAAGCTTCATATTTTCCTGTTACCAACATCTTACCATTTTATATATAACTATTATGGTTTTTTATATCGCTGGTCGATGTTAAACCTTTCTTATTTTTAAATATCTAACTATTGTATGGCGAAAAATAGCCTAAAAGTGCTGGTGCGCCGTTAAAATTCAAGCAAACAATCAATTCGATACAGAATCAAACACAAAATGTGTTCTCTGTGCTGTTTCAATGACAGACTCCAGTCCAACATACCCATCCATACTCACCCATGTGTATACACCAGCTAGATACTTACACTCTTTTTCTGACAATCGTATACTCATTGTTCCCACTGTGAAAATGAAGTCATATGGACAACGTTCTTTTGCATACCAGGGCCCGGCGACGTGGAACGAATTGCCCATTGAAATTAGACACAAAGACACAGTGGTCCCTTTTAAAAGTGCTCTTAAAACTCACCTGTTTCGACTGCAGGGACAAACTTAGAGACCTAATAATGTTTTGTATCTTATTTGTTTTCAGCATGTTTTTATGTTTTCCAATTTCATTGTTTTTGTCATTTGTTTTTCTGTAGTGAAGTCATAATTATAGATGGTGTAAAGCGCTTAGGGCTTTGAAAGATTAGGCATATACAAAGTCCTAATTATTATTATACTAAGCGACAAACCGATGTTACTCGAGGGTGTTGATGGACGAATGAGAGTTATTGATGCACCAGTGGCAAATATGTAACACAATTAGATCACTCGTATTATCATAAATGTCGTTTAGTCAGGTTAATGTCATGTTGACTCTTGGTCATATTAAAAAGTTGCAATCGTATTCAGCTTAAAAATGTGGAACTACAATAACTCTAAAACACAATCAGATCACTGGTGGTCAGAATAAACTTTCACTGTCTGCGCGTCAGATTAAGCATATCAATGATGCAAAATTTAAAAAAAGGTGTTCATGTCTCTCTCTCTCTCTCTCTCTCTCTCTCTCTCTCTCTCTCTCTCTCTCTCTCTGCGGGCGCGATCAAAGACAATTAAATCAGGTGGTATATTTCCACTTCACGCGGGTATACCAGCATTGATTGCTGCCTCCACCCCTGCAGTCGCGAAAGCTGCGGCGTAAGGAGCGGTTGGGACAGCGGCGGGAATGGCACTAAAGAAGATACCAGGACGAGGATTTAAAATAAAATAATTAAAAAAAGGATGGGGTCAAGGTTACCTGGGACTCTGTATTCATGGTACAGCGGAAAAGGTCTAAGGTTGCCAGGGACGGTTTGCTAATACCGCTTGCAAATTTTGATTTAATCGATGCTTCTAGAAAATTAAGAATACAAAATTTCAGAGATGTTTTTATGCGAGATCAGTTACCTTCCTTACTAAAAAACATTGAAGCCGGTATCATTAATTTCGATAACAGCAAAAGAACTCGGAACTCACTGGGTTATTTATATACGCGATTGATCCGCGTGGAATCGTTTTTTTTTTTAGTCATATCGGTTAGCACCACCAAAGGAATGTATGTACTATATTAATCGATTAAAAATTCTAATCTGGTACTCTACGCTACTAACACAGACAATAACCGAACCACCAATATGCGGCCAAGAAGTAATTAATTAACGTAAGTACTTGATGTAATATCAGCATCGAATAAACCACACCATAAAATCGTACACGAATACACGATTTATCACTTTTTAGAGAGATCTTAAAGTATAATGATTGATATTTACCGGAGATCTCTCTCGAGCCTAAAAAAAAACGTACCGGCAAAATATCGGCAACCAAGTATCAAAAGCAAATTTTGAAGGGAATAATAGCTATTGTCTCTACTTTTAAGGCATAAGCAATTAGGAAATAACACTTACTACACAATACTGTTACAATTAATGAAATTTACTGATAAACCTAGAATTGGAACGTACTGGACAACTAGACAGGCAGTATCCAAAGACGGAATCTAAGATTTCCTTTAATATATGTTCTATTTAAGCATAAAAAATATAAAATGGCATTAAAAAAATCTCTTTCAACTTTTTGATTTTGAAATCATCATTAAAATGTCACCACATGAGATGAAGAACAATGGATCGCTAATATTTGCTTTTTCATGCGTTTTTATACTTGCTATTAAATGCCACATTTCTCCAAATTTTTCATCAAGTAAAAATAATAATAAATTTAGTGGATACTAATTTAAATATAAAATATTAGATCAAAGTGTGTTCCAGGGGTAAATATGCAAAAAAGTTCATTTTAAAAATGCGACTTCTAAATCTGTTATGACAACAGATGAACTGACACATCGCTCGCAGTATAGCTTTTATGCAGGGAAGAGCTAAATAGGTAACAGATAAGAGTAAATAATAATAATAATAATAATAATAATAATAATAATAATAATAATAATAATGAGGACTTTGTATAGCGTCTAATCTTTAGAAGCTCTAAGTGCTTCACAACATATATAAGAATATGACTACCAAAAAAAACCCACCATGAAATTAGAAAACAGAAACATACTGAAAATACTTAAGGTAGGAAACATTAGCTTTCTTTCTGTTACAACAGAGTAATAGCAGATACGAGGCACTAATCTGTGATTTTTTAAAATTATTTCAGAGATATTAAAAATTGTCTTTAAAATTTAAATTGACTTTATTTCTGAATATTCATTGTCAATGGTCAAGATTTCATTTCATACATTTGATAAATCTTTAGTAAAATCATCAAGCATTCACAATGTCATCTAATGCAGTGAACGTTTTTCAAATTCTACTTTGAAGGTGGTAGTCTCTGGAAAAGGATGTGTTGAGCATACCTATGTTGAGCAGCACCTTGGAATAATGCATCTCAAACTGTTACACCCTTCTTAAAAAAAAACTGCATAACAGTGCAAGAGCAAGTTAAATAGACCAAAAGAGACAGTTTTGCATAAGTTCTATGGAGCAATTGACAGAGACTTATTATCTATTTTGTATCCATGATTATTAATATGAAATTTTTATATATAACGCAAGGAGCATCTGCATCAATAATAATTAAATTTTAGTGAAATACAACACCAATAAATTTGGAACATACTTATGAATTTTGAAGAAAATATCTATTCCTAAGATTATAAGAATATGATATAAACGGTGAAATTTGCAATTAAGTCCCATTCAGCACCTTTTTATTATGACAGTAATGATGAGAATGTTTATAAGTTTTTATATACGTTAAATGTTGATAAACAATATTTCAATCCAATTTATTTTAATTTGCACAATAAAATAATAAAAATATTTAGTTATCAGCACGAATTTATCAATTAATGCATTAAACCCTTGCTTTCAACAAACATGCTGAATGTATTTGCAATGGTCTCCCTCTTAGAAAGTGGGGTTTTTAACTGAATTTAACTACGTTATCTAGGGGTAAGTTATCTAGGGAATAACCTCCCTAAAAATTATGACACGGTTTGAGAATCAACAGAGAACTGGGCAAGATTATTGGGGAGAAATAATGCAATACAGGCCCCCTTAGTCAAGAACAATAACAAATTTAATTATAAAAATTTGTGACAATTTAAATTAAATTTAAATGATGTCAGCAGGATTTAATAGCATTGTCGAATTTAGATTTATTACATAATATTTCCTCGTGTCTTCCCTTTCTGACTGCCTCGTCCTTCTTGGGATTCCAAAAAACGCAACAACCAGCCATGACAAAGCAGACTTACTTGCTAACAATTTCTAGTCCATGAGCAATAAAACCAGCCACACTATAAACTTCAAGAAGAGAGAGAAAGCTGAAACCACATTTCCTAACCTTTTTAAAGACCTAGGGTTCAAGAATTCCGATTTAAATTCCAAAATCACCCTCCATGAATGGAAAATAGCGGTAGAGTCAAAAACGACACCTCACCTAGGAAAGATCAAATTGGATAAATCATTTACAAAAATTTTCCAAAACAACATTACAACAACCATTATAAAACTGCTGAACCAAATTTGGCAATTTTGAAAACTACCACTCAGCTGGAAACAAACAAATGTCATCCCAATCCTTAAACCAGGTAAAGACCTTAATAATATTAACTCATATCGTCCCATCTACCTCTCTAATAACATGTTGAAATTCCTAGAAACAGATTAAAACTCCATCTAGCAAGTGACAAACTTCAATCAGAAAACCAATGTTGATTCTGTAACAGTAACTACATCACAGATCAACTTTAAAGACTAGAAGTGGACATCAAACTAGCTTTCAACTCCAAAAGGTAATCAGACAACTGTTAGCAATCCTCCTTGACCTTGAAAAAGCATTTGATCTTGTCTGCAAAAAAGGATTAATTGCAAAATTCAACCACTTCGGAATTAGTGGACACCTGTGTAACTGGATTGAAAACTTCTGAACAGGTCGCAGAATAATCACTCGAGTAAGAAACACCACCTCAAAAGAATACAACCTTGAAAAGAGTACCCCACAAGGGAGTGTACTCAGTCCTAAGCTATTCAACAACATGATCAACAACCTTGACCTCAACATAGCGAAAGAATGGGTTAACATTTCAAAATTCACTGATGACAGCGTCATCTGGAGTGCACAAAACCGCGATACCAATCAAGTAGTCAAATAAATCCAGAAAAGACTAGACAACATAGGGAGATGGACTGATAAATAGTGGTTTAAGATCTCACATCAAAAAACGTTAGCAATAATCTTCTCCCCTAAATGCAATAACTAGACAATTTACCCCAACTTCTATATTCAAAACCATTTAGTAAAATATGTTAAAGTGCCATACCAGAGAGGATAACGTAAATCAAATTCAGTATTATTTGAATAGAAAATAAAGTCTGGAAGCGGTATAAACAAACCCGATGGCAAAATTCTCCATAATAAGTGAGAAATACGTTCAGGTGTTTTTGAAAATATTACACATCGGACCGATTTTATCGCTCGGTAATTTCCGGAGTGTATAGATAGTCTTACGTCACATTATGAACACACGCCTTACTTCCGTTTCTATCGAAACAAAAACAAAGCACGTTTTCCATTCCATATTAGTGATTTTATCATCCCAATCATGCCAAAAGCACATCGGGGAGGTACAAGCATGGGCTGCGGGGTCAGGTGTGTTGCAGCAAATTTGTGGGAATACAAATGCTGATGGGTTTTCCATGCATTCCTTCCCAAAGGACCAATCACTTCGTCGTAGGTGGAGAGACTTTGTAAAAATCAAAAGAGCAAACTGGGATAGTCCGACTGAGTTTTCTGCCCTCTGATACTTTCATTTCACACCCGAATGCTTCCCTTTTACGTTCAGATTTGAGGTTGAGCTTATGTGTAGGGCACCAAAGAAAATCACACTCAGTGATGATGATGTCCCTTCTATCCACTGTGTGAAGGAAACTGACAACCAAACCAGGGTAAACAAAGGTATCATAACCTTTAACACCAAAGCATCAACTGTGTAGACTTCACATGTTGTCACCATCATCAGAAGTTACTTGTCAAGTGGCACCGCCAAAGAAAATAAGATGGGGCTATTTAAAGAGAGAAGCAGCAATGATGAGTTTTTCATGACAAGTACCATATTATTATATCTATGATATTCAACAAATCAGTCACCACATCATTTCCATGTGTACCCTAAATCAGTCACCACATCATTTCCATGTGTACCCTGTAGAACGTTTTCATAATTTCCAAAATAATGCAGTAAACATCCAATCAATCAAGAACTGAGAAATAAACATTTGGTAAATATATTATAAACATTTGATAAATATTGTCAATTTTCATGATGCCTTCAATTTTGACCATTTGAATAGAGAAATCTTTCTGCTGATTGATTTACAAGGCCTACATATATTTAGTTGTCAGACTAATGTGTGAATCAGATTAAATTTAGATATTTACAAACATGATGAGGTTTATTCCCATCTCCAATTTTTAAAAATCTACAAAACAAAATGGAATGTTGGTGGTTCTTTTCAGGGTTCTTCCTCCAACAGTTATACTGACTGCCATGTATTGCATATATTATGCTGAAAAATGGCGTCAAACACTAGAACAACAACAACCAAATGGAGTAGAAATTTTACAATATTGTATACCTCAAAATTATCTTTGTAATGGAAACAATATTTAAATTCCCAATGTAGATGACTATACATTTTAAAAAAAAAATTATATTTGATATGCAAAAGCACATTGGGGTCTTATGGAGTACATGTCATATAGGCATGTGACTCACTAACTTTATTGGTCTAGTAATTTATTGAATTTAGAAATCATTTTGTTAGTGCACATTTTAATTTTCATGTAAGATAGCATAAAACCAAGCTAAGATGAATATATTTTATAACTTATAGGATCTAAAGTATTGTAAAAGCTTGAAGAGATTGTGACCAGCAGGCAAATGAGAAAAGTTGTGCCAATGCTGTCATCTGGACAACAAACTTCGGCACTGGAGGGATACCACTCTGTAATCAATCATTTTGCACCAAAGATGTTTGGTTTCTCTTATCATGGAGTGCTTTCAAGGTAAATCTTATATTATTACACACACAAAAATACTTCAGATTCGTCGGTATTGGAAACATAGGGTTTAAACTGGTTCGGATTAATTTGGGTACCGGCAGCCGCTTGTACACCATTATCATACTATTCTGAACTTATTAAATTACCATTTTCGAACGGCTAAGACCCGCAGGACAGTGAGAATTCACTTTCTTCAAAATCGCAACTATTGTGTTGAGTTTCTGAAGACTTTTTCATAATCTGACGATACCGACTCAGCCATTGTTTACAACAAGTGTCCATAATGTGACGTCACGCTTTATTTTCACTAAATACCGGAAGTGGTCGACAGTTGCGTTCGGTTATTATCGTAAACAGGTGCAAATGCGATATTAGATCGGCTCCCATGCAGTTATTACTTAAAATTTTTCAATCGGATTTTTTACATTCGTATTTTGAATATATATTCTCATTAGCCAAGAAAAAAAAAACTAAATAAGTGTGGATACACTGTTATAGCACTTTAAAGTAGTAAAATTACTAGGCATGTTCTTTGATAATGATCTAACTTGGAAACACCAGATTGTACTAATTCAAAATTGCAATAAAGATATTAATCTCTTAAGAAATCTTACAGGGACCACCTGTGAATCCAATCAAGAAACCTAATTAATCGTCTATAGATTACGTATAAGGTCGAAGCTTGGTTATGAATGCCAAGTTTACAACTCTGCAAAACAAACATTACTAAACAAACTGGATACCATCCATAGGAAAGTATTATCTGTTTGCACTAGCAGTAGCACTCTCTCATCAACATCATTGGACGAACTTCCAAGTCCTCACCAGTGAACTGCCATTAAAAAAGGAAGACAGCAAATGCTCCTCCGATACTCCAATCAATTAAAACATCACCCTGACTCGCATCCTACATAAAGGAGTCTTTGGTTTTCCTGACCAATACAGAGTGTATCCACTCATTTAAAAATTGAGTCATTACAAAATAGATGATTTGCAAAAAATATAGACACATCATAGGTTCCAAGGATCGTCCTGGGTTCGCCAATGTCGCATATTGCGATTTTGTTTTCCATATTGGCAACAAAAATATCCCATCTGGCGATTTTTTTTGTTGACAGACTTTTTGGTTATTTAATTTGTACATAAAATCATGGATTTGGACTGGATAAATTAAAAGGGAGAACGAAAGGAAGCCAAAAACTTGACTAAGCAATGCATTGGAATCAATTTGTTACATAAACAATCCTTTGTTTGTATTGACAACCCCATCTTTACAGTGCATTGTTAGATCATAATCTACTTATGGTGACATCTGAGCTGAGTACTGTATGCTGTGATACAGTCAATCATCTACCGTACTATATCTACAACTGACAGACTTATGAAGAAGCGAATAGAACAGATACAATTAATTGAATGGCTAATCATTCTGAGTTTTTTTTTATACATATACCAATACAATAGTTTTGCTCAACCTTCATAGAAAACTGATAAACTGTGAAGTAACGACTACTGTGTATAATTACAAAGCAAATGGAAAAATTTCAATCACAATTATATATGTCACAGTGCAACATTATCAAGAGCAAACTGAAGTTAAACGTTGAGGGTTCATCATCTCATCCTAAGTTACAAAATTTAACAGCGTTTCGATTCATCAGACAATACAGTCACTGAACCCGATGATAAACCTTGCAGTCCAACATCATCTACATGTAGTGCTTCAATGCGACACCACATTATGATAAAAGGGGCAAAAATTCCCGAAAATATCTAGACAGTTGGAAACTTGGGCGTCCGTGGCTGAGATATGATAAAAGTTAAAACAGATGTTCTGTGCTGTATGTATCATGGCATAGTTCGTCAATTTATTTACAACTGGTAGTGATATTTTGAAGGAGGAGTGTGTCACCAAACATGAATCCTGGCGGGATAAGTAGTATTTGTGCATTTTACTCATTGATCTTTTCATTTTGCCATCCCGTGTTATGGCTGCAGAGACTTAAACTCCGCAACAACAACGAAAAAAAGTTTTGCATAATCAAAACTCAACTCCCAACACCCAACTCGCAGACCTCAAAGTAGATAAGCACACATCGTATGACAGTCACAAAATCACCAGTGAGTTTCAGCAGTCGTTGGCCGATGTAATAGTTGATGAGATGGTTACCGAGGTCAAGGAATCTCGTGTTTACAGTGTCATGCTTGATTAGAGCACAGATGTTTCAGTATATCAGAATCTTTATATATAGAGTTGTTATGTTTAATTAAGTCATTTGGTTTTAGTCTAGAAAATCTGATTGGTGTATCAACGGATGGTGCTGCAGTCATCTTGGGTTGCAAGAGTGGTGTTGTTACCAGGTTGAAGGAGGCTACTCAAGGTTTGCATGGAACTCACTGCATTGCACATAAGTTAGCTCTGGGTTCAGGTGCTGCAGCTGACGAGGTTAGATACATGGTCAAGTTTCAAGATATACTGAATAATATGTACAAGTATTTTGCATATTCCCCCCGTAATATGTGTAGGCTTGAGGCAATTCAGTCAGTGTTGGAGTCTTCTCACACTCGCTTGCATCAGGTATTTAACACAAGATGGCTGAGTTTTGAAGGTAGTGTACAGGCAGTTGTTGATAATTATCAAGTTCTAGTTAGTGTCTTCTTGGAGAAAAGTCTGCAAAGGCTCTTGCACTGTATAAGCCCATTGCTTGTTTCAAATATGTTTATACAGCACACTATATGGCTGACATTCTGAGGCCTTTGGCAGTCCTGTCTTCTGTGTCAAGCTTATCAGAGATCTGATATTGATTTTACCGAGGTTAATCCCATTCTCCACTCCACTGTTGAGCTTCTTCAAAGTATGAGGTTCGAGTCTGGTAGTAACATTTCTAGGTTTCTTTCTGAGATACCAGCAGAACCAAGTTTAGATTCATCAAGTTTGTGAGTACAAATGCCATACAATTAGATCAGCAGGAAGGGTTTGCCGACCATTTTTTGCAGAGCCGTTATTTTTGGTAAAATAACAGTTGTTTTGTAATTTACCAATTTTGTTTTCCCGGGCTACGGTAAAATTCTACTCTGAGATAGTGTATATGGCTGCGATGAATTTGGCATATATTTTATCTAATCCGATTCGATATCTTGTTCGAGGATCAGATAAATTTATCGTTATAAACCCATGTGGGGCTGCTTGAGCAACATTTAAGAAATTTCTGAATTTATTATAATCTTAGTCACCACAGCACCATGTTTGATAAATATTTCGTAGCGTATGAGTGTCAACCCCGTTAAACACCGCAAGAATATTAGTTATTTCTGATCACCTTTGGGATCTGAGTGTATTGTTGAGTAACATATATCACGTCGGTGTTTCTGTGTCTTCCACGGGAGAATATTCTCGCCGGATTCTTTTGTTTCTCTAACATTGTATCATCGTACACAACTAGATTATTGACAATCCCATCGATATCTTCAACGGAAGGTACTTCATTGATATCATTAATAAATTCAATGATGTCCTCTCCGGTTATCTCCGCGGCACTCTCATTGAAATCTTTTAACATTTGATAACAATGTTGATCGTCTACACTCGGTGCCACCAAATATAGTTTATCCCAATTCATTATCAAATTAAGTAACAATTGCGTTTTACCGCTTCCAGAAAGATCAAATATGTTTATACAGCACACTATATGGCTGACATTCTGAGGCCTTTGGCAGTCCTGTTTTCTGTGTCAAGCTTATCAGAGATCTGATTTTACCGAGGTTAATCCCATTCTCCACTCCACTGTTGAGCTTCTTCAAAGTATGAGGTTCGAGTCTGGTAGTAACATTTCTAGGTTTCTTTCTGAGATATCAGCAGAACCAAGTTGAGATTCATCAAGTTTGTGAGTACAAATGCCATACAATTAGAGCAGCAGGAAGGGTTTGCCTACCATTTTTTGTAGAGCCGTTATTTTTGGTAAAATAACAGTTGTTTTGTAATTTACCAATTTTGTTTTCCCGGGCTACGGTAAAATTCTACTCTGAGATAGTGTATATGGCTGCGATGAATTTGGCATATATTTTATCTAATCCGATTCGATATCTTGTTCGAGGATCAGATAAATTTATCGTTATAAACCCATGTGGGGCTGCTTGAGCAACATTTAAGAAATTTCTGAATTTATTATAATCTTAGTCTCCACAGCACCATGTTTGATAAATATTTCGTAGCGTATGAGTGTCAACCCCGTTAAACACCGCAAGAATATTAGTTATTTCTGATCACCTTTGGGATCTGAGTGTATTGTTGAATAACATATATAACGTCGGTGTTTCTGTGTCTTCCACAGGAGAATATTCTCGCCGGATTCTTTTGTTTCTCTAACATTGTATCTTCGTACACAACTAGATTATTGACACTCCCATCGATATCTTCAACGGAAGGTACTTCATTGATATCAGTAATAAATTCAATGATGTCCTCTCCGGTTATCTCTGCTGCACTCTCATTGAAATCTTTTAACATTTGATAACAATGTTGATCGTCTACACTCGGTGCCACCAAATATAGTTTATCCCAATTCATTATCAAATTAAGTAACAATTGCGTTTTACCGCTTCCAGAAAGACCAATAATCATCATTCTGATAGAGTTCAGTATGATTTTTAAACTCACTCTTGTGCTTTCAACGTGGAAAAGTCAGTAATTTCCATTAGATTTAACATAAATATATTATGGATTTATATTGTATGAAATGTAAAACTCGTAATTCAACGATTGACCCAACTCCTGATACCATAAAAAAAAACAGAGATGACATTAACGGCAAGTGTTCGTAGTGTGGTATAAAAAAATATAGATTTGTCAGTATAAAAAAGGAGGTGATATCGCAGCCAAGTTAACAAGACTCCCAGGAACCCCATGGGAGAAATACCCAGGAGAAAAACATCTTCCCGGGTATAGTTATTGTGGTCTGGAAACCCTACTCGATATCTGACTCGATGACCAAGATCAACCTCGCCCTGGTGAATATCTGATAAATGCCATAGATAAAGCTTGTCACGCTCATGATATTGCTTATAAAAACAAAGACACTCAACAATGCCACATCACGGATATAAAATTAATTCACGCGTTAAATTCCATTCTGGATAAAGAAAAGTTAGCTTCGTAGATAATAAAAACCACTATGAAAGGTAAATTAATGATGGGGGCTAGTATTTAATATCATGGAATCAATTTATTATTCTCCGGGTGGATATTGGAAGGGTAAATCAGCCATCAATAAACTCACCAACGCCGCAAAAGTAAAAAATACAACGGCGGCAAATTGGTTATCCCGACAAGCGATATGGCAAATTTATCTACCACCGCCAGCAAAGATTCAATATGCATCGTTTGATGTCAGCACCCCTAATGAAGTTCATCAGGGTGATATATTATTTCTGCCGCATGACACTGTTAAAAAACGTGTTTACAAATACGCGTCGACGGTAGTTGATGTTGCCAGTAGATATAAGGAGGCTGAGCCATTATCAACCAAGTCATCTTCTGAGGTTGACTCCACGTTCAAAAGAATTTATCGACGAGGTTCTCTGCGGTGGCCAAATCTTCTCCAAGTCGATCCCGGCAAGGAATTTCAGGGTGAAGTATCATCAACGATGAAGCAGCATAATACCATGATACGACGAGGACATAATGTGATACATCGCAATCAGGCAATTGTTGAACGGTTTAACAGAACACTCGTGGATAAATTGAATCATTATCAGTACGTGAAAGAGTTCATCGATGATAAACGATCTCGTGAATGGGTCAAGAGATTACCAGGGGTAATTACTGCACTCAACAATGAAATTACTCAAACGTTAAACATGAAACCAGTTGTCGCGGTAACAAAAAAATATATAAACTTTCCCAAAAATGATTTTCAGTGCAGATACTACCTAACAATGTCACAGTGAGATATTTATATGAGCCTGGTGAACTTGAAGGCAGTAGAAGAAGATCAACTGATCCTACATGGAGTGTCACATCACATAAAATATTCAGCGTGGTCACATCTAAATACAGACCAGCAATATATAGATTAGATCCAACTGCACCACAGTGTGGATTTACTCGTGAACAGTTACAAGTTATCCCGGATGATACTCAACTACCGCCGCGGGATATTAACTTATAACAACTATCATCATCGTGTAGCCTAACACCCATGGATATTTATCAGTGCGCAACGCTTCCTCAACGACGTTGATATCAACACCCACCACATCATTTAACACCAGTCCTTGTCACTCAGATTTACTATGAATATCAACTTCGATGTTTTGTCGTCGTGTATCCGCGGGTCTATAACATAGTGGTACTGGCTCCATTGGAAATTTTTCTTTATGTGTGTAAAATAATTTTACTTGAAGTAGATCTCAGATATTTTTTCTGTTCGCGACAACTAGATCTGTTGGCTTCCATGCCTCCCAGAAATCATTAATCGAAGTTTCAGGAATTAGTTTACATGGTCGCTAAAATTGAACTCTATCTGGTTGTAATCTTATCGCGGATTTTAACTCGGTTAACTCCGTGTCGAGTGATCGATGATCTGTGTTTATCTCTTCGTAATAGTCTACATTATTTTTTAGCCAACAATGAGGAGATTCACCGGTAAACGGTGGTGGTTGACCATCATCACCATACATTATCACAGAGGTGTTTTTCTTTAACAACCACTCCAAAAATGTTTTTAATAGCGTCAACGATACTGGATCTATTTCATCCCATATAATTATCCCAGGGAGGTGTTTTGTTCCCATTCAATCTGGAGTCCACTAAGTGCCATTGGATACGATGACAGTACATTGTGGGCATCCTCGTGGTAATTATTCTCGATGGGGGTATCAGCCGACTCGCTGCATTCATGTAAAATC
Source organism: Unio delphinus (assembly GCA_029339505.1). Taxonomy (NCBI): domain Eukaryota; kingdom Metazoa; phylum Mollusca; class Bivalvia; order Unionida; family Unionidae; genus Unio; species Unio delphinus. Next base: position 2,087,870 of record JAQISU010000169.1, on the reverse strand, counting down.
TCATGTTTTATTCTCCAAGTTCCCCAATCACCTTCATACGTAGTAAACTAATTGATGAATTTTCGGTATTTTTTATCGAAATAGTATGAATCAGTCGCTACTCTAACTGCGATGTCAGAAAATCTATTTATCTTCGAAAATAAATTCATTGTTGAATAACCGAGCATCGAAGATTTTAAATGAGTATACTGCGGTGATTCTTCCTCGAAGTATTCAACGATGGTTCCTAATTGTGTATTGTTGGATAAATAGGCTGTTTTTCTCGAGGTAAGTATATAATTTTTTGTTGTGTCCGCGATTATAAAATCCAATTCTGCGTCATCGAAGATCAACCGGGTGCAACGTCGTTTATGATCGCATGATCCACCCTGAGTAAATTTTCCAATTATTCTGCTTCCGAGATCCTTTGCCTGTCATTCTAGTTGTTGATTCATTTGCCAATCGTCACATTTTTCCGGAGTTGGTAACCAATATTTGTTTCCGATATGATATTATCGTGGTAGAAACAGTTAACGATGTGAACATTTTTTTTCTCTAACATAAATCGCAATAGCGCTATCAGCGCACATTTCTTTATAGAAAAATGTTTCCCCATCCAGAGAAAAAATATCGGGTGAAGTTCTGCAGCGAGTTTAAACAATGTCACCTTGGCAAATCCTGTAAAGTCAAAATCGGGTAAAGGTCCATTAATCGCTACTCTGGTCATCTCGTGTGTTGGATGACCGAACCATACCCAAGAAAACTTCCCGGTTATCACGCTGCCATGTCAACGGATTTCATATGTTTGATGTTATATTGTGTATTAAACAATCCGCCATGGTCATCTACACAGCAAGCTTGTACATCATCGAGAAATTCATTTCGGGTTGGTTTCCACAAATTTTTCTCTCTGGCAAAATGTGATGCGACCGATGGCATTGTAAAACAATTTTGGGTTATCTCGTCGACGTTATCTGTATACTTCCTCGCAAGGTTATTCATCTCATTGTTAAGTTCTTCTGTTCTATATAAATCTCCATTCGTTCTTACAAATTGGTCGTATCCTCCTTCATCGCTGCGAAACAACCACACAAAGGGTCGGTTTTGTAAATCTCATAGATTACATCGAATATATCTCCGTGGTAGTATTTTACTGTTCACAACAGAGGGAATCGTACGGAACTGGACCATGCATGAGAAATATGATTGATGATTTCAATTGGAAAACCCTTTTTTGATAATGACTGTAACAATGTAATATTTCCCTTGTGATAGTTTTAACAATTATTGGAACTTTTATTTTTTTCTCCAACTCGGCAACATCGTTTATTGAAGCGCCAGTTTGTTTAACCAATTCTTCCCACGCAGTTATTTGGGATTTTCTCAGCTCGGTTAATTCGTTTCCTCGTCAAGCATTTTCGAAGTGTTCTATAACTCGTTCAGCAACACAATTTAGCACCGATGAAACTTTCATCCGAGGAAGTTTTTTAACATCTGGAATATTTATCGGGTAAATTCCATAAGTTAACGCTGTTACCGGATACGCTCGATTATAATATCTGCTATCAATTCCAGTTAGTACACACGGTTCAGTTTTATTGGTTACGATTATAGGTTTTAATGTTGAATCCAGTACACGCTCACAATGAGTATGTACCTTCCAATCTCGTTTATAGATTTTACTATATTTGACCTGGATAAAATATCTTACATTCTCAAATTATATTCGGGATAATATTTCCCGGGCACGCGAAGCCGTCATAGTGTCGTCGATACGAGAAGTTGGATACGTCGACCAAACATAAGCTGATCCATCGTTAAAAAATTCGTATTTTGCGTGTTTGATGCTATTTATAATCTTTGACATCCTCGATGAAGTTTTTATTTTCCGATCCAAGTCAAAAACCCTTCAATGGGGGTATTCTATTATTTCGGAAATTTGGGAAATTCCCATAATTATTATAATTAAAACTAATATTTACATAAAATATTTAATTATATAATGCACAATTGTAATGCTACCAATCGGGGCAACTGCACGTTGTGGTAAATTATCCCGAAGGGAGTTCTGTGGAATTCATATGCAAAATATACGAAGAGGAAGGTTAGGACCAAAACCTTGTATCCGGTGCGATATTGGAGTAGAAGGAAAACAGAAGCATGCACAAGTTCCAGAGGTAAAAACGACAGATAGTTTAAACGATATTATGACAGGATTGCACAACATAACCCCAAAACTAAAATTATACAAACTCCTCACGATTACGTTAATAGAAATTATAATTTAGAAAAATTATATTTACGAATATGAGCCATAACGAATTTGTCTCGCATCCAATCTACATTAACTATGAGGCATCTCGAGATGGAATCATACGAAATCGACAACGAAAAATACCTCTCGATAGTGCTAATAATATGGGTTATGTGCATATTACTGTTGGAAGAAAAACTTATTACGCACATAGAATTATTTATGAATGTTTTAACGAGCAAATTGTAATGAATTAGTTGTTGATCACATCAATCGAAATAAAAATGACAACCGCATAGATAATTTACGAGCGGCTACTCAGAGTGAAAACTGACTTAACTCAGCTTCGAAAATTAAATCACAACCACGAAGACCAGTAACAGCGTTCGTCGACAGTACAATAATTGAATTTCCATCAATTACCTCCGCAAGTAAACACTTCGATATTGAATAATTCATAAACAATCTTTGAAAAAGCAGCGGATGGTATAATTTTAACAGCATAATCAAAAAAAATCAACAACTGTCATTTGCATTTTCGTGATTTTTAAATATTCAAAAAATATAATTTAGACAAAAGATTTTTTTATATTATATAATTGAATGACAAAATTATATCGGCGATCGCCGAACTCCTCGAAGATATTCAATACAATTACGAATTTTACCAACTGATGTCACCCAAAAAATTTAAAAAGTACAATGTGATAAAATCTCATCGGAAACTCACCGAAGATATTCTCGTGAAAATTCAATCGTTGCAAAAAATGATGAAATCACTGACAACTACGTTGATATATTATCCCACGAAGATGATTCTATTGATAAATTTGATCGTCTAAGTAGATATCTCCGAAATTTTTAGAAAACTTTCGACTTAGTGTTATCTCATAATTACAAAATATTTCCCACAAAAAATTCTCCCGTTGTATAAAATGCTCAAAAATCTCACCACGAGAATGAAACCTGTGACCGAGGTAGCAGAATTTCTCACAGAGAATTTTCTGATAAATATTTTTAAAAAAATAACATATATATAATTCTGTTTAAAAATGAACAAGCAAAAATATCACTGAATTGAAAACTGAACTTGATCGTGTAGAGCATCTCAACAATAGTAAAATATTCATCAGCGATTACGCCAACGCTGAATATAAAAATTTATCTCTGCGCTGCGATTAAATTTTCCGACATATAAGTCAGAACACCGGGTAATGAAAATTATCTATAGGGAACGAAATTAAATTATTTATAAAGCTACCTCCGCGGAAAATTTCATTATGGTGTCTGCGATTATCAGAAAAATTATTACATCCGTCGGAGATATATTGAACGAAGAATCACTTATAGAATCCAACGCGAAAGAATTCGAAAAGAAATATTTGAATTGAACAAATCAAACATGATTCGGGTTAAAATATTGATTGGGGTTTTCATATCTCTGTAACCATTTCTAAATGATTTATTTAATTCGTTATCAGTTTTTAAGTTTTTTATCTCAGAGTCTAATTTTTTATTTTCCATCAGAAGTTTTTACGATGCTCAGTTAACACACTATTGTTATATTGTTTTTTTTTATGTCGATGGCGTATTCATTATTAACTTTTATCAACTCGGTTATCATAGTTTTATACTCCTCGTTTTTTTCATTGCGGAAATTTCCTGTTTGTAATCGGACTCTGATTTCTCAGCAGTGACCCTTAATTGATCACGCGTCTCAGTTAACGCGGTTACCTTTTTTTTCTTAGCTCGGCGACATCTTCTCGGAGTTTTCCTTTACTCCTGTTGTATTGTTCTTTCTTTGGACCATATTTTATACAACCTTGATAATCCTAATTTGTATTCGTTGGCGACCTCAACTGGTCGTTTAACACCATGCAATGCTTTTATTTTATTTTCGTCGTTGGTGCTAAGATAAGTTGGGGTTCTCATATATATCCACGGGAAAATCTTTACCAAAAATAATCATGGTGAAAATTATAAACATGGTAATGATGACGGAAATCACAGCAATAAAAAAAAACATGGTAATAATGATTGTCAGTAACCACAGATCACCCTTTAAATTTGCTGGGTTTTTTTAAGTTTTTAAAATTTTTAAAACTATTTAAAAACTAAAAAAATTTCATTGTTAAAATTCTTTGAATTTTTACCCTGATGATAAAATTTCCTTGAGGTGATCAACAGAAATACACGAGTGAGCATAGTTTATTCTTTGGTCGCGGTTACATTAAATTATTATAATGTGGTGTTGTTGTAGTAGTTGATGTTGCGTCAGCAGGAAATCTTCATTACAGTATTCATCAACGACAAGTTCAAAATTTCCTGTGATTGTCCTCCGAATAATTTTCTAATAGTGGAGTTGAGTCGCTCTCGATGGTAGATAAATACTTGCGCGTGCTGGTACATTATTGATAACATCGTTGTAGTTTTCAATTGTTGAACCTGGAAGACTTTGTCGACGATGAAAATCTACACGGAAATCTATGGTTGAAATCTTAATATCGTACATCAAGGGTAATTTGCAATTGTTCATTTGATAAATCGATTAAGTTAAAACTCAATGATCAATGAGTTTAAAGTTTATTTTTGTTATCCAAGGATTACTGCACTCCAAATACACTGGGTTAATTGGATTTCGTACGATTAAACTTCCCGGAGATACCTAAGGGGAAAACGAATAAAAGATATACCCCTGAGCCGCTTGATTTGATGCTGATGTATCCGCGCTGTAACTCCCCACGACGATATCACATACAAGATTTAACCGATGTTATATCGACGTTGCTCGGGGATACATGTCGACCGGTTCCCTCCAGGGAATTATGATATATGAGAATAGTTAACAGGTTTTTTTTTTTCCGTGTGGCGTGGATCAACGAAAAATATTTATCAATGAGATCATTGAGTGATTTTCTTCATTCTGGTGCATTATACCTGTGGAATTTGAAATCAGATAATTTCTGTTCGGTTATTTTAAATACATCAAGAAATTTGTTTGTTTTATTTTGGTCATCATGATAACTAATTACCACCTGAATTAATCGATAATTGATATATTCCATGTCGGATATAAGCCGATTTAATACTTCTATGTGTTTGATAATTTTATCGCGTGAATTTGTTATATCAGACATATGTTCTTGCAAATATTGTTTTAACAGTTGTAATTGTGTTTTATATAATTGTTTAATTTCAGTGAAATAGTTATGTAAAATTCTAAATGTAATATTATGACCACTTATATCTCCCCTCGAATGGGGGAGTGGGTAATAAAAAATCCAGGTAACTCCATGAAATAATTTGTAATCAGTGTATTCCTTTTCTTCATCATAAATATTTATAATTCACTCTCAAATTTGTTTTTGTCCTGATAGCAGAAATAAAAAATTTATATGACGGGTTAATTTCATAATATAGTTGATTACTTGTGATATAATCCTTCTTGCAAGGTTCCAGTGTACGCGGTTTTTCCGGTGGTGGATATTCAGGCCATCCTAATATAGTTCTAATTGACGAGTTATATATATCTACGCGGTACCAGGGAGAATTTATCTCAACCACGGTTGACAACGACGGTTCATGAACAGTTATCTCAATGTGAGATTCTTCCTTTCCAGTGATTGATTTTATCCTGTGTTGAATTTCCTTGTTGATATCTTCGATGTCATAAGCTCCCTTGGGAAGATATATTGTTTGCCAATCGGGAGTACCATCCGGGGGATCCATATACGCGAACACAAATGTGTTATTGGGTGGTTTGATCTAATATTAGGCAAGCTATAATATACTCGTAATTGAGTAAACGCGATTTCCTTTGCTGGAATCAGAGTTGGAATTTCAATACTGAATTCAGGGTTTGTAGTTACCGTCGATATCATTATTGTTTTCGTCAGGGTTGTATTCTCGACGATCCGCTGAAGTAGTTCTTGTGTGGTTGACATCACGGATGTCTGCGATGATGACATTGTCATTGTTGTTCTGTTTTTCTAATTTTGACATCGTGGAATCATAAACGCATATCATCGTGGAAAACTCATCATCGTCTATTAATGTGTCATCGAGCGACAATATCATCGGGATATTTGCGAGTACGCGGTTGACACGGTGTGGAATTTAACCGTGTAATCATGTAGTTTACGCTGGCTACACGATATTTTTTTTATATTATTGAAATCACCCCCGAGATAGTTGTTGCCGCGGATATAGAAATTGGAACATCAACCGGAGCGATCATTGTCACCGACGATAATATTATATCGGTTCCAGCGGTAACACCTCCAACCAAGTACACAATTACATAGATGGTGGTAATCCTTCGTTGATATTTTTTTTTATTTTTGTTTGATATTCGCCTGTATGCGAAATGAGTTTAGTTTGTAACGTTCTGACTTGATCATATCGGTATTGCTGCAATGTCATTATTTTCAATTAAGTTATTTACTTAAATCAGATACAAATTCTACGTACCATGTTATGGATGTCCGAGCTAGATTTTTATCTCTGGTAGTTATCGTGAATCGTTCAGTTGATCCCTTGTCTATTATCGCAGATATCATGTTGTTTAGCCCGGAGGAATTCCTCGATGATATATGAAACTGCAACGGGGATATTAGGGTTAATCTGTAGATTCCCTCGACTTCCGCGGTGATATCTAGTGTGTTAGTTTGTGACGTCCAATAAAATGACCCATGTTGGATCGTGTATACAACGTTGTTGGTTTCCAAAAAAAATCTTTGTTGGGTTTCCTAAAATTATTATGAAACCCTGTAAATTGTTTTACATGATCCTCATATCCAGATTGTGATACAGAGATTTCATACACGGTGGTTTTCACATCGGCAAGGTTTAAAGGAACCGTTGATGGGGTTCCAAAGAAGTTATAAAATGGAGTTTCAATAGTTTTAATACTTGTTTGTAACCCAGTAAATTTATTTACATGTGCGTAATATTCATCGCATAGTGTTTTTAGTGTATTCGTCGATGTTGTATAATTATTATCAAACGATGTTAATCTATGTTTGACGGTTGAATAAGTAACTCCGGGTTCGATTTTACCCTGAGCATCAAATACCGCTATGGAGTTTTCAACCGCGTTATCAAGTTTAACTAAAATATCCTTGATGGAAATATTACTAGTTTTTAATTTACCTTGGCAGTCTTGAAATACAACTATCTCATCCGGTGATACATCTACGAGATGTAATAGATCAGACAACACATCACTGATAAGTTTTTTTACAACATCGAGTGAAACACCATTGGTGGTTTTTTCACGTTGGAGTGATCTCCCCCAAATATCTATCATATGTTTATGATCTCTTTAAAAAACGATCACTGGTGTATTCGTGCACAGTTTTATGAGGCGGCTGGGAGATTTTGAGATTGCGGTGAGCACATTAACGACTTCTCGGCCGTATATAGGAGGATCAGTTAATGTCTGCGTGGGTAACGTTAAATACCAAACAGAGATTTTTAGCACGGACACATATTTGAGAAATTCATTAGGCGGCGCTAACACATACTAGTCAAAATAAACAATTGACCGGGGGTGTATCACATATATGACCCAATGAGTTCCCGGTCCAGTGTTATCATCGAGATTAATTATACCTGTTTCTGGGATTGATGGCTGATTCGGTAACTGATTTTTCATAAAAACACCTCGAAAATTCTTTATCGGGGATTGTTTTACCGCGGCGATAAAATCAAAATTTGACATCGGGGATGTCTGCGACAATGGTATTGACCATTGCTTCCTGGGGATCAACACTGGAGTCACCTATTATGGAAAAAACAAAATAAGAATCTAAACTCAAAACCATTGGAGAAATGGAAATAGAAGACACCTACTCTGGCTTCGTACAAAATTTTACTGATTGGCCCAAAGAAACAAATTCCTAAGAACAGCAGCTGCAGTGGTTATTCCCAAATTTGACATACAAATGGGATTCCAGATTACCAGACCATTGCTCTACTTTCACTACAGAATTCGGGGCAATAATAGAATCATTAAAATAGACTAAAGACCAAAAATTTTCAAAAGCTGTTTTGATTAGAAACTCACTTGGTATAATAGAATCCATCAAATCTCACAGCACCAAATCAAGAGAGCAGTTCTTGGCTACAGCTTTCTATATGCTTAAGGAATTATCCACAGCGGATCAGATAGCTGAATTAACTTGGATACCTTTGCATATCGGAATCCCTGGTTTGTTTGTTGGTTTGATTAGGATTTTTAATATAGCTTTAACAATTTTTCAGACATATCACTAAGATGTCTGCAGTGAGGCAGTTTAAAGTAATGTCTAGCACTGGGGCATCATGCTGCAGACACGTAGCATTATGTCCCACCCAGTCACATTATCCTGACACCATGCCGACCAGTCCTAACACTAACATCTTAATGCTGAGCGCCAAGCGAGGTAGCTGTTAGAACCATTTTTGTAAGTCTTTGGTATGACTCGGCCGGGGATCGAACCCACGACCTCCGGTTTCCACGGTAGATGCTCTAACCACTAGGCCACTGGAATGCAGCAAATACGTGATTAAAGAAAGTATGAAAAACTGAAGGGACATACCACCAGACATAGAAAAACTGTCACGGATCATATTCAGCAACTGGAGAATATGATTCACAAAGCCGTCCTTTCGTAAGAGCTCAAATACAGACTAATGGAAAAATGCCATGCATTTTACATTCTGACAATGAACAGCTGACATAAAGAACATGTGTTGCATTGGACAGATTGTTTTAGGAGTGGATAAAACGTTGAACCTCTGTGACATGCATGTGACTGGGACTTCTTAGAAACAAATTTCTGTAATTAGACACCATATAGGACAGCCACCAATTTTTATAGGACCGGTCTTCGTGCACGACAACAGTGACTTTGAGAGTTACTGCCACTTTTTCCACCATTTGAAGATGAAATTAGTAGACAGATTTGACTAAACCTGTGATTGCAACTAACGATAAAACGCCAATGATCAAAGCCATCATGACCGCATTTCCAGATTCTACTCATGTCTTATGTACGAGACACCTTCACGAAAACACTACGCGCAAACTTAGAGATGACGCCGTTGACAAATAAGACCGAAATCTTATTTTGAACAAAATGTATGGATGCTGATGACACAATTTGTTTTGAAGAGAAATGTGAAAACTTTTTGAGTCTTTCTGTAGGGAAATTTCCTCAAAATTTAATGACTATCTCAGTCAAGACTGAAAAACATTTGCCCACCAAAGTAAACGGACCTACATGACTAGATCCGATCGACGACGAATGGACTAGCAAAAAATGTGAGTCTGTTAACCATGCGTTAAAGCAGATTGTAGAGTGGAAATTGAAGCCACTGACAGAATTTGTATCTCATTTAAATGACTTGGTGGACGGATAATTAAAAGATTTGAGAAATGCATTAATTGAGACTGGTGAATACCAGCTCGCTGACAGTTACAGGCAATTTCAAATGTCGAAGATGGACAGGGTGACACAAACCACCACCAAAAAAAAAAAAAAAAGAAGAGATAAACTCAACACAAAATTCAAAAAATTCATTCTTACAGACAGCAAATACGTGACATCATCAGACGGACATTCAGAAATCATGGCTCCAAAGACACAAACCAGGACAAAGAAGACGAAAAATAAACGAACAGTGACGAAACAAAAGACTAAGACGAGTAAATAGCATAGCTTTAGACATGCTACATTGCAACCAACGCACTTCATGTTGCATAATAATTTCTCCGATCCTATATATAAAAAAAAACTTTCATGTATTTTGATTTAGTCCACTATTTTCAAACTGATTTGAAACTAGTAGCTTGGCATGCCAGCATTTCTTGTTCATATTTTTATAAGGTTTAAATATAATAATAATATGAATTACATCCAACGCTGGATTAAGCACCGTGGAGGCCCATAGGCAGTCAAACTTGTGGGGCCCCAGACCCACGGTCACGGTCTCATGGGGGCCCCTCATGGGACCCATAAAAGTCGCGGGGCCCATAGGCAGTTGCCTACTCTGCCTAATGGGTAATCCGGGACTGATTACATCATAAATTGATGGTCGGCTATGTGATGCTTTCTATATAAATAGGTTTGGATTATATAGCATGGCAACATGTTAATTACTTGGTATATATTTGACACGCCAATTTCGCAAGTTTCTTTGCATTCAGACCATTATTAAGCATAATTCATGATAGTTACTCTCAAACTACACAGCTGTTTCGCATGTTGGATTGCAAAAATCTCACACATCACGGAACTTAAAATATGAAAAATGTCATAATTAATAACCACAACATAATAATCAACTTAAGAAATCATTATTAAATCAATATTAATGTTTAATTATTAATAGCTGAAGCATAAAACTCATGTATAAATTGCAATACACGCTGTTAATATTAAATTTTGTTTTTGTACGAACTGTCGCCAAATTGCGCAGTTTTCAGCTTTTTTTTAGTTTGATTTTGCATCACTTGCTGAAAAAAGTACATATTAATTTATTATATAACTAATATTAAATGTCACAAATATGAATTATACATACACCACCAATATACACTATGGTATATAAGATATAACCGATGTGCGTTCCGGTGCTTCAACTGCGTTCCGGTGTTTCTATGCACCCATATTAAAGTGTTGTTCTTTGAATTTCACAATTTGTGTATTAATTTAACTGTTGGCACCGCTGACTGGGGCTGGGAGCTTTTGCATATCTTTATCACTACTTCAATTTCTGACAAAAAACGAGCCAGGGTGGGTTTTCAATATTAATTTAAATAAATTGGGAGAAACTCACCCCAAACTGAATAACCCCAACCTTCACGGATTATATTCAGTTGACCATTGGGGGGCCCCCTATCATACTGTTTATGTTAAGAAATAAATAACTTTAATGACTTGCCATGCACTTACTAATATGAAACAGAATCACATATACAAGCATTGTCCCAGTGAATATCAGCATCCTCGACGATTTTCAATAATCTTGATACGAATCTCTTTAACTGTCGAGATCAGTCTGGTTCCCAAATTATTTCGATATTAGCTTTATTATTGTCGTTTCTCGTATTTTCGCGGGTTCAAAATCTGTGGTAAATTAGTCTGGTTCGCTGCTTATTGTTCATCCTACACTACGGTATAACGCATAGCGGAGTGCAAGGTAAGGAGCATGTGAAGTAGGGAACCAGACTAGTGCTAAATCGTATTTCTGTAATTCAAAAAACGGTTTTGACACAATTCAGTGTGTAAAGTATAAATAATTTCCATAAGCAAAAATGTTGAGAAGTCTAGGTAGTCGTTTTTGTCTTGGATTATATCACTTGGATTATACGAAAGGATTATTCCTAGAGTAAGAAAGAGTCTCCGTTTGCTTTTTTCTATTCACATTGTATTTTCACCCATTTATTGTCTACATTAGCTTTAAATTAAATCGTCACTATCACTGCACTGTTGAAAGACATATTTTTTTGCACTTATCTTACTTATACCAGAATCATTCTTACAATTTTGGTAAATTGACCAATCCTCTTATCCCGCAATGGCAGAAGTAGGGCTAGTCCGAGTTTCCTCTGACCCTTTTCCACCCCATTTTTTGATATTTGGACATTCATGTTGGGGTGTAGGGTCAGAGCGCATTCCCTATCAAAAAGTTGGAATTCGCGACACCGTCTGATGTCGGCATGGGGTGGCCGTTTAATTGCCGGCCTAGCAAACTTAAATGATCTTTCATCGAGATATACCTGATTGAAATCGATAGAAATATGATTTATTTTCAAAAAAATCGCGAACATAGCATTCGTTATGTCTTTAATCTGCTGACAGATGAGACGAAGATACATCGTTGCTGAAACCACCAACCCATTTGCAGCATTAACCAATGAAGAACCAGCCGGTTCATATTTCGGAAAACATGCTGCCAATAGAAACATCAACCCCCCCCCCCATACGGGTCAAAAAGACAAGCAATAGGAAGGCAGTAAACCTATCCTCCTCCCTCGAGGAAAGAATATCTAAGCAGGAAACATACAAGAAACAAGACGCCCTGTCTCAATCATGGGAGGAGGGAAGAGGGAAAACAAGCAAATGCCTCAGAAAAAGCCCTAGTAATCGCCTCAGGAACGCCCAGGGAACACCCGAGGGGGGGGGGGGGTGAAAAGGGGACAGAAAAGAATAGTCAAATGGGGAGTACGTTAGACACAATTAATGACATAGCCACTGAGGAAATGGCAATGGAGGATAGATTTATTGACACGCTTTTCACGTCACAAGTCACCACTGACTTCGAAATTTTAGACAGTACAGTTAAAACAGCTAAGGATGACCCGGGATACCCTCAAAAGGGGGAAGATGTGGGGATTTAAGATAAAACACTAGCCACTAACCCTATAACCACTAGAATAAGCGGCCACATGGGGAGAAAACACAAATGGAAGAACAAAACTTCTGTTTGTTGTTTATAAATGTAAATGGTTTCAACAAAGAAAAAGTAACAAAATTGACACAAATAGGGGACTTTGAATTACTTTTTATACAAGAAACACATAATGGATTAACAGACGAAATAAAGGAACAACTTGAAAGGGAGATGGACTGTGTAATAATTAGCAATAACTATGTAGGAGGGGATAAAGGAGGAGGGATAGCAACTATGATCAAAAATAAAACGGGATGTAAATGGGAAAGGGTAGATGAAGGGGAGTTTTTTAAAGGTAGATTAATTCTTTTAAAAATGGGAAACAATAATTATATATATTAGCTCAAAGGGTCAAAGAGTGTCTTGACCATATCATAAATATAAACCAAACTAGTGGGCCAAAAGTTAGGGATATACAAAACAACATTTTAAACATTAAAACTATTATAGAACACATAAATATGACTGGTAGTAATATTGTTATGGTACTAATCGACCAGGAAAAAGCCTTTGAAAGACTTGAGCAAAACTACCTATACAAGACACTGGATAAATTTGGTTTTGGAGAAAACTTTCAAAATTGGACCAAAATCCTGTATAAAGACTTAAACTCAGTTGTACAGGTAAATGCGGCAAAAACATACATGCCAACCATTACGCTTTTGGCGTAATCATTACGCTTTTTGTCACTAAATTACGTGTTACGCTTAAACGTATATGGATTACGCTTTTTCGGTATATCCAACTCCCAAAAAAAATCAATTATTTTTTTTTCTCGTTATTATTAAAATTCCATTAATCCCACAGACCGTATTTTAGAAAAGAAGGCTTTTACGTAACTACAATATAAGAGTACGCTAGACCGTGGACTTTCGTAACAGTATCATGTTCTATTTATAGCTAACCTGGTTCTACTGTTGACCTCGATTCTATTTATAGAATCAGCATGCGATGTGAGGAGATAGCAGACTGGTTTTCCAAATTTAATCTTTACTGGCAGATTCCATATTCTAATTCATATTTCTTGCAGAACCAGTCTAAATATATTTAAGCCCTTAAAAAGTATATTTTATTTTACTCTCTGCATTTATGTGAGCAAAAATATCCCCTTTCAAAAATTTCCCAGATAAATTAGAAAAAGGCAATCGAAAACCTCCGAAACAAAATATAACAGAATCCTCTAAATATTAAGAAAAAGGGTACAGCATCACGTGACATCTATTTCTGGCCGTGTCGAAAAAAAATTAAAATTTAGCGCTAAACGTCTTCAGAAGGTTTCTAGTCGATGTGTGTAAAGCTAAAAGTGCTACATATGAAAACTTGAAACAGTAAAGGATGAGAAGGGCAAATAATCGTTGTTTATTGAAATTTTAGCATGTTATATGTGGATTACGCTTTTTCTGCCTGGATTCCGCTTTTTGACCACTTGGATTACGCCATTTCCTCGTCAGGGGTTGGCATGTATGCAAAAAGATAAATTTGAAATCCAAAGATTGGTGAGGGTGCCCACTGTCTATGTTAGTATATGTAATAGCAATCGAAATACTAAGTATCAAAATTAAAAACAACCAAACAATACTAGGATCAAAGTTCCAAATATTAAAGAAGTGAAGATGATGCAACATGCAGACGACTGTACAAACTTTATCCAAGATGGAAATTCCTATAATGAACTATTAAAGGAATTCGAAAAATTTGGGAAAGTGTCGGGATCTAAGATAAATCCCGACAAAACAGAAATTTTATTAATAGGAGACTGGAGAGGTAAGAAACATGGGCTACCTACTCCTTTAATTAAAGACGATATAACAACGTTAGGTACAAATTTTGGAAAAGACGAAATGAAAAGGAATCTGAAGGAAATCAGGGAAAATATACAAAAAAATCTGCGAATCTGGGCACCTGTGCCAATATGCTTATTGGAACGAGCACAAGTTGCCAAAAATTACATGTATGTGCACCTTAATTATAAACTAAAAATGGTAGACACTAAAAATACAACACTAAAAAAATTAGATAATGAAATGATTAAATACTTATGGGGCTTTAAAATGCACTACACCAACAAAGAAACTTTATATAGGGAAGGGAAAAGAAGAGGCCTAGGCCTCCCCCACCCGACCCTAATTAAATGCACCAACATTCTAAACAGGTTTAAGGATATTAAAGTGGAGCCTAAAATAGCTTGGCATGGGCTTTATATTTACTACTTTGGTTTCTCTATGAAGCAGAGAAACGACATATATAGGTATAATAGACTAATAAAACTCTTAAGATCAATAAAAGAAATACTTTATAAATATAGGGATGCTAAAATAATTATGAGAAATTGACACAAAATCAACATACAAATGGCAAACAGAACACACAATAAATAAGGACAAAAATAATGTAGAACAAAAACACATAAATATTAACTGGGATAGGGCCTGGGGAAACTGGGTCAAGTTAGGACCTTTAAAAATGAAAAGTATCCTGTTCAAATACATGCACGATGCGTGGTTGACAGGAGAAACAGCAGTGAGACGGCATATGATCGTAGTGTCGCCGAAATGTCCACTGTGCAAAAACTACACTTTCTCAAAAAAACATTATCACTCAATGTAAATCTATCATACAAGAGAGAAACGATATAATTTCCAATATTAACAAAAAATAAACATATAATGAAATTAATTTATTATACCTAGACGGGAAATTTTCTAGAGATGTACTACACGAAATAGCCAAGTTTATAGTTAGGAATATGATAGCATGCGGACCAGTTTTCAAAATAGGGGAAAAAATTA
Organism: Unio delphinus; assembly: GCA_029339505.1. Lineage (NCBI taxonomy): Eukaryota > Metazoa > Mollusca > Bivalvia > Unionida > Unionidae > Unio > Unio delphinus. The sequence goes on along the minus strand of JAQISU010000169.1, from coordinate 2,072,408 downwards.
GATAGAAGCGAGGGACAGGGACCTCAGGAGGAGAAAGTACTAGCAATGAAAACACTGGGCTAAATCACATGGCGCTACACAAAGTGGGCAGGCCCGTGGAAGAGCTGGGAAACAAACTCACCTAGAGACTTAAGCACAATCAACACAACTCATGCATTAGATAGTCTACTTCTTTAAGATAAACCATACCCCCACATAAGCATGCTATCATACAAAGTCACTGGTGACCAACACTCAATAATACTCTGTGGAGATTCGAATGAATCTACACAACACGAATCTACACAGAAAACCCGCTTAAAGGGAAGTAAAAATTATTTTTCAGAATAGGGAAATAAAGATGAATAAATAAAGGTCAAAAAAAGATCGAGACGGGTGATAAACAAACAAAATAAAAAAAATGTACGGATCCCATTTCGACCCAAGTAGACCTATTATATAAAAAAGAAAGATTACAAAACATGGAACACCATAAAGCAAACATTAAAACAATAGGTTGGAAACGACCATTTAAACTAAACACCATGTTTTGTACCAAATTCAAAATTTTTTAAATATAAATTTAATATAAATATAAAAAAATTTAAAGACCGTTTAGGGGTCTTTTATATGGTTAAACTGGGAACTTTTGATCAGAAAGGCTATCCTTACAAGATGCACTGTATACATATGTATACATATAGCAACATACAAATAGCACAACACAGAGAACACACACAGGATACAGGAAACCCCTAGCCAGGGTTAACTTTAAAAAAAAAAAAATAAAGACAAGACACCCATAATGGACCTCTGCAGTCTGGTGAAATTGTCATAGAAAACATTAAGGACCAAAATATCCTCCTATTTTCATATAATCCTGTTGGGACGAATTTAAGGTTAGGGTAACTAAATGGAATTTCTTAAAAAAAACAAAAAAAATACATATCAGGGGGCACACACTTGTACATAAAAACAATTTTTTTAAATAGTTTTTTCAGTAGGGAGAGGGGGCATCTGTCTGGTGCCCCCCAAAATAAAAAAGAAAAAATGTAAAGTATAAATAATTTCCATAAGCAAAAATGTTTAATTATCGAAAGACAATAATCATCAGCATATAGACAAAGCAAACATTTATAATTTTTATAAAGAACTCTCTACAGCTGTTCAAATAAGATAAAATGTATTACAAATAATGATAAAACGATAACAATGTTTATTATCGAATATTTAATTCATTCCAATGTTGATTTCCAATTTTTACAGTTTTTACATAAATTTTGTATCAACAGTAAATCTGCCTGCATCAAAAGCAAATAATTTCTACTATCGTCAATTTAAAATGTCTGTGTGCCGGTTCTTTATGTCCACGCAGTGTTTAGTAGGGCCAGTAGTCTTGTGTGTGTGTGTGTGTGTGTGTGTATATAATTAAACAATATTATCAAATTGAGTCCATTGCTGATTAAAGTCTTTAATTCTATTACAAACCGCTCATTTTATTTAGAGTTCTCTCTCTCTCTTTCTCTCTCATTTTATTATAAAGATCTGTAATTCGACTATTACATCTGCAAGTCATTCCAAGCCACAATTTGCTCCACTCCTGGTGATGGATGTTGATGTTAAAGTGATAACAGACACTTTCAACATAGTCATGATAACAGCTGCCAAGGACATCATTGGCCTCCATCACCCATAAAATAATCCCGGGGTTACAGAAGAGATTCTGAATTTGTCTGATGCTTGAAGAGACCTCGAAAACACCAGACACACAACATCAGCAATGGAGTACAGAGAAATAAACAAGAATATCAGGAAATACTTGAGAAAAGCAAATAATGGATTGGACAAAACAGCACAGAAATAGAGAGCAGCATGATAAAGAATAACAGCAAAAAAGTTCTAAAACTTCAAAAGTTCAAAATTCTGAAAGATCTCACCAGACAGAAGCAACTAAAAGTCGGTACCATTCGAGATGAAAATGGAAAATGGCTCTCAGAAGCAACTGACATTACAGAAAGATGGACTGAGTATTGTAAGAACTCAACAACCAGGGGTGGATTAAGGCTCACTGGTGCCCTAAACACTTACAAATCTTTGTGCCTCCCTCCTTTCCACGATGACCCAGTCCATTTTAGTTGTTGACCTGTCTGACCAGATATACAATGCAGGTTGCAGCAGTTCAAAAATTTATTCATATGAATATACAATATACTGTACAAACTAAGCCAAGCTTAGGCTACATAAAGTTCTACAAAAATGCAATACAACATCTATTTTAATATTTCAAAAGTTAAATGTATCAAAGTTCCAATTATCATGACCTGAAAGGCATTTTTCTACATTTCATTGTCGCAAAATCACTGATAACTTCTTCAAAATTAATACTTCTCAGAATGTATGCTTCAATTGTTAATATACACAGTGAGTCGAGTCTTTCTTGAAGCATAACTGATCTATTTGGGTTTTTAACACATTTCAGTTGTGAGAAAGAGCTCTCTGTTGTACAGTTGGTGACCATTAACATTAAAAATATTCTTAAGGCAATTTCAACATTTGGAAAGGCACTCTCTAGTTTGTCTTCTCTAATTGTGTTGTAAAGTTCCATGTGAGTGAAAGATGTTTTCTTGGGTTGTTTTAAACTTATGAAGAACATATGAATGGAACTGCTGAAGCTCTGTAGACAAAGTGTTGTTCATGTCACCTGGATAAGCATCAATGAGTGTCTGACAAGTCTTTGAGTACCTTTCACTTTCTGATGATTGGGAATTAGCACCTTGTTGGGTGACATTAAGAACATGTCAGACAAGAGAATCTGTCCGCTATATCAGTGTATGCCTTTCGTCTCCTCATTTCCTTTTCTAACTTTTCAACAATAACATAAAAAGTGGAGATACGGAATTTGTCTCTGGCACTGAGAATGACCTCTGGTGCATTTCCATCATTGGCCATTCTCTTTCTTATACGCTTAGGCATTTGAGTTGCTTTGTATTATACACCTGGGAGCATTTCCTTTGCATGTGATTAAAATCTCTCAAACTCATCTCTTGATGTGTGCAACTGGTTTGCCAATGATAAATACAAATCTGCACATGTTTCCAAGACCACATTTTCACTTTGAAGAAATTGACTTGTTCTATGAAACTTTTCTAAAGTTTCATTCCAAAAATTCAGCATAAAACACAAATTCTAGTTCTTGCATCTTGTTTGCAATATTCTTTGCCTCCCTTCTAGTGTCGCCTTTTTGCAACTGGTGATCTGATAAATCTTCCAACATGGCATCTTGGTGAGCTGTACTTTTTTCATGGTTGTCAATTACAGCAGTGTTTTGCCAATCAATGAATCCTTCATTTCTAGCAAAATATGTTGACCCTTTGGGTGCAAATAGTTTACAAACAAAACAGTAAACTGATCCTTTTGAAGGAAAGTATAACAGCCAATCTCTCTTCACAAATGGTTTTATTCCCAAAAAGATTTTCTGTGAACAGTATCTCTTTGGCTTCCCAATGATGAAATTGCGACACGATTTGTGAAATGGTCCATTGTGGTGCTGACATTCACTGGGTCCACAAGCAACCCAATAAGTCACATCATCATCATAAAATTCATCCAACAACCCTGGGTCCTTAACTTTGTTCATTTCATCCTTGGTCAGTTCCCTAAACTTCTTGGACAGTTCAAAAGCATTTACACATCTTGTCATAGAACTAGGTCCAGGTTGTGGCACTTCATCATGTGCGATGGCATCATGAAAATCTGGCCTTGCACCAACACTGCAAGTTTCTGATGAAAGAGATAGATTTGATTCACTTGTTTTCTCTATACACTTACATTGGTTTTAATCTGTTTTATCTTTCTCTACAGTTTGTAAGAAGAAATCTGTCAACTTTACTGTCTTTGGCTATAACAGACAGATTCTTTTCCTCATTCTCTTTTGCATGTTTTCTCCTTTGCGCACCACTCCACTGAACATGCTTCATTTTTTATGTTTATAATGTTTAAATGGGGCTGAAATTAAAAAGGGGCAGAGAGGGTCATTGAAATGACTGTCAAGACCACTGAATTTGGCTCCACAAAAAGTCTCAATAAAGATCGATAGATAAGAGACAACTTTTTATACTAATTAAATAAAGGATCATTGAAGCTGTATGACATCTTACCTATGCAGTGGTCTTAGATTTCCAAGGATATCGCACACATCATGTCTGAGGCACAGAGGTCAGTCAAGAATATTGAACAAGAGGAAAAATGTGAAAATGTTATGATTACTGACCGACAGAGGTCAGAGTGCACTGCACCAGCAGTGCCCCTGGGAAGATAACCCTAGGGTGCACCAAGATCAAGAAACAGAACATTATGATCAATTTGCACTAGTTTTATCAAAATTCACCCTTTTATCAACTTTGTGGTGCCCCCTTTGGCCCTGGTGCCCTGAGCATGTGCTTAGTCAACTTAATGGTTAATACACCCATGTCTACAACCATCCGTCTACAGGAGATCCAGAGCTGGTGCTTGAAGTTCCAAACTCCACAAATGATGGTGATTTCCACATTCTGAAAGAGTAGGAGTCAGCAATAAAAGCACTGAAGAATGGGAAGGCAGCAGTCAATGATAGAGCTACTAACAAAAATCTGCAAGACCTGGCAGTGAGGTGAATGGCCAATGGCAATCTAAAGCTGTGCCAAAATTACAAGACTTATCAGTTTGATCAGACATGCTAATAAGGTCATGCTGAAGATCATCTTGAACAGACTGAAACCACAAGCAGAAGAAATAATCGCTGAAGAACAGGCAGGGTTCCGGAGTGGAAGAAGCACAACAGAACAAATATTCAATCTCAGGGTTATGTGTGAAAAGTACTCACAAAATCAACAAGACATCTATCATGTATTCATAAATTTCAAAAAGACCATTTACAGAGTGTGGAATCAGGCATTGTGGGCCACAATGAAGAAGTACAACAGGGGTAAAAAGTTGACCAATACCATCAAGAAGCTGTACTCCAAGGCTACCGGTGCAATATTTGCTCAAGGTTATGTGGGGGACTGGTTCCAGACAAGAGTCGGAGTACGTCATGGCTGTCTCCTGTCACCCATGCTTTTCGACATCTACTTTGAGCACGAGTGAAGCCCTGAAAACCCACTGTGGGACAGTCAAGCATTGGAGGGAATAACATCACCAACCTCCACTTTGCAGACAACATTGATCCAGCCTCACCCATGTGTACACACCAGCAAGATACTCATGCTCCTCTTTTGACAATCGTACACTCATTGTTCCCACTATGAAAACGAAGGCATATGGACAATGTTCTTTTGCATACCAGAACTCAGCAATGTAGAATTAATTGCCCATTGAAATTAGACATAAAGATCCAGTGATCCAGAGTGCTCTTAATCTCACTTTTTTCGACTGCAAGAACAAACTTAACAACCTAATAATGTTTCATACCTTAAATATTTTCAGCATTTTTTATTTTTTCCAATTTTATGGTTTTTGTCTTTTGTTTTTTTCTGTAGTTATATGATTATTGATGTAAAGCGCTTAGAGCTTCTAAAGATTAGGCAATACAAAGTCCTCATTATTATAAAACGTTACAGATGCAAGTTCTGTTTTAAACAGGCCAATACAAAATTACTATTATATAATATATACACGACCCTGTCTCAAAGACATATCTTAATTGCAATCAGATAGGCTGGTCATTACACTGTCTTAACATATTTGTGTAAAGTCTAATAAGCAAAACACACAGAGACACTCCTATACTGTTGTATAATACACAGTCTTGTACACGAAATTTAAATAAGTTCAAACCCACAATGACATACTAACTTTGTTTTATAAATAAATGAACAATCAGAATATTACTCTATACCAGCTTTACAATATAAAGCATAACTCCTTACATATACTACACATTGTCTTAGAGACAAATTTGTTCACCATGATTACACAAACACCTAACATGATTTGGTATATTAAAAAAGAAAATTAAAAAAAGAAACAAAATAACAACAAATTAATACCTAATGATACTTGGTGTATGGATGTTAATGCTCCATCCTTGCTAATCATGTAAGACTTGGGAAGAATATTAACACAAGGCAAAAACCTGCATTTTCATCATGTGGCCTTCTTTCATAATGTATCATCAAATTATCATAGGAGTTTACAAAATACAGTAAAACCTGCCTTGAGAGACCACTGCTATGAGATACCAGGTTCACCATGTACTGATTTATTGATTATGTAGTGTTATGACCTGTTAGGAGAGACTACTTGTCATGAGAGTGTGATGAGAAACCATTAAATGAGAGACTATTACATTTTGGAAGAAGGGGTGGTCTTTCAAAACAGGTTCCTTCCACTGTATAAGCAAATTAAAACCTTCAACTGAAACCTTAATGCAGATTTTTTTAAATGACCATTATCTTGACCTCAAGCAAAAGGAACAAACAGGCAGTCAAAGAATGAATTGTCTTAACTTGATAATGATTCACGCCAAGTATGATGAGAATATATGATGTGGTTTAGGAAATATCTGTATATGAGAAACTTTAACCAAACAACTGTTTACTGATGGCACTGTATCCACCAACAACCATTTGAAAATGTCAGTTATATCTTGCTTCCAACAAACAATGGCCTTGCAATACAAGATCAAGAGTCCAAGCCACTGATTTAAAAATTTTACTTAAGAATTTTAATTATGCCACTATTTTTTGTTCCAAGACCTAGGCTACCCCAAATGGAAAGTATGTTTCTCCATCTGCTGTTATAAAAACTTATACACAGGAGAAATAAATGTTGTAAATATGTTATGGATGGAAAATAAAGGCATGATTAGCACTATTAATAAGCAAATAAAGCAATCTTAAATCTTGATCAATTAAATTTTGTTTTCCAATCATTCTTTCTAACATGTGGAGGACATTTTACATATAAGGCATGTGAGCCTACTCATGATCTACAAACAAACTAATCCCAGCAGATTTATTTATAGCATTTCTTCATGCATATCAGACAAGAATTTAAAAAATCAGGACACATCCAGACTTAAATACTCTGGAACCTAAAATGCATGACATCTGCATAAACCACTCTAGTAAATAATCTTGCTACATATTGATTACAACTGAAAGCAATATGTATCATAACTTAAAAGAAAATCATTCTTTCATAATTTACAGTGAGAAAATGGGACATATCAAAGGTCTGAATGTATTTTACTGATTCAATCAGAGTTTTGAGGAAATTTATATGGCTTTAAAAGCCATGTGCTACATACACATTAGCACTACATGCAACTTTGCTACGGTTGGTAACATTTCACATTCATATAACTCTGAATAGATACTGAGATATCAGAATTTACAACTTGTTTTGTCTTACAGTCTTTCTAAATGGGAAAATCTAAACTCTGCTAGACTTTAACTCAGTTGGTAAAGCATTGGACTCGCATTCCAAGGGTCACAGAAAGTGGTGAGAAGGTATGACAGAATAAACTGTCTTAGCTTCATAATGATTTATCTCAAGTATGTTGTTGTTGTTGTTCTAGGGTTTAACGCCATTCTTCAGCACAATATAGGCTATACATGGTGGCCAGTATTATTGGTGGAGGAAGAAGCCTGGAAAATCTCCAGAAAGACCCACAGACCCTTGAGAAGCTACTGGCAAGCTTTCTCACATAACTACATTAGCCGAATCTTAAGACTCGAACCCACGCAGACAGAGGTGAGATGGCAGTGATCCGTAATGCATAGCGCTTTTGATAACTGGGTAATACTGGCTGCCATGTATCGTGTGCAGAAAAATGGTGATAAACCCCCAAAACAAACAAAACAATCAAACTAATTAATCATCCTTTTGCAACCAAAGGCACTGCTGTCATGCTATTTTGGGATTTTTCATCCTGGAAGCAAAGTTTACATCTGGCATGAAGTTCTGCACGTCTGGTTTTAAGGCAAGGGCAACAGAAGAATGTAAGTGCAGCTATTACAATTGTGCATACCAATACACAAGTAACAATTATTGCAATTAATACAATGTCAATGTATGGTGTTGTTGGTGGTCTGTGAGTTGTGACTATCAGTGTTGTTCTGCTATGTGTGACTGGCAGTATTGTTGTGGAATGTGTCTCCCTACAGTATGTCTTTGTTTCAAGTGTTCCATTTAAACATTTTCTTTTGAAATGACTTCCATCCGGACATGGGCAATCTATGTCAGTGTCATGCATCACGTTTCTGGGACCAGTGTTGACTGAACCATCACAGTCATGTATGCATCCACATAAACAATGATATTCATGATCCCATCTACTAGTAAGAGTGCAAATCAAAAAACTGCTTGCACCAAATGGAAATGGAACTGCATTCTCAAGACAAATTACCTCAACCTGGGAGCCAATGTTTGTATTGTCATCAGTATAAAACACTTCTGTGCAGGGTTCATACGAAGCTGGGGGATTTCCACAATTAGGTACTGTGCAACTTGGTGACCCTGACCAAGTCTTGTTGGCAAGACAGGTGATGTATTGTGGACCTTGAAGAACAGTACCACCTGTACAAGTAATCTTGTTCTTACTTCCAAATTCATTTCGAACACCACTGAAGTCTTGGAATATTTGTGCATCTGGAGTACTGAATTCTGGACACCTCACCTTGACACAAGTTGGAGGTTCTGGAGACCACTTCCTATCTGCCATGCATGTGATCAAATCATCTCCATTCATCTCGTACCCTCCATGACAGCTGAATGTAGTTGTCTCCCCTACATAGTGTCCAGCTTGACCAACAATGAAACTGTTGGGTTTAGATTCAACACCTGTACAGCTTCCCAGTGTACATTTCATATTTCCACCTGTCCAGCCTCCACTAGAACACTGGTAGTAATTGCTTCCACCTAGAATTCGGTCATAAGCTTGACTACACAGGTATCGGAGGACCACTCCTTCTGAATAAGGTCCTGTGCCTGAACCATTGTGAAAAGCTCCAGCAATTGAGGGTGCAGTATCACAATCACCGGTCACCATGTCTGCTATTAAATAAACCAAAAAGTGCATTTAATTGCAATATTAATATAAAAAAATCATTATATCAAACAATTCCAGTTCAAATTCTTTGGAGATCACTACTTTTCAAACAACAATGTTCAAAATGTCCACATGAGCATATATTTATTCTTTACACAGGCATATGTTAATGTAAATAAGTATGTAAATAAAGATGCTTCTCTTTCAAGACTCTCCAAAACATCTAGGTCACAAAAGATAAGCATGCATAAAAAACAAAATGTACCACCCGAAATAAGTTTGACTATATTCCTATAAGATGTCATGTAAAAGTCATTTTGATGTACAGAATAAAAATTCAAACATTATTTTGATGAACTGCATTATGTTCCTTAGTGGTTTTGTTTCCTTTCAAATCTTTAATTCAAAAATATTATATAGCAATGTATACAAATAAAAGATGGCCACTGTCACTTAACCAGCTTGAAGCAGCTGTTCCATTCCTTATTTTGTGCCATTTTTCATGATACAGTCCTACCCGTTTATGTTGACATCCTCGGACCCAAGAATATATTGTCCACATGGGCGGATGTCGATATAAGTGTTTGTGGGGGGTGGGGGGTGGCTGAAAAAAGATAAAAGTTAAAATTCCTCAGCAAAGGCTGACCCGTAGTCAGTGAGTAGCATTTACACTTTGAGATATTTTGAGTCCATGAAGACAGAATCAGTGTGAAATACACTTGCATATTGACAAATTACATTTTGGTTACCTTTGTGTAGTAAAATCCAAAATTAAAATATTGCATTGATCACATCCCGATACGAAAAACATTATGATATTCAATGTGGGCATTAGCACATGGTTGGAGAGTTGTTATTTACATGCTTCATGTACATGTACTTAAATTGGCCTAGAATTTGGCCAGTCTGTCCCCATCTTATTGAGGCTACCAAGGGGATGGGGCTATTCACAGGGAAATAAAAAAAAACTGTCAACAGTACATATATTCTCCACAAATACTTTTGTATATGATTTATAATGAACATGAAAGCGACTGAAACAACCACTTGTTGCAGCGAAGTTCTCCACACTAAGTTTTTTTCGCCAATGCTTCATTGAACCATTTTGATACTTCCTTCATGTCTTCAAATGTAGCAGTCTTTTGCTTTTTCCTTTGGGGGAGCGCAGTTACCTTCAACGTAGTCTTTCTTTATAGACTTAGCAGCTTTCATCCTTCCTGAACGGGTGTTATTTTTAAGTGAAAAAATTTCACAGACCTCTTTGCGAGATGTTCATCCCTCAACTTCAAACATCTTGGAAACGCGTAAACCGTATTTTGATGCAATTTTTATATCTGGGATTCAGAAAATCACGTATACAGGAGTCCTCTGTACGCATCAATTTCCTGGATGGCAAATTTAAGGGCTTGCTAGTCCTGCTTTGACCACCTGTTGAGTGGGAAATTGTGTTGATCAATTGATCCTTTTAGCTGTGATGATACTTTCAATCAGAAATATCAGTGGCTGAAAGACACACAGATGTACATGTTGTAAGAGTACATCCAATGAACATCACCCACAAGCAAGGCGGCAAGATTGAAGACTTGACTAGCTGCAGAGTGGTGAGAAAATGTACTGATATTAACAATGACTGATTTCAGAGGTATAAACAAGGGCTACATGTCAGTGCTGTAACCAAGTTTGAAAATTAAAATGGATGACAACCACAGTTTCTACTCGTCTGGAAATATAGTCATTTCAGTTATGTCCAATTTGCTTCTGGTAGTGGATTGCAACGTTTACTGGTGGTACTCTTGAACTACTAGTTTTACAATCCTAGCGATACCTCTGTGCATTCTTTGGAAAATGCAAGAATTTATCAGATTTCACTCCCTTTAAGTTGCTGCGAGAGGCCAGCTTTATAGGCCCAAACAAAAGCCAAGGGTGGTTGTTTTTGTTTTTTTTATCCAAACGCGACATTAAAGCCTGGCAGCAAGATCAGCTAATTGTTGAACAAAGTATGGGTCGTAACTGGCAGCTTGTTGACATAAATGATTAGAAAACAAAGGATTTGTTGAAGTTGGGACCAAGAGCTTCTGTCGACATGTACGTTTATCTTTCATCTCGACGTCTACATAAGCATGACAATTTGATAGTAATAGTACACCAAGGGACTGGGACTTTGCTTTTTTGTCGACATAGGCGGCTTGTCGATATAAGCGATGTCGATATAAACGGGTAGGACTGTATATGTGCTTGTTGTCTTAGTCGATGTTTCTTCATCTCCTTGTTTTAGAAACAAAAAAAATTAGAATTTTTCTCAGCTGTCTTGCTTCACTGCCACAAACTTGCATCAGATCACCTCTTCATTATATGCCAGCTGGATTTATCTGTCCCTAGCCATCTACCATCATATGCTACTAAGAGAAACCTCCGTATGATAAATAGAAACAAACTAATGCATGAGATTCAAGCAAACCTAGCAACTTGCTTACCTCCTACAACAGAACTAGATAACTGCATGCGTTCATTGCTTGAAAAACGTGCCACAGTCACCATCTTCTGCTTACCGGAATTGTTGCAGTAGTCATTGCAACTAGTGCATTGATGTGTGGCTGAGTAATGGGATTAAGGCTCAGAGGGCTTGGAAATGTTTAATCAGGTGTATTTGGGCACAATTGTTTTTATCTGGGATACAGAATATCACTTGTACAGGAATCCTCTGTACGCACCAATATGCTGGACGGCAAATTCAAGGGCTTGCTAGTCCTGCTTCAACCGCCTGTTGGGTACTGCTCCAGTGGCCTAGTGATTGGAGCATTCGCCACAGAAGTGGAGGTCTTGGGTTTGATCAAATGTTGAGTCATATGAAAGTCTTACAAATATGGTACTAACAGCTGCCTCGCTTGGTGCTCAGCATTAAGAGGTTAGTGTTAGGACTGGTTGGCCTGGTGTCAGGATAATGTGACTGGGTGGGACATCATGCTACATGTCTGCGGCATGATGCCTCAGTGCTAGACATCACTATAAACTGCCTCACAGCAGACATCATAGCGATATGACTGAAAAATTCTTAAAGCTACGTTAAAAATCCTAATGAAACAAACAAACAAACAATAGTAACATCACCAGTATTATGTATATTTGATTTCTCCATTTGTTGACTTCAATATATGCATGTCTCTTACCAAATAAAGAATTAAGAGGGGCCCAGTGTGGCAAAGTGGTTGCCATTATGGATCATCACCTCTATCTGTGTGGGTTCGATTGAGTCTCATTTTTGGCCAATGTTGGTATGTAAGAAAGCTTGCCAGTAGCTTCTCATTTTGGACAGTGGTTCTTTCCGGTAGTTTTCCTGGGTTCTTCCTTCACCGTTAATACTGGCTGCCATTTTTGCCTAACTTGTGCTGAATAATGGCATTCGCCTACAACAACAACAAAGAATTTAGACAAGGATTTAAACTGGCCCTCTTGTGCAATGAAGTTTCCAGTATTTAAAGTGACAAGAAGTAAACTCAATTTCTTCTAAAATATATGTGGAATTTATTGACAAAACGTGCCAATGGGCTGGTTTGAAATGAAGTATAATATGTTTAATAAGCTTTTCAGAGTGTAATTCATTTATATCTCCCTGTTTGAGTGTTGAACCCTTATGCAAGCAAAGTCGCACTTCCGTGAACTTGAATCAATGCATACAACGACTCGTCATCCCATCTGGAACCAGACTGGTACTCTTTACAAGCCTTCCTTGTCAATGCAAATTCCATTGATTCTTTCAAAGCAGGGTTGGTATAGGGATCGTTTAGCTGTTTTTTTAAAAACTTTTTTTATAGCTGTACTTGAACCTCCTAGACCAGCTAACTTGGTCTCTAAGCCATTTTTTATATTTTGAATTGACAGCTCAGAGCCGCCAATTCAAAATATCAAAAAAAGGCTTAGAGACCAAGTTAGCTGGTCTATTGAACCTCTCATCACATGTACATAGTTCACACATGTGCAAGTATGTTCCAGGGCACACAACACATTAATGGAAGAACCGTGCACATGTGTGAACCTGGTTATGTACCTTAAAACATCTCCAATCTATTATTTTTAGTACTTTATGACACTTGCCCATTGCAAGGGCATGTCTGGCAAATATCAAGAAATACAAAGAAGCAGAGACTACTTTGTATGCACGAGTGTAGCCGACGTGAAACGTTTCAACCTTTCTCAATAACAAACCCTGCCTCCTGCAACACTACCTCATCAAGTCGTGGTTTCTTTTTTAACATCATTATACATTTTGTACAATTCTTTACAGTTTGCATTGATTTAAACTGACATACCAAACTGAAGGACATAGAAAGTCAATATCAGCAACATTTCCTATTTCATAAGTGCGTACATTAGCTCCGAAAGATATTTTTTTATAACTCAGATTACCAAGTCTAAGGGGGCGCTCACCAGCTTTTATACTTTAGAGAGAGCTAGAGTGACATATGTAAGGTGAAGTTGCTTGCATTTAATTAAAACATGTACACTGGAGAGAATATTGACATACATCTATGCTACTTTAATGTAATATGGCTGACATTTCTTTGGATAATATACTTTTGGAATTTTACTTGATCTAATTACACAACTAAAATGATTGCTCCCTTGTATTGACAAATCAGCCGCAGTCTAAATGACTCATTCCTTAGGATGGGTTCCTAGAAACACCGAAATACACCGAAACACACATGCATTTACATGTTCTCTCTGTATATATCGATTTCCTCTCACACATATTTTTGTTTTAATTTGTATAATACTATAAAGCAAAATAAAATATGATTTATTTTATTTTTATACAAATTATTTCCTTTTTCATAGTTATGCACGCGTCGATTGGTCGTACTTCATTGGATAGGTTGATCATTCCGGATTTTTGTTAGTAATGAAAACGACTGATCGTTCCGGAACGCATGTAATCTCTGGAACGAACGGTGTAAGCCGACTTAATTCACTTTGTTTCAAGTCGCTTAATTCATGTTCTAATTGACTGCACTGCACATACATTTATTGTTCTCCCTTTGATCTCATTTCGTATTCAAGTTAAGAAACAATCTTTATTTGGTAAGTCGCTTAATTCGGAACATATTAACAAAAATGGACCTTTTTAACACCATTACAATCAACTGTCATATCATCATAACCAATGTGTGTGTGTGTGTGTTTGTGTGTGCCAAATGACTTATAGACAATTCTGCCCAACTATGCGATAGTTTTATAAAGATATTTTTTTTCATACAGCAAATATATACTATGTAATATATATATATGTATGTATGTATGTATGTATGTATGTGTGTGTGTGTGTGTGTGTGTGTGTGTGTGTGTGTGTGTGAGAGAGAGAGAGAGAGAGAGAGAGAGAGAGATGCCGAGCATTTTGCCAGTTTAGTTGCTGCAACATCAACCTCATACCAGTTAAGTTTATGTTTTATTCAGTATCGTCAATGATAGTTCCTCCTTTACTCCAAACAAATTAGAAATGAATTAACTGATTGCTAGTCTTAATTATGGTACACATTATCTTTGTTCCCTTGTAAGCTGTTATTTTTTTAAACAAATATACACACATGCAAAGACTGTACGTCTGAATGCGTCTGCTTGTGTGTGCGACTCTCTCTCTCTCTCCCCCTCCCTCCCACCCTACCCTCTCTCTCTCTCTCTCTCTCTCTCTCTCTCTCTCTCTCTCTCTCTCTCAAATGAGAAAAAGAAACTAATGGCCTGAAAGGGATAAAAGTGAAACAAAGCAAAATACATCAGCCCCTATACATAAGACTCACCAGCTTGAATGCACATATATATCAACATACACGCACGCACACACACACACACACACACATACATATATATATATATATATATATATATATATATATATATATATATATATATATATATATATATATATATATATAGGTATTCTGAAATTTGACGTTTACTATAGACGTAAGATAAAGACAAAAAAAAAAAAAGAAATTTGAGCGACTAAGTAAAATACTTTGTTGCCAGAACCAAAGGAATTAAGTCCAAGAGCCGATGCAGAAGTGTGCAATTTTATATCTGATCCCAAAAAGACGGAATCTTGTCAGAGGAAAACTCCTTGTATGCAATGCAGTTTTGTCTGAAACAAAGGCGTTAAGGCAGTCACGATCTATTAAATGACGCCGTGTTCTATGTCAGATTATTTATGGGCTGAATATTCAAACTGTCTGATGTCAAAATGGAATTAATTAACAATGAAAATAACAATGCATTTGCTTTACGTTAGTGAAATACGCACGTTACCTAAACAGTACACGTGAGCGGACTCCTTGCTTTCATCGGCAAAAATATTGTTTTCTATATGTGAGACTGTATATAAGTTCAGTCCATTTTAATTGCACACAAATGTGTACATTTAAATTGTTTGAACTTTAAAATATATCCATGTTTTACACTACGACACATACGTTACCATTCTACGTTACAAAATATTTATAAAAAATACATGTTATTGTTCTTTTTAAATTTCGTGAAAGCACTTAATTAAGTATAAAAATGTTATTCATTTCATCTTATTATAAAATATAAAATAAGTCATAATGATTATATCAGAAATGATCATGTGAATAATGATGTTCAGCTGTCACATACAGGAGAAATAACTACAATGAAGAATGTACGTGTTTAATATGGTTAATCAATCATATTTAAAATAATTTCATGCTATATTTTCATGATCAAAAGGGAAATAAGAAAACTGAGTGAAAACGATTACAGATTTAATGAGCAGTCTCTTGTCGAATGTATCTGATACATACGTTATATGTTTGGAGTGACTAAAAAGGCATACACATTGTAAACTTTCGCACTAATATTTTGAATCGGAAACTGTTATGATTAGAATGGTATTAATTTGACAACTTAAAAAGTATTTGGTGTTTTGAATATTCATTATCAATTTAAATGAAATTTGAAATACAATAAATTTTGGTAAAGATTCATCTTTCGTTGTGGACATTTATGTCTTTTTCGTAACTTATAATAGCAAAACGCAATAATGTTCTGAATTCAATTTATGTCAAATTATCGCAAAATACCTAATTATGCAATTTTCAACCATTTTCCCCGTATAATTTTATTTGTAACAAAAACATTCAAATGCGAGAAGATCTCTTGTAAAGTATGTTTTCTGCTTGAGAATTAAGTTTTTGAGACCAAGTTGGCAAGTGCCTAACAAAATCGACCTTCTTCCATAGGAGATATGATGCATCTCGTTATTGTCTACGTAACTCCCAAAGCACCGCTCCATCTCTACTATACATTTTTTCTCCACAGTAACATTTGGATTTGGGACGGTTTTCCTAAAGATATCAGAAAGCTCCTAACCATTATAACTTCGGAAAACATTTATCTTGTTCAACAAATGTTTCAAATTTTATTCTAAAACATATTATATAAGAATTGTCAAAATATATGTTAAAAAAAAACACTTGTTAAAACTATCGTCAGTTGTATTTTAAAATTGGGCCGAATTGTCTTATTTTCGGTCCAAGTTTCCATGCTTTCTACAAATCGTAAGGTTGTTGGAAGGTCTGTGAACAGATCCGCATCTCCCACAGCATGCATAATGTGGACTCGAATGTCTGTCCCAGAATGAACAAACGGGTTTATACCCAATCACTTTGTGTCTCTTGTATATGAAAACAAGGAACATATGGTCATTATAAATGTCGATGATTCATTAGATGACTCAGTAGATGTTAATTCTGTTAATTCTGACATGACGGCAAAACACTTTAGTAACGAGTCACATACAGATATAATCGACGACGTAACCGAGTTACACAACGAAGTAAAAGACGGAAATGACACATACAAACATCCAGCTAAAGGCAAATTAGACCAGTGTCATTTTCTGGACACGGGAAAAGTTGTAGAATTTTTGTTAAAATCAAATTCTAGTGTAGAATGCATTCCATGTGGTTTGAAAGAAAATGTATATTACATTGTGAATAATACGAGAAACCTCGAAAAGAGGTCAAATAATGGCAAATGTTCTTTTTCAGACGACTGTGGTGTATGGGATACATCTGCTGGTGCATCGCCTAAATCCTACTATTTGCTGTCTGACAACGGTAATCGGACCATGATTTAAAAAAAAAAAATGAAATATATTGTTTAAAAAGACAAGTCCAGCGGAAAACATAGTATCTACCTTTTGATCCACAACCTGGCAAAGATCAAGTTTTTGTGATCCATAGGTACTACACTCAGTTAAAAAAAGACCGTTCACATATTTCCAAAAACAGACTTTCTTAACACCCTGACAATCAACTGTCTTATCATCATAAAACTTATAAACACACACACACACACACACACACACACACACACATATATATATATATATATATATATATATATATATATATATATATATATATATATATATATATATATATATATATATATATATAATCGGAAAACCTTTAAAACGGAAATTAAATTAAATGGTATTTAATTTGATTAAAAACTATATAATTAAAAGTTATAGTAATATATAATATAATGCCGGCAAATACTTTTGATATTTACCCCTTTTACGCTATGTATGTATTACTATGATACGCCATATATCACGTCTGTCGAATCAAGTACGACAAAGTGACGTCATTACATTAATTGTGATATTAACAAGAAAAAAGTAAATAATTCTTATAAAAATATAATAAATCATTTATTTTTTTGCTTCGTATTATTATTCAAACAAAAACAAAAATAATGTGTGAGTGGAAACCGATATATACAGAGAGAAAATGTAAATACATGTGTATTTCGGTGTATTTCGGTTTTTTTTCAGTGTATTTCGGTGTTTCTAGGAACCGCCTTAGCAGCTATTAAAATTCGGAAAATTAATTTTGCCAGACTAGGCAGCTTATGAAAGTAAAATGAATGAATTACCAAATATGTTAAATGCAAAAAAATGTTTGTTTTTTTTTTAAAAAAAATTATCTACTTTTTTTCCCCATACAATTTACCTCTGAAGATCAGGAAGTGACTATGACCAAGAGGAGCTAGCACGTTCTTAAAGATTCAGATCTGGAATAAGCCCTAGTCTGGTTTCCTGCATAGTAGTCTCCCCGCGTTTGCACTCCGCTATACCAAGTGGTATCACGGTACCAATTGTTTTTCCATAGACCTCAATGCTAATATTTGGAGAGATAAATATATTTTCTATCCTAATTTAGCGTGCATCTCACACACTGTTATAGAGAACAATGTTAGATTGTCAATTTGATGATGACAAAACCAGGTACTCCATTGCATTTAAGAGAGATAACTCTGCTGGAACTTGACAGGGGTATGAGTTATCTAGTCACACCATACCTATTTTCAGTCATGTGTATCACATTTTCAAAAAATCATAAAAAATACAAAATATGATCTATATAGGAATTAGCATAAATTCACATGTTGCCAAGAGGCTAAACTTTTTTTTAAGCCTAACAGAAAGCACAACTCTTACATAATTCACCAATCATAGCTTGTGTTGCTCTTTATTTCTGAATGGTATGGAACCCTACACCTTAAGCACCTCCCACCTGGACTTGCGCAATTGATACCGTTATACCAAGTCAGGCGAATGCCAACTCCATATTGTCACGTGATCAAACAAATGGACTCAAATGGAAAGATATCGATCATCTAACCGTGGCACATTTATTGTTTTAATATTCCGTTTGTAAGTGACACGATGCGAATTTTACTAATACTTTCTTGAAATATAGCTATCTTGTGTTCAAGCTTAACCAGCAAATCAGCTACGTAGGTATTTTTTTAAACAAATATTTCTACAATTTATTAGGCGAAGACGAAGTATAGGGATACACACATTTAAAAAAAATATTGCACATTTCCCATAACGTCATCTCAAAAACTATATTTCTAATCGATTCCTTGATATATTTTACGTTGAAATTGATATAAGGTTATGTACGGCAGATTTAATTTTGCCCAAAATTAAGACGAAAATACATTTCCCATTTTACCATCGATGATGGTAACGACTGTTTCGCAAATATTGCACATTTTACACCATGTCATCTAAAATATTCTAGTTGCAATGAATTCCTTGACCAAATTTATATAAATATGTATATATCGTTTTCCGTGACAACCCAAATTTTGTCAAATATTAGGATCGATATAACAACCTTCTTCTACGAAGGGTCTAGTACTGTTGATTTTGTTTTAGTGTTATGTCTTACGATCTGAATAACAGCCGTGTGTAGTCTGTTCCGAGGACCGATGTCGACGACATCGGAACGAGTAGTCAAAGTTCCAGGAATATCGCACATACTTGGCAACCTTTTATCGACACTCTTCCACTAATTTATGTTTAATTAATATACTTACTGTGCTGTTTTTATCCTGGTGGAAACAATATCTGACACTTGCAAACGGACGCATTTTCTTGTTCAGTTGATATACATTTGAATTTGTTTAAATGGGACAGTAGTCGAGGTATACCGAATTATGTTCAAGTAGGTTCCAATCAGAAAATGTTTCTTGAACAAAACGAAATGTTGATTGCTGCTCAAATACTTGATACTTTTATACTTTCGTTTCGTTAAAATAAAGCGGCCTTGTTGAAAACTACTTCGGCATTCCTCATCCACCATCGCATTGCAACCAATTGAAATATGTGTCAAAGGAATATAAAATGCGTTCATTTGCTAATGTCAGATTTTGAGTCGATCACGAGTAAGTATATCAATAACTCTTAAATATGTGGATGAATGTTGATATTTATTGACAAGTATGTGATAATCATGAAAATTTCACCTCTTATTCTCCGGTCAGTAGAGTTCAAAACACACTACACAGCGCTGTTCGTAAGGCAGTAAGACCCTGACGCCGAACGTCGGGTCTTAAATGTAGGACTACAAAGGGTCGAAAGTGACATTTTGTCAAATATGGCACATTTCGACTGCATCATGTACGACATTTCATTTGTTATCGTTTACTTGATAATTATTACGTCACAAGGTGGTAGATAATATCCTTAATTGGTCAAAGGTTAATATCAAATCCCTTCAATGGGGGGGGGGGGGGGCAAATGTGAATAGCGGAGAACTCGCCCCATGGAGAACACGCCCTGGGAGAACTCATCCCAGGTGACAGGAGTTGTGGCCCCATAGTGGTCGGAGAAGTCGCCCCACTTTGCCTGGAGAAGTCGCCACAAGGATAATATATAATAATTCTGAGATTTCGCCACATGATTGTCAAGGAATTATTTATTGTTGTTTTTCTTCAGCTTACTAACTTATTAAATTTATATAATTTGCAATTTTTTTTCCTTCAACTTTTCCTTTTGATCAACTCCACTTCTGTACGTAACGAAAAATAAGTGTTATTTATCAATTTTGCTCTGCGCTTCAAATCATTAGATGCGTTTTATTTGGAAAAATAAAAGAGAGGATGTACGCATGATGGGATGTTTGCAGTTTTAGATATAAAATTGTTCCAACATAATAACCTAAGTCATACTGAGATGACGTTGTGAAATTGGACACCTCACTTTTATAACCCGACATTGACTGAATTGGCGCTGTACTTACCCAGACTCAAGATCAATCGGACTATAAGAAGATAAATATAGAAAGTAAAGTGAGACACAGTAAAATAAACACAAAGACAATAAAAATACCCCTTTCAAAATTTTTTTATGTAATCCCGATGGGAAAAAACTAAATTTAAGGGAACTTAAAGAAAGGGAAAAAAAACAACTAAAAAAAACCCCATAAAATACATATCGGGGAGCACATAAACACATAAAAACGTTTTACTTTTTTCTTGATTGGGGGAGGCGGGCATCTGTCTGGTGACCAAAAAAAGAAAAGAAAAAAAAAGAGAATGAATTGGCGATGACATCAAAGTGTTATGTTATTATCTCTCTAACCGAACACTTTAATATGATTTTTCATTGAGATTTGCTAACCATCAACAAATGATACTTGAACTCAATTTTAAAAAAAACGAACATTTTTGATGCCTAGTCAAGAAATGCGGTCGCTATCGAATTAATCATCATGGCTAATGCGCAGAATTCGGACGGTTTCTAAAAAATCAGTCGTACTACATCATTTAGTTTATTTCTTCTTTTTATGTCAGTGTTCCTAATTTTATTATTTCTCAATAATAACGAACTTTTTCAAGTTAAAAAGTTAGTTTCCTTGATATGAATATTTGCAAAGATAGTGTTATCAATATTTTATATCACATTTACATCTGAAAATGAAACATGCATACTAGATGCAGTATAAGTAAATTTAATTGTTGGGTGAAAATGATTTAGGCGATCAATACAAACTTTTTGTTTTGAAGAAAGTCCTTTTCAAATTTACACATGAAAGGAAAGCGTATGAAGGAGCCATATTAATTTACATTGCCGTACACTTTATGTATATGTATTTCGTATTATTAAATTGAAAATAATTATTTTCCAAGATAAGTTTTAATATTTTGCAAATATCTTCACAAGATAGTGGGCTATTATTAGGATTGTTATCAAGAAAATGTGTACACCTTCAGTACTAACTTCAAGTTGGTATGTAGTGATGTTACATCTAATAATACCAGGATTGAAATTAACAGATAGCTGTGGAATAGACTTCGAATTTTTAATAAAAGAGAATTGAGGTGTACGCATGTTAAGAGGAAAAGTAACAAATTCCTCATATACGGATTTTTTTTTAGCCATCTCATTAATGCATATTGAACTTTTTTTTTATATAATTTCTATTGACGGATCTTCGCCAATATGTTTGTAGTAGTTTTCATCATTTGATTGACGTTCAACGTATTTAAAATAATCTTGATTCATAATAATATGTGTGTTTGACTGATCATCCTTTTTAATCGCTATACTGTCGTCATTCATTAGATTATATACAGACTGAATTTCATCTTAGAAATATTACTGTGATATTGCTTTTATGATTACCAGTTAATATCTTTTTTTGTGATCGCATATAAATAAAAATCTAAAAATGAATCACGTAAAAGATGTTTTAATTGTTATTAAAAGGTTATTTGGGTTTTAGGGCGACTTCTCCAGATACGTTGGGGCGAGATCTCCCAGGGCGAGTTCTCCTTGGGGCGAGTTCTCTGCATACCGGCAAATGTTACCAAACACTCAATATTTTAGACATCAACATCTCAATGGTCCATTTAAAATCAATTGTTTGATCAGTTTTACATTGACATTAATATATCGGTATATTAATATATCGGTATATGTAACAGCACAGGTTTTGCCAGAGATTAATCATGATTTAGCTAGGATTTCCTCAAAGAGGGTAGGAATTTTTTTAGCAATAAAATGCATCTTATTCAGTTTTGGATATCACCTTTTTAGGAAATAGAGACAAAACGTCATTCATGATTTCATGTTAGATTATATAAACATTAAAAATAAGTGGAGTCAATATAAAACAACACAGTTTAAAGGAATTGTTTTAAAACCGTGTTGAGAGATGGGAGAAATTTAGAGGGGGGGAGGGTAACGGATTCCTCTGTTCAGGTGTAGCTAGCACTTATTAAAACCAAAACACTAGCCTTCATTTATGAGTGTTTGCTGGAGGCTTGGATTGAGATTGAGTATGGAATGAAAAATCTCATTTTGACTGATTCAACCAAAATGTCCCAAATTGGTAAAATCTTATTATTTTGGTGTTCCATGTTTACATGGGTATATTTTTTTTAAAAAATATCGAGCATTAACTTAAACCCATACATACATGCCAATAGAGCATAGAATACCATCAGCAAATGTTAACAAATTATGGTAATAGTGTGCACACTACATTTTCCAACCACTGGCCTTGTGAAATCAGGTTGCATTTAGCAAAATATATACAGAATATGAATCTCTTTGGATCATAACACCACCTACCTTTTAACTGTACCATCACCAACTCTGAAGCAGTATATTTAAATTGAATGCGGTCCATTAACTAGCATGACAGGTAATTATGATATATATTGCGACTTTAAAATATTTGATTAATGGTCTTTGATTAGGAAATATTAGTTTTTATTGTCAGCTTGGTTTGGTTGTATACTTCACACTTTGTCCAGGTCTTTTGTTTTAAAGGCCCATGAATTTCTAATTGCTAGAAATGGTGAATAGTCTTAGTTTAGTGTATCATAATATGTGTGTCTTCATTTTCTTGAGTTTGTATGGCAAAAAATCAATGCTAGATCATCAAGAATCCAAAGGTTGATAGTTCAAAGAAAATGTTTGTGGCAAAACCCCATTTAATATATTTCCTTGTCTTTGAATCATGTTTGGCATTATTTGCCACTTGTCATATGTCAAGCATTATTAGCCACTTGCCATAATTCAGGCATTATTAACCACTTGCCATGGGTCATGCATTATTAACCACTTGTCATAGGTTAGACATTATTAGCCACTTGCCATAGGTCAGGTATTATGAGCCAATTGTCATGGGTCAGGCATTTTGAGCAACTTGCCATAGCTTAGGTCAGGCATTATTAGCTCAATTCTTGTTGTCAATGATTTTGAAGCATAAGTGCCATAATAAGGATTTACATTTAGAGCTGATTAATTGATATTGTTCAGTAATTAAACTTTATTAATGCATGCCAAGTCATTAAAGCTAATGCCATACTAAAACAATAATGGAATTTGGTGTTAAGTTCAAGTCTTGCTTGTCAAATGTGGGTGAGGAAGCATGCTAGTAGCTTCCCATGGGTCGGTGGTTCTTCCCAGGATTTTCTTGGGTTCTTCCTACACCAGTTAAGTGAGAAACAGCAAGAAGTTCACAGCAACAACAATAACTTAATCACACCTAAGCATACAATATGGCCACTTGGAAGTGTTTGTCTACTATTTTCATGTAAATTTGGCTCTGAAACTAGATTGATGTGTATATTTTGAATTTAAACTTTTACCTACTTAGTTGAATGTTTTTGATTATTTGGTTGTAACAATTAGCATGTACAGTCATATAGCTTGTGTCTATCTTATCCTTTTATGTTTTATATTGAATAGGTATGGTTTGTGTTTTAAAAATCTTTATATGAATTTTTCTACAGGATTATTTAGGAGCTTCATGCAGATCACAGCATGCCAGGGTGAAATGCTTGTTCCCTTCTGCATGTTTGCCCACTGATGAAAGCACCACCATTAGTGACGTGTCCATCAGTTCAACAAAACATGAAGCATTGACTCAGTACAATCACATTTATATTTGTACAGTATCTACAGAAACAGACCCAGTCATACCAGTCTTGGACATAAGGTATAGGGGGTTTCACGGTTACAAAGGAGTTATTGATCGTAGGGCCTAAAATTACCTCCCTTAGCTCCAATGCGCATGCCCACAAAAAATCTCCAGTTCCGGATAGTTTACTGTTCTACACTTGATTAGCGAAACATAAAGTTAACAAAGGAAAACCAATAAATCAATTATATGTCAAACTTATTTTGTTTTTTACTAGGAGAATAATTATTGACAATAAATCAGATAATTAGATTCAGTGTCCATACTTACATTATATCAGATAATTAAATATTTCCTTTCCATACTTTAAGAATGTCAATTAATTAAATTAAATACACTGTCCATATTTATATTATACCTGATAATATTGATTCACTATCCATAATTTGAGACACATTTGTAGGAATATTTCATCTTGCTCTCCAATTTTAAACATTTCTTGCACCTTTTTGGCTACATAACTTTGAAGAAATATAATTTCAACAATTTGCATTTTTGATATGTTGATATATCCTTCTTTCTCAGTTACTTTGGCAAGGCTAATAGTTCGTTTATAACACGAGTTAAGAACGTTATTACACAAGTTCGATATAAAAATTATAATACGAATTCAATCCAGCAGCTATGTAATGCTAAATATTTTAAATCAGAAACGTTGTTGTTTTTTTAAATTTTAAAAATGGAAGTATATTATTGTATTCAGATGAATTTGACAAAGCAATAATTACATTAGCTATCGATAAAGGAGTGTAATTAATGCTGATTGAATATTGTTTCATATTTGGGTGTACAAATTATACAATTTTCAGATTAATGATGTTTTATTTTATTTCATTTTCGTTTAAAATTTTGAACATCAAGTATCGGACGGTACATGCAATAACTTTCAAATCTGCTAGGGTCTTTAACAAGATTTCAGATTGACACCTGTCGGTCACTCCTTCTTTCTTAGTATTAAATTATACTCATTTTTCACCTGAAGTACGTTTATGTAATATACGTATGCAAACACATTCATTCGAGGATATACATACCCAATGCACCAGATGAAATGTGATAGACACACATACAGAAAGACAGGCAGAACAGGTGAGAACCACAAATGTCCTTTACATGCATAGTGGGTCTAACATAGATATTTCTCCACATTATATACTCTAAAATTTCCATCCGTTCCAGGAAATAAAATTAGAATAATCATCTAGGAGACTCGTACGTGCGCCTGTCTGTTCAAGCACGGACGACATGTGCATTTTGAAAGAAACTCAAGTTATTTCATTTAAAATATAATTAACATTAATAGAAATGCAACAGTCTAAATCAATAATAAAAAAGAACTTTAAAAAGTTAGAACTTTTTTGTTGTCGTTCAACATAAATTTACTGCTATGATTAAAACTGTAAAAAAAATAAACATCTTTTCAATATTCTTCAAGCGAGATAAATTGCAAGAACTTTTTACGCAGCGATACACTTTTGCACAATCAAATAACACAAACTAGTACATAATGTAATAATGGAAAGATAATGAAGATCTGAAACGGGCAGAAAACATTTATTTAAAAGCTGGCTGCATCGCAAGTTAGTGAAAAAAAGTAAAAGATGTAACAACAATTTATCAAATATTGATAGAATTTCATTTTAAGAGAGTGAGATATCGGTCTTGTTTGCAAAATGTGAGCGGTTTGTCAAATTTTCTTGATCTACGTCTGCCATCTCTAATTATTGAACTATCCGGAAGTGAGCTGCACCGATACGCCCTCTGGTGAGCTAGTAACCGTGAAACCCACTATAAAACATGAGGTATAAATTTGTTTAAAAAGCATCACACCATAATACAAATTTTGAGATAGAGACGGTGGAGAAGGTAGGTTCTTGAGCTGGCATTTTAAGTTGAAATTAAATATAGATAAATATCAATAAATTGTGATATAGTTCAACACTTTTTACAATTAATGGCATTCTGTGGAAATGAAAAAATTGGCAGTCCGAAAATCAGAAAAGTTTGTTAAACTATAATCTTCATTTGTTTCAGCAGATAATATCTTTCACGCATTGCTACAGTCATTCAATCAGAAGACATGGCTTTACATAAGCTACTATACCTCAGTTGCAGTGTCCATTAACACAATCAAAAAACTAACCTCAATTCCTCATGGTAGCCAAAGTGCTTCTATCAGAACACTCAGTTCTTTTAACTACACACAATATGTAGTCCTTCCACTTAATATTTATTTTAAAAAACATGATATATGTATTATTTGATCTTTACATATCTCTATTTCAGAGAAACTGAAAGAGAAGAGTGGAGCTATATTTCTGTATGTGATAAATTGCCAACATAAAAAAATGAAGTGGAAAAATTAGCTACCAAATTATCAGATACAAGATTATTGTCATTTGATGATGTAACTCTATCTCTGGTAGAGCAACATTGCTGCATGCTGCTCTATATACTTCCACTGAAACAATTGCCCAAACTGTGTTAAATAGTGAGTCACTCAGAAAAGCTGTAAAGATGTTAATCATTTGGGAAGTTGAACAAAATGAATCTTCAAAATGTATAAGGGATAGAAGCAGCATCTTATTTTCTAATTTTGACTTAACAGCCTTTTCATGGAATGATATATGCACAAAACCTTTTCTGAGTGACCCAATATTGGCTGAAGTATTACTAGCAGTAGCATTGCCAACAAGCAAACTTGGCATGATTCGGCCTTTAAGGTCACTTCTGCCCAAGTTAGGACTTGTATGCACAATATTTATGAGCAATAGGTTTGTGGAATTATCACTTGTACAGAAGATAATAGCAATCACTATGAAAAATGAACAGACTCATGAAAAGGTCTAAGTATTTTTAGTTTGTTATGTATTGTTATGATTTCAATATTCCAACAGTATAACTTGTTGACAATCCATGGCATACTTTCCGAATTTTCGTGTTTTAAACATTGTATCCCTAATTTTTTTCAGTGCTTGAACACTTTAATAGGAAGCTAGCACTCAGTATATTAGTATATTATTTAGTCAAATATTGCATCTTGGAATTATTTTTATTTTCAGATGTTATTGCTACTTGCAAGTTTTATTGAGCTTTGGTTCATCTTCCCTTAAAGTCACAGGATACTCTTACTTTAGACCAACACTAAAACAGACATTGAATTCTCATCCTTTTAAAATAATCATAATCCAGACATCAGTAGTTGTGACCAGTCTTGGCAGCAAGTAGGGAAAGTTATTTCCTATTGACACATTTCATTTTTATCATACATGATAAAACTTTGGGTGATACAATGATTGAGTTGGACGCTTTTATTCACCGTAAGGTATTTGTTACAAGATTGCTGCCCTCATACCCAAATGTTTCTAACTGCTGCTTGATATTTTCAAAATCTTGCTTGAAAATTTGTTATACAGTTTTTTTCATTATTTCTGGCTCTTTTCTTAACCTTTTTTCAGATTTCTAAAGGAAAACACACCTAATGGAGGTCTTACAAGGTGACAAGAACTATAATAAACTTTTATTCTACCATGGAAATTAAGTTTTCAAGGAATATACAAGCCATTTCCAGTTCTATTTACATGTTCTTTAGATTAAATAACAGGTAATAACTTAATATTAACTTAATATTAACTTTTATATGGATAACTGATGAATGAAATTTCAAACAATGTAGCCAGCATACCGGTAACAAAATTCAAGTAATTATCATTTAAACTTGAATGGATCAAACATGAAAAACAATTTCATAAAGGAACTTCAGTATTTAATAAAATGTTATACAATGTTATTTTTAAAAATACTGGTATACATTGTAAATGGCTGACAAGAGCATCTGTAGAGTCTGACACAGATTAAGGTTCAAATTATACGTCGGGCTCATCACACACATACTGTATATGTCAATTTTATAAGCAGTCAGCTATCACAGACAACAATATTTTATGTTTCAGTGGTCATCAAGTTCAATATCTTATCTTTTATGGTCAATATAGTGAAGCATATGAGACCTTTTCTCAAGTATAAATAATAGGAAACATCAGTATAATAATATGATACAAGAAGGTTTTTTTTCTTGTTCCCAACAGGTTTTTGATATGTTGCAGATTCTGAGTGTGTCTAGTAGCTATGAAGCTACCATTAGAGAAGTTGAAAAATTATGCAATTCATGTTTTAAGGAGCTGCAGTTAGCAGTCGGGGAAGGAAAAATTTTCAGAATTGTTGGGGACAATGTAACTTTTACAACTGGGGTGCAACATGAAATGGAAAATTATCATAGAGGGACAAAACATTGGTTTGCATCTGCTGCTATTATGCAAAACATAAATTTTGCCAATCTACCAGACCAGCCACAGGGATCGATTCGAGACCTAGCCTAGTATCAGTTATCTCCTTCAGAGAAAGATCAGAGAAGGTTAAAATCCAACTACACAACCCTGATTTTAAATGCAGCAGTGTATTATCTCCCCTTCCTGAAAAAGTTTAAAGATTTTTAATGTATTGAAATTGAATGAGAATTTTCTGAGGAGCAAATAAATCAGTCATAGTTCCACTTCCAGTTCTTCTTTACAATGAACAACAGTATAGTGATGTCTGTAAGATAATGCAGTCATACAATGGAACAATAGATGAAATCTATGGATGCACAAATCATCCTCCAGTGCATATAGGTGGTGATCAGTTGACCAGGGAGAGATTTAGTGGTGCAATAGGATTACATCAATCAGTCTTTTGATGTGAGAGAAAGACTGAAGGATCTGTATCCAATTACTTTTGAACTCTGGCATGCAGCCATGAATTTCTTGACAATGGCTTATGAAAAGCTCTTTAGTTGGCATGGTTTTGAAACAGCTCTATGAATCAAGAGAGAATTCAGATAAGGCGACATGATGTGAACGCTGACTTGAAGAATCATTATGATGTAGACAAAGATTTCTTTTTGCCATTTCTTAAATCATACATTGTTCTCAGGGAACAAGATTCACATAACTGTTGAAGAAACTGTCAAGGATTCACTGATCCCCATTCCAGTTAAAGTTAGTGATAAGGAAGTTAAAACTTTATATGTTTTAAAGCAAGGAAAGAAGACAGTTTCAAAGCCAAAGGACACGGATCATGTGCAACAGTATGGCCATACTGTATTACAGGTTGGTTTACTGTACATGGAGTTTTTGGATGTGATACACAGACCTGACAGGGACAGGTTACTTGGTTGCCTTAAATACAAGATGTTGATGTTCAAGAGTCATAACAGTAGAAGTAAATATGCTTTAGAAATCTTGTGCCTATTATGCCATCAGCAAGCATCATATAGTTTGCGCACTGCATATCAAAGTATCTATGGCCTTTTTGTCAACATAAGGGGGCAAGAAAGATAGAGAGAGAGAGAGAGAGAGAGAGAGAGAGAGAGAGAGAGAGAGAGAGAGAGAGAGTGTGTGTGTGTGTGTGTGCACATGTGTTGGAAGATACCATTACTATCTGAATGATAAAGGATATTAAAGACCATACAATGTATTTTGTGTCATCCAATTTTAGTTGCAATATGTTGATGTTGGAAAAAATCCTTTGAAAATGTTCATTCCTACTACCTTTTTAGTTTATCTTTCTATAGCACACCTTAAGTATAAACCCGCTATGCTTCAAAAGGACTGCACATAAATGTATCTCATACATATACTTGACGAATACTTCACTGATTAACATTTAATATCCAAGTTCGAGTCATATTCTGTTGATGCATAGTTAATAATTATCATAAAAATTACATGCATCGTGATAGGCTGTCATGTGTTTCAATACTAATACTGTACAAAGTGTATGCAGAATGTGTGTTTAAGCTGATTTTAATCATAACACAAGTATAATTGATCCTTCTTAATGAATTCTTTTGAATCAGTCGATATGAATGTTACACAATTTATATCTTATTAATGAACTCATTTGAGATTATATATATACACACACATAAAACAATCTTAAGACATCTGCCATGTTCAAGTTTTTTTCTTTTTATATATATACACATGGGCATAAATTGAAATTGCATATAACTATATGTATTCAGTTATCAGAACATGAGAATGACAGATGAAAAAGAGAAACTAAGAAAGTCACATGTGCATGTGTTTATTTGATACATTTTGATTTAAATCATAGTAACTCAAGATTTACTGCTGTTTATATTTAATCATACAGGGCTCAGTGATTTCTTTAATGTACATGTCAGTGTGTTTTATTGATTTTTATCTTTAAATCTAACAACACATTTGGTTAATAATAATAATAATAATAATAATAATAATAATAATAATAAAGACTTTATTTAGAGAAGGTAACTCAATTAGTTACAGAACTAATCTACCTTGAGGCCTTCTATCTGTTATGTACAATATATACAATACATACAACATGATGTGAAGAGTCTGGCTCAATGCTAAATAATTAAGGAATTTTAAATTTCAAAGTATCAAGCCTGGAACACATGCACAGGCATCTGTAAAAACACAAACATATAAGAAACATAAAATATCATTCTGTGTTGAAACATTCAGCTTTGAAAATGATGCACAGAAAAACAACAGACAAGCAGGCAGTATTTTTTTTTTTTTTTTTGTTGGTACTAGCACTGTTCAATTTTCTAAAGATTTCATCCATTTAAGACATTGATTATGAAACGAAGAAATGCTAGGAGCCTGCCTTATGTTGCTGGGAATGTTGTTCCATACTACTGGACCAGTATATTGAAAACTTTTTTTAAACAATTCCTTCTTTGGCCTTGGTATAATGTAATTTTTTCTTCTTATAGACCTTAAATTTGGAGTACCATCAGCATCTCTTTGGTGAAAGATATTGCTTAGATAGACAGGAATGGATTTTCTGGATACTTTATACATCAATTTGGCTTTTTTAAGAAATATTCTTTCGTGTATTGTCAAAATCTTTATATTATTCATTGCATCCTGAAAATTGTCTATACATTGCTCTAGAATTAAATGGCGAACCCTCTTTTGGAGCCTTATAAGTGTTGTTATGTTTGAATTAGAAGTATTACCCCAAATTACGTTACAATAGTCCAGATATGGCTGAATATAACTTTTATAAAAGATGACCCTATACTGAAGAGGAATGTATGTTTGATTTTCCTCAGTAGCCAAAGATAAGAATTAACCTTTTTTGAAATGTGTTTAATGTGAATAGACCAAGTAAGATTGTTATCTACGAATACACCAAGAATTCTATCTTGAGAGGTCATATTAAGGCTCACATTATCAAAAAAAACATTAAGTTTGTCGCTATCTAGTCTTGCTCGTTTTTGTTGTGTTGTAACTAGTAGGGCTTTCGTTTTTTTCTGTATTTATGATCATACTGTTTTCCTTGCACCATACTTGAAGTCTGTTGAGAGCATCTTGTAAGTTATTTTCAAGTACCGTTTTGGTTTTACCAATCTCAGACAGTGTAGTATCATCTGCATAGAGGTCAGTAGAAGAAATTGAAGTTCCAATCTTAAGAGGTAAATCGTTGATAAATAAAATGAATAACAGAGGTCCAAGGATAGAGCCTTGTGGTACTCCACAATTAATACTTTTACTTTGAGAAAGTTGACCATTTAAAGATACTTTTTGCACTCTGTCGGTTAAGTAAGAAGTAAACCAGTTTAGAGAGTTTTCACTACATTGATAAATCTTTAGTTTTTCAAGTAAAATTTCATGGTCTACAAGATCAAAAGCTTTACGAAAATCAACCATAATAGTGCCTACCATTTCTCCTTGATCTAACGCTTTCAGCCATTTATCAATCAAAGATACAAGTGCGGTTTCACAGGAGTGATTCTGACGAAAGCCAGACTGATTATCATGAATAAGATCATAAGTGTTTAAATAGTTGAGAAAAGAATCATGTACATGTTTTTCTAGTAATTTGGAGAGACAAGGAAGGATAGAGATGGGTCTATAGTTATTTACATCATCTTTTGTTCCTGCTTTATGCAATGGTATAACCTTGGCAGTTTTCCATCTTTGTGGAAATTTATTAGACCTAATACTTTCATTACAAATGAAAACTATACTCTCTATAATTGCAGGTGCAGCCACTTTTAGTAGCCTTGGTCCAATCATATCAAGTCCTGTAGCTTTACATACATCCATTGTTTTAATATAATTCAAAACAAATTCTGGACTCATGTCAGGAATTTCAAATTTTATATTGTTTTGTAGTTTTTTAGCACAAAAATGTTTGAGTTCCAGATGATCAGATGAAGTTCTGGGTTCTTTAAGTTTTTCAACAATTTGAACAAAAAAGTTGTTAAAAATATCTGAGATCTCCTTTGGATTATCAGTATAAATGCCCTCATGATTGAGGGAAAAAATTTCAGCTTTATGCTTACATTTGCCTGCACCAAAACCTGCAAACACTTTCCAGATAGCTTTCGGGTTATTTTGGTTTTCATCCAGCACTTTTTTGTAGTGCGCTTGTTTGGCTTGATGTATCATTTTATGAACTTTATTCCTCCAAACTCTATTTTCAGTTTGATTTCCTACTGATTTTAGTTGGTCTCTTTGCTTTATTGCTTCTAAAATTTCTGGGGAGATCCAGCCTGGCTGATGGTCTTTCTTTATCCTGTGTGTTTTTAAAGGGGCATGCTTGTCCACTATACTGATGAACAGATCTGTCCAAGTATCTAAAACATCATCAATATCCTCAAAGATTTGGACTGTATTCCATGGAATCTGTTTTAGATCTTCTAGGAATTTAACAGTATCAAAGTTTTTGAAGGACCTATAAGTAATGGATTTATGGATATTATTTTTTGTTGATTTGCCATTGACTTTACGTGTTAGAAAAATACCAATCTTTAAACTAAGAAATCACTGTTAGGACATATATTTCGGTGAATGATTGTGATAGTATTAGAAATGAAAATACTGTTCAATTTCATGTCATACTTCAGTAATGATGAAAAGTACAAAATAAATAGGAAACATTTGTCTCAACTTGTCTACAATGTTAGCCTTAATAATGCATCTCCATTACGTTGATACTGAAAGTTAAGTGTATACTAAGTTTTGGAATTTTATTAACTAAATATTGAAAACAGCATCCATTATGGAAGCAAATCAAATTAGGGATAAGAAAATTGAAACCTCTGTACAATACTTGACATTAAATTTTAAACATTACTAACATTGTCTTTCAGTTATGATAATATTTTGAGTCAATTTTGAAGAATCTTACCAAGCATGTAAATGAAACCTGAATTCAGTTCATGGTTTGTTTTGGAAATTATTGCAACACAGTAGCACATTAAATATTTATCACGTGGAGGCAATTAATGTGCCTTGCCTAATGAATAGAATATATTTACAGTAATACAGTAGAAACTGTCTTGAAAGACCACCCCTTCTGCCAAACAATAATGGTATCTCAAGACAAGTGGTCTTTCATAACACGATATAATGAATAAATATGTGCATGGTGATTGTGGTGTCTCATAGCAGTGGTAGGTCAAGACAGGTTTTACTGGATATCAATATCCATGTAAGTGGTGCAGCAAGAAATTTGGCTCTTACTCTGCCAAAGATTTATTGATAGGGCCATTACCAGTAAATTTTGTCTGATGGTATTTTAGACCCCTTCATCGTCACCCCAGGATGTAGGCGATGCTATGCCACTTTCTTTCATGAAATCAATTTGAATTGGAATTGACACTAAAAATTGTTGGTATTTTGGTCCTTATCTTTCGCAAAATGTGGGTTTTCATGTTCAGATCATTGAGATGATGATGTCTAAAATATTCAGTTTTTGGTAACATTCCCCCCCCCCCCCCCAAGGGATTTGACCTTTGGCTAATTAATGATAACATCTACCACCTTATACCAAGTCCGACGTAATAATTATCAAGTTATCACTAGCAATTGAAATGTTGTACACGATGCATTCGAAATATGCAATATTTGACAAAATGTCACTTTCGACCCTTCGTTAAAGAGGGTTGTTATATCGATCCTAATATTTGACAAAATTTGGGTTGTCATGGAAAACGATATATACATATTAATATAAATTTGGTCAAGGAATTCATTGCAACTAGAATATTTTAGATGACGCAGTGTAAAATGTGTAATATTTGCGAAACAATTGTTACCCTCATCACTGGTAAAATGGGGAAGATATTTTCGTCATAATCTTGGGCAAAATTAAAGCTGCCATACAAAACCTCATTAATTTTGACGTAAAATTTATCAAGGAATCTACTGGAAATATAATTTTTGAGATGACGCACTGGGAAACGAGGAATATTTCTTAAAAATTGTTGTGTGTATCCATATACTTCATCTTTGCCTAATTGTAGAATTATTTGTATTTAAAAAATACCTACGTAGCCGATTTGCTGGTTAGGCATGAACACAAGATAGCGCCAACTATATTTAAAATCGAAAGTAGTAGTAAAACTCGCATTGTGTCACTAACAAATGGAATATTAAAGCAATAAATGTGCCACAGTTAGATTACCGATATCTTTCCATTTGAGTCCATTTGTTTGATCACTTGACAATAGGCATCGGCGTTCACCTGACTTAGTATCATCATCATCGTGTCTCTTGACCAATTGTGGTCGTTGAGATCTCACTGGACAGTTTTTTTGGGCTAATTTTTGTCCGACAGTGACCTATAGCAGAAAAATGATAATATTACATTAAAGACATGAATAAAAATGAACTAAGGATTTTTGTTGAAATGATGCTTGTAAGATTCTGACTGAGGTATTAAAGTTAATTCTTTATGAAACTAGTGGCTTTTATACTAATTCAACACTGACCCAATATTTTTACATTCAATATTTTACAGGAAAGAGCTATTTTGAATATTTTCCTGTGACAAGACAGCTAAAAGAATCAGTATGTGCCTTATACATGAATAAAGTTCACTAGTACTGTAACAAGTTAAGCAGCAGAGGGGGCGAATAGACCGAAACTATTTCAGACAAACCGAAACTATTTCAAACAAAATCCTAAAGGATTTCAACCAAAACCATTTCAAACCGAAACTATTTCACAGACAAAAAAAAAAGAGAAATAGTTTCGGTTGAAATCCTTTAGTATTTTACGCTACAGACCCGGCGCAGATTGCGCTGTGGAGACGAATTGTTTCGGTGTTTTGGTAAAAGTCTTTAGGATTTCACAAACAGACTAATTTGTAAAATCTCTCCCCGTAAATCAATCAAATTATTGGACTGGTCAGTGAGTTTGAAATTAATTCTTGTTAACGAATCATTATGACATCGCATATAGAAAGGATTAGTTGGATCTTCAATTATTAAAAATCCAAGTGGAGCTGTTGGTGCAAATGAATATAAAATATATCCCAGCGGGGCTCGATTTGATCTTTCGAGATTTATTTGGTAGCTTCCTTCGATAGCATCACATACTAGATTTATTGCAATCACCGATGATATATTCACATTTTGAGGAGCAATATGCCTAATGCCACCATATGGATCATTATTATGAATGAGGATTGTTGTTTGTGGTTGTGGTATTTTTTTCTATGCGTCGTGAATCCTTTTGAAACCATCATCGATGGCGTCATTGAGAGATTTTTTTCATCTCTGAGACATTATATCCTGGTAATTTAAATGTAGGGATATCTTCTACGCGTATATTATATGTTCCCGCAAACTCTGTTCTTGTTTTAGGATTATCATGACCTAATATTTCTTGAATAATTCTCAAATGGTGTGTTTCCATGTCGGTGATAATTTTGTTACATCGTTCTATACCCTTGATAAATTCATCTCGGGTCAGATCATATTTTGTTAAATAATTCTTAAATTTTTCGAAATCATCGTTTATATCTTTGAAATGTTCTGTAATATTTTTTTTGTAATATTATAAGCCATCGATCGTTTCTACTTCCATCCAAAACAAAAAATCTCGATATGTGATATACTCCTAGATATTCTCTACGAGCCCCATGATAATCCTCCTTATCAGAAATATAATCAGATTTTTTTCGGTTCGGGTATATTAACGGTTTCTTGTCGGGGTGGATTTTCAGGCCATCCTAACACGGTTCTTATAGAACTCTGATAGATGTCTACGACATAACCAGATGAGTTTATCTCAATGGCAGATGATAGTGTTGGTTCATGAACTGTTATAGCGATTTTAGATTCTTTTCCCGTAATGGATTTTATTCTGCATTGTAATTCGTTATTGATCTGTTCGATTTGGTAGGACCCAGATGGTAAGGAAACAATGTTCCAGTCTGGAGTACCATCTAGTTTATTCTTACTCGCAAACACCAGGGAATTATTCGGCTGTTGACCATCAAATAATTTTGATCTAATGTTAGGCCAACTATGGTATAATCGTAATTTTGCTAGTGCTATTTCCTGCACCGGAATCGCAGTAGGGAAATTCACACTAAATTCAGGATTGGTTGAAGTTATTGAGATCATGCTGGTTTTCACTGGGGTTGTATTTTCTGCTATTCATTGAAGTAGTTCTTGCGATGTTGTCATTGTTATTATATTCGTGTTCTTTTTCTTATTTTGACATCGCAGAATCATAAATACGTACCATTGCTGAAAACTCACTTTCAGATATCATCAAGGATAATTGGGAGTACGTGGTTGAAACAACATGGAACTTAATTACATAATCCGGTACTTGACGTTGGCTTCACGATATTTTTTTTGTTATTATTGAAATTATTCCTGCGATTGTTGTCACCGCTGATATACAAAAAGGAACAGCTATCGGAGAAACCATTGTCACTGATGAGAGTATAATACCGGCTCCGGTAATTACACCTGATACCGAGTACACGGTAATATCAACTGCAGTAATTTGTCGGTATTTTTTTATTTTTACTTGATACTCCTCAGTGAGTGTTTTGAGTTTAGTTTGAAATTCTCTGACCTGATCATAGCGATACTGCTGTGACGTTGCCAATGATGACATTTTATTTATTACAACAGTTTTCAAATTGCAATTCAATTAAGCTGTTTACTTAAATCCGCTACCATGAAACCCTAGCCAAATTATTATCAGTGGATATTATTGTGAATTGTTCAATTGTTCCCTTGTCGATGATCGTTGATATCATATTGTTGACCCTAGATAAACTCATTCATGAAATATTAAATTGAATCGGTGACACTAGTGTTAATCGATAAATACCTTTGATGGTCTCGGTGATATTTAATGTTATTTTGTGGTGTCCACATAAATGATCCATGTTGAATCGTGTATATTGTTGGTTTTCTCATGAGGAATGTTTGTTTTTTCAATGATTTTCATCTCTTCGATGTACTTTCTAATATCCGGGACTTTTATGTCGAGTTTATCAAATGAGACTTTAAGAAATTTATCGATGATGTTTTTACATGCTTAGGCTCGAATAAACAGTAACATAGAAAGGGTGAAAATAACAAGCTTGTAAAAACTTAATAAACAATTTATTGAGCACAAATATTTTCCAGAAAAGAGAAATAAACTTACGCTTTTAAGAATCAATTCCAGAATTAATCCAAAAATAATTCACAATATAATCCACTAGTGAAATTGCAAACGTCCTGGTAATAAAATGTCCAAATAATTCCAAGTTCGAATCTTAGTGAAACATCCAAGATGTAAAACGATGTCACATGATGAAGTCAGTTCATGGTAATGAAATTCAATGAGCACAATTATTTTCCAGATAAATAACAAAATAAATCCTCTTGATCCAAACGAATTGAATTAATTTCCAATACAAGGCAATTTAAAATAACTCAAAACGACACAACTTAATATTCTAACAGCCCAACTTCTACTAAATAGTTCGCTCCAAAACATAATTTATATACCTGTTTTTACGTAAACAAGGAAGGGGTCACATGATCTCTAGAATCTTTTAGAACAAATTTGCGTTCAAAAAAATCTCGTACACACCGTTTGACCCAACTAAAAATAGAAAGATGTTTATAACAAGGCTCCATAATATCCTTGGAATCAACCAATCATTTTAAAAGCTTGTTTACAACTCTGAAGCCAGGTCAGAAATGAGGTCAACACCTGGTGTTTGTTCTTAGAGTACATGTCATCCCACTTTCTAAAAAGAATATCTCCCAATGAATTAATCTAAAATTTAAAATGTCAAATTTGAATCTGACAAACAAACAATTAAAATAAAAAAAATAAATGACCCAAATCAAATACACGTAACAATGTTTTTAAGAGAAGTTGAAAACTGTTTTACTTGTTCTAAATATCTGGATTGAAGTGTTGCAAATTCTAACATAGCTGTTTTTATCTCTGTGAGTTTTGGTGTAGTCACCGGTAGAACCCAAGGAATTAGCGACTGGGAGTTGAACCTCAGTAACAGATTTTTGTAAAATTGATTTACTTGGGTGTTATATTTATCATCGAGAGTTTTTAATGATTCTGCAGATGATACATAATTATCACTGAGTGATGTTAATTTGTCTGTGAGCGTTGAAACAAGTACACCCGGTTTGAGCTTACTCTCCTTGGAAAACAACGCGATATTATCTTCTACTTCGTAGCGTCGTTTTGTCAAAATATCATTCAGGGAAACATTACCCGTTTTCAATTTTCCTTGACGATCTTGAAATATGACTATTTCATTGGGATCAACACTTGCTAGGTTTAGCATCTCGGATATTTCATCTTCGATTATTTTTTTTTACATCACCTGTTGCAGATTTTTCCATGGTGGATTTTATCAGGCTTGATAGAGATGTTCCACAAATATCAATTATGTTATTTTATATAATTTCTCTCTAAAAAGCGATTACTTGTATATTCGTGTACGGTTTTATGGGGTGGTTTTCCCGATGATGAAATAGCGTCAAGGACATTTAATACTTCTATGCCGCATATTGGTGGGTCATTCATTTTCTGTGTTGGTAGCGTGGAATACCAGATATAAGTTTTTAAGTGGTGTATACAACGCATAAATTCTTTAGGCGGCGCTAACCCATATGAATCGAAATAAACAATCATACGCGGTTCAATTGCGTATGCAACCCAGTGAGTTCCAGGTCCGGTGCTGTTATCGAGATTAATGATACCGGTTTCAGTGTTGTTTGGTTGTTGTGGTAATTGATCTCTCATAAAAACACCTCTAAAGTTTTTTATCGCTAGTTTTTTTTAGCTGCATCGAGTAAATCAAAATTTGACATTGGAACCATCGGTGATATTGTTAGTAAACTGTTCCTAGTCTCAGGTCTTTTCCGCTGTACCATGAATACGGATTTCCTGGTAGTCTTAGACCCATTCCCTTTTTTTTTATACCCCCGTCCCTTTTTTGGTTCATATGATTGAGCAATACTATGTACTGCTTTTGCACCAAGAGCTCCAGCAGCTCCTAACGCAGCGGCTTTACCAGCTGCAATTAATGCTGGAATCGCAGCGAGAAGTAGAAATACACCACCTGATTTTATCATGTTTTTGATCGCGGCTGCAGAGAGAGTGATCTGAACACCTTTTTTTATCTTTGATGGTGTCATTGAAGTGTTTTATCTGACGAGTTGTCAATGGCAATTTATTCTGACCACCAGACATCTGATTGTGTTTTAGTGATATTGTGGTTCCACATTTTTTTAGCTGATTCTGATTGCAATTTTTTAATTTGACCAGGAGTCAGAGTGACATTAACATGACTATATGACATTTTATTTAATAACAGATTGATCTAATTGTCTACACACTTACATGTTTTCTACTGATGCATCAACTACTCTCATCCATCCACCAACACCTTCGAGTAGCATTGATTTGTCACTGTGAATGACAGCAACTGCTTTGTAACCACCAGCAGGAGGAGCGGTTACACGAGCTCAAAAGTGTATGTCACCGACGGATTGTCTGGTGAAGACAAGATGTTCCAACGAAAAGTAGTAGATGGTATATTGATTTTTAAAATCCAATTTGATATTTGCAGACCGGTATCTACCTTATTATTGCGTCCCATAAATGACAGCAAACGATGATACGCGCATGCTATTTGGTTTTGATCGTAATTAAGTAAAATATCCTCAGATGGTTCTTGTTGGCCATTTATCTTCAATGAGACTTCATTAACACTCAATTTATCAAATATCATTTGGCTGCGTGTTTGTGAATTTAATCGCGCCTTATCCTATAGCGCAACCAATATATGCCGCGGCGCAGAAACCCCTTGTTTTGATGCCATGTGCCATGTAAATACGCCGTTAACAGTAGAATCCATGGTATCTGTTGTTGTCGTTAGCCAACTTAGCAATGATTTTCCTCCATGTTCCATAAATGATAGTAATTTTTCCTCTGCGGTGATTGATGGAGTCATTACTGGCATCCACAGTGATAGTTTTGTTATATTTACTTTACCATCAGCGACTAGAGCTCCAGCAGGGCCTGCTTCTCGCCAGATTGCATTAGTATCGTCGCCGCTTCGCACGAGTACTACTGTATGTTTCGCTCCATAGATGTTTTTTTCTAATATTTCTGCAAAATCCAAATATATTATGTAGTAATATTTTATTATCAAACCACGCCTTATTGGATTTCGCTAAACTGTTGTCGTGACAGGTTAGGTAATCTGATAGGCTGTCGTCATTCATTGGATTTCGCTAAACTGTTGTACAGGTTAGGTAATCTGATATATCATCATGTAAAGACCATTTAATTAAATCTGTGCATTTGTTAACCTTTTAAGATAATACTTAACAATTAATATGACTTGAAACTTTACCAAACAGATATTTATTAGACTTTACAGAAGTAGTACTATTTGTAACGTAGTTCACAAAAGTCCATAAAATATATATCCTTGTTATTTATGTTTAAACTGGAAACATTGTAGAAAAAAAGAACTTTTGGGTTATGATTATTTTTTGTTACAATGATTTGCAATATCTTTGCAACTATATTAACACATAAAACATAAAATCTTTTAAAATGAAATCAAACTACATTCAAACTGAAACCACCATACCCCCAACAAAATCACCCCGGGTTGAATGCAAAAATATTCACACCGTGTGGCGTATGGTGGTTTCACGGTTGAATTTCGAATGGCTTAAAGCCCCAATTATATATAGAAAAACCATCAAGAACGGTACCGTCGACAATAATGCCTGCCACGAGATTCGAACGCTGGGCCTCGGGACGAGATCCAACCGCGTACGGAATACGCTAATATTCGAGATATATACATCTATAATTTTGAATATAATATATAGCTAAACTGCTGTGTATATCGTAAAGAATTTAACGAATAATGTATACTGTAGATAAAAATCGTATATCAATCATAGATGAAAATCATAGATAAAAATCGTAGATTTTTTTTACTGTAATTAAAAATCGTGGACAAAATTATAAATTCTAGTCAAGCCAAAACAAAAAACCCATTCAGTATGACCATGAGTCATTGAAAAATCCCATTGAGATCCATGACTGTTATCTCTGTTTTAGAAACTACACACACAAGCCCAACGGAACACGACGAACAATTACTAACAAATTGTTTTGCAATTCCGTCAGTTGCAGCTCATTTTGCGAGAAAGAGAAATCTATGGAAACCAACAAGAACCGAATTTCTATCAGATATCGTATCAAGCTGCGTGTAATACGGATATAGCGGATTATGGAATACAAAATATGACACCAAAACTATTATTTCGGTTGATATGATTGCGTGTTATCCAGGGAGTTTTCTCGGGTACGAAGAATGCGCTAAGTACTTTAAAAGATTTGGACATCCCACACAAAAATGACCCGTGTTGTGATTAATGGACCAAAGCCCAATTTTGATCTAACCGGATTCGCTCGTGTGGTATCATTTGAATTAGCTAAAGGACTTCATCCGTGCTGTTATGTTTGGTTTGGTAGACACATCTCTGAAAAACGCTGGATGCCAGTAGTGTTAGTACGGTATAAGATTGATTGTAAAATACTAATATCGCTGATTGTCAGTGAAGCGATTGTATCATATCGGAAACAAACTGAGGTCTGGTTACCACAACCCGATAGTCTAGATAGTATAATAAACGAAAAAAAAAAAAAAAAAAACAATTTCCTGATCTCGACGAAGAATATATCGTTAGGTGGTCCAAAGATATCTTTGAAGTTAGAAATAAACACGCAAATGATCTCGGTAGAAGAATAATTGGTAAATTCACCCAAGGTGGAAAAAAATACGACCACAAACGATATTCTTCACGATTACTTATAGATGATGTTGAATACGATTTTATATTTGCAGATGCAACATCTAGGGGTATATTTGTCTATCGTAAAGACGCTTTCTTGTCCGATGGAACAAAATTCGGTACAATTGTTACAACGATGGATATAATCTTCAATACACGTATATAAGGGCTTCTATACTGGCTATGATTCTATCAATTTACTTTCGATGATAAATAGATTTCCTGAATTTGCAGTCAGGGTAGCCACTGATTCATTTTATATAGATATAAAACATAAAGAAACAGTGGATAAGTTCACAAATTCCGACGAGTGTTGGGGATCATGTAGAATTAAAA
Source organism: Unio delphinus (assembly GCA_029339505.1). Classification (NCBI taxonomy): domain Eukaryota; kingdom Metazoa; phylum Mollusca; class Bivalvia; order Unionida; family Unionidae; genus Unio; species Unio delphinus. The sequence continues at coordinate 2,029,555 of JAQISU010000169.1, read as the reverse complement.
AGGAAATATTTTGTGATTACTCTAAATCAGCAGAGGTTACAATTGAAAATACTTACTTGACAAATAATCAAATATCAGAACTATCTAATGCACCTTCGATATCCGATCCAATATGCAGGTATAAAACCAGTTACCTAAACGGCTGTGGTGGGTCAGGGAAGATGACTCGTGCGATTGAATTATTTCGAGGGAAATCAAACATGACTGTGCTAACACCCACACTTGCAAGAGAGATGAAACAGCGAGGAATTAATGCTTGCACTTATCACAGTTTTTTTTTTGATGGAAAGGTGACGAATGGACTCCTGATCGATTGGGCGAGAAATATATTCCTGAAATCATTATTTGGGATGAGATATGCACAGTGTCGTTAGATGTATTATAAAAGTTTCTCGATTGGTTATTGCTAGCGAATACAAAAGTGATAATGTGTGGCGATCATGATCAACCACCACCATTTGTCGGTTTGTCTCCACATAAATTGGCTAAAGAATTTTGTAGACTATTATGAAGAAATTAGTACTGATCATAGATCACTTGATAATGAATTACGCGAGTTCAAGAAACTAATCAGATTACAACCGGATAGAATCCAATGTGAAATAGCGTGTGAAATAATTTCAGAAACCCCATTAAATAATATTTGGGAAGCGTGGAGACCAAACCATTTGATAGTGGCAAGTAGAAAGATAGTCAGAGATACACTTCAGATGAAGTTATTTAACACGCATAAAGAAAAATTTGCAACACTTCCAGTGCCATTGTGTTAAAAGGCCTTCGGATACATGAAGACAAAATATCGAAGTTGATATTCCCGGACAGACAGAAAAGCAGATTCTCGTGTTAAATGATATTGTATTAGTTGATATCAGTGTTGTCGAAGATTCATTGCGTGCTGAAAAATCCCCATGTAAGCTAGGATACGCAGCGACGATACATTCTTCGTAGGGATTGACTATATCAGATACGATTGTTTGGATCGTAGATGACCGCATCGAGTGGTCAAATCTAGTTTATCTTGCAGTGTCCAGAGTACAAAGAATAAATCAACTTCGAAGAGTTGTTTTAGATTATAATGACACCACAATCACAAAACTCTCTGGTTATAAACAGCAGAACAAAAAAAAAAACAATGACAGAAAATTTGACATTGATGCTGAGTTTATAATTACACTGAAACAACAACAAAAATCACTGCGCGAGTTGTAATTGTATAATGCGTTGGTGTTGGTCGGATAAGGACTCTTGCCAATTTACCGTAGACAGAAAAGATAGCAGCGTAGGTCATACCAGAGATAATGTGATGTTAACTTGTCTTGAGTGCAACAGACGCAGAGGTGCTAGTTAAGACCACGCGGTGGTAATTGAGTATCCTCGAGTATCACTTGTAATTGTTCACGAGTAAATCCGCGCTGAGGAGCAGTTGAATCCAATCTATAGATTGCTGGTCTACCCGTAGATCTCGTTATGCTAGATATTTTATGTGCGGTAGCACTCCAAATAGGATCAGTAGCTCTTTTTTACACCTTCGAGCTTTCCTGGTTCATATCAATACCTAACAGTAACATTACCGAGTATTGGTTGTTTTGAAAAATCATTTTGTGGTTTTATGGGTATATACTTCTTTTTAATCGCGTTGTTAGGTTTCATATTAATTGTTCGAGTAATTTCATTATTTAGCGCGGTAATTACACCCGATACTCTCTTGACCCATTCACGAGATCGTTTATCCTGAATAAATTCCATCGCGTATTGATATCCAAATAACGGCTCAGCAAGTGTCCGATTAAATCGTTCAACAACTGCCTGATCGCGATGTAGTGCACTATGTCCTCGTCTGATGGTGACATTATGATGTTTCATTGTTGATAACACTAGACCCTGAAATTCCTTGCCAGGTTCAACTTGTAATAGATTTGGCCAATGCAGAGGACCCCGCCGATAAATCCTTTCAAACGCAGAAGCCACCTCAGTTGATGATTTTTTTTAGCGGCTCTGCTTGTTTGTATCTACTCGCAACATCAACTACAGTTAGCGCGTATTTGTAAACACCATCATGCGGCAGAAATAATATATTAGCTTTTTGATGAACTTCATTAGGGAAACTGGCATCAAAATGTGAGAAGTTAATTTGTTAAGGCGGTAGATAAATTTGCCATATCGCCTGTTTGGATAACCGATCCGCTGCTGTAGTATTTTTCACCTTTGCGGCGCTAGCGAGTTTACTGATTGCTGCTTTACCTCTCCAGTATCCTCTTGGGGAATAATAAATAGATTCCTAGATGTTATTAATTACCAGCACCCAGCATTAATGAACTATTCATTGCCAATTTTATCAACCATGAAGCCAATTTTTCTTTCAAGGATTTATCAGTGATAGAATTCAACGCATTAATCAATTGTACATCTGCGATATATCTGTGTTGCAGATTGCTGCTTTTATAAGCAACATCATGAGCATGACACGCCTTAGCAATGGCGTTTATTTGATATTCACCGGGTTTGGGTTGGTTTTGATCATCGAGTCGGATATCGAGTCTGGTCCCGGGTCCACAATAACTATACCCTGGAAGGTGTTTTTCTCCTGCATATTTTGCCCATGGTGTTCCTGGTAATTTTACTAACTTGGATGCAATATCATCTCCTCGTTTTTTAAAAACCCTTAGAAACAAATCTAAAATTTTAGTACCATATTGTACACACTTACCAGCAAGTGCTGATCTGTTATTTTTAGTTGTAATTGTTGTCAAGTCATTTGTGCTAGTACGCTTCTTACATTTCACACAATATAGATCCATAATTTATTTATAATAACATGAATGTAATTGATTTTTCGGCGACAAAAACAAGATAACTATTTAAGCATCATGCAGCGCTATAAAATTCTATTCGTATGATTATAATCGGACCATCTGGAAGTGGCAAAACGCAGCTGTTACTTAATTTAATAACGAGATGGATGAAATGGGATAAGTTGTATTTAGTAGCCCCAAGTGTAGACGATCAGCGATGTTACGAGGTGTTAAAGGATTTTAACGAGAAAGCAAAATCGGAAATCGATGAGGATATTATTGAGTTTATAACCGATATCGGGGAAGCACCGGGCATTGATCTTACTGATGGAAGTATTAACAATTTAGTCGTATTTGATGATGTCATGTAAGACAATCAAAAGAATCCCGCTAGGATATTTTCCAGAGGTAGACATAAAAATACTGTTGTGATATATGTCACTCAACGATACACACAAATACCAAAAGTGATCAGAGATAATTGCAATATTCTTGCTGTATTTAATGGAGTTGACACACATACGCTACGAAATATTTGGCAAACTTGGTGCTGCGGTGATATGGATTATAATCTTTTTAGAAATTTCTTTAGTCGTGCTCAGTCAATCCCACATGGATTGTAACGATAAATTTGCATGGTCCGAGATCAAGATATCGTATTGGACTTTATCAAATATTCGGTTAAAACAATTCGTCTCTTCCGCACCATCGGCGCCAGGTCTGTAGCGTAAAATCCTAAAGGATTTCAACCGAAACCATTTCTTTTTTTATTGGTCTGGGAAATAGTTTCGGTTTGAAATGGTTTCGGTTGAAATCCTTTAGGATTTTATTTGAAATAGTTTCAGTCTGTTCGCCACCTTTGCTGCTAGTTAGCATACTTTTCATCCCCCCTCAACCATCAGAACTTTTAGATATTTATCTATGTAGCAGACACATGTAAATATGCAAGCCATGTCCGCGGCTCATTTGAAACCCAAGTTACGCATTTGATCTCCAATGCTAGTCTAACTGTGACAGGCAGTCACCAACAGGTCAACCAGTTTCCAAGCCTAACTCGGAAGTAAATCTAAACCACATTACAGATTTAGCTTATGTGTGAACTGAAAATTGCTAGGATTGTGATAATTAGGCGCATGCCTTCTACCTTAAATATTAGGTGTCAAAATGCAAAACTATCTAGTGAGACCTGAGGCACCATTTCCATCCACTTGTCTAAGTATAGCAGTGATCGACATACACTGTTAATTTCTAAAAATAGCACGCTAGCAGAATCAGCTGCAGGATGTAGGACAAACGAACCGACTTTTGTACTACAATATAAATGACAGAACACATTGAAGCTGCTCCTGAAAAGTGAAAAATATCGCAGTGCTACAAGACATTGTTGCTTAGGACTTTGTAACAGCGATAGTAGATATACAGATCGTGAATATATTACGCGTGTATTTTGGATTCAGTTTCCAAAACCGAAAACAAATCTTGATAAGTGCCTGTGGAATAGAAAATTTTACCACTGACAAAATTACAGATGTACATATATCTGTGGTAAACATTTTGTAGGTGGTAATGGACCGACGACAGATTACCCCGACCCTTTCCCAGCTACACTAACACCAAATCAGGTTCGTCATTTACGTCTATTAAGAAACGAGAACATGTTCGATTAACATGGAGGTGGGGGATGTTTTCAATTAATAGATGTGCTAGTAACGCAAAGCCTTTCAGTTTCGTGACACAGGCGTGGATCCAAAAATTAAATGGAGGGGTTCTAGATAAATAAATAATAAATACATAAAAACGTACACACAAGCTCTAACATTAAACACACACACACACACAACTAATATACGACAAAAATAAGAAAATACACTTAAGATTTATTTAAATGAGTAACTGTATAGCCAAGTTTAACATTGACAAGTTTCATATAGATTTTTACCGAGTCTTGCCTCCTCTCTCATTTGTATTCTTCATAATTATATACAGGCATACTCAGTGCAGGGGGAATAGAGTCCTGCCATCAAATCTGATATCAGTAGAAACAAATCTTTGCAATAAAATTTAAAATGTCTAAATAATGGTAGATTACTACAGGCATGATATACAAAACTGTACAAAAGTGTTTATATGCACACAAAAAAAAATTAGATGTGGGGCCCATGGGGCTTGATTACTATGTGTTACCAAAATTTGCAGTTTATATATTACATAGTAAGAAAATATTTAATATTTATATTTTTTCAGGTTAAGCGATTTTCTAGAAAGAGGAAGGCGCCAACACCAAGAGCCACAACTGTATCTAAAAAGTTACTAATGGAAGTGGCAGAGGTAATGGTGTCTCAACCCACCACTTCCGAATTCATCCAATTTTGAAATTCTCCCTAACAAGACACCAGATCATCTAGACCCACAGGTAAATGGCAGCTTATTTAATACATAGGAACCTTAACATACTGGCAAGGGAATCAAACACAACCAAAAAATAAAAGATTCAAGCAAATGACTGCATATGCCCATGAAGGAAGCTTTACAGTTGCAAGATGCATCCCTTACTTTTCCTGAGAGTGTTACTAGAGTAACTGATATATGATACACAACTTGCTGTGTGTATGATGCCATTACAGACGATTTTAAGAAATAATCGTCATCATTATAATTATCTTGCAAGTTTTTCACATGGCCACTTGTAAAATATTGTCGACCTTTCAACATAGGTTTCGATGTGTTGAAGTCTGTCAAGTTTGTCTTCAATTTCACTATCAGAGGCAGAGTTACATGTGTACACCTTTGCAGTTGATATAATGTGTTTATAAATTCTCCCGTAACAAAATCCTTTTGGAATAATAACAGATGGGAAACTATTCCAATGACCTGTAGGAAGAAAAGGTACAGTCTCTGTAGACTTGCTGGTCCTGACAGAAGATAACACCTCACTCACTTTTTGTTCATACCATTTTCCTCCGTCAACATGAATAACTATGTCTGTGTTGTTTGATTCTATACACTCCAAACACTTAAAATAAAAATAAAATTGTTTTCATGCATTAATGCACAATATAAATTTCAACAACAACAACATGTGTGCAGTATCAAAGATGTCAGTAAATAAGTTGTTACCCACATTTAGAATATTACAGGATCTTAAAATGTTAGACATTTATTTATTTTTACAAAACAAAAAAAAATCAGCTGTTAAAACAAAACTATTTGTGAACATTTCAAAACACACTGTAACCACATGAATATCAGAACATGTTAATAATTATTGTAATGCCATCTATGTGTGTGATAGAATGGATAATTGTGTACATCCTTGTAATTATTGATGTCCTTGTTTATTGTTTACTTACATGTAAATATTATTGTATGTTTGGATATTTATGAACAATACTGTATATTGTAATAAAATATTTTATGAAAATTACAAATATCTTCTTGAGGAACCCCATAATTCTAGTACAGACACCGTGATATTATTGTATGTTTGGATATTTATGAACAATACTGTATATTGTAATAAAATATTTTATGAAAATTACAAATATCTTCTTGAGAAACCCCATAATTCTAGTACAGACGCCGTGACACACTTATCCTTGCACGCTTCCCCTAGTCCTACAATGTAAGACATAGCACATGTTGTTTTTGTTTTGGACGCCCACAACATAAATATCAGCGTTGAGGTTTTGCATGTAGGAATAACTCTTCCCCCACCCCCATGACAAATAGTCAATTGCAAATTATGGACATGAAGAGATCTAGTTTGCTGTTCGTGCAGTGAAAATGTTTGTTTAAAGATGGCAGTTTGTTATTTGTCTGAAAAGAATGTTACAAACTCGCAACGGGGAGCGACTAATCACCCCAACACTCTCCCTAAATACTCTCACCTAACCAGTATACATTTATACAATTTAAAAAAATAAAATTGTTGTCAGTATAACTATGCATTGTATACAAATCTAATAACATCAGTTGAGTTTTTCCTTTGTCGCTCATGGCCAACGGAAAGACCCCAAGACTATCCCAATACTGTCCCTAAACACTCTCAACTAACCAGTTTACATTTATACAATTTAAAAGATCAAATAAATCACTTAAATTTTTTTTTAAAAATTAAATAATTTTCACTGACAAATAGGGGTCGCTTAATAATTAGATCCGAAGAACGCTCTTATTCAGTAATTATAGAATAAGATGCACGAACGATAACTCTTCACCACTGTGGTCGACTGGACTTAAAATGATAATTATGTAATTTTTACTTTTTATTTGACTTTATTTAATTGTATAAGTCTTGGGGTGTTTAGTCGGACCGTTAACGTTACAGTAATTCAGAACAATGAAATTTAGCTCCAGGGACGTAATTTTCATCTAGCTTTATCGAATACGTCTTCTCAGCTGCGATCATTGTTTGTCGACAACTTAACTTTTGTGTATCACGTGATACGCATAATACATTTAAATGACGCGACGTTGATCTCCGCTATAGTGGAGTGCAAACGCATCATCATCATCATCAGTCTCTTGACCTAGTGTGGTCGTTGAGGCACTGTGCTGCTGAACATCTGACCAGTTCCCTCCACTTGACTCGATCATGTGTCAATGCCTGTGTCTGTGCAAAACTTTTCCTGGTCCATTCTGTGATGTTGTCACTCCACTTTTTTCTCTGTCTACTTCTCCTTCTACCACCTTGGACACTACCCTGCAGTACTGTTGTGGATAGACTGTTGGCTCTAGTGACATGGCCATACCATTTCAGCTTTCTCTTTTTGACAATGGTGAGGAGGTCTTCATAATGGCCTACTTTGTGCCTGATGGTGTTGCGCACTTCTTCATTTCTGATGTGGTCCATGTAAGAGATGCCAATGATGGTTCTGTAGCATCTCATTTCAAGTGCCTGAATTCTTCGTTGTAATTCTGCTGTCAGGATCCAGGCCTCACACGAATACAGAAAGATTGAGATGACTAGTGCTCTCAATAGTCTGATTTTAGTTTTCAGACAGATGTTCTTGTCTCTCCAGATGGGTCTTAGCTTTGACATAGCTGCCGTTGTTTGTGCTGCTCGTGACAAAATTTCTGCTCTTGATCCCTCTTCCGTGATTATGGAACCAAGATATTTGAATTGGCCCACTGTTTCCAGTTCCTGTCCTCTGACTTTAACCTTGGTTGAGATTTGTTTGCCACTGTTTGTCATCAGCTTTGTCTTCTCGGCACTTATCTCCATGTCAAATCTGGAAGATATTTTATCCAGGTTCTTCACTAAGGTGGCAATCTTGTCTTCACTGCCTGCCAGCCCATCATTTCGTCTGCAAAGCAGAGGTTGGTGATGTTACGCCCTCCAATGCTGACTGTCCCACAGTGGTTTTCCAGGGCTTCGCTCATGATGCGCTCTGAGTAGATGTTGAAAAGCGTGGGTGACAGGAGACAGCCTTGCCGTACTCCAATTGTTGTTTTGAACCAGTCCCCCACAGAACCTTGAGCAATTACTGCACTGGTAGCCTGGACATACAGCTGCTTGATGGTGTTGGTCAACTTTTGATCCATGTTGTACTTCTTCATCGTGGCCGACAATGCCTCATGCCACAATCTATCAAAAGCCTTTTTGAAATCTATGAACACATAATAGATGTCTTGTTGATGTTGTGAGTACTTTTCACACAGAACCCTAAGATTGAAAATTTGTTATGTTGTGCTTTTTCCACTACGGAACCCTGCCTTTTCTTCAGCAATTATTTCTTCTGCTTGTGGGTTCAGTCTGTTCAAGATGATCTTCAGCATCACCTTACTAGCATGGCTGATCAAACTGATAGTTCTGTAATTTTGGCACAGCTGGAGATTGCCTTTTTTGGGGAGTGTTATAATTAGTGACTGGGTGCAAACGCAAGGAGCATACTAAACATAGAACCAGACTAGAATAAACCCATGCTGCCTACTCTAAAACCCATCGTACACCCATCAATCATACACCAAAAATACACCAAAATAAAGGGAATTAAAGGTTATGTTAACTATATCTAAGATATATAAGGTATTTTTTCAATAGCCAGTATAACCAGTGAGGAAAGACTGGGAATTTGTTTTCGTTACAAGTCTAAACCCTAAATGTAAAATGCGAAACTAAATGGCGTTACCAGTGTTTGTGACGTCATGCCGACACAACCTCTTACAACAAATTGGTTAAGATTCAGCGGGTTAGACTTCTTACTGGAACAAATTCGTAAAAGACGAAACAAACGGAAATACCGGAACAAAAGTAGATAGTACCGGAACCAAACTTAAAACACAAATTCTACATGCCACAGTACTGAAATTACTCTCCTGAAAGTAGTTAATGACATTCTTTTTGCTTTGGATAGCAGAAACATTACAGTCCTCACCCTCCTTGATTTGTCTGCAAGAACAAACTTAAAGACCTAATAATGTTTCCTACCTTTAATATTTTCAGCATTTTTTTATGTTTTCTTATTTCATGGGTGGGTGTGCTTTTTGTAGTCATATCATTATAAATATTGTTAAGCGCTTAGAGCTTCTAAAGATTAGGCGCTTTACAAAGTCTTCGTTATTATTATTTGACACGGTAGACTATGATATATTACTTCATTGTCTCCAGCCTGTATTTGGCATTCACAATACAGCATTAATGTGCTTCAAGTCCTACTTAGTTAACAGGAAATAGGACACAAAGTGTATCCGAAAATGGAATACACTCCAGTCCGGTTGATCTATGTTATGGTGTTCCAGAGGGGTCTATTCTTGGACCTTTTATTTTCATTATATACACCCAGCCGCTCTCAAGTGTCATATATCATCATTCAGTGTATCACCAATTGTACGCTGATAACACCCAAATATACAAATCTAGACATCCAACTGAACCTGATGCTACCATCCAAGGTGTAGAAAGGTGCCTTTCTTATATGAAATCATGAATGACATGTAACAAGCTGCAGATGAATGATGCTAAAACTACGTATCTACGTATTCTGATCACAACACAGACTTTCTCATTTACATCCTTTATCTCAAACAAAAGTATCAGCAACACCAACACCAACAGCAACACCAATTCACAGTCAGTACGAAACCTAGGTGTTACTCTCGACAGTACTCTCACATTGCACCAACATGTCATGAACATATCTTGAGCTGAGATGCATCAGCTCCATTCGCAAATATCTTTCAGGAGAAGCCACTAAAACTCTTGTGTGTTCATCAGTACTTTCAAGATGACTAAGACGACTATTGGATCTCAATTCTGTCTGGTTCGTCTCAATATCTACTCCAGAAACTTCAAAAAGTTCAAACACAGCTGTTCGGATCATCTTTAGAGTACCGCGATCAGAGCACACGTCGCCGCTGCTCTGTACCCTACAATAGCTATCCATTCAATCCAGAATCAAACACAAAATGTGTTGTCTGCGCTACGTTTCAGTGTCTGGCCTCACCCATGTGTACACACCAGCAATGTTCTTATGTTCCTCTTCTGACAATCGTATACTCATTATTCCCACTATAAAAATGAAGTCATATGGACAACGTGAAACGAACTGCTCATTAAAATTAGACATTAAGCCACAGTAATCCCTTTCAAGAATAATGCAATGTACCGAGATATATTAAGACTTCCAAGTTATGATGTATTAACAAGATAACAGATCGGATCACTTAGATTAAATAATGATTTGCCAATTGACAGATACCACTCTCATAGTGTCACATTGCGATGAAGGCATTCATCTTTTGTGTAACTGTATTTAAATACCTATTTCTAGAGGTCTTAATCCATCGTCTATATCAGTGCACCTGTCTGTGTCAGCTTCAGTATATTTTTGCCATTTACACTAATTGTTACGTATATTTGATATGTCATTTATATTTATTTTTATTGTTTGTTTGTTTGTCAGATTCAAATTTGACATTTCAAGTTTAAGATTCATTCATTGGGAGATGACCTGTACTTTACAAAATAAACACCAGGTATTGACCTAAATTCTGACCTGGCTTCAGAGTTGTAAACAATATTTTAAAATGATTAGTTGGTTCCAAGGACATTATGGAGCTTTGTTATTAACATCTTTCTATTTTTAGTTGGGTCAAACGGTGTGCATGATTTTTTTTTAACGTAAATTTGTTCTAAAAGATTCTAGAAGATCATGTGAACCCTTTCTTGTTTACGTAAAAACAGGTATATAAATTATGTTTTGGAGCGATCTATTTAGTAGAACTTGGGCTGTTAGAATATTAAGTTGTGTCGTTTTGAGTTATTTTAAATTATCTTGTATTGGAAATTATTTCAATTCGTTTGGAAAGAGGATTTATTTTGTTATTTATCTGGAAAAGAATTGTGCTCATAGAATTATATTACCAAGAACTGACCATCACGTGACATCGTCTTCCATCTTTGATACTTCGCTGGGATTCGAACTTGGAATTATTTGGACATTTTATTACCAGGACATTTGCAATTTCTCTAGTGGATAATATTTTGAATTATTTTTGGATTAATTTTGGAATTGATTCTTAAAACCGTAAGTTTATTTTTCTTTTCTGGAAAATATTTGTGCTCAATAAATTGTTTATTAAGTTTTTACAAGCTTGTTATTTTCACTCTTTCTATGTTACTGTTTATTGGAGCCTAAGCACGTAACATAATTCGTTGTCTTTTTTGTTTGACCAGGTTTCCTTCCACTGCTCTTAGGTGCCACAATTCAAGAAATTCCGATGGATCAAATCACTATTTTGGGATCATTTTAGATGAATTAGCGAGACTTTGAATAATATTTGTCACATTCATAATTTTTTTTGACTGCCCACACGGTGTAAGATGTCAGGAGGTGTCATCTAATCTAAAACTCCATTTTCTGTTCATTTAGGCGTTACTATGACTTAATGAGTATCGCAAAATCTTAGTAGTTATTGTCCAAGAGTAAAAAGTGATACTTGTAAATACCGTCGATCTTGTTACACTTGTCAAATGGTAGGAGACCCCAAAAAGAATATACACGAAGCTCATCTGCAATCTATTCCTGCATTTAACGAACTATTTTTCAGAATAATGGTTAGACTGTGTCAATCCCTAAACTTGTTGACTGTAATGTTTGCACTGATTATGTTTCTGATTGCCAACTTACGTTGTCAAGGACTTGTGTAGTTGCAAGAACTAATCTTCTCTCTACTCAGTAAAAAATGAAATTAAAGTATGACAGAAATACACATTAAAGGAGTTTTTCGGCCTGTTTAAATAGTTTTGTCTCTCTTTTCCATACTCCACAATCCTCTTCGGGCTAAATTTTGTTGTCGTTATACGATTGAAAAAAAAATAAATGACTTAAATTATATCTTTAACACTCCTGTGAGTGGTGGTGGGGCAGAAATACAATCAATTTTGTAATTGAAATATGTTCAAGAAGTATTTTTATCAGACAGGATAGTTAATTGTTCAATTGCCAATCGTTGGAATTTAGATTTAGAAATATTAACAATCTGGTCCAGAAACTAACACATCTACAACCACGGGAAAAGAGTAAACACACTCAAGGCTATTATGTGAATATGAGCATTTGTTTCCTGATGTTCCATCACGAATAAATCAACTGTCATGACGGTGAGATTTTAGATTTTCAACCTGAAAAACAGCATCCGAACAGGATAACTAACTATAGTCTGCCATTTGCTATTGTGCCTAGATAAGATAATACATTTCGCATGTGTATTGACTATTGAAAGCAAACATTGTCATCAAATCATATAATTTCCATGACTGAAACAAATGGAAAAGTAAAATATGTCACCAAATTTGACTTTTTGAAAGGATTCTGGCAAATTTCACTTACAGGAAAGAAAAATAGAAAGTTAAGCGTTTGCATTCTCTAGACGGGATTTACCAGTTTAAAGTGATGCCCTTAGGATTGAAAAATTTTCCATCAACATTCCAACTTTTAATGAATACAATAACATCTAGTCTAGATAGTTATGACGCACGCGTCAATGACGTTTCATTGCCTCTGCAAAAAAAGCTCCGGGCGGTTTGGAGAACGGAATAAATTTAACGCCACGATCAAGCCAGTTTCAGTGTCGACTAATACGATATGCAACGGCTCTAGACACCTTTTTACTACGGTCACGACTTCCCAAAAATATTTATTATACGGATCAACCAATTAATCCACCAATGTCAACACATTGTTTCTAAACGATTGTCACAGGTACATCACATGTTTCAAAAATTAGTACTGATTGGTCAGGATGATTAGCATGTATGGCAGCTTTCTTTGGGTTATTTAGGGAAATACCAGTCACAAATTTGTGACTTATTAAAACCTCAGAACTATAAAAACTCTCGTTGTTAAAAAAAAACCAGCTTAAGTGTCGTTTTAAATTTAAAATTTACATACAAGGCAACAAATATTTACATTACTGACTCGTTAGCTTCGCCATCGCGCAAGCATACAACATTTATGGTTCCACCATCATCCAACTTTAATGACTATCAATGCTGATCTACTTCCTATTTGATTCATGCCCCACCCCACCCCACCCCCGTGAACTCGTAAATGTGAAATTCATCAATTGTTCAGACCTCGTAGCCAACAAAAACTTAATTATACTCAAACATTTGCTTTCATATTAAACATGATAGAGATCGCATATTGTGCTCCAGTCTGTAATGATCATGGCTTTAGTAATCAGCATGAAACAAACAGATTAACTGCTTTTACACAGATATTGTAAAATGTTTGTCCAACTCTGGTAAATACTTAACCAGTAAATCCAAACCTGGTCACCGTGTTTTACCAGGCAGAAATATGTCAAAGAACTGCATGACTATGCACGAAGGACTTCAAATGTACCCTGTTAAATTTCATGTGAATTAGTGTCGTTTGCAATAAATAAAAACTACTAATGACAACATATCCAAACCAACCAATCACAAAATATCAAAAGCTGTCAAAGGCAATATATCCAAAACAATGACAGCATATGTAAAAAGAGTCAATGACAATATATCCAAGACTATATCCATATATGATTAGGACTACACACAACAGATGATGAACAATGGAATGGGCACATGACTAATCATTATTTTAACATGGTTTTAATATCCCAAGTTGGCACAGGTTGGAAATTCAGGCAGTGTATTTGTCAAGGGAAGCAACAAATTCTGTATTTACTCAAAGAAGCCTCATGACAGGATTTGATCTCAAAGCCTGTGCAACAGAGTATGTGTGTGTGTGCGTGTGACAACAGCTAGCATGTGCTGTAAATCTTATGGAGTCATGGTACTAATTCAACTCCCATAGTAAACATATGGAAACACCATCATATTCAAAATTCAGAAACTTAAAATTTCTGGATGCTAATGGTTCTATATTTCTCATTGCACAACTATATTAGGGGCCCCGAGTGGCGCTTTCCGTTACGGATCACTGTCGTCTCACCTCTGTCTGCGTGGGTTCGAGTTAAGATTCGGCTAATGTAGTTATGTGAGAAAGCTTGCCAGTAGATTCTCATGGGTCGGTGGTTCTTTCCGGGGTTTTCCCTCCATCAATAATACTGGCCTATCGTGTGCTGAAAAATGGCATTAAACCCTAAAACGACAACACAACTATACCTGATGCAAGCTTCTGTGTGAAAAACACCATATTTTTTAATACATTTTTATACAGCATTTTTTTTATACATGTGCGTGAAACATGTTATTGATTCTGCACCAAGTGAATCAGGTGCTACTTTCATTTTTGAGTACTCTTAAGTCAAGCCTGTAAAAATACTAAGTGCATCAATAGAATATTATCCGTTTTTTTTAAAAAAAAATTACAGATAGAATAAGCTCTCAAAAGATACTTTTACTAAATTTTATTTTTCATTATTAACCAATTATGGAACACCAAACCCATATATCTCTATTATTTTTTCACCCATTTGAAACTGATTCACAGTTCTTCCATATACATGTAATTAGTACCGTCTGTCCTTAAGTTTGATTAGGATTTTTAACGTAGCTTTAACAATTTTTCAGTCATATCGCTACGATGTCTGCAGTGAGGCAGTTTATAGTGATGTCTAGCACTGAGACATCATGCCGCAGACATGTAGCATGATGTCTCACCCAGTCACATTATCCTGACACCAGGCCGACCAGTCCTAACACTAACCTCTTTATGCTGAGCGTCAAGCGAGGCAGCTGTTAGTACCATTTTTGTAAGTCTTTGGTATGACTCGGCCGGGGATCGAACCGACGACCTCCCGCTTCCATGGCGGACGCTCTACCACTAGGCCACCGGAGCGGTTATTATGTGTAGTTTCTTTTGTTTTTTATACTGATTAAAATGCACATCTTGTCAAACCTATGCGAGATGGAAATTTTGGGACAGTGAAAATGTAGGTGGGAAAAGTTAAATGTTTGAAATAATTTTTTTTTATCAGCCCTGCTTATGTTTATATAGCCTGTGGTCAGGAGAGTTTAATATTCAATTGCTCTATGACAAAATGAAAGCACAGTTCTTATGAAACCTAGTGAAGAACCATTGCTATGTTTTCATGTATAGGGTTTAATGGTATGTCAGCGAATTTCAAGCTACATGGTGCCAGTAAAGTAGTTATAAATATATATAAAGTTAAAAATTGCAATATACCTTAAGGAAGATAAATACTTCCAAATAAACATAAATATCTATTTGTTCAAGAAAAAAGGCTGTAAAAATACTCAACAAATCGGTTTCTGAATTCCTTTTATTCAATTGATGTCACATCTTAGGTGCAAATCAACACAACTCGTTCAGATGAACACACTAACCACATGTTTACATTCTCAAGAATTATTCATATTTCATTATCAGGACTGATTTTTAAGAGAATAATGTAGTACAACTTATTATAAGTCATGTAACAATATAATATGTGCAACTACAAAAAAA
This sequence comes from Unio delphinus, assembly GCA_029339505.1. Classification (NCBI taxonomy): domain Eukaryota; kingdom Metazoa; phylum Mollusca; class Bivalvia; order Unionida; family Unionidae; genus Unio; species Unio delphinus. The sequence continues at coordinate 2,013,843 of JAQISU010000169.1, read as the reverse complement.
AGTTATTTCAGAGCAGGCATAGAACATCTCACAAGTACTTTGTATATAATCCATTGAAACATTGTTACATTAAAGTCTCTAAAGTGGAATTACTGAAACCAGGTTCCAACTAAAATAACTCAATGGTTCCAGTATTAAGATATAGGAGTCATATTTCCATCACTGGAAAATAGAAAAACAACCAATTCAAGCAGAGTAGTGACAAGGTTTTCAAGACAGACATCATGGAAACCATCATAGATTTATAATAGGCACTATTTAGATCCAACTAGGTAACTTTAGAAGCTCATTCATGAAAATCCCATTTTGATATCACTTTGGAATGTGTAGAGATATCTATTTTCAGCATGGCCACTATGGTAGCCATACTGCGAGTAGGTTTACATCTTTTTCATTTGGACCAACTCAACACCACAAGAAATCTTCTTTTAAAAATGTGTCATGGAACTACAAAGATAAATCTAATGGATGTTAAATATAGGTTTCATATATTAGATATTCAACCATTTATTAAAAATTCTTGTAATGTCAAGATAGATCAATTACATGATTATTGTTCACTAGAGAGCGCAAATTATCTTAACTATACTCACACTCGATTTATCTCTACAAACATTATAATGTATACAAATTTGTGCCACAGGATAAACCAATCAAAATACAACAGCTTGGCTTAAGTAGGTCATGTTTGTACGCTTCTAATGGGGTCAGTCTTGTTGATGATTTTGGTCACAATTTGTAAATTTCTGTTCAGATGCAATCTTTAAGCTTTATTTGATGATGGACTTGCATCATTTGTAGAAATGTTCAAGGCCATCAAATGGTGATACTGTCATCAAATTCTGTTGCATATTTTTTTCCAAAAAGTTGTTAAAAGGTTACATCAGCATCATTTGTCCAAACTGAAAAGCCATTCAAGCCAGGATGCTTTGTGTCAAATCTAGTTAAAATCGTCAAAACGGTCTTCAAGAAGTACTTTAATGGATTTTCTATTTTTAAGTAACAGTGGCCATTACTGATGACAAATCATCATCATTTGTAATAATTTTAAGGTTCTAAATCTGTAAATCATATTGTCAAATTTGGTCAAATTCTGCTGGCCAGTTTCTCAGAAGTAAACATTATTTCGTTCTTATTTTAGTAATGGTAGCCATACCTGATGGTGGATCAGCTTCATTCAACAAAATCTGAAGTCTTTACTGGCCAAGATGATTTATGTTAAATTGGGTCAAATTCTGCAAAGCTTTTGTTTGAATGATTGCAAAAATCCATTTTTTTTATAGCAGTGGCTAATGATCATCACAGCTTGAATTCTTTCTAATTGCAATTCCAACATAATAATGGCTATAACATGCTTTAGAAAAGGGAACAGAGTGCCTTTCCCCAATGATTCATGGGCAACCAAACTTTTCTGGTCTGGGCTGGCATAAAACCCATGGATTATTAATCTAATATTGTGGATCACTACTTCATTAGGTTCAACTTGAAAAGTCTTTTAATTTGGTCACACACTGTTGAAAGTTTCTTTTTCTTCAGATGTCATTCAAGAGTTTGCAATTATTAGTAATAGTGGTAAAGTTTAATGATGAATCAGCAATTGTACAAATTTGAAAGCCTCTTTTGCAACAATGCTTTCTCTCACATTCAGTTTAATTCTGTTGAGCAGCATTGTTGAAAGTATTTAAAAGTGGAAAAGCGTCATCTAAAAAACCTGTGAGCCCTCCAAGCCAGGCTGCTTGGTCAAATTTTGTTGATTTGGTTTCAAGAGGAAGTTTTTGTTTGTTTGATTAAGATTTTTAACGTAGCTTTAAAAAAATTTCAGTCATATCGCTACGATGTCTGCTGTGAGGCAGTTTATAGTGATGTCTAGCACTGAGGCATCATGCCGCAGACATGTAGCATGATGTCTACCCAGTCACATTATCCTGACACCAGGCCGACCAGTCCTAACACTAACCTCTTAATGCTGAGCATCAAGCAAGGCAGCTGTTAGTACCATTTTTGTAAGTCTTTGGTATGACTCGGCCTTGGATCAAACCCACGACCTACCGCTTCCACAGCGAACGCTCTAACCACTAGGCCACCGGAGCAGTTCAAGAGGAAAATATTTACCATTTTAAATTTTTAAATTTTAGTAATGGTGGTTGATGGTAGATCTGTATCAAAATTTGGTTAAATTCATTTAAAGTTTTTTGTCTATTTTTAGTAAAAGTGGCCATATTTTATGGTTGATTGGCGCAATTTTAAAAAGTTTTTATGCCAGGATAATGTATCAAATTTGGTCAAATGTTCTTTGGGTTTTGAGACGATGTCTTTAATTTTTCCATTTTTTGTAGCATCTTCCATATTCGATGGCAAATTGGTAAAGGTTTCTCAACAATTAATAACAGTCGTCAGCATTCATTTAACAAATTAAAACAACCTGGATGCCAAGATGCTCCCACTGAAATCATGTGCAAATTGGTCAAGTGATTGTTGATAGGTTGTAAATAATAGGAATGGATGATGCATGACACACAAAGGGTCATACACCAAGCCCCTTTATCCAGGTAAGCTATACATGTATTGGTGTTATGTGCTAAATGAAATTCCTTTAAATTTCTAGACAATGAATAAACTATCTCTTTTTGCTTGGTGTACCCTGAAATAATGCTTATGGTACAGAGCGAATGAAAGTCAATTCAGTGACCTGCAAATCAGGATCTATAAGGTCAGAATAAGAAGAAACTGACATTTCCTAGGTAAGAACTGTCTGGGCCAGGATAAAGTTCAACCTCTTCTATTTGCATTCTTGTAAAGTGAAGCATGCCATATCATCCTTATTAAGGCAACAACATAGGGCAAGTCAACTCAGTGGTGGGAATGGAGTGTAGGATGGAATATTAGCTTCCATTTTTTGTTCCATATCAACAATTATCATAAGTGCCTGGATGCAGCTGAAACCAATTATATCAAATTGTTTGTACATTACTTAAGAGAATATGCACTCCCAGTCATGGTTACCACGCTTTTCTAAAGATAAACTTCCAGGTTATTTCCGGAATGAAATTAATTTCTTCAAGGTTCAAACATGATGACCATTACCAAATGGAATTAAAGAACTTTTTAGATTATAAAACATGTCTTTTCTAAATCTAAGATGTTTCTCTTTCAAGACTCTCCAAAATTAATTAAGTCAGAAAAGATGATCATGTACAAAAACCACAAAATGTATTACACGAACAAGTTTGATTACATTCCTATAAATTGACAAGTCATTTCAATGTAAAAGAATACAACTTCTAACTTTATTTTGCTAACCTGCATTGTGCTGCTAAAAAAAATAAAGACAAATAATTAGAATCTTGTCTTGTAACAAAGTGTTTAACCCTGAATTTATCTGTGTCAATAAAATCCCAAGCGTTCCAATAAAATCCCAAACAAAATTTTTCAAACAACTTAATCTTAAGACAATCTGGTTAAAAATCCATCATTTAAAAAACATTTTTAGAAGGGTTGATTTAGATCAGGGGTCTCAAACTCAAACCACATCGAGGGCCTAATGAGGATATTATGATGGTCCAAGGGCTGCACCACCTTTGTCATCACTCATGACACCTTGTGACACTAATCATTTTGGAGGCCACAGGATATGGCTTGGCAAGCTGAGTGTTTGAGACCCTTCATTTAAATTTTGACAAAAGACCTTCAAAATATATACTGTTGTATAAACAAAGACTGAATTTTCTGAAAAAATCAACTTGTCTTCTTGTAATTCATTAAACCAGTCTCTAAACCTGTACTGATACAAGGAATATTATCGTTTTTAATATATAATACATGGGACAACAATTTCTCATTTCAGCTCAGATTCAACAATTTCAATTACATATTTGGCTTAAAATGAATAGCAGTTTTTTTTAACCCATGTTTCGTCAGAATATTCCCACCAAATTTTTCATATTTACACATTTAGGTTGGGGTGTGGGGTCACTAACTGCACATCAAACATTTGGAATATGCCACTTCCACATGATAGCGACCTACAGTTGTAGTCGCTTTCCAGCAAGCCTATAAAATTTAAACGCATGTTATATCGACCTTTACCTCAATGAAATCTATGTGAAAATGATTGTATTTTCTCAGAAATGGCAAGTATTATAATAGTGTTTAATCCGCTGACAGACTAGACAAAACTACGGCATAGATGAAACCTGATCCGGTAAACACCATTTGCATGACTGGTCACATGTCTTCACATATCTCAATCGACAACATCGGAAGTCCAATAGTCATGTTATATCAACAACTAACTCCTTTTTAATGTTGTACAGAAATTCAATTATATTAAATGAAAGTCAGATACTTTTTGTAAAAAGCAGCATTCTGGCCAATCTGATTTATCAAGCAGAGAGCACGTGTCAATGTGGTAGTCACATGATACAACAAAACTCCAGAATGTTATTGGAATTACACATGTGCGTTCTTTTGGTTTTTTATTTTTATTGCAACCAGTATAAAACTTAAATTTTTATTTAAAAACACTCTCTACATCATTCAAAAATGCAGGTTGTTAGATTTGTATACTCGTGCAACTAGCAATGCAAATCACAAGTACCAGGTCACATTTCATCAATGCCATAGTTTTGTCTTGTCCTTCAGCAGATTCAAAATATAAAAATTATAATAGTCACAATTTCTGACAAAATATGTAATTTTTATATCGATTTCATATGTGTGTCACTCAATATAACAATGTTTAATGTTTACTAGGCCATCTGGTAAGCAACTATGCTTTGCCACCACCATGTTAGGCTCTTGTGATGCTAGATTGGTTTTCATACCTTCCATGTAAAGAAATTAACAGACGTTGAGCTGACTTTGAAAATAAGTCTTCTAGACAATTCTAATCCACTGAGCATCTGGAATTACACAGAATATATGTTTATTTTAGGCACCCAAATGATCCAAGCTGCACCCTCCGAATATTCTGGTTAGAACTCTTGAATTTAACTCGCGATCAGTTGGGTTACGACTCCATTACATGACTGTTTAGGGCGTAAAGTGCTGTCAAAAAATTCCTGGGTTTCCTCCCACTTTCATTAATATTTGTGCACAATTCAAGAACTTTTCAGTCAGAAAAAAAATAATTTCTCATGTCTTTTTCCCAATTTCCCAGTAGCGCAAGAACCCTGTTCGAGTGTACCATGGCACTTGCTTGTTTTTTTTTTTTTTTTTTTTTTTTTATAGTTTAACGCCATTTTTTTAGCACAATACAGGCTATACATGGTGGCCAGTATTAATGTCAGAGGAAGAACCCGGATAACCCCTGGAAAAAAACCACTGACCCACGAGAAGTTACTGGCAAGCTTTCTCACATAACTACATTTGCCGAATCTTAGAATCTTAAGACTCGAACACAAGAAGACAGAGGTGAGATGGCAGTGGTCCGTAACAGACAGCGCTTTAGACCACTCGGCCATTCGGGGCCCTGGCCCTCCCATGGTACTTGCAAGATTTTTCCAATTTAATCCACTGTCACAAGATTTTCTTTTGAAATGAGGAATGTTCACTTAATTCTTTCATTGGTCAATTGAAATTGCTTCCTGCAGGCAGTTAACTATTTCGTATACAAGAAAGCATTTGTCAGAATACTTCCTTTGGCAAACTACACATGCCAAGGGTCAATGCAGACCAAAGTGGTTTTATGACCCTTGGCTAGCAAAGATGGTTAATCAATTTAGGACGGGCTGAGAATTTATTGTTGTGTACTTATTGCAATACCATAAGACAAACTTTTATTACCTGAGAATGGTCAAATGAACAATTTCCTTTAATGGATTTTTCTGAGAATATCCAAATGGTGCCATTTCCTCAAAAATGAAATGCAAATCAATAAAAACTGTTATGAAAAATCTTGCTTCTCAACTGATAAAAAAAACTAACAGCTATGCGAGACCACCAATGAGAGACCATACTCTCAATTCACATTTAATGATTATATAGCAGTATTACCTTTTTATAATACCACCTGTCTTAAAAGATGATTCTTTGTAGAAGGAGTGGTATATCAAGACAGGTTCTACTGTATTTAAAGGAGCAGCATGTTCTCTTAATCAAGAAGTGTGTTCCAATGATATTGCTGTAATATAAAAATTGGTCTATCCCTCTTGTCCACGAGTCTTTAACTGATACAAAACCTTACCTATGTTGTATTTAGGGCAACAAATATCACTAGCCAGTCATAATGAGGAAAGGACATTGAAGTCCTTTAAACTATGCAAAAGCAATAATAACTCTTATTAATACACACTACATCCTCGCACATAATGAACAGACACAGTGTATACTCAGTAAATGATAAAAGCATCGGAATGAATCATGCTATATATCAAACAGTCTTGGAAAACTAATTATAAGCTGAATGGCCCCTGAGCATGTTTATGTTTATTAACTACTGACATTATAATAGCATATACATGATCAATGTCAAATTAAAACAGTGAATAGTCTGTTAATTACTAGTCAGTTTAATTATTATAAAATAAACAAAAAATATCACTTAAATTGTTTAAAAATTACACTTGTTTATAGAACATGTAAACCTTCACTGCAAGCCCCGCAAAAAGTCCAAAAAAAGATTAAGTAGTCTACAACAAAGGATGCCAAAATCATATATCAACATCCAGTTGTTGCTCAATGATGTTGAAACGGTTTTTGTCAAAGACGTTCATAAATGTTGAAATGTGTTTTTTTTTAAAAATGTAATAAAACTAGCTTTGATGCTCTGGAAATGTAACCAGTTGATCCATTTAAGAGTCCTGATAAAATGTGTCAAGTTTCATGGCTATAAGTTTAAAGTTCTTGCATAATCATGCTAAAATGGACGTCAGATAAACAGACTTGTGGACAGATGGCTTAGATGGACAGCAGCAAAACAATATGCCCCTTCTAATAATACAGTTGCAGTGGGGTATAGCAAACAAGTTTCAGATTCCATTTCGGAAACTTTGCTATTTAAATCTGTTTTATACTATATTGCTTTAATTAAAGACATCAAGACAGTTTTGTAACAATCCTGAACAGGAATTACTAAAGATAAATCATACTATAAACGTTTGTTAACTGTGTATCCTAAATAAATGAACATACTGCTAATAGATTTTTCTTACAATGGAATTAAAATTCATCTCAACTACAGTGAAAATCCTAGGAAAAGAATCTGGTTTTAACTTTCTCCATGTTTTAATACTGACGAAACAGTTGTTAAAACTACTTGATACTCTTATACTTGTTTTATGGTCAAGATCTTAAGACACTTAAAGCGATGCATGGAGGTTATGTGCCGAGGCAATTGAAATAAAAAGCCTTGACAAGAAACACATCACAATAACTGGTCCATGCTGATCCAATGACATGAATAAAAAAAGCCACACCTTTCACATTGCAAGTCTAGCATGCTGACCACTGAGACACTGCATGAAAAATAATGGACAGATGCAATCTTGTATATCCAAATTATACTTTAATGACAAATTTCAGTCATGTGAATTAGATACAAGAAATATGAGATGTATTGAAATATGCAAATTAAGATTCAATTAAAGAAATCCTCTAGGCCCTTTTCTACTGTGTTTATTAAACCAGGTCCAGTACAACTATACATTAATAACTTTGTGCTTGTTAAGGAAATATAATGAATACATACTTGTAATAATAATAAAAACTTGTAACAAAAAAAGCACTACCATCAAACACAGATATATGCAATTCCATACAGAAGATTGCTTGATTGAGGATCAACAATGCCTCGTTAATGTGTGAAAAATTAAACTTTAAAAATGGGGCACTGTATGTCAGATCCAATAACATGCTGCAATGACATGTTCCAACAGTGACAAAATATCTGGGGTTTATGCAGCTTGTTTGGATTAATCAGCAAAACACACAATTGGAACTGAGAGTTTATTATGAGAGCAGATTAGGGTCTATGTTGCTGATGGCTGGACCCAACATAAAACAATATATATGATAATTATATAGAAGACTGACATTGTGTGCTAAAGATATTAGCTTATTACAAACATTCTAATTGAATAAATACCACAATCTTCAAATCCCATTAATGCTTACAATAATTCATGCAACAACATATAACTGAATGGCATTCCCAATCATTCTCAACATTTCAAAGATTAGTTTACATTAAAAGCACTGGCAGAGCAGTAAGTTATGATGATCAGCCCCAGCATAACTTGCTGGAATTATGTGGATACCTTCAAATAGGTAACAACTTTTATGACATCAAGAATATATGTAAAACATTTAATTCTTAGAAATACTGAATTTATAAACAAAACAAAATTCACTATTCCTGCAAAATGTTATGAATCAAGTCCACTAGTTTGTTGTAGATGGGATAATACCTGACCTATAATGCCTGCACTTCATGTTTGAAGTCATTTGGTGCTTGCAAAACTGCCATTACAATGTATTTGGCTAAAACAATATTTGATTGCTCTTATTAGTTGATATAATTAAAAAATACCATTAAAACCCATAACATCTCTAAAGTTCCATAATCCCAAAATTTCAACATTGAAATATCTGAGTAAGTACAATGCAAACAGTGTTTTATTTTAAAAACAAATTATTTAACATTTAATTCATTTTTAAATATCGAAAAGTGTACAACTTGCCAATGCAGAGCTGTAGACTAGGTGATTTAAATGCTTTTAATTTTTCATTATATTTATAATCTACATGCAATAAGAACAGCTGATCAACAACAATATTATGTTCTGCTGACCTTCTTTTTGCTCCACAAATTAAATTACAGTTTATATGAAAGTAAAAAATATCTAACAAGATACTAAAAATAAGTGTTGGTAATTTCCAAGGTCAGAAGAAAATGACTTTTGCATGGTTCTGTCAGATGTATATGGTGTCAAAAATCTCTTGTTTTAACACATTCCCACTTAATAATGTGCAAGTCATAGACAAAACTAGATTTCACTGAACATCAAAAGAAATATATATTTTCACCTGTGTCCCCACTTTTGCAAGTTGTTAGTAGACATATAATTATATGTAGATAACCAGACAATATTTTCAAACTATTACAAATGATTTAAAATTAAATTTTGGTGGGAAATTTTTGTCTTGGACATCTTTCATAAGGACATTATTGTTAGCAATGATAGTGCAAAACAAATTAGATTTTGTAGGTATACATCTATTTTTATGTTAATGAGCTGAGTTTGTTTTTGTTCATTAATTTTTTTTTGTTTAAACAATTTCTAAATTTTGATAACTTTGTACAGCTTTTTTGGCCTTCAAAGCAGTTAAAATCATTACAAATGTGGGGTCATGTACAAAACAGTCAACTATGATTTTCTGGATAAATGGTGTATGAAAATTTAGACAACATAAAACTGCATTACAGTACTAAACTTCTTTCATCTCAAGTGATTTTTCTGGTGCATAATCCTTTAAAAAAGGTTTTGCTAAATTAAGTCCAAGATACCCTCCCCCACCAAGTAAAACCATGGGTACAAATGAGAACAATGGTTGCAGTGGGCTTACAATCTGATCATGTCATCTACACATAATATAAAATAATCTGAACAAATCTCATCTTTGTACCGGTACTTCAAAATAGTTTATGATCAATTGTACAAGTGTGTAAAATATCATAGCTCCAAGTTAAATAGTTAATGTGCAGTCATGTAAAGATGAATTTGGGACAGATATACCAAAGTACAGACAGACAGTATATAAACATGAAAATAAGCTAACAAGGAATATCTCCCATCTTGTATCATGCATACCATCAACATTATATACCTGTCCCATCTTTAAAAATCCTCTTTTCAGGCACTAGTACAGCATGGTAGACTCCAGAGATTACTGACCAACGAGTCTCAATGACATTGACCTTTAATCCAAGGGATGCAGTCTTGAACCAAACTTACTATGCAGAAGCTATTCTTTTCTTCTTGGACTTGCCATATCCTTTTATCTCTGACCTTTAAAAACTCAAAATTGTGTTGGATTTTTTCTTCTTACTTTAAGTGCAAGCTATTCACAACGTTACTCAATTAACATCCTCCAGTACATAGTTCTTTTATAATTTTCAAGAACCTTGATTTTTGCCTCTCCCATCACCAACAAACAAAACAGTAAGACTTTTCTTTACCTAAAATGCAAGTCTCCACAAAACTTGGTCAAGGTAAGTGGTCAAGAAATTAAGTATTTGTTTGAAAACCATTTCACAATGTCCTTTGACCTAATGACCCCAATTGTCAATAAATGTCTTCCTTAACTCAACTGAAAGAACATCAATAAGGTCTGATAGTGAAGGACTCAAGTCAGTTAAGAATGAACAACATTAATATACATTTCATTTTGACAGGTTTATAAACATGGTATCCTAAATGGGCTTTAATTTCTTAAAACTTGAAAGTCAACAAGAGGTCAACATTGCTACCTTCAATACCTAGCATCCAACAGGAGCACTTCTGCACTAAGCAGCTATGGTCATAGAGTAATAAAATACTTGGAGTCTATGAGTTTTTTTTCTCTCCTTATTTTTAACAAACAAAATATGACCCCTGACTGTATGATACTGTTAAAAGATTCACACATCTGATACTGACTATACAGACCAATATTTGTCAATGTATGGCTTTCATGTGGATGAAAACAGAGGAAACTGCCTGCTGAGCTGACCCCAGCCTAAAACAGCAGTTGGCCAAGAAATCTGGGTCACTAAAAAGATTTCAGAACAAATTTATTCCAATGCAGTTGACTGTATATATTGTAAAAACTATTATTTCAAAGTTCTCTAAAGTACACATCATTTGTCCAGTACTGAAAGACTTCTAAGATGGTGGATCAGGATATTAAAGATCTTCAGGCTAGGAAAATTTCTATTAAATTTGGTTAAATTCTGCTGAGCAGATAATAGACTATATAGAATGGCCTGTATATTTGGTGGAGGAAAAACCCAGGAAAACCAAACAAGAACCACATACCCATGTTGGCTGAGTCTGAAATCTAAACCAACAAGTTGTAAATACTGTGAGCAGACAATGTATGAAGGAAGGAGGAAAATACCATATACCCAATTTATCTTATGACCAGTTGAGCTAAAAATCAACCCAGAACCCAAAATCTGCAAACAAATAAATGCTATATGCTAACTCTTAATGTAAGTTCAACTTCTTAACTTGTTTATGAATGTGTAAATAGTAAAGGCCAACATAAATTAACTCATCCTGAAATACATGTAATGTACAAATGATATTTGAAAACAAAAATGTAAATAAAATGGTACATGCAAAAAAAAGAGGGATGAAAGGTGTTGGAAACATGATACATTATTTTGTCAAATTAATTTAGAAAACAAAGCAAAAGTATCCAAACTGTTATCAAAATTATAAAGCAGACAACTAATCACTAATGTCATAACTTTACTTAAAACATATATTCATGGTATATATATATATATATATATATATATATATATATATATATATATATATATATATATATATATAACATACAAAAATGAATTTATTCATAGCATTTGCATATTGCAGTCCAGAGTTTAAACTTTTTTTTAATTATTTAGATTTGTAAATGAGATGTACATGTATTCATGAACAATGATTGATGATAAAACCAAATCCTAACCATTCTTTATATGCTGGAAACATAATTTGGGCAACGTTTTCTCTTATGTCTGCAATTAATGCAGGTTGGTCAACTTCTGAAAAGACATCATTTTATCAGTAAACTGTAGAGTAACACAAAAGTGCAATCTGAGTAAAATCAGATCACAGACATAGGTTATGCGGAGATCACAAAGCAACAATCAGGGTTCATGTTGTGACAACAAATTTCCAAATGGCTCACTTGACTTTCAAAATCATGAAAGCTACAATCTGACACTAATAGCAAGTTTACAAGAACATGAACCTGATTGGTTCAAGATCTCTATGTAACTTAGATCTCTGAAGAACCGATTTTAATCATATTGCACAAAAAGTCTAGTTTATTAATACATTTTAAAATTAATCTCAGTTTAGAAAGCCCACTTCACAACAACGATCACTTAATTTCTATGACCTGAACAGATGTTTTACTTTTATTGCTTATAGCTGAAATTATTCCTCATTTTAAATTGTCCATTACGAGTATCTGCCTGTTCAAGTTCAAGTTCAAGCATGCCATTGCAATTCAATCCTCATTTCAATAGTACAAAACTACTTATAGGACATTTGTGTGGACTTGTTTAGCAAGACTCACTAAAATATTATACAAGTCAGTCATATACAATAAGTCCTTACAAGTTGTGCAGTGATTCAACTCGTTTTGAACTTTTTTTTTTTAGAGGGGGGAGGGGTGTCTACAAACCAAGAATTTAAAGACCTATTAAGAGTTTTTCTTCTATGACACAGTAACACAAGTGAAGTTATTTAGTGCGATCACAATTGGAGTAAAGTACTTTGCCTAAGGACACACCATAGAAGACGACCTGATGATTGAATTTGAAACCACACAGACCACTTAGTCATTTTGGTTTCTTAATGACCAAATAAATACTAATCCATCTGTGAAGACCATAAACCACCTCCTCAAACCTTGAATTTATGTACAAAAAATTATATTTAAAAATAAACACAACAATTGACCCCACAAAAAATAAAGAACGTACTGTACATTGTATACATGTACATATAACATGTCTGAAAAAAGTGCATTATCATGTTCCACAAATGCCTTGTGTAGTTGCCACCGATTTACATACATCCCCTACACTGTAATATCCAGATGTTACAAATGGAATCAGAAACAAGCTACACTATTCTTTGGGTTACAATTGTCTGACTGATATATGGAGTTTCCATTTGCTACAGACCTTAAGGGAATATACAGCAAGTGATTTGCAAATTTGCTAAGTAGATCCGATTTATGTCAATGTAGAAATGTTACAAATGGCAAGTATAGTGTAGCTATTGACAGAATATCACACAGTATGTTTGGGAACTACCTCAGTCAATCTACTTGTGCATGCCTCCTGGAAACCTCCAGTACCAGAACTTTTCCCCAACCCAGCTGCCTATGCAATGTTCTGCCAAACATATTTTATACTTCTGCAGAGAATACAACTTAAGGTATGAAAGAAGTTACTTAATTTTAATACTGTCTGTGCAGTTTGGACTTGGACAAATTGAAGCATCACAACTATGATAAATTTAAGAACAAACTCAACCTGAAGAATGAAATCTTGGGTCACATATAAGATCATATTGTTGAAATCTTCCACACTGAAAACCTCTCCTCCCCTCCACCTCTAAAATATTCATGACAAGGAAATATAAAAAAAACCACAAAAAAAACAGATTTGTACTTGTAGAACATACAGGCCCCAACCTCAGAGAGGTCTTAGATTTAAAAGCCTCTGAAATATAGAATAATCCAAAGAAATGGCATGAAAATTGAATCATGATTTATATATATGAATGCAAACCTGCCTACCAACCTTCATTTTTGTCTCTCCATATTTTTTTCCTTGTCCCAACAAAGTTTTTTGCAACAAAAATAGAGGTCCATTTCCAAAAAGGTTTTGAAATATGCCAAAAATAGAAAAAGTAACATAAAATTGTTTGGAAACAAAAAGTGTCAGCTCATGAGGGGAACATTTGACATTTTAGTACTAGTATCCTGGCCACTGGTCGCGTTAGAGGGGTGGCCGTTCTTGAAGGTACTTTTGAAAACAAACTTGTTGGTGCCAAGAGATTCTGACCGCAACAAGCGCATGGCTGTTTCAGGTTATTCAAGAGGGGAACTACTGTATACCAACTAAATTTCATTTGTCTACCTCAAGTAATTTTTGTGTTAACACTGTTTCAGTCAGAACAGTCAATGTAAAACAAATATCTTTTTAAAAAATGATAAATTGCTTCAATGGCAGCAGTCTACTCATCTACATATCATGCATACAAATATGCAAGCAAAATTGCGTTTGTCTAAGTCTCTTGATGTATGGATATGTGGACATGACCAGATCATGATACACACACAAAATTAAGGAATTCACTTGCTGCATTCTTCAAGGTCATAGAATACAACAGGATTCTAATAACAGTAATGTAAATACTTTCCTTCATCAGGTCACACAATTAAACAATGAGATTCAAACACAAGACTCTTTATCAATGAGCATATATTCACTTTAGGACTATTCCAGAATTAAATGTTATCAAGGAAGGTTTTTACTTTACATACGGGTGTTAGGTTTGTAATACTAACTGTTCAAAGTGTTGCTTACTGACCAGTTTAATTAAATTTTAATGGCTCGTGGGTGGGTGGTTTGTTGGAAATGTGCACTCTGCACCCTGCCAATTTAATTTTGGAACAGTCCTTTGAATTTGTAAGAAACAAAAAGATTTACATAGTGACTTGGATGCCAATTCTTTGCTAATATGGTCCACTTTCTTAGACTGCCACATATATATCACAAATATATCATAATAAAATTGGATGACTTCTTTTGCATTAGTCAACTCTGCTACAAAAAAGAGCAAAATGATTTGGACTTAAAAATTTTCAACATATTAAAAATTTTCTTATATACATAAAAAAACACTATATACAATTTTAAAAATCAAACACAAGGCATATTTTTCTATGACCCTTCTGGTGGCAGTGGGTGGGAGTGCTGACATGTGTTCAAGGCTCCTGTATGATTGTCTCTACTACTAAGTGGTGCAAACAAAGAAGTGTTGTTGTTGCAATGGATAATGCCCAGCTACTCTCAATTATTTTCTGATGAAGTTGATAAAAATTCATCTGATCTTCTATGACCGTCTAAAACTTTTATCATTGCCAGATCATGGGGTAACTCTGATTTTCTCCTTAATAAGGGCTTGTCTTTGGGTTTCTTCTTTATTAACTGAAAATAAAATAAAAAATAAACACATGAAAAATTTATTACCAACAAACCTAAAAGACTTGCATAATGCCAATGAGTCACTTACACAATGACTGGGGTAGAATGAAAACACACACACACACACACAAAAACTTTTTCATTCAAGTATATACAAAACTTATACAATGTCAAATGCTGCTACCTACTCAAGTGTATGTCAATGTTGTCCAAATAAAATAAAATATTAACTGTTCTAAACTGTAATACTTATATGCTCTGCCACTTAAATGTCATCCAAACTTTCCAGACAAAACTGACTGATATGGAATTTTACAATGGTAACCAGATACTAAAGTAGGTAATGACAAGAGAACAAGAAAAAAAACCCCAGGAAACATAAATTTATTTTCTATATGAGTTGCATCCATTGTGACATCACAGCACATAACATTCAATTCAGTTTATACTGCATCAGACCTTTAGGTCGGTCTCGTCCACAAATGTCCATGTGACTGATCTTGCCAAATGGACACGTACAAATAATACAATTCAACAGGAATATGGATTTACAAAAATTAGTAAAGTGAATAGTTTCCATTTAAAGGAATGTGCAATCAAATTCTCAAAATTACACTGATTACTTAAAAAGTCTGTTCTGAATCCCTACGTGAATCTACAACTTTTACAGTAAGAGTCCTGCTTTTAACAGTAAAATTAAAAGAACTAAAAATACAAAATTCCAAACTTTTCAGAAGGTTTCCCACATCTTCACTTAACTCTTTTACTCTTTATGATGTACTGAAAAGTACTACTGGTTGGAAAAATTTAAATGTATAAGCAGACAAAGATATCAAGCATTTAATTGTTGTTTGTTTGTTTGTTTGATTAGGATTTTTAACGTAGCTTTAAAAAAAAAAATTCAGTCATATCACTATGATATCTGCAGTAAGGCAGTTTGTTTGTTTGTTTGATTAGGATTTTTAACGTAGCTTTAAAAAAAAAATTCAGTCATATCACTATGATATCTGCAGTAAGGCAGTTTGTTTGTTTGTTTGATTAGGATTTTTAACGTAGCTTTAAAAAAAAAATTCAGTCATATCACTATGATATCGGCAGTAAGGCAGTTTATAGTGATGTCTAGCACTGGGGCATCATGCCGCAGACATTTAGAATGATGTCCCCATCCAGTCACATTATCCTGACACCAGGTCGACTAGTCCGAACACTAACCTCTTAATGCTGAGCATCAAGCGAGGCAGCTGTTAGTCCCATTGTTGTAAGTCTTTGGTATGACTCGGCTGGGGATCGAACACACAACCTTCTGCTTCCGCGAAAGATGCTCTAACCACTAGGTCACCAGAGCGGTTCATTTATTTGTTGCATCTTTTGTGTGTACTTTGTGTTTGTGACCAGAGATGCATAGATCAACAAAAATTATCCATCTGTTTCACCCTTCGGTGGAATTCATTAACACATTAATCCTTAATGCTGAGTTTATGGGGTATAATGTAGTAGCCTACTTTCTAGGTCTGTAGTGTCAAGGTCATGCATGATAAACTTAAGTGGGTGGTATTATAGAAAGGAAGACAGATTTAGCTCTACAATGATACCAAATAATCTGGATATTTTAGTTGCACTACAAAATACGGAGGGAAAAACCCAAGTTTTTGGACCCTTTTTTCCCCCACCCAAAAGCTGCCCATGGTCTGAATCTGATGTTGTGTCCATATTTTAGACTTTATGGCCTCAGATCTATGGCAGACCGTTTGAAGCGCACTGACAAGTGAACATATGCAAAAAGTTGGATAAGGTAGACATTTTGAATAAAGTCTTTTCCATACAAAATTTATGGGTCCGTTAAGCAAAAAAGAAAAAGAAAAAAGAACTCCAACTTTTCATCTTCTGCTCGTGCGCCAGCAAACTAACCAATTAAAAACATTTTTTTTAGCACAACTAGGCATTGGTCTAATGGAATATTGCTTGGAAGTCTGTGTATTAGGATGTATTCAGAAATAGTCCCAAAATGTGTTTCCTACTCGCATTTCATGCGAAAATAGCAAAAACCTCCAGGGGTTAATGTGTTAAGGCCTATTATAAAATTTGGTACTGTTACCATGGGTAAAGTGAAAGTACATTTAGTTCAAACAATTCTGCCACTCAAATATAACCAAGGACAAGGCTGGTTATGCACAATTTAGAACCATGTTATCAAGCTAACATAACCAAGGCTGCCAACGTGCTCAACCAATGTTCACAGGTGAAGCATGTTCTTGGCAATAGCTAGTGATACTGTGGTCATCTACTTTTCAGACAATTTGTTTGATCATTACTCTATGTTTACTATCCTCGATCCATATTTTCATGAAGCTTCAAGATTTTTTGTCAAATATCATCTGGTTTAAAAAAAGGTTCTTTTAAATTTTCCAATACCACCGATCTATCTGTTCAGGGGTAAAATATCCTATACCAGTGGAAATGCCTAGAGTCTTTGCCATAAGATTCAGGTTTTTTGTGCAATTTTGTTGTGGAAAAGAGTGTTCCCTTACAGATTATCTTGTTAATAGTAAATTCTCAAAAGATTTGTTCTCTTGATTTTAATTAATGACATATTTCTCCCTTAAAAAGGCAAAGAACATCTACAATACAAAATGTGTCAAACCACCATGATGTCAAAACACTTGCATATGTGCTACTTCCATGGCTCACCAAAACTAATACCCACGCTATTTATTATGCCACCCAGATCCACTGTGGGCCAAGCCCCATGTGTCAAACGGTCAAACAGATTGTGTCATGCTATCAATATATGATAATGTTTGGGATAAAAATGATTTCAAAACTTCCAGGTTAATTGTATTTTTGTATATTTGAACTCAAGCCTTTCTTTTTTTAAAACAGAAGATCACTGGGGAAATTTCCAAAAATCATATTTTCTTGCAAAATGGTCACCACATGGAGAACATATTCACAAAGTGTGGTGAATGTCCACTCAGCAGTTCAGAAGACATGGCTGGTTATGGGCTGACAGGAGGAAGGGTGAACAGAGTAACAAGGGGTACATAATCACTGGTAAAAACAAAAATCAAACTATTCAAAATCAGCAAAGTCAATCCAAGTAGAAAAACTAACTTAGACGTGCTTCCATTTGATAACAGTAATAAAAAAAACAATTCATCTATACCCAATTCAAAAGTGAGAGAAAAATCTCCATAATGCTTTACTTATGGCAGCACTTTATGAAATAAATGAAAATTAACATTTTCAGTGGTCCCTCATTATCTTGTATCCTAACAATGGTGTGTGTCTTTGGACCTCAATGTACATGAATTATCAAGTGTGAGGTGTAACAAAGAAAATACAGATGCTACTGAGATATTTTGTTTTCACTTTTAAATATTTTATTTTTGCAGAATAAACTTGATGACTTTACAGAGACTGTGTATTTGCCTACTACAAATAATATTATTTAGAAGACACTAATCCCTATTATGAACTGGAGCACAAGTGCATTAGCATACAATCGGCTAGAATGGGGACTGATGCAGAGGAAAAGACATGCTAAGTATACTGCATAGATATTTGCCACCACAGCCAACTTGACAGGTCTGGATATAATCTGAATCCTTCAGCCTCTGCTCTAAGCTAATAAGTAAGTTATCATAGAGGCAAGATATATTAATGCATTATGTTAACGTGAAGATGCACCAATTAACAAAGTTTCACAGCACAGGGTTAAAACAAAGCTGCAGTAGTCCAGCTGTAATAGGTTTCAAGAAATAACTGTAATAGGGTTAATATATTGCTGTAAAAGGGTTAATGAAATAGCTGTTGTATGGTTACAGATATAGAGGATGTCAAAAATAATTGACTGAAATAAAGCATGAAGTTGACCATTACCTGCATGTTGGGCCCACCTCTGGGTATTTTGTAAATAGTTGTATCCAAATGGTGTAAGAAGATGTATCCACATACCAAGCAACACAACTCTGAGGCCAGCTACTTGGGAAAATGATCTAATTATTTGGGAAAAAAAATTTAAACACCGAGGTTGTGGACAAATGTATGGTCACACATAAATGCTAAAGTGATCATTATTCTTCTACCAAGTTAAAATGACTTAGTTTGGCATGCCTCAGGTACTTTTATTGATGTCCATTTACACTAATTTTCATGGCTTTAGGTGAATTGGTTTTAACTTGTCAAGGGTGTAATGAACTTGTACTATGAAATGGGGGAGTCAAGAACAAAACATTATGATCCCCAATCTGATGTGTTAGTTGTTTCAGTCATAAAAAAAAAACGGTTTTCTTCTTTCACCTGGACTAGAGGATGTCAGAGCAGGGAGGGAATAAGGTGTGAGCGTGTGTGTGATTTAGATTTTAATTTAACAACTGCTCAGTCACATTGCCACAATGTCTACAGTGTGACAGTTTATAGTGATGTCTAGCACTGGGGCATCATGTGGCAGACATGTAGCATCATGTCCCACCCAGTTTCATTATTCTGATACCAGGCCAACCAGTCCTAACACTAACCGTTTAATTCTTAGCACCAAGTGAGGCAGCTGTTATAAAAATGTACTAAGTCTTTGGTATGACTCAACCTGGGTTCAAACCCACAATCTCCCACATCTGAGGTAGATGTTCAACCACTTGGGCCACCCAAGCAGTCAGGAGGGAGGAAGGAATGTTGTAAGAATAGCAGGTCAGTATAGCATAATCAAACTTATTATTATGACACCACAAAATTACATTTTAATAGTACTAATACATTTCTTATTATTATTACTTTGCTGACTTAACAAGCCTAGTTGAATGTCAATGAACAAACTGTTCAAGTGAACTTGCTATCTGCTGTCAGTAGGGTACTCTACTGCAGACTGGAGGATGCTACACAACTGGGCTTAATACCTTCACTCTGATGCAAACTGACCAATGGCAGAATGAAAAAAAGGTGGAATGAGACTGCCAAAATGCAGCTTTCATGACATCATCCAAAGAATGATCAAGGAATGTCTAAATGCAGTAAAGCCTCAACTTCATGCGCTTTGATCCTCATTAAAGATCTTTGTGAGAAACGTAAATTCTTTTGATGGAACAAGCCAACTTCAGCAGGAGGCTACCTAAAATATTAAAGGTAATTTTGTGGGGTAGAACACCCTACCCACCCACTACAAGTTCTACTTGGGCAAAGGGGTCTATCTTGATTATGCCCAGCACAGATATGACTGATAGAAGATTTCAATATTTCAATACTGAAGGTACCCGATTCTTGGCCAGAAACAGAGTTTGGTACCTGATTCTTGGAGAGAAACAGAGTTTGGTATAGAAGTAAAATAAACTAAGTTCAAACTAAACTGTAAATAACCTTTCTCATCTGCCAAGGCATGAATTTCACTCCTCACCAATGTTATGGAGAAAAGGAAGACTGTCAAAAGGGTAAAGTCTTGAAGCAAGCCTCACAAGAAGGGTTCATAAGGTAGTTTAGATAGCGAAAATCAAATAGCTGTACAAAAAACATTACTTCTTTCAGTCACTGTGACTTTGACTTTACCTTCTGACACCAAAATCAAATAACTTCTTTCCTTACTCCAAGTATATGCTATCCACAAAATTTAGTTTAGGTCTGTAGTGTTACATCAAGTTACTGTGCAGAAATAATTTGTCTTCCCTCTCTCACTGTGACTTCTGACCACCCCCACCTCCAGAAATCAATATGATCCATCTTTACCCCTTATCATAAAAAGGTCTTTAACACAAAAACTGGTATTATTCTACAACAAACCAAAATTGTTACCAACCCTTTATAACAAGCATTTTGATATGTTCATCACACACATAACACTGCAAGTTATTAGTTCAGAATACCAGAAAGGAACCATTTATGTATTTGTGCACCTTTCTTGTATTCTTTGATAAGATTTGTAAATAATCGCTAAAATATAGGTGTTATTTATTTCTTGCCATCAGTTTTATTTACAAATATTTATAATTATAAGAACTCAACTTGATATTGTACACAATTCATGAAGTAATGAACCATGAAAATTGATTGTGCACTATGCAGCAGACTTCACTTTACTACTGCCATTCTACCAGTCTAATAAAGTTTTTTTTAAAACTTCCATGAATCCTGTAAATATAAAATTAAATCCTTCAGAAACCATATCTCTTGGTTCAGTCATTGTGACATTGACCTTGGACGTTCTGACTCCCCAATCAATAGGCTTCTTCCTTACCTCAAGTGGAAGTGATCCATCATGTTTGGTGAAGGTAGATGGAGTAAAACTAAAAGTATTGTGCTGAAATGAAAAAGGCAACACATAGATGGATGTACAGACACAGACATAACAGTATATGCTCTGATTCTAGTCAGGCATATAAAAAGTCACTCAAGCATAAAAATTTGGTTGAAGTGCCAGAGAGTAATCTAGAAACGACTTGCACCCCCCCCCCCCCACCATTTACCATTTATAAAAAAAAAATGAATGTAAAATGTATATCCTATTAAAACTGTTATATTTATCTTACTGTTCTCAAGGTAACAAATAATTTTTGAATGTGGAAAATTCCAAGAATGGAGGGAAAAAAAACATCTCTTACAACTTGCTTGAAATCTGTACCAAATTTGACTGAAATACCTTGATTGTTATAGAATTCTTTCAAGACCAGAGAGTCAGGACAGTCAGGCATCCATAACAGCTATATCCTACCATATTATAAGCAGGGTCATAAATGAAATAAAAAGCTAAAATATTAAAAAAATTACTTAAATAAAAACCTGATGCAGTGAATTTTTATATGGCCGTGTACCTCTCCTTGTAATACATTTATAAACCTATTTTTATGAGTCGAGGTGAACAAGGTTCCAAGACATGAACAATTCCTGAAATTCACAAGTGACTAAAGTGTGAAAAGTATGTCAAAATGACCTAATTGTGGTAGAGCTGAGCTACTCTGCTTAAAATGCACTCACATCAAGTGTTTATATGTGCTGGTCAATAAATAACTAGTGAATGTTGCTTAAACTGATGCTCAATATGCAGCTGGGGAATTGGCAACTGGGTGGCTTTCTTTTGGTGTGATTATAGCCTATAGGTTTACCGTGGCCTGCCCATCTGCACTCATCTGGTGTGGTTTCTTTCTGTATTATTTAGTAGCATTTTAGGTACAGGGAACTATTCTATACCAATAATTTATCACTGTGGCATTTGAAATTTTATGCTGACAATCCAAACAAAATAACTGCTTGATAATGAACTGTGAGCAGGGAGGGAAGAAGGTGTGAGTGCGTGTGTGTGATCTGGATTTTAACGTAGCTTTAACACCTTTTCTGTCATATTACTATGACGACTACAGTGTGCAGTTTATAGTGATGTCTAGCACTGAGGTATCATGCTGCAGAAATGTAGCATCGTGTCCCACCCTGTCACATTATCCTGACACCAGGCAGACCAGTCCTAACACTAACCTCTTAATACTGAGTGCCAAGCAAGGCAGCTCTTAGTACCATTTTTATGTCTCTGGTATGACTTGGCTGGGGTTCAAACCTGCGACCTCCGACATCTGAGGTAGATGCTCTAACCATTAGGCCAGTGGACTGGTAAATCAAAGCTGTTGGCTATAATTCTTAAGCAAGCATGCAGCATGAAAGCAAAATGAAGTATGTTGATCATGCATTAGCTGTTGACGACACTACGAAGATAAAACATTTTTACACCATTGTGAAAGAAACTGGTAATAAACCTAAACTCATAGCTCTGACCTATGACAAAGCAGTATCACTTGAAGACTGCTGAGGTAACTTCCATTTGAAGCAAGCTTAAAATGAGAGCAGTAAAGCAGTACATAAGCTCAAAATGGTGCTGGTCAGGAGCATGTCACTGCAATTATGATGCCAAGAGATACTAAAAAATTTCCATCCAAAAATATGGATATAACGTGTCATAATGTAATATAACATAATGTACAACAAGATAACATCTGACTTCTAACATAACCTCTATTTCAAATGCAGTTTTAAATTCTTTAATGGACAAGAAGCATTCTGGGCAAAATATATGACCAAATTTAATTTTCTGATTATTACAACAAACACTAAAATTTGTTCAATTTTGTCATTCCATCTAATCTTGCAATAAATGTCTACAAAATCAGGTGAGCTATGCTTATTAATAAAAGGCAAGACTCTTGTCTTCTTCATGAATGAATATACCTTGTACATTTATATATAATGTCCATCCATCTATATGGTGTCATGTACATTATGGCATCTCAAAAAGAAAAGAAAAAATTAATGCCAAAAAAGGGTACAATCCTATGAAAAAGTTTTTAAAATGTTAAATTTTGCTTTAAACTGAAATTTAATATTTAAAATTATTTTTAAAAAACTCCAGGTTGAACATCACATGACTTATCCCTGGGAACTAAGGCTGCATCTATTAGTTGCCACTTGTGGCATACATCAGGAAAGTAAACTGGGTCTATTCTATATTCCTGAGTCTAAGCAGACATACTTTGCTACAACAGCTCTATATGATTCCATTTAGAGCTGGGTGTGCAGTATTAAGTACACTCTAATGATAGCTTGTGAAATGCAATTAACTTTCCTTTTTAAAATCTCATATTTTCTCATAGCAGTCTAAAATCACTACGATTTAGGGCTGACATGCATTTTCTTTCACTACTTTTAACTGTATGTTTTCATGTACGAGTATTAACATAGATTATGGGAGGAGGGGGGAGACAATTTGTCACAATCTTATGTAGAATAACAGCTGAATAAGCTTTTAACAAACAGATCTAACTGAAGTATGTTGAAAATTACAGACACCTCATATCACATCCACAAACAAACATGTATGCTAATGAGTGAACTTTTTAATTATGTACAAAATTAATTATTGATATCATACAAGTTTTTCACAACAAAGCATGTTAAGTTGATATATGGCAGATTGTAAATCAATAAAGATTTCTAGCATCTTGAATACTTTTTTTTTATATTTCTTTTTGAGAATTATTATTACTACATATATTTTCACACAGTAACAATTTTTCTTTTTTTATTATTTAATAAGAGCCAGTAATTCTAATTCTGTAATTTATGTCCAATCTCTGTTCATGCCACTATTGTATACCCAAGGTAAAAAGTAATGTCATATCAATGACATCATATTGAAAATAATTAAGCCATTTTAAACTGCAACGAAAGCACTGATTTTACAAAAAGCAGACTACCCTAACGTAAATAATCACAACATCAAATAAATCTCTGCTTTGTAAGACTGCACATATGATAGAAACTGCTTGTTAACTGTAGGGAAAGTCTCAACTGTAAGGACATAGGAAATCTAAAAATGTCATTTCAGTTCAAGTTGCATAAAATTTCATACACATTTTGAAAACAGATATTCAATACTACGAATATTTGTATCACTGTTCTGATGATAAACAGAAACTCTGAAGATATTTAACAATAAATTTCACCTTTACAAATTGAAGATACACAAGATCCATGCTTTGATGCATTTCCTCCCCAAAAGTCAATATTTATATTCATTAATATTTTGAAAATCAGATTGTCTTTCTCATTATAATATTTTCAACAAATATTCTTAAGAAGAAAAAAAATATATTGCATTTTAATTAGCTGTTACTACGATTTGACTTGGGAAGGTAATTTTGTATGCTCCTTTTGCAATCTACCAATTTAACTGATTAATTATCCATGTGCGTGGTTCCTACCCATTGGCTCACGTTTTCTCACATGTGAATGTGGCCTTAAAATAATGAAACTTTCCTGCCTATAGCAACTGGTTATACATTAAGATTCATATGCAAATGGAAAATAATTTTTTAAAAAAAAATACATGAAATTCAATAATTAATGCAAATGGTCGGTGGTTGAGCATAAAAATGTGGTAAGAGTCCTTCTGAAACCTATACATTTCTTAAAAATTAATTATTGATTATGGAAAAATACCAATCAAGTCAGATAAATCATTTTCAATTATTTAGTTTGATGCATTTCGATGTAATGAGCTCTATATAATAAATTAATAATGTGGGTGCCAGTATTTTACTCTATGGTTGGAACAAATTTTGTTTTATAAATTCAGTATGGTAATATATTAAAACCACAAAACAAAACCTTCTGAATGGAGACCTACTCATTAAGATCTTAATGCCTTTCAGAATTTGTCTGATGGTTTAGTGACCAAGACAAATTTAGGTTGCATTCAATCATGCTATTTGACACATTTTCTCAATGTGATCCATTACTATCATTTAAAATGTGATGGAAACATTTAGAACTTGTATATTAAGTATTATTAAATACACCATCATAAATATGGTTTGAGCTTATTGCTGGAGCAACATGCTCACACATATGGACAAATGCTTAAGATAAAAATTGTTTTGTAAAATTTTAACATATTTAAATGTAGACGAGATCTGTTGTTTTGATCAAAAACATACATCTCCCTGCTCCTCAACCCACCCACAACAACCAACACCACCACCATTAACACAACATAATGCCATTTCATGTCCACTGTACTGGACAAAAGGAAAGGAAAGCTCTATCAAGGTGAATGACTTTATATTTTGTTTGGAGACTGAAAGAGATTTTTAAGGTCCACATTCAACTCTTATCCAACTGAACCAGTTGTCAAATTATATAAAATACAGAAAGCATATGCTCTGCATAAATTAGGTTACATTTTATACCTGTCCAAAGGCGGAACAAAAATATAATTTACAAGTAGAAATATTGCAATAACATATTCTATACATTTGTCAACCTTAAAATGGTTCTAGATAAACTGTGCTAACAAGGTTTTAGAATAAGTCCAACAATAGCCTGAAAATCTAACCAGGATATATGCATATGAATACAAATATATTTATCAAACTTCATTTATCTACCTAATGTGATTTTTGTTTAACTGTGAACAAGGTTTTCAAAAATGTCCTAGTCTAAAAAGTTCACAGATATATACAAATAAAAAGAACTTTAAATGCCCTCAAAATGTAATAAGCTCATCAACATCATAACAAATAAGATTACCATACTTCATTTTTCAGGCTTGTAATTTTGTTTAGTCATACTTAAAACATTTTGGTCAAAAACAGAGGGGAAAAAACATGTTTAATATAATAGTTCTGTATGTAGGGCATGAATAAAACTGGAAATTACTGACCAATAAGTTTCAATGACCCAAACTGTCAGTTCAGGTATGCAGTTGTTAAATATCAACTTACAACAAGATATAGACTTGAACAATATCTCACTAAAATATCTTTATTGGTTATGAATTATATATATAGCTTTATAAATGCTTATAAGAACAAATAATATATCTTTATTGGTTAAATAATATATCTTTATTGGTTATATTATACTTTGAGCAAGGATACCTTTCCTTATGAACAGCAAACCTGTACCTTTAATATAACCCAAAACTTGCTCCATTCCAAATATCCTGATATTATTTATCTGTAAGTTAGCATTATATGCCGATAGTTAACATGCCAAGATTCACCCCCCATCATTCTATTTCTGATGGCAAAGTGGTGGACCAATTTAAAATATTTGTTACTTTAAAAATTAACCATCAAAATAATCCCCAACAGCCATTAACTGGTAAT
Source organism: Unio delphinus (assembly GCA_029339505.1). Taxonomy (NCBI): domain Eukaryota; kingdom Metazoa; phylum Mollusca; class Bivalvia; order Unionida; family Unionidae; genus Unio; species Unio delphinus. The sequence goes on along the minus strand of JAQISU010000169.1, from coordinate 1,987,269 downwards.
TTAAAACATTCGAATTTAAAAGATTTATAAAAATGACTGATTGGTTATATTTATTTTTATGTTTTATTAATTGAACTGTTTAGAAAAAAGGCAGTTCAAAGTGATATTTCTGCCTGGCATGTATGTATTCAAAATCAAGAAAATTTGTGTTGCACATTGTATCATCTATTCTACATAAGACTATTAGGAAAGCAAAACTGTGCCAATTTAATTTGCTACAGTGAAACCATGTTTATTCAAACTCCCTGGAAGATGCAACAAACTTACATAAACAATTGGTTCAGATTAATGAGATTCATTTATATCTAATCTGCACATTTGAAAGGCAAGGATTTAAAAAGAAAAGATGATCCAGAAGAAATGTTTTGGATAAACATGGTATTATTATGTCGGAAACAAAGAGCAACAATAATATAATAGAGCTGTATGCAATGGACATGAAATAAAGAGCCCTGTTCGATAACATTTTGGCAGAGGAATCTCTCATGGTCTTTGTGAATTCATTATAGAAGTGAAGGAATAAAACAGAACATATAAATGAATGCCATATTTGACCAAAATCCAATAGTGCCTGGTAAAATTATGCTTCATAAACAAATGTGAGACTGGGGAGACATTATTCATACCAGCTTCATCGAGCAGGGCTTTAATTATTTTCAAAGAACCACAAAATTGTTTGAAGTCAATTTATTCTTCAACTGTGTATATTTGCAATGCCTTTTAGTCTGGTACAAGTTCTAAATAAACTGACACTTTTTCTACATTGTTCTCCAAAAATTTGAATGATTATCTCTAACTTCTTTTATTCTTAGTTCCATGCATTCATTTGCAAAAAGCTGCATTCTCTCCCAACTAATCTTGTACTATAATGAGGATCCTGTACTTTGCAGGTCTTTTTAATGGGTCTATTATACTTTCTGACATATCATCTGATATCAACACTCCAGAACTGTAACAGTATGTGCTCATGTTTTGTTATGCTATCCATCCAGTTAATTATGGGTGGACACTGTCCAGACACTAGATTCACTATTTACTGGATTAATTTAATATGCAACACAATGAAAATTGCTAAAGTAAAATAAATGTTATCTCAATTTCCCATTCAATATCTTCTTATTTCCTTGAATCTGGTTTTCATTTCTGCTGAATCTTTTTCCCATTTTTCTTTAGCGGAAAAGTCGCAAAATCACGTCGTGCCAAGATTTCAATTTTTGTTTATTTTTTCAAGTGAATGCAGCTTTAACCAATGTCTTGAATCTAAAACAAGATCTCTTACAAAAACCATAGGTTCTTGACTGTTGGAGCATTTCTCAATAGGAAAATTTGATAAATATATGTCACTATTCAGGCCACACAGTTGATTGCATAAATATGGCTTCTAAAATGGAAAAAACTAATAAAAGCAGAAGAAATATAATTCAAAACTGATGCTGAATAAAAAAAACATGAAAAATTTACTTCCAGGTGATCATATTTTTTTCTCCCTCTCTTCCTTTACCTCATCTATGTTCTAATATCTTCCATTTCAACCCTGATGCATACTTGGAATCTTTTGGTTGTTTTGCTTGAGTACCTTTTCCAACATTGAAGACAACTGGGTGCTGTCACATGAATTGAAAACCAAAATAACACCTTGGTATTTTTTGCTTCTGCATTACAGTATCATAACTGCTCATTTTGTCATTCCAACTTACACATCTGTAAATTACTTGATTTCTAGACATAAAATGCTGACAATTGTTTCTGTGATGAATGTGCCTAAAAGACCAGTGATAAAAAAGGCAGGAGTGAAAATGTAACAAAACTGACATTAACAGCTTTTAGCAGGCCTGGATTTTACACATCTAATTGCCTTCACAGCTTGAACACTGTGTTCAACCTATTTCCGCAAAATTTTAACAGCATACCCATCAATGTACTTATGGGGCAGTCCAGCAAATTGTACAATCAATCTATGATATTATCTGCACGAGTTTCATAATGAACCTTACACCCATAATAAATGACATATGCCATAGAGCAAATTCAGGGTTCCCAAAAATATAGGATTCTCAATTCCCCAATTTTTTCCCTGATCAAAGGCAAATTTTCTCAGAACACAATGTACATAAAAAAATATGCACACACTTTCCATTGTTAAACATACATGTAACTTTAGATAACTCAACTGCTGACATCTGCTTAATAGAGAAAATACAAGGAGCTGGCCATAAAATCAAAGTCAATAGGATGATTTTTGAAAAATATTATTAAAATTCTGTTGATTTCATATATGAAAACAAATGATTCAATGATTATCTAAAATTGTGGTATCTTGTCCTTATTTGATGGCATAAAGTTGTTTACACTCAAAAGAACTACAATTTATTCATGTTACCATTTCTTTAATGGCAGCAAATTATCGCATGTCACTGTTTGTCTTCATGTTACATACAGGGAGATGGGAGGTCATGTCCCCCACCATGTAACTATTTAATGGTATGCATCAGAGATGTGCACTGAGGTGTTAACTCGGCTGTAAGTTATTTTAAAAATTTCCATCAGACAGTTCTAACAGTGAAAACTTTTGTGTATAATAAATTACTACAGTTTTATATGCATCATATACAAAGTAAATATTTCCTATTACAGTATAAAAAAAGCAATAAATGCAAAGAATTAGAATCTTGTCTTGCAATGAAGTTGTTGTAGGGTTGAGCAAATAGTCACGTGATATCAACAATACACTCTTTTATAATGATGTTGTACAGAAATTCAGTTATATTAAATGATAGTCAGATACCTTTAGTAAAAACCAGAAAGAACATATAATTTTCAACATATTTAGTTTGAAAACAAGAAGCTTGTCACTGTTGCAACAATCTAGCCAGTCTTAGTTCATCAAGAAGAGAGCACATGTCAATGTGGAAATCATGTGATACAAAACTCTGGAAGCTGTTCTCTCATTTTTGTATTTTTATTACAACCAGTATACTATTTTAACAATATTTTTTATAATTTTTTTCTCTTTACAATATTTGAAAATGTGGGTTGTAAAATTAGTGTACTTGTGTGACTAGCAATGCAAATAACAGGTCACATTTCATCAACACCGTAGTTTTATGTAGTCTATCAGCAGATTAAAAACAATGATTTTAACACTCAAAATTTTTTCCAATGTTTAATATGCTAGGATATCCAGTAAGCGGTTATGATGCTAGCATGGTTTTCATACCTTCGATGAAAAAAAAAAAAAAAAAAAAATTACTCCTGACTTTTACCCGATAGCATGGGGATCCTGTGTCTGTTCAATTTGGTCCAGAGTGTTTGATGAAAAGCTGTCAACCGGTTCCTCTACTTGCAATAATGGTGGCCATATCTGATACCAGTGCAACATCATTTGTACAAGTTTAAGCAGCTTTTATGGCATGATGCCTTCTGCCAGATTTGGTCATTTTGGTTAATTCATTTTGAGAACAATCGGAAAATAACAACTGCTGAGACCTGGCTGCTTCAAAACCATATATTCCGAAAGCTAACATATAAAAAAAAACACGCACCAAAACACCCCAAACCCTTTTTTTAGTTGAATGATAAAAGCTCATGCTTAATAGTAATAGGACCATCACTTTATTAAATTTTTATAGTAGGAAAACAAAGATTTATTATAAGCCCACCCCTAATTATTAAAAAAATATATTCATCTCCCTGGGCTATTCAGGGATGAAATAATGTCATTTGAGTTGACCTCCACCTTCCCTACCAATAAACTTGTTCCAACTGGTATATAACCATATTACTTAATAAATGCTGGATGAACAGAATACACTAAACACCAGTGTTTTTTCCAGCTTTCTCAGGACTCCCTAGGTCAAATTTCCATTGCAACTTCTCACATTTAGGGGACCCCGTCTATTCCTGCACATTCCTTATGAATTTAATGACATTAGCAGCAGGTTTTCATTTTAAATTACAAAACTTTTTTTTTAAATTCTTTTTTACAACAGGTATATTTCTCACAAACAAGTTTTGAATATTACAATTTGTCATTGTGGTAGCCACATGGGATGCTGTTAAAAATATTCAAGCCAATCCCCAACAGAACATACTGTCATTACTGATTTTCCAGCAGCATAAATACTTTGCCAAGTCAGTTATATTTTCCAAACTATGTCCGGTATTTTCAAGGATTCTATCATATCAAAAAACTTTTCTTCCATTTTTTTTCAAGCAGAAGCCTTTTCTTTAGAGTTTTCCTTAGGATAGCTTGAATGAATGGTAAATACTAGTTCAAATCGTTAATGCAAAGTTGGCATTCACCATACTTTAAATGCTATTTGCATTGACTGCTTTACCAATAGTAACAAATAAACTATGCTTTGGAAAATTCAGGTAAATACATATCACAGTCTGGCTAAAACAACAAGGTGTAATACTGAAGATATCCCAATAAACCTAATGTGGGAGAAATTGAAAGATTAGCTTTAACCATTAACACCAAGTTCTCAACTAAAATAATTAAATAGGTAAAGCAAAAACACTTAATAGTAATATTATTAGCAAAATTATAAGGCTTTATCAATCCAAATTTACAGTTTTCAAGGGCTTTTTCAACCATTCTAAATTTTGGGGGTAATGAAGACCAAATCAGACATCGTATTCAAGGGATTTACAAGACCTGAGTGAATGAATTAAATTCTCTTTAATTGATTCGTAAGTTTTACTCCAGACAAGGATATATCACAGAATTACAAATTACATTCTCCCTTGTCATGACCCTGATCATGTATTATTGCCGGTATGTAACATCATATCTAGTTGTAATATAAACTTGGTCAAAGTTCATTGCAATATCTACAGTAGTTCAAAAGTTATACTGCTGGAACGGACACAAGTCAAAGAATTACATTTTCCTTCACACTGATGCATTAGGCATGGATATACTACAATGTGACACTATATTTGATGTTGGCTGAAGTTTCATTAAAATATCATTAGTGGTTTCAAAAAAGGTGTACACTAGACCAGTCATTGGACTATTTTTCCTTTGATGTAATCTTCATCCTGAGGCAGGAGATGGGGCTATTGCATGTGGTATACCATCCAGACACGATATACACATGGGCAAAGTTTCACAAAGACCTCTCCAATGGTTACAAAATTATGGGCCAGACAAGCAAATGTTAACAAATAGATGGCCAGTACCATAAAATAATGTCCCTTCTGCTTCAGATGGGCATATTTAAAAAAAAAACATTTGTTTTCAAATAAAAAAAAATATTAAAATGTGATCCCAAAATACATAAATACAGATTATATATTGCTAATGATTTTGCACTGCTAAAAAATGAAATTAGTTTTAACTCATGTTTAGATATATACTACATACCTATATTCATAATTATCAAAATAAATAATATCCCGTTTAATAAGTCTTTCTAAAAAGAGACTTAATCAACCTATATCAACAGAATTGGAAGAAAACACCATTACTATCCTTATAAATCTTCCCTGTTTACCAGAAACATTTTGCATTGAAGCACACTTGAAACCACAGATAAGAAATCTCCCTAGAAATAAGAATTCCCACTCAATAACAGTATTTTAAAAAATACTCCACCAGTCCTCTGAAAAAGATTAATCTTCCTTCCCCCCAGTTTTATGTCAGATCAGACACACTTCCGTTGTTAAACAATATGAAACAAATGAGAAGTCCATCCTAAACATTATCACCACACCTTTAAAAAATTGTTAGGAAAGCGATGTCCACCCAATCATTGATGAGAAAACAGCACATTTCCATGAGCTGATTTATATTAATATCCTGATTGAGGGCACATGATACTCCAGCCTTTTCTGACAGTTGAGTAAAATTTTAAAATTTTACTAGTTGAGTAAAATTTTAAAATTTTACTGACTTGCCATAAAATTCACCTAATTCTCCCTGACTGTCCAAAAAATGAACATTCGCCAACATATTCCTGACCTATGTGGACACTACATTTCCCAATGTGTTAGTCTACATTATTATCAAAATTTCCTTAAATTTCCCAACTTTTCCTGTTAGTTTCTTTTCCCTGAACTGTGGCAAGCCTGTAATCCAAAACTATAACAAAATAACCTGATCTGTGTTTGTTGAACAATTCCATTGCAGATAGAAGATATCCAACAAGTTCAAGGACTTTAAATGAAAAGGAAAAACTGAATGCAAAAATGAATTTGTCCTCATCAAGTGGTTTGAGCTGAAAAGATTTTCATTTCAAAATATGTTGTCCAAAAATATCACCCTAGTATTAAAGCACAAAATCACAGACTATATGTTAAGCCAACAATAAAAGCACTGGTTCCGACCATGTGACCTTTACTAATAGCTTCATAACAATTTATCAGAAGTATGAAAATAATGAGGTGATCTAGAAAAAATAAGAAAATAAAACAAATCCTGATGCAAACTTTCCAAGTCTGTGACCCTGACTTTAGGTCAAATGGGTAAGCAAGCATGTTGCAGAATGAATGGTCTAAGTGATGTACTTTTTAACTCCAAGGATAAACAAAATGCAACAAGTTTAGTTTTTTTTTTGTTAGGAAATATAAGCAAATGTATAAGTGTTAAGCAAACCCACACATGGTTTCTGTGTCTGACAACTGGATACATGTTCAAAGAAGTGAGATCAAGTGTATCACAGAATGACTGACTTATTTGTATGATACTTTATTCCAAGTAATAAACAAAATCTATCATGTGGTTTAGGAAATGTAAGAAAATGACAAAAACATTATTTAAAATCTTAAGGCATATTTTCTGTGGCTGTGACCATGACACCATGGTCAAAGGGACAAGCAAGTGTGACAGAATGACTATGTTGGCTTAGTAAGTATATATGCCAAGTATGAATGTATCAAGATACGATGATGAAAACTTAAATCCAAGTTCAACTTTAGACACTGATACCAGTGAAAGAAAATTGAAAGGTAATGCTTCTCACTTAAGTGGCTTCAACAGTATGGAAAAATAGCCTAAATGGCCAGAAAATCTGGTGAAGTCATCAGCATATTTAAAAATATGCCGACCACATTTCACATACATCAGATGTTTATACTAACAAGCTGGGAACTAGGCTTGATGCATGGTGAAGAAGAGCACAGTAAATCAGGCAAGAAATGTAACTAGACAAGATAGCCAATTTACACAAAGACATTGGGACCCAGTTATTCAAGAATTGCCAACCAAAGACAATACAAGATTAAAACAGCACGTTTGCTACACCATACAGAGCAGAGAACTTGGCTTATAAATAACAATTAAAACCAACAGGTTGTCATTAATATTTGTACTTTTTATAATCTGACCACCCATTCTGCTTCCAAATCCCCACACCTCCTCACTCCCTTGCTGCAATCAGGATTAAAAAATTTTATTTGTATCAATAGATCCTCAAGAAAATCAAACCAAAACAAACCCACATACCAAAATTGCAGCAGACCGAGTTTGAACTAAAAATGTTTCTTTTGACCCCCATGCAAATATAGCCTTGGGTTGTACTCCATATTTGTCACATTCTCACAAAATATTCCCCCAAAAATGTACAAGAATTTCAATTGTTGTACAGCAGAGTTCAGATTACAAAGCAAACAAATAGTCAGAAGAACAGATGTATGAATTAATGAACATACAACTTGCTGCAGAGACATGACCAATCACCATTTACCCACAAAAGTGTCAATATATCCATGGAATATCTCATCAATGACATAAAACTGCACACTGCATAATATAAAAGCACCATTACCAATGTGAATGCATTCAAGACTGGGGTTAGACAAGTGAAAGCAAATCCTCACCTCTGTTGCTTCCTTTTCTAATTTTTCCATATTGACAGTGACATCTATATCCTCTTCTCCAACACTGTTTGGAGTTGCAGGATTTCCAATTTGATCACCAGTATTAAATTTCTGACTTATTAATTTGTACTGAAAATAAATACAACATCAATGGTATTAAAACTCAATCACTAGACTGAATGGAACAGAAAATAACTCAAAAAAGTCATTCCAATTTTTTTTTACAAAACAGGTTTAAATATAGTAGAGCTGTTTTATTTTAGCTCCCTTCTATGATTTTTGTGCCCCAATTCTCTCATTTGTTGAATTTGAAAGTGGTTCCCCATGTAGGCACACCACTCACCCATAGCTTGTACTGACGCTGATTTTGGTCATATGGTCATGTTATATTATTGGAGAGCTGTCTAGTCAAGACAATTCATTTGAAGACAAGATAAAGTAAATAAAAAGCAAATGGAGTGATCCAACAATGAAAATCATAATTAAACAACATATTTCCATGGCTATTTCACAGTGAATTCAAGTTAGCCGACTTGTAGTAATTATTCACATGTATGATGCCAGAACTATTCTCAAAACCTATATTAGAAGTATCATAAAATGTCTTGTGTGTACTCTACACAAACAAAAGGTCAAGGTACAGTCAATTACCATGCTATCTTTTTATTCTATCTAATTTTTTAAATAACCAATGCACACCTTAATTTGTCAGTACAATGTTCAATGACAGATCTTTTCTATACTGTGTACAGTTGGGTGTGTGTGATTAGGATTTTTAACGTAGCTTTAACAATTTTTCAGTCATATCATTACAATGTCTGCAGTGAGGCAGTTTATAGTGATGTTTTGTTAGCACTTGTGCATCATGCCACAGACATGAAGCATGATGTCCCACCCAGTCACATTATCCTGACACCAGGCCGACCAGTCCTAACACTAACCTCTTAATGCTGATCACAAAGCGAGGCAGCTGTTAGTACCATTTTAGTCTTTTGTACAACTCAGCCGGGTGTACAGTTGGGTGAATGTCATACATAAGGGAATGTATGATTATCTCCAGAATATTCACATGGAGTTGGGGTGGGGGATAAATTCCTGCTCTGGTAATTTTGTAAATGACAATTTTCCAATTTGATTGGTCAGGGGTGCATCTTATATGAAAACAGTCAACATGTTTAAAACAGACCATCTTTTGTATCAACTACTGTGCCAAATATGCAAGGTGGGAGGAACTAATTTTAATTATGCATATTTACATGTCACTCTTTTTAAGCTATAACTTCTTTTGACTGTCTAGGGATTTCAATAAGGGATGGAAATAATAATATAGAAGTTGGTTTGGGCACGGAACCCAGCCTGGTATAACTGGGAATGGAGTAATAATTCCCCCAGAAGGGTAAAAATCCTTCCACAATTGATAAATCATGTAGCTCACTTCTTCCCGAAGTAAATGCAATGACCATAAGAAAATTGGTTTTATGCCCATGATTTGCAAAATAACCCTCACTCAAAAGTTGCATTTTTGTCAATACCCAATAAACACTACAAAAAAGTTCCATTTTGGTGTCAACAAAAAAGATACAGGTCTCTAAAACTCAAAATATTTGACAAGATCCAATAAGCGATGGTCTGTCTGAACCAATGGACTGACCATTGGAAACTTGAAAAGTATTTGAAAGGCTAGCCCTGTAACCTTTGATTGTAGAGGCTAAAAAAAAAGAAAAGAAAATCCACCACTGTAGCAGAGAGGGTCAGAAAAGACTAATGTGTTTCTGAGCAACACCCATCACCAGTTTTCCAGTTTGCATTGTTGACCTAAGATGCAGAACATCACAGGGCCCATACAATGCAGTTAGCAAATTTGCCCAAAAACTCTGCCTGGCAGATAGATTGTTTGAGATGAACTAAGGATCTTGGCATTGGTGAGAAACTAGAGTACACAGAATTGTGGAAATGCATAAACATCCCAATTTGGATTGTTTGTGTTGTGTAGAAGCCAGTCATCAAAATACTATATTAACAGAATTCCCAAGTGTTCAATTGAGAACTGGAAATATTTTTGTATGTGTAGGAGCAGTCAGTATTTTAAAAAATGCATCCTGAAGATCGATGGAAAACTGTCAAGTCAGCAGGTGTGATAGTATTCTTAACTGAAGTTGCAGTTTCCACTTAAGAGATCTGTTGTTGGTTGGGTTTTTTTTGTTTTGTTTTGGGGGCAGGGTCAATAATGGAAATACAATACTAATGATATGTAAATATGAGAACTAGGATTGTTGGTTGATAAAGAAAGAAATATTTTAAGAAATATAATCTTTCAAAATCTAGAAGGGGGAAGAACATGCTTCCTTCATCTTCAACTACATGTTATGGCTTTCAGCAGGGTCCCATGAGTTGTCTGACCACAGGGAATACATGGGACAGCTGTCCATTCATGTACAATTCGTACAGAAAAAACACTTTAAGTGAGTGTCTCATGGACCTTTCCTATGTCCACATAAGTCAACTGTTTCAGACATCTGAAAAATTAAAGTTCTGACAAAATAACAGAAAAATTATGATATTAAAAGCAAGGGTTGCATCAGCCTCTTTGTACCCTTTTTATCTCTTTACTATTATTATTATTGTAAGCAAGATTGAGACTATTCAGTTTTTCCTTTTAAGACTTATAAAAAGCAGAACATTACTTTTGTGTTGGAGTAATGATCTAAGAAAACACAATTAAAAGAATTAAGGGTCTAAGAATCTATTAACAAGCAAATGTTACGAGATTCAGTTTAGGGATGACATTATTACAATAATAAACAATAATCACAGTAACATTTGGACCCTCAAATTGTAAAAAAAACTGTAGCTGTAGCTGGATACGTTTTGCGAAACCAAATTAGTATTTATTACCACCACAATGTCCCCCACTCTTTACACAAGGACAGGAAAGGATAGGTGGTTCATCGTGTGATCAATGCATGCAAGAAAATTATTGATGTTAATCTATAAATTCTACAAATTTGTGTGTGTGTGTGTGATTTGGAATTTTAATGTAGCTTGAACAATTTTTCAGTCACATTGCTATGCAGTGTGGCAGTTTATAGTGATGTCTAGCACTGGGGCATCATGCAGCAGACATGCAGCATCATGTCCTCCCACCCAGTCACATTATCCAGACACCAGGCTGACCAGTCTTAACACTAACCTCTTCAATTGTGAGTACCATTTTTGTAAGTCTTTGGTATGACTCAGCCGGGAATTGAACCCACAACTTCCTGCATCAGAGTTTACAATTTAATAAATACAGAGAGAAGTTTAAAAGTCCCTATTTGGAACTAGTAATAACCAGCCCTGGTTATTAGCATGAAACCAATGCAGAAATTTACTCTTTATAACATTTCCATGTGTTGACTCAATGGTTGTACAGAAAAGAATAAGGATGCTCTTTAAAGCATAGACTGAAGATGTAGATCAGATTGGTTTGATACACGTGTTCTATGAAATTTCTAGAAAATTTAAGTTGAAGCATCTAGCACTGACTAATTTTTTTTCTATGACAAAAGGTTAAAGCTCAATAATAGTGACAGGTAAGCTATTACTTACACGAAAATTAGGCAAAACTAACCAGCTCTTATTACTTCCCTATTTTGTTTCTTCACACTAGTTCCCAGTCTAATCTAAGGTAAATATAACCTTAAATTAGCCCAGGAGGTCTAGAATCAAGTCAACATAGTCGCAGTTTGATGCCTTATTACAATATTCATAGAGACTTGTGTTCCTTCTCTGACTTGGACCAAGATTCATGGACATCAAAGAAGGGATGGAGTAGAAATTCTGGTAATAATTAAAATTAACTTTACCTCCTAAGCTGTAACAATACCAATAATCTACCTGAAACTGTAAAACCTAATTTGAGCAACCACCTGTGATGTAGGTCCATTTATTACATCAATGCATGTGTCTGTGGACACTTTTAAGCCAATACAAATGAGGAAAATAATTCAGTCTGATTACCAGTTTCAGAAGATTTTCATGGTAAAGTTGCAAAACCAAAAACCAGATTTATGTACTTGTCACAAAATGCCATTACTGTGTTATAGTCATCAAAATCCTTAAAAGTTGTTGTTGTTGTTGGGTTTAATGCCATTTTTCATTTTTACTGTTGCATGATGGGTACTGCCTTAAATGTCTGGAGTTACAACACTTAATGATAGATGTGAATGAGGTATTTGTATTTTTCTTCAAGTATTTTCCATTTTCTGGATTAGTTAACTCTGTATTTAGGTCTGTATTCTTTATTGCTTGAACAATGTTAAAAAGTTTGCACACATGGCAAACATGCCATATTCAGAGATCTCATGATCTATTCACCTTAGCAGATCTGTTAAATCTTTTTGTTTACTGAATTGAAGGCATAGTCACATAGCTGACACTCTGGAAAGAAGGTGACCATCACCATGCACTGCACTTTGATCTGGCACTGAGACCTAAAATTAGAGTCTGTTGTTGATCCCAACTGAAAACAGATCTACCTATGGCCTCCCCCCACAGATGTAAAAGACCAAACTGGTGCAGAGAACATTCTGTGAGGTCTGCTTGTGTCTCAACAGGCTGTGTGCTAAAATGTTCCTCTTGCATGGAATATGACAAACTGCAACTGCCTCTGAAGCTTGCCATCAAGGTAGTTTTATGTTTTCATGCAGATTGACAGGATACATGCACCTCATAGATGTATGGCGTATGTAGCACTCAACAGGGTGACCATAATGTGACTATCTCGAGAACTGACACATACCTCTGCAATGATGAAGACAGCCTGCATTTCTAGGTTACTGATATATAGGAACGAGTTCTGCCCGGACCACAATCCTTGATAGACTCAAGATGAATGCCCAATACTAAATCTAAGGCATCAGTATACAGGAAGTGCCAAGGTTCTGGGAGATGAATCTGAACTCCTATCAAATGTTCGGATTTCTTTACCAGATGAAGTGGTGAAACATGGATCCCAGCAGAATCTGAGCTTAAGGAGGTTCTTGTGAAGTCTGAAAGGTTTCTAACAATAGAAACTGGAGAGGCCTCTTGGGGAAACTAGCCCATTCATGGCCCCAGCTTCAGAGGCCAACAAACCATGAAATCCTCTCAATAACCGTAATTTTTATTAAGATCAACAGCATGAAAGGAACATGAACCATCACTTGCTTAAGAGGAATGGCAAAGCCAATTGTGTGATGTTTTGAGAACAAATCAGACCAGACTTCTTCAAGTAGGGGATTAACCCCAAGCTGAATCAGTGTCTTCAAACAGTGACATGGGTCAAATTAATAAATGCCTGTGAATGCAGATCAAAATAATGGATGATTTGAAACAACAACAAGTGAGCAAGCTGTGATAATTACTTTCATGCTGGTAAAAATTTGGAGCAAAGGGAAGAGTCTGAAACTATTGACCTACTAGTCCAGATTGAACCACTGGAATTTAATGTAAGATGTAAAAATGATGTCATGGTATGTATTGTATAGATCAAAAGAAACTGTCCTGTTAAACTGTATCATGTTCCTGACAGAGAGCTCATTATTTACAGAAGATACAGGTTTTTTTTTCAGGTTCACATGAAATTGTGTATGTGCTACTTTCACAAGCACTTTCATTGATATGAGGGATTTATTCAATTTAGATGGGATTGGCACAACTGTGCATCCTGGAGAAAACTATATGGTTCAAACTAACCTGTGGATTTCCCATTGCTAAGTTCTGAACTTTGATCCAAGCATCTTCTCTACTTTTGTTCTTTTCTTTCTCTCTGGAAAAATAAACAAAACTTTCTTGTTTTGCAAAACAATATGAAAATGCTGCAATGCAAACTGTCTTGTAGAGAACTAATAATTATTAGGTACTTATTTTAAATATTTAAAAAATACAAAAAAAAAAAAGATTCTGCTTAATTTAATTTCTAGCCTGTCAACATCACCAAGACAAAAATAATGAAGGCAAATCTTGTAGTGATCTGCGTCATTAACACAACTTGTGGGCCCATGTGACAAGCTAATGAACCTCTTTCCTGAATAAAGAAATGTATAAGACTGTTAGATTAATGGGTGCATACATTTTCATGGCAATCATCCAAGTAAGTTAGGAGGAATAGCAATAACAAACTTTTACCGACACAGACACCATTCCTAATCTCTTCTTGTTTAAAACCAGTAGAGCCAAACAGATGTCCCTTGAATAACTGGCACTCTAATGGACGAAAGCAATTTTCAAGAATTCATGGCAAGATAATCTTTTTTTTCTTTTAACTGTTGAGTGTTGAAACCATCTCAGATATTAATCAGTGATAACATGATTTTCAAAATTAACCCATTTTATCCTGAATATGAAATTGCTCTATGTATATGTGTACTGTCTCTAGAAACGTGTTCTACTTCACAAATATTTTTGTACTTCTTCACACAGGAAATGGTTAAAGCACTCATATGCAGTGAAATATTTTTTTAAAAACATGGTGGGGAAGAAAAATTGCTGGCTTGAAAATCTATCGATAAAATGATGGATGACAACTCAGATGTAAATATGAATGTTGACAGCGCGGGTAGTGACATTGAAGTTGACTATCTGCATGATTCTGATGATAATACTGACTTAAATGATGGGTTATAGTTGAATCAAGTTTATGAAAGAGATGATGCTTTGTATACTTTAAAAGAAAAATAACAATGTTACAATATTTTTAGTACACATGAAGAAGGTCATCACAATTTTTGCTGCTGCTGCTCCGTTTTACCACATTGTATTTAGAATTGCTTCTCAGGAATCAGGTACTGCAGTTGAAATTGGTAAGCAGGATAAAATGGGTAAACTAACATTGTAAATATACTGAATGTCAGCTTTACACCATTTTCATTAATGACAGAAAACATTATTAGAAGTCTATTTGTGCAATCCCCATGTTAATATACCAATCTGTTTACAAAAGTAAAGAAGATATGCCTTTCCATTCAGGAGGGGTGGTAATAACAAGATTTTCAAGAAGACTGCAGTGGCAGCCATATTGGTAGCCAAATCAGCACCAATTTTCCCATAGGACTCGCTATAAATCATAAGTCTTTAACCCTTTAGCTACTACAACTGTTGCAAGTTTCACTTTACTAAATGCTATTATATCAGTTACTGAGACTACTGAGGCTGAATACTACAGCATCATCAAGGCCGACTACAGACACTGACAATAAAATCAAGTTACAATTTATATTCCTTATTTTGTTAGTTTTTCCTGGATTTCAGTGAAATAAAACAGCTTATCTTGTATAGTCTGTTATTCATATATTTCCACTTTATATACATCTAACAAGAAATTCCAGTCATGTAAACTGTTTTGAACCCCACAAAATAAATCTAATATTTCATATGTACATTTAAAAACATAAATGAAATCCACACTCTAATTACAATGTTGCAAGAGGTACCTATCAAAACAGTCATTATCCACACATAAATGACGATGTTATCATGTATATTCCAAGATATGCCCCAATCTCTGTGATGCTGATTTCATATCATTTCTTGTCTTATTTTTGGTCCCCTATTTTCTTGACAAAATTGTTTGTTTTGCAAGACTTTCCACTAGACAATATGGAATAAACTAGAGAAATAAATTTTTCATTCCTTAGTGGTCCAAGCTTAATTTTTGAACCAACATGAGAATCAAAAACACTGATCTCGAATACAGCAAGATCATCACTCCAATGTACAAGTGAAACTACGTTTTCTAAGAATGATCCATTTAAACTCTTCAATATTGCTTGCACTGGACCCTTTAAAGTCGCTTATATCGGAATCGGAATCCATATTTATCTCGAAAACACGCAATTCGTAAACCGCAGAAAATTCATATTAGTGTCTAAATTTAACCTCTCAGCTTTCCAACTTGTATCAAAATGTTGAGCAAACAATCCTCTCATTGGTATGATAATCAAAAAATATGTACATTTCCGTACTTTCAACCAATCAATGCTTATTTAAACAGTGGTATTGTGTGCACATAAGCGACACTGGGCAATTTTACTGTCTGGATAAACTGTGACTAAATAAATTTCCAGCAACACCAGCAACTGAAAGAGAATGATTCACTGATAAAAGAAATTTTGTAAAATGAACATCTGATTGAATTAAATCATGGTTCTCTCTGGTATTTATAAACAAGTTCAGGCTGTGTTGTTGATGAAGCACCAAGTTGATGTTTATTAATTTTTTCATGCTGTTTTATGTCATGTGTACCTCCATACCAAATAGTTAAATCACAATTACACAATTAGCAAAATGCAAAGTTTTCCTCCTTTACTAGATGGATTCTCATATCTGAACATTACAGCGTAATAGTCCTTCCAGTTCTGTTTTCTTTGCTGGAGGATATTCTTAGTCTTCTGCTTTTCTTTCCAACATGACTAGATGTTGAAAATTACAAAGATGTGATACATTTATAGCGGCAACTGCTTTGCACAATCCAAGAGACTGACATGGTAGTCTAGACTTCAAATGAACCAATGATATTCTAGAACTCTATCCCTGTACACATGTAATACATTTACTTTCATAATGGAACCGGGTGCATGTTCTACACAAAAAATTGCAAGGAAATTATTAATTTAATTTTTTTTTAATTAACACAAACTGCTGATTTTTAAACAAGAAAAATGTACACCCAAATTAAAATCCAAAATATGGACAGATATGGGAAAAACAGGATACTTGGCAATGATGTAAAAATGATGTAGCATGTTTACACAAATGTATGGTGTTCCAAAATTTAATGACCATTTCACAAATGCAAACAAGTTTTTCTGAAACTAATTTTACCAGTATAAATTGTTTACAACATGTCCAATGTGATCGCCATGGATATGCACATGTACATAGACATTTTGAAATATCAATGATGAATTTGGATATAACAGTTCTCATTTACAATGTGATAAAACTGTCCTCTGTGGAAAATTATAAATTATCTTTAGTGCAACAACAAACCCCTTTTGTTTAGAATGTCTTTCATTTTGCTAAAGTAAAACTGAGCTTAAATAAAAACCATCTAAACACACTTTGACCTAAGACAGAGATGGGCAGATGAATATGCACAAGGATAGATGTGAACATGCATAAGTATAAAGATATGTACAAGTTTGAGGACAGACCGATGAACAAATACAAGGTGGGACAGATGAACAGGCACAAGGATGGCAAAGTGATCATTTTGCTTAACTTATGAAAAGGTGGGCATAGCATAAATAATCCACAGTAAAAATTTTACTATAATTTTCTAAAGTTATGCTTTTATGATTTGTGCACATTAGTTAGGATCGAGTGTTGTATTATACAGGCCCACTTCACGTACAGCTTCCCAGCATTACCTTTCAGAATGAAATTTTGTTTCAGTTATGGAAAATTAATAAGAAATTCCCTTTTGTTAAGGACACCTTTTATTTTGGCTGGTAAAACAAAATCATAATCTAGGGACTAGACAGATGGAAAAACATAACCAAGAGCTCACTTAGTTAAGTTTCTGTTAAGATTAGCTTGACAAACACTGATTATCAATATAATGAAACAGATAATCAATAATGCTTTTAGGTCCACATAGCCAGCTCTAATTACAAGTCATCTTTATAGACATGTTTGACCTCAGAATCATAAGAGAATATATAACCTACTTTTGCCTCTCTGCCTTGTACTGTTGTGTGCAGTCATCAAACAATTTCTGATTCATCTCCATGAACAGCTTCAAGGCATTATATATCAGTCCATGTATTGTTCTGAAAGAGACATCAGATAAATACTGTAAATGAAATTATTTTGGAGTGAAGAAAAGCTTGGTAAAGTAAAACTGATTTAAAGTCATGTCAAATTTAAGCAACTTACAATTGAAAGCTGGGGTGTGGGCATCATTTCACTCATTTTCATAATTTTTCCATGTGTTGCATTCATTTTAAAAGACAAGCAACACAAGATACCCCTTCTATCAAGCTCAATTTTTTAAAATTAAAAAACAACCAACATTCACACTGAGCTTACCGGTAATCTGGTTTTATCAATATCCTATATAAAAATACATCATCTAGAGTAATAGAAAAAAGTGCTAAAATGTGACCAAGTTTCACTTTTAATGAAAGTAATGAAACATCTTGCAAACATTAGCTTATTTACCAATTTTGATTAAACTTATTTCTGAAATACAGTATCTCAAGTGAAAGACCACCTCATTAATGCATAGATCTTGCTCCTAATACAACAGTAAATTGAGGACAAATACGACCAAATTATGATTTATTATGCATGGCTCTTACTTATGATCTATATGTCCAAGATCTTAATGATTTAGACTTATCTACTAACTTTGGCAAAAAGTCTATCAGAAACAGTGCATACTAATGCAGGCAATTACATGCACAATCATATTATTAATGTATGTATGTATGGATCCCATAATGAAATTGGCAAGATCTTTATCATATAAGCTACATTCAAAGTCTGATAAAAAAAAATGTGAATCCCAGAGTGATAAGAAGCTCAAACAGACGTAAGATGACTTCATAAACATGCTTAGATCTTGATCAATATTTTTATTAAAAAAAAACCACAAGCAAGAACATAGTTATAAGGTCACACTCCAAGTCTGATCAAAACTCAAACTGGATCAAAATTAGAACTTCCAGAATAGTAACAAGCTCAGCCAATCAGACACAAAATAATTTCATTAATATGCATGACTTGCTAATTATCAAACTTGTCCAAGATGATAATAAATTCATATACATTATGCATATAACATACTAATAACTCTAGAAAAGTGCAAATACGTAAGCTAACCTAGATAAACATGAAATAGGTCACAATGAGCCTGTTTTGTTGTAAGGGTATTGTAGTAACAGAGATACATATGATCAATTTCATGATTTTATTAACAGTGCCTGTGAAATGAACAATAAACACAAAACTTAAACCATAAAGCATCGGCAACAATGAATTGCCGAGTAATGCTCATAAGATGCATCCACAAGTTTCATGATTCTATATAGGATAGCATGTACAAAGCATGACAATAATCTATGTAGTCATGAGCAAAATGAAAATTTAAAGCCTAAACCAGGATAATGTTAAATATAGGTCACTGTGACCTTTTCTTTTGTGCAAGTGTAGTACCAAGACTGATGTATACAATCATCAAATTTAATGAACAGTATAAAAAAAAAATTAAACTGAACCAAAGTCTATGAAATGTGAAATACTGGTCACAGTGACCTACCTAATAAGATAAGGCAGTAATAAGTATCACAAATTCAGATACAACTGTATTATACAGAAAGAAATGTGAAATGTATGATACAATGACCTTTTGTTTTCAGGATGGAATATTAGCACTGATGCATACAATCATCTAGTTCAATGATTCTGGCATGAACAGTGCTAGTGACTGAACCCAAACAAACGAAGCAAACAATATGGATTACAGTAACCTTTTTTGAGATGAAGATTAGTACTAATCAAGATGCATCCAATCATCAAGTACAAGAACTGATTTGCTGAGAGATTAATGCAAAATCTTAACCTAAGCTTGGCTTGTTTAGTTGCAAGTGTGTGCTACTCAATAAAATGCATATGACCATAAGATTCAATGATTTTACCATGAACAGAACTTTGGAAATAAAACTACTATCCATTCCCTTGCATCCCCTCACCAAGTTTGCTAAATCATGGTATAACAGAATAAATACAAGGTGTGAAAACCTATTTGGTCATGATCTAAATAATAAAAAAAACATGACCTACACCAGTTAAATCCTAAAAATGTGTGTGACAATCTTTTGTGACTTGGTACAAGCAAAGACGTGTACAAACATCAAGCTTGATGATTCAACCATACTAAGAGCTTAAGAAATCGATTCTAATAGAAGCGAGTGAGGTATGAGATATAGGTCAGTGACCTAATTTTGTGTAGAGGGTCAAGTACTCATCAAGATGCATCCTCTCGCCAAGTTTCATGATTGCAGGTATAATAGGTATATAAACCTGGTCTAAATAGAAACATTGGAACAAAAATATAAACTAGCGTAGATATACAGAGCTAGCCCACTTGGACATTGCTATGAAACCCACATTGCACTCTGAAAAAAAGAACCAATGACATTCATATAAAGTGTACATAAGTATATGCTTTTATGTGTGGATGCCAATGTATTTAGTTGACAACTTACCTATACTTCATATAGGTGAGCTAAAATTGCATTAGGAAATATCTTGAACATAAAATGCTGTCAAGGTGAATAGATGGTTGGAAAGAATGGGTAACTTTTTTGGCCATTCTACATTCATTTTCAGGCAGATATGACTTGAACATACCTAACATTTCAACTTTATTACAAGTATAAAATATAACATTTCTGTCACACGCCGAGTCCAAGTTGGAATTACTTACTCAAAAAAGGAATTTAATTTTCACATTCCATCATATACTGGAATATATTTACCTCTCATGAAATCAGTCAGCCATCAGAGTCATTCCCTAACATGAGATCAAAGGTAGGAGCTGATTTTCTGATCAACTACTGTTTTCATACAAGACAGACAGCCCATTACTGAGCATGAAGATAATCAAAATACAAAAGTTGACCAAAATGTAACAGACAGACTGATGAACAAAAGACTTGTGGTCTTACAAAGATGCTATTTTGAACCTCAGGAATGCCAAATGCATTCCAAATAAAATATACTGTTCCTTGATGTATACTCCCCCCATTCGTCCATTGCATCCCAATCTCAAACAAGTTTTGAACTCTTTTCCTTTGATAACACCACCACAGAATGTTGACCAAAACATGATTAACACCTGTTTTAGGGGAGGCAAATCGAATAGCCAATGAAAGAAAGCTATCATTAAGAGATTATGCCTTAGCGTTAATAATGAATATTCATTTCATGCATTTATTATCAAAGTTTTTCATTTACCATAATGCAAATAATTTTTAAAAAAATAACTTTCATAACTTAACAGGATACATGACATATACTATATATGTAAACAAAATGCACTGAATGGCAGAATGCGCACAACATCTATTGCAGTTATATAGGGCCTTACTTGTTCCAATGCTCTTTGCTTTTATACAAGGCTGGGAACATGATTGGCAGAATGGCAGAAGCATTGTCACTGATCAAACTCAAGATGTACTCATTATTCCAAAAATACAAAGCTCTCTCTGCAACCTAAAAGAAAATTAACAAAAACATACAGAATAATTGAAGCAAAAAATAAAGAACATGTTAGCAAAACTACATCTACAACATTCACAAGCTGATGTTGGATTGCACAAATTCAACTAGAATTAGCAAGGGGTACTTTGAAAAGTACTCAGCTCAAAATAACTTGCTCATTAAGGCCTTAAAAAGAAACGTTTTTGCAGGTAAACCAAAATCAGAAGCAAGGCATTCAGAGGCCATGCACCTGTCAATGATGATGTTGAATGCTTGTAATCTAACTCCTTTAAAGAATCATAAAAACAAATAACAGCACATGTAATATGATGTTGATTTATACTTGATAAAAGCCAATTACCTGCCAATTTCAGATTTTTAAAACTAAAAAGCATTCAATGAATGCCCCCCCCCCTTTGTTTATTTTAAAAAACAAGTAATTTCTCTCACTGATTTAAAAATTTTAACCGGATTGTCAACTAGGGATCCCTAACACTGTAACCTTGTTAATGTTTAAAACCAGGAAGATTCTCAATGGCCTGCTCAGTCACTTTTCAGTTCTTGGAAAAATCCCTTCTCAATGAAAAGGGTGACATTTCTTGGAAAGCAACGGTAAAAAATTGTGTTGTCTGCATCCAATATTATTTAGTCTTAATATTTCTTTGAAAAAATGGAACAATATTTAAATGGCAAGCAAAGTAACTCTTATGTCAAGGAGTTCAAAGAAGTCACATAATCACATTAGAGCTTACTGAAGACAAATAACCAAATAACTACTTCTTGTCTGAAAACTGACTCACAAAAGCAAATATGGCTGACTTATTACTAAAGAAATTACTCCCATTTGGACTGTAACAGGAGGTAATAAATTTAGAAATAAAAAATTCAACAATGAAACAACAGACTATTGTGAATTTTATATCCATGATGCTTTTCAGTTTTAAAATTGGCATAATGGTACAAACTGCCAGGGGGTAGGGATATACTATAAAACGAGATAACCTTACACTATAAAAGAATTAATATCCTATCTGGGTCTATGAAACAATGTTCAATTCAAACTACATCAAATATGATGAACAGTTCTTAAGCCATGCTGCTTACAAGCATTTTATGAAGATATGAAGTTGATTGACAAATGTAGACAAGACAAAACACTTAATAATACACAGATCTATGAGACGATTATTTTACTGAAATCCATCAGAATTTGTTAAACGGTTTTTAGCTATGCTGGCCTCAAGCAAAATTCTGAGTATCTATTAGTATCTATGAACTGACAAGAAATTCATTGACAAATGGCACAACTCTATCCAAAACAGTAGATGGAACTAAATCTCTGGATGGCACATGTACATCCATGAGACATGTTCATACCATAATTCGATCATAATATGATGACTGGGTCTTGAGCTATGCTGGTTACAAACATCATCCCATGTACAGGAAAGTTAGATACATGCCATAACTCTTATCCAAAATGGAACTAGCAAGACAAAACCATAAAAGATACATCAGGTCGTAGAGACGATGTTAATATCAGATTGCTTTAGAAAACATTTAACATTCTGAAGCTATGCTGGTTACTAGCAGAATCCAATGAAAAGAAATTAACTGTTAAGAGCTTTATCTCTATTCAAACTGGTGCCTGGATGGTCTAAGATACATGCATTTACAGATCACTCACATCTTGCCTCTGTCATTTAAGTTCAAGTCTCAACTTGACCAATAGTTTTGTGAGAAAGCCTTTAAGGACCTGACCTTCCTCTGGATTGGTGATTCTTCCTGAGGTCTTGTCAGTCTTTTCCCTCCATCAAACATACTGGCTGCCATAAATGACCAATCTTGTGCAAAACAACATAAATAAATTTATAAAAAACACCATAACACACTCATTTAGAATTGTTTTGCATAACATGAAGATTGGGTTTCTTCCCTCTGGTTCAGTTTATTTGCATCAAGGAACAATTTTTGTTGTTGCAGTAATACAAGTTCTGCCAAGGGTATAGTGTGTTCTCTCCGGTACTTTATACCTCACAATAAAACACCACAATTTGCTTCACTACTCACAATGCAAGTATGGTTCAAGACACCATTAAACTGTTCTAGTTCTTTTAATGCTACTTAAATTATTTGCCATTCTTCAGCTCTTGCCTGTTTAAAACTAGTTATACAGCGGCAAGGTACTATTTTGTTTCTAGTTCATTATTATTACTAATTTTTGTAGGAGAATATATGTCTCTACATTTATGTTTCCTCACTTATAATGCAAGATATAGTTACGACTCTCATGAACACCATTATTAAGAGGACAAACTGAACCGCAATTCATCTTTTTAATATAAACTTAAAAAAACAATGGATATAAGATAAAGACAAGAATTTCAAAGTGTTTATGAAAGCTTAAAAAGAAAACAAACTTAAAAAAATATCTTGCCAATACAGCAAATAAAAAAGTAGAATATCTCTTCAACAAATATTATCTAAATCTAAAGGCTCTTTATGAATTTTATAAATGTATACCCAAAATAAGGATTTCAACGAAGCACATATTCATGCACATCTACAAGCTATTACAAATTATTTTATGCAAGTATTCATGTAAAAGAGGTTAATGGCAGTGTAATTCTTTTAACACATTTAACCTTCTTGAGTATTTACTGGTTAATAAATGCCAATTATTAATGAATAATGAATTCAGTGCCCGAGTTTATGTAAATCCACATGGAAGGGAGGGGAGATAAGGATTAACATAATAAAGCAATACTATTAAATTGTTTAAAGGAAAATAAGTTTGTGTAAACCAGCCAATGAAAAATAATCAACAAGAGTCACTGTGTGGGTTTGAGTCATGGGCTCAGACAATGTAGGTATATGAGAAAACTTGCCAGTAACTTCTCGTGGGTTGGTGGTTCTTTCCGGGGTTTTCCTGGGTTCTTCCTCCACCATTAATACTGGCTGCCATGTACAGCCTATCTTGTGCTGAAAAATGGCGTTAAACCCTATAACAACAACAACCACCAACAAATGCCATGGTTCCCATCCTTTTCTAACTATAAATTTCATGGTCTTTTCCAGAATGAAATTAATTTTTTCAAGGTTTACATAAGACCATTACTAAATGGAATTAAAGAACACTTTGGATTATAAAACATGCATTTTACAAATCTGAAGATCTTTCACTTTCAATACTCTCCAAAAATGGCAGAAAAGATGATAATGTACAAAACCACAAAATGAGTCACACGAAACAAATCTTGACTATATTTTTACAAATTGGCATTTAAAGCCATTTTAATGTACAGAATACAAATTCTAACTTAAGACTGCTGACCTGTATTTTGTTGCTAGATGGAAACAACATAATGTGCATAAATTATTATGTTTCCTTTCAACCCTTTACTTCTAAAGAATTCTTGAGCAATACATGTTCATGTTATACAAAGTAAACATTTCCTTTTACAGTATGAGAAGAAGAAAAAAACAAATGCAAAGTATTATAAGCTTATCTTGCAATGAAAAACCCTGAATTTATGTGCCAATAAAACCTCAAACAAGATTTTCTAACCAACCTAAATTCTTTAAGATGATTTGGTTTAAAAAATTCCATCATTTAAAGACATTTACAAAAGAGTTGAGTTAAAAGAACTTCAAAATTATATATTGTTATAAAAACAAGGACCGACTTTTCTCTAAAATCAACTCGTCTTCTTGTAGTTCAATAAACTGATCCCCAAACCTGTATTGATACGTGATCTAGTTTCTTAACATATAACATTTAAAATCTGAAACCAATGCTTCAAGCTACATGGCATTGTGTATTAGTTTCGCACCAAAGTTCAAGTCCAAGATTAAAAAATTTTCTAATCCAGGTTTCCTCCAAATATACCAACCCCACTTTTCACATTTGGAGATTTAGGATGGAGTGTGGGTTCAAAGCAATTACATATAAAAAATTTGGACTCTGCCACCACCTTACGTAAAATAGCTTATCAGCGGGCCTAGCAAATTAAAACCATGTTTTATCGACCTATACCTGCATGAAATCAATAGGAAAATAATTTATTTTCTCAAAAATGATAAGTATTAAAACTGCATGTCTTTAATCTGCTGATATACAAGACGAAACTCTGCATAGATGAAACCTGACCCAGTACTCGCCATTTACTAGTCACATGACTTAATAAATCTCAAATGTGGACATTGGAAATCTAATGGTTATGTGATATCAACAACACACATTTCTAATGTTGTTGTACAGAAATTCAATTATATTAAATGAAAGTCTGATACCTTTTGTAAACACCAGAAAGAACATATAATTCTCAACATATTTATTTTGAGAACGACAAGATGCTTAGTCAGTCTGACTCTCAAACAGAATAGTCGTCTGTTACCGGTTTAGTATGCTCAAATGCAGAGAGCAATGTAGTAGTCATGTGATACAACAAAGCTCTGGGAGTTGATCTCTGAATTAATATAGAGAATTTTGTGCTCTTCTGTTTTTGTATTTTTACTACAACCAGGATATTTTTTTTCTTTCAATATTTTAAAATTACAGTCGTGAGATTCTGTGTGCTTGTGCAATTAGCCTTCAAAATTGATTGTACCAGCTCAACTTCATTAATGCATTAGTTTTATCGTCCTTCAGCAGATTAAAGAATTACGAATTTTAATACTCACAATTTCTGAGAGAATAAAAAAACAACATTTTCATATGGATTTCAAGCAGGTATAACTCGATTTAAAAACATTTAAGTTGCTAGCCCATCCGCTAAGCAGCAATACTCTAACGCCATCATGTTGGCCTCTTGTGATGCTAGACTGGTTTTCATACCTTCCACATAAAAAAAAGATAGATATCAGCCTGTCTGTGAAACAAGCACACAAATGATACATACTGCAACCTCCTAATATTCTGTTATAACTAAATACATGTAACTCATGATCAGTTCAGTTATGACTCGTTTACTTAATTGTTTCGGGCATTAAGTTGTGGAGGAAAATTATTGGGGTTTTCCCAATGTCAATATTTGCAAATTTCAAAGACATTTCACAGTCAGGAAAAAAATATAATTTCTCCTGACTTTTTTTCCCTGATTTCCCAGTAGCCTGGGAACCTTGAAATACAGATTGTCAGATTATGGCTTTAAAACTGATTACGAGATAAAAGGCATTCAACTGTCTCTGCAAAGATAAATGATAAGGTCTCTCCTATGAGGCTATGTGCAATCCAAGATCAATTTGTCAGTCGTGAACATAGAACAGATTTAATACACAAGTTAGCATCCTGATCTGGCCTGCTGCAATGCATGCAATTTCCTGAAAAAAGAACCAGTGATCATTAGCATGCTGCAACCCATTCCTACATCAGAATAACAATCATCTACATATTATAGCAAGTTTATCTGGTATCTGACAATATGGAGGGCAGTTTTAAACTCAAATGCCTGGGATGGGAATGGGAATCTGGCAATAGTAAATAGGCAGTCAGACAGAAATTAAAAAAAAGAAAACACAAAACAACACTCATGAATAATAGGAGGAAGCTTCCTACCTGGTAAAGTGTACAAATTTATGTCCAGTTTCAATTGCGCAATGGTTCAAAAGGGAGTTCGTTGTAATTCTTCAGGATAGACAAATCTTATGCATACAGACAAAAGTGGGGTGGGTGTAGATATGTTAGGTATTTGTGTGTTGGTAATGCTGCCATATATTCTTGGTCTTGCTCTTGTTGACTTTTAAGTGCTCATTAATTATCCACTGACATTTTTTAAATATACAATTCCCACTACACTTACCGAATTACAGCGCTTTTTAAATTATTAATTGATTAAAGTACTATTTGTGTATTCAAATAAATATTGTCCCTTCTGTCATCTCGGCCTCAAAATATATTAAATCATCTTCACTGTAGGTGTGCCTTCAACCTGGAAAATATGTTACACTAGTGGCCTTCAAAGATTTACATTGCAACTAGGCACATTACCATAAAACTGTTTTTATTGCCAACTTTGGCCAATACTAGCACCATCCTAGACCTAGATGGACATGCAATAAAGAAAGTAGTCTATAATTTTGATATTCCCACTCCACCACAAAAAAGTGCACCAAGTGGGCTCAAGGCAGACAAGATTTGGAGGACATAGGACAAATATGAGGGAACCCCAAAATCCGGTACTCCATGTGAAACACTGATGCTTGTGAATTTGTTCCCAAAGAATTTGAAAAGCACAAATAAACATGGCAACAAGTCATAGAAGGCACAGCAGCTTATTTTAGAACAGAAATTTGGTTGTAGATTCTTTCTTACACAGAATAATATGGGGAAAAAATTCTAAACAAAGAAGGAATTAAAAAACAATAGTGCACAATTTCGAGGAGCAAGTTTTGTGCATTAGGTTTATTTAGGGGCAAAATATTTTTGGAAAGTTAGTGTGACTCACAGTCATGCATCCTATAATAGAACCCAAGCTGCGCAAGAAATAACCATCATGTCTGCTGCACTTGCTCACTCAGTAAACAAACCTTGCTACAAAGATCAGTGTATAGCCAGATACATGTTTACAACATTATTCTAAACTTGTGTTCCATTTCCCAATTATACAGCAAGTCAGGCAAGTCATCAATACACTTGATTTTATCAACTCTGGCCATGCAGCAGTAATAGTAAACAAATTGAGAATATCCAACTATTTCACACTGAATAATATATGAGCAAAGATAACAACTTTTATACTCGGTATTTAGAGGCTGTTGGAAATGAATCAATTGAAACTAATAACAAGTCCCTTGCCATCATATATCAAAAGTGACAGCTGATGCAAAAACATTTAAAGAATACCAAAAAATAGAGGAGAAAACAAACTGATCTAACCATAAAAATAGTAATAATAGATAAAAAGGATGGATTTTAAATCACTGAATTAAATGGCAAGATTTAAATTTTTTAGAATCCTGCAGTAATTTAAAGGAATTTAATGTAAATGTTTTTATGGCAAAGTAACAAATTCACAGAAGCTGATACAATAATGGGCATGGTTGCAAAAGTGTAAGAAAGGCCCAATAAATACAAAACCCCAAGAACCCAATTTCATTTGCCTCACATCATATCTTAAGTATGGCACACAAGATGTGAAACAAAAAAGCATCTGCAGACAACATATGTTGATTGATCACATACACTAGCACAGACTAGCTTCATTACATCATGTCATAAAAACGGAACATTAACCCATATGACATTCACAACATTCGGTACATGAAATTGACATCTACCCATGTCACACAGAAATATGCACTAATTTAAAGTCTCTGCAGTTATGTGATAAACAGAATCTCAAAACACATCTTTGTCAAACATGAAATGTGTGCTATTTACTGAATAAATACAATTTGCAAGTCAATGCAAGCTGCTTATGGCATATCTAATTATTAAAACTTGTTTCCCAGAAATTTCATACTGAATTAATAGTCCTCTTTATATGCTCCTTTCCATCAAAAGGCCCATTTTGTAATGGAGCTTACAAGTAAACATAAAATGAAAGATGCTGATAAAGAAACCATGCAAGCTCAGATATAGAATGGGTTGCAGCTGGACAGGGGTTGGTGTACAATTTGTAGGGCTTACTTGTTCCAGTGTTGTTTAGTCTTATAGAGGGCAGGGAACATGAGGGGAAGAATGATGTTAACATTATCACTGATGAGACTAAGGATGTACTCGTTATTCCAGTAGTACAGTGCACGCTCAGCCACCTGAAAATCATCAGAAAATATTATCTATGCACAAATCTTATAATTAGATTACCAGTTACAACTGAAAACATTATGATGTTCCTAAAAATAGAACAAAGGTTCATTATATATAAAAAGAGAAATATAAAAAGATAAAGGAATCCTAAATATATTGTTATATAAAACATAACAAACAAAATGGTTCATCGTTGAAATAAACAGATGTATTGTAATCAACTCCCTATTAAAGAATTGGTTAAACAGTTTGTGTTGGCATGGGGTACAAACTATTTAGCTATAGGTGTCATTTTTTTAGAATCTATCACATATAATTTAAAATGGTAATTGTTTTGATCTATTTCACTTATCATTAAATACTATTCCTTGTGAGATCATTATATACTCGCCCCCAGAAATAAAGCTGACAAACTTTTTAATTTAATTTGTGGGGTGAAACAATAAATGGGCTGCATATTAAAAAAAATGTACTACACTGAATTAGTAATGGAAGTTTTGCTATTGTCAGTGTGGGCTTGATGCCATTTTTCAGCACAGAATAGGCTATACATGTTGGCGAGTACAAGTGGTGAAAGAAGAACCAGAAATCCCCCAGGGAAGAACTACTGAAAGCTTCTGGCAAGCTTTCTCATATACCCACATAAACCAAGCCGGAGACTCAAACCAGATGCGGACAGAAGTGAGATGGTAGTGATCGGCAAAGGCAAGTGCTTTAGACTACTCGGACATCCAGGCCCTGAGGAAGTTTTGTAATGACAACTATGAAGCTTATTACTCAACAATCAGGAAAGAACAGACATTGGTAAAACTACACTACCACTGTATTAAATTTTATAACAATATTTAAGATCCATAAATGTGCTTACATGACCACATTCAGATATGATTGAGAGGACTCGTTTCTACTCGAGTTGTTTTCCAAATGGCAACTCAATCACAGATATAATGTCACTTAGGTAATAGATACATATTGTTTCATTTGAATGACTACTTACAAGAAATCTTATAAGAGATGGTCACTGATACCAAATACATGTGCACAAGAGATCCTGTAACTGTATGAAAACAATGATAACAAAGAATCTTGAATACTAAACTGATAATTAAAGTTCATAATTGCTGTAATTATTTTGAGACTCCCACAAATCATCAACATGTATAATACAATATATTTATATACCTGGTCCATATTCAAAGTACTTTATTAACTCATGTTTTTTATTTTCCCATTGTAAATGTATTTCATATCACATGTTGAAAGAAGATATTATAAAGAAAAAGTTATTTTGTAAAAAAGATTTTATTTAATTGGTTCATTGAGACCAAGACTTCTAAGTTGAGTTGATCACTGCTTTTGAAACAACAAACTTTCACCATTTTTATTTCATATTCTAAAATTTACATCTGAAAAGCTGATTTTACTAACTGTCAAGTTCATCAAGTATTGCAACTATTTTCCTAAAACATTTGAGTGTTGCCGAATTTATATGGTACCAATTTTTGTGTAGTTCTACAATTCTGTCAAAGACATAAGCAGGAATTTAATTACCACACATATTTGCATACAACTTGAATCAACATTCTCAGCACACCTTAAATAATGATATTCAACCAAATTTCATCTCAATGAAAATGTGTGTGCGATTTGGATTTTTAATGGAGCTTTAAAATAAATTCAGTCGCTATGATGTCTGCAGTGTGGCAGTTATAGTGATGTCTAGCACTGGGGTATCATGCCGCAGACATATAGCATGATGTTCCACCCAGCCACAATATCCTGGCACCAGGAAAACCAGTCCCAACAACAGTCTCTTAATGCTGAGCGCCAAGTGAGACAGCTGTTAGTACCATCAATGAAAAGGTCATTTACGTCAAATTGTAGGCAGTACTTTGACACTCAACAACTTTCAGTCAATGAAAATGTCACTTAAGTCTTGTGTAATCATCATAATTAACGAGAGGACACATTGTATTTACAAAAAGCAATGATTTATTACACAAATGTTTTTGTGTACATGTGAAGGCTGTTGAAACCAACTGGAATAATGTTAACAATCTATTAGATGTCGGGCATCTTGAAGATAAATGCAGTTTATACAGAATGATGAGCAACTTTGTTAGAAAAAGCATGCTATTGATAATTATTCTCAATGTAATTATAAAAAGTGTAGTACCCAGCCCCTACCTCCAACCTCGTTTTCTCTCGATGTCACATGGGGATGGCATTACTTATTTTTTTAAGGTATCTTGGTAACTCAAGCCCTTGTTTATATTGCAGTTTTATGTGTGTGGACCTTGTTTTGCACTAGTTAAGGACGGAGTGGTGTACAATGCTTTCAAGCGGTATATATGGTCAATAAGGACATATGGCATTCTGATATCATCCAATCATTTCAAACCATGACATCATTCAACCGGACATATATATTTAAGTGCAACTGATATGAAATTAAGAATTAAGTTTAGGTAAAGGAAAAAACATTGTAACTGATGCCAATTGCAAATCAGAGCATACAACAAACAGATCACTGTGTGTGCACTGTCTGGACTCGCTGTTTTAACACTGCAGACTTACAAGCTTGTTGTCAACAGGCCAAAACTGTCCACCTTAAATATCAGACAAAGCACATGCAATAACCTGCAAGAACAGAATTCCAGGAGACAAAACTATTGAAAATATTAGCATCTAGATGACCAGACTTACCTGAAAATGTGGACTTGAAACACACTTGGCTAGCTGCTTAAATAATGGGCACATGACCTTCGTGAATTCTGCGGGTTCTATTACATCTAAAATCTCTTCCAATTCATTTAAAAACATAACCTGTTAGAAAAAAAAAACATTTGACTGTCTTATCAAAGAAGTATAAAGCAAAATATGTTTAATACATGCATACTAAAATCATTCAGCCTGTAACCTCTGAATGATGTACCCTCCCGGTCTGTGATTTTTTTCATGGTAAATGGTAATAGTCCCCAAATAAATGTTCACTTTTAGGCCTGAAAAAGTTGTATTTTCCAAAGCCAGTAGATTGTATTTTACTTAAATTTAAACATGTCTATTTTTGTTTAAATACTCCACTGACGACCACAAATCATACCCCCACTTCTCTCTCACTCTCATCCCCTTTCTGACTTTAATTTCAGATTCTTTCTAATGCATATGAATTAGTTCTTGCTTTGTTAATAAAATATTTTATGTTATGAGCATGTATTATGTTTAAGCTAATTTTCAACTACATATCAAATAGTGATGCAAGGACTGATTATGCAGCATTCACCATTATTTTACTCCACACGAACATAAAATACCGTGTTTGAAAATTAACATATCTGAGAAAAAGATCTTAATGTTTAAGCTGCTACCACCACATCAAAAAAAAAAAAAAAAAAAAATACTCCCTAAAAGGAACTGACTGAAAAGGCTTTCCAGGAATTGAATAATATACCATTTCTTACTGTTTACTGCTGATTATTGAAACAATCTCTCATACACTTCTGCGACAAAAAGATTTTCAAATTAGTTACTGATGTGGAAATATTGAATATCAACAAATAGAACCGTTTTTATTTAGGACCAAGATAGGTATAAGACTGACAGGGGAAATAACCGTTTCTGGCTTCCAGTATTCTGATGCCGTTTTGGTTCAAGAACAGTGGTCTGCTGTTACTGCATATATTGAGATAAATTTGGATCATTTTAATGTAAAATCATTGGAACCCAACAAAATACATATCCAGATACTTGTTTATTGTATTAAGCGGCCCATGGAAGAAAAAATAAGTATTTTTGCAAAGCGTTGAAAATTTTAAGTTTTATTTTCATACATTAAGATGATAGTAATACTAATAAACATGGTAGGTCTTAAGCTTCCAACAATTTGAAATATATCCATGTATGTTTCATACTTCAGAGTAACCTCTATTTACCGTATGAAGTCTCAATTCAGGAGTCCTATCTGGTCGTTTCAGTCAATTCTGCAATGACCGGTGTGTAGGCCTAAAATATTTAGCACATTGACCCCTTTGTCGGTCAACGGCGTTAGTGTACAAAACTCAATTTAATAACTTCTAAAACATTCCCAGAAGATTATACACTGTAAAAGCTGGAGATGGAATTCTCTTTATTAGCCAATCAAAACTATTGTTTCAAAGGAAATGTGATTCTTTGGTTGACACAAATTGCAATTTAAACTGCTTTATCAGGGGTAACCAAACCATTAATATGTGGTGTAGTCTGAAGGGCTACCAAAAAGGAAACTGGTAGCCCACACTTTTCAATGGATAAACATTTCCATTTAAGACACCATTAAAAACATGTAGAGAGATATATTTGCCAGGTGGTAAAGGACCGAGAGAAAAAAAAAACACAAACAAACAAGCACTCCAAGTACAAAAAATAGTTCATATAATTTAAAACCTTATTCTTTGTAGTTTGAATATGACATTGAAATGATAAAGTTGTTTTACCTTATGGCTACAAAAAGTACACATCTTGAAACTGAAATCCATTTAAAACCTTTTGCAAACTAAGACACAAAAAATAACTACCACAATTTATAGAATCAATGAAAATAAAATGTTATGCCTGGATAGAAAGGCATATGACTGTACAGCTTCGTCTGTTTCAGATCTGTCCATATTAAAACTATATAAACAAAATTATTAAAAAATACTGATTCTTCAAATTTCAGGTAAAACTTGAATAAAATGTATGCTATTTCTTTCTGAAATGATGAACAAAATAAGACCAAATGTTATCAGCCATATTTGTTTCATACTGTTAAATAAAGATAACCACCATGCTTGCTAATCCTTGATCTTCAACCAACTGAAATGGCACAAAATAGAATCTAAAAACCTCGACCACTTGATTGTAGTTGCACTGTAACTAAAGCAGTCAGACTTTTTTTTATCTGTGTAACTGGGTCAATATGGTTTTCCAATTAAGTGAGACATTCTAATGAAATTGGGCCTTAAGTTATGGGTACACACATCACAGCAGTAAGACTACAACCAACGTCTTACATTAGGACTAGTTTATATTTACTACAAAATAAATCCAGCCCAATAAGCATGCATACTTTGGAACCTTACAGTTAACTAGTCTAAAAACAAAATTTGGTAGTCCCAGGTGCACACACTATCGATCTGTCTACTCCTTTTATGTTCTTTAGGAAAATGCGCCTTACATTAAACTTTCAAGGTTCATGCAACAATCTAAAGGGTTATGTAAATCAACAAATATTAAGCAAGCAATTTCAGGAAATGAGCGTGCAATCCAACAATCAAAGTGTATATTTACTACAATTATGTGATGAAAATATATGTTCTGCATAAACTAAGATTTCTAACTGAACTAATGAAAGCTTGTAACTTGGGACTGATACTAGCAGCCGCATATAAGTAACATTTTACTGACGATGTTATACCAGCAACTGAATCAAGGAACTTTGTGAATGTTACTAAAATTAATTGTTCCAACTTATCTTTATGCTGACAAATGCAAGAATATATATATATATATATAGCAATTCTTACCACATATACTGACTTATAAGTCAAAGACAAACTGCTAACAACAAAGATCTTATTCTGCCATAACATAATGCACCTCCTGGTTGGGGTCTATGGTTTTTGTTCTGTTGATTACTACTAACTTGCTGAAACTTTAATGATGCTTAAGAACCGTAATTTACCATATTAATGCCTTTATTTTTTACACATCAAACAACAACATCAAAACTTCTCTTCACTAACAAACAGTGATCACTTTTCGTATTGAAGTCTACAAATTCAAAATTTTATGTCATGAATAACTTGAAAAGGAATATTTGTACTCCAGAATGTACCTTGAGAAATACTCTGAAATACATGAAAGACTGGGTTAAATTAAGATATTTAAAACCATTCAGAGCATATTTTTATCTTCCAATTTTTTCAATGGAATGGTACAAACATGAAATAATGAATGAAATAATTAAAGAATGAAATGCTTACCTCCTTTGGACTATGAACCTTGGGCCAAAACTTCAACAAGCCCATTATTACCTGAAAGAAAATTTTCTATTAGAAATATATATTTAACATATTAGTAAGAAAAAAATATAACTTTTTTATAAAAATTTCTTCAAAGAGTATTACACACTACTGTCCAAAAAGAATGAAGGCTATTTATTTGTAAACCCAGTGTTGGAACTACCTATGATATAGATCAGCAATATGATTTTCAAATCAACAACTGTAGCAGTCACCCTAGATATACGGCACTGGATATCTGTGGGGGGCAGAGTTTTAATTTTGGACATAAAATAAATCATTCAAGGTCTGTTGGTAAAATCCCTATGCTGACAGTACTCGTTCAATCCTGGAAGAGTAACAATAACAAGAGTTGCAAGATGGCCACAGTCATACTTGATATCAGAGCAGCATAATTTTGGTTCAAGAACAGCATGATATCATAATTAGTCCTCTGGTAAAAAGCATATGTCAATATCACTTTATAACTTGGAGGAAAAGCAATAACATTTTAAAGATGGCTGCTGAGGTTGCCATATTGGCCACCTGATTGGCAACATTTTCATTTAGGGCCAACAACATTACAAAATTTCTTGTAAAATCCCAATGTCAATGTCTTTTTATCTAAAAGAAATGTAGCTGTAACACGATTTTTAACAAACAGCAATACTGGATATCAGGTTGCCGCAATTATCATTTAAATTTTCTTTTTGTTGGTTTAATGCCATTTTTCAGCACATCATTATTCATATATTAGACTATACATATCAGCCAGTATATTTTATAAAGGAAGAATCCGAGAAGAACCACAGACCCACAGAAAGTTACAAGCAAGTTTTCTCAGATGAACACTTGCTGTTCAGGAGGAGTAGCAACAACAAACTTTTCAAGATGGTCACCACTATGGCCCAAGGCTCAGGAAAACCACTCATCCAATCATCCTGATTAGGTAAAACTTGACGATGCTGAGTAAATTTTACTACATGCTTGTCCCTGGGCCAATTAGATGCAGTCAAACACAGAGAATAAATAATTAAAGCATTTTCTACCCTTTAAAAGGAACAAGATTGAACAACAATTAACATTTGGTAAATTTACCACTTATTTTAAAGTCTAGAATATATCACAAAAGGAAATGGGTAATTATTATGATAATTTTGCAGTTTCACACCTAACATCCCATTCCTTAATGGTATTCACAATTACTGTGATTTCTCAGTAATTTATGTGTCAATTTAATGCAGAGAATGTTTCCCTTTCATTGAGCTATTATACCGCTTTATGAGTCAGATCTCGGGGACACTGAGACATGAATATAACAATTCTTACGAGTTTTCATCTGGTATGGTAATGTTACAGTTACACCAGGTAGCCAGTATTTTTAAGAATTAAGTTTTATTGAAGCTAACGAGAAAATCCCAGCAGATATTTCTCAAGGTATGCAATTGTTTAACAAAGAAAAATGTTGCCAACGTACATTTTTACACGTGTATTTTAAATGTCTCAGGCAATTCCCATCAACTCCTATAACTACTGTTGTAATCTATTTATAGGCAGATAATGTTGAGACAACACCTGGTTGAAATTGAGCTGTTGTAAGGTTTTTTTTTTTTTTTTTTTTATGGTTTAACGCCATTTTTCAGCACAATATATAGGCTATACATGGCGGCCAGTATTAGTGGTGGAGGAAGAAACCGGAAAAACCCCGGAAAGAACCACCGACCCACGAGAAGCTACTGGCAAGCTTTCTCACTTAACTACATTAGCCGAATCTTAGACTCGAACCCACGCAGACAGAGGTGAGATGGCAGTGGTCCGTAACGGACAGCGCTTTAGACCACTCGGCCACTCGGGGCCCCCTGTTGTAAGGTAATATTCTAGCTGATTTGACCAATCAGCAATCTTCCTTTTATGGCACATGTGTATAGCGGTCTATGACCCAACCTCCAGAAGAAGCAGCAATAACAATTCCCAAAAGGCTCCTGTGGTGGCCATCCTGGATATCCAAGTGAAAGCATTGTTTTATAGACATCACAATGACTATTCTGATAAAAACCTCATATTGATTGGATTTTCTATTCAGGACAGCAATAAGATTCTGGAGATGGCTACTACGGCGGCCATACAGGAAGTCAGATCTACACAATTTTCATTTAGGACCAACTAGACATGGTAAGAAGTCCTTATAATGAAAATAACAAGTCGGTTTGACCACCCATTCTGGAAAGCAGCAAAAGCTAGATTTTCAAGACATCCAAGCAGCATGATTTTTATTTAGAACAAATCAGACCCTGGGATGACTCTGTATAAATTTTCATTGCAATCCTCCAAGTAATTTAGGAGTAGTAGTAGTGATAACAAACTTGCAACTATGGAAAACTGGATACTTGACACCAGACCCATCTATAAGCACTTCTTGTCTATGACCAGTGCTAAAATGAACTTAATGCATCTCAAGTACTTTGTAACATAATGCACATGTTATTCTGTAATGTCATCAAACGGCTTATCAGCGGACCAATATCTAAACTTTACCGTTTATAGGTCTTTTTGTTGACTACTGTAACAGATGTAAATCTTGGGACATGAAACAATAATTTTTTCCATGTCCTAAGACATAGCCATGTTAAAAAAGTAACTTTCGGTGACCCAACAATTATTAAACTGTTATAAAGTACAATCATTGATTTAAAAGAGAAAAGTTCATATTCGTCTGCAAAGGGTGACTCGTCGTCAGTATAATTTACATCTTGAGAAAACAATATGGCTATTTTGAGTACATGAAGACAGAATCAGTGTGAAATACACTTGTATATTGACAAATTACATTCTAGTTACCTTTGTGTAATAAAATCCACAATAAAATATTGCATCGATCACATCCTGATTCGGAAAACAGTACGATATTCAATGTCGGCATTAGCACATGGTTAGATAGTTGTTATTTACATGCTTCATGTACATGTACTTAAATCGTCTTCAAATGAAGCAGTCTTTTGCTTCTTCCTTTGGGGAGCACAGTTAACTTCAACATAGTCTTTTTTATAGACTCAACAGCATCATCCTTTCTGAATGGGTGTTATTTTTAAGCGACAAAATTTCACAGACCTCTTTGCAAGATGTTCAGTCCTCAACTTCCTTAACAGCCAGATATTAAGTTTCCAGAGATTGTAAATTTAATTTGCGTTTTTCACTGCTGTTGGTAGCCATCATAAATGTAAATAAAGTTAAAAACGAAACTTTCACAGCAAAATAAACTTGTTTTAATCACCGATCACTTTTAAAGGTCTCGGAGAAGCATA
Organism: Unio delphinus; assembly: GCA_029339505.1. Classification (NCBI taxonomy): domain Eukaryota; kingdom Metazoa; phylum Mollusca; class Bivalvia; order Unionida; family Unionidae; genus Unio; species Unio delphinus. Next base: position 1,949,146 of record JAQISU010000169.1, on the reverse strand, counting down.
GTCATGCGTATTTGGACGCATTTTTTATATCTGTGATTCAGACAATAACGTATACAGGAGTCCTCAGTATGCATCAATTTGCTGGACGGCAAATTTAAGGGCTTGCTAGTCCTGCTTCGACCACCTGTTGAGTGGGAAAATGTGTTGATCATTTTAGCTGTTTACAATCAGAAAATTCAGTGGGTGAAAGACCAACATATGTACATGTTGTCATTATAAGAGTACATCTGAAGAACAAATACCCACAAGATAGGCGGCAAGATCAAAGACTTGACTAGCTGCAGAGTGATGACAAAATGTGCTGATATTGACAATGACTGATTTCAGAGGTAGAATGACCCATTGATGTACTTGTGTATAAGTGTACATCAAATGAATAACTTGCGCATTCATTATTGTTTTCATTTCCAAGTGTAGCAATCTAAGTAGTGCTTGTGACCTCAAAATCAAGACATGTTGAGAGTTAGACAAAATACTGTTTGCAAATTTTAAGAAGGGTTAAACGGTAATTGGAGAATATTGTAATGAAATTCAATAGTGTAAAAAGTTGCTAGAACTGCCATTTCATGTGGAACACTATGTATGATGCCTAACTTAGTGCTTGGAATAAGACCTCATCTTGACCTGACAATTCACTCTCACTCTAATGGACAAACAAGGGCTAAATGTCAGTGCTGTAAAGAAGTTTGAAAATTAAACTTGATGGCAATCAGCAGTTTCTACTCGTCTGGAAATATACAGATGTACTAGATGTATTGCAAGGATTCGATTCATGTTTGAATTTTTTTTTTTTTTTTAAAAAAAAGACTGGTTGTGGCACATTTTATTCACATTTTCAATTTGTACACAAATTCATTCAGCTCATTACATACACTTTGTGTTAAGAGGTAAGGAGACATGGGGAAATCAGTTCACAGGAGTACAGGGCAGGAAAATGTGACAAGTTTACTATATTTACTTTTAAAAATAGTTCCATTTCCAAATACATTATGATAAGACTCACTGGTTCAGTAAGATTGGGGTCCTTCTCTAGGAATTGTACCACACAGTAGGCCAGCTGCGGGTGGTACACACTGAGTGACTTAACCTTGTGCAGGGGAAGAAGGACCTTCAACAGGAATACTTTGTGCTCTTCTTTCAATGGTAGAGCAAATCCATTGATAATACTGAAATTAATAACAGTGTTTAAGTCTTAAAAAAATAAATAAAACTAAATAAAAAGAGTAATTCCGCTTTTCAAAAACCAGCCCCTACCCCATCATTCCTTTACGTCACATAATGGAATAATGTCAATCACTAAGTTTCTATCAGCAAAATATGTACAAATGTTATACATAAAAGTGTATGAAAAAATAAGAGGCAGTTACTTGATGTAAATCTGATTTCATCATTTGTACTTAACTAACAATATTCATGGTGATCTTAATACGTTAAAACATGTATAACCCCATCTTTTATTAAAGCATCTTGATAAATGTTTTGCTGTGATTCTCTCTTAAATGATTAACTCATATCACATATACGAAAGAAAAATCCACAAAGAACAAACTTTACTACAGCAGCACATGTAAGTTATCATTATCCAGGACAGATCAGTGTTATTGAGCTGTCCTTGAACTGGTGAGCAAAAAACACCTGCACAACACACGATTTCCACTTTTTAAAACTATAGTGCTGCAAATATTTCAGTTGATTTGCAAAAATGTTTTCATATCATAAAAGAAGCTTTGGTCACACACCTTGTGCAAAAATCTGGCACAGGCAGGCAGTTTAATTGCGAATGACACAATTTAAATTTTACACACACAACAACAAAAAACTGCTGGCAAAATATACAAAGAAACAATTCAAAGGTAAATTTTTTTAATGAAAAAAATGATATGATGCCTGGGTAGTTTTTGATTAAAACAAGCTCTTTAAAGTGTCTACTAAAAAAATCTTTCCAAGTAAAATTCTCACTATATACATACACACAATACTGACTGCCAACAATAATAAAATGAAATGGAGGCAAGACTCCAGCACCTTACTACATACAAGTTATAAATACAGATTAGATTTGAAATTCCAGTAATTCTGTAGCTGTTAGGCAAGCTTTATTCTCTTCTATGGGGTATTAAATATATCACCATGTAACAACTGGTTCCATAACTTTAAAACAAGCAGTCTAATGTGTTTATTATGCCATGTTCTTTCTGATTTGAAATAAAGACAGTCAAACCTGTCAATAGTGGGACAAAGGTGACCTCTGTACACAGGTTCACCATGTAAAATTGCTTTTTGAACAAATACCTTGCAGCAAATAATGTCTTAGTTATTACTACTACTACTACTACTATTATTGTTATTATTATCAAATTATTAATTTGTGACCCATTCAACAAAATAAAAAAATATGCAAATATGTCATTCTCCCCCCAAATTTATGTTCAACACAAGATTACTGTATCTGGCTCACTTTAATCCATACATAAATTAAATCATCACAAACTTAAAATAATCAGTGATCTTAGATTTTGGGCACCAAGATTAAATATTTTTCACAACTGATTGTCCACTTACACGTGACTGCAAAACAAGTACAGACTCTTTTGTCAGTCTCCTGTAAGGATAAAAACTGTCTCACTTTCGAATACAACATACTGAAACCTTCAAATGAGACTAATGGTGTGACTGATGAAATAAAGGAACTACAAGTGCGATATGAAATGGTTATAACACTCAATGTCTATAAAGCTCTCCTTCAAGTAACTTCTATTTGACTCCATGTGCTTTTGTAAACATTAACATCTAAAAATATAATTCTGGCCAAGTGTTCCTGGTCTCTTTAAAACGATTGTTTGGCAATCATTTATCTTTACATTTCAACTTGTAATCTCCCAAAATGTAAAATATTAGCTTTTAAACAGTACTGTATAGCCAGCATTGTGCTGACATACCATGAAACCACCTAGGTAACTACCTACCCCCAGACCCACCTACCTGTGCCACAGCATAAAAGAAACAAAAACAATAAAAAGGACCATACATTATTATTATATTAGAGTTGATGTACCATGACAAGTAAATAACACCAGAAATTGTTGTTTTTTTTAATTATTATTATTATATGGTCTAGAATCACTATTCATACAATCTGCACAAGAAACTAAATCACTATCCACAAACAGAAGCCAGATTTTACTGGGTGAACATCACAGGCTCCCAGTAACATGTGGAGTGGCTGCCAGCAGTACTAACACATAGTTCATGTATCAACAATTACTTTGATTAGCCACTACAAACAAGCACACAGGCAAGCATGCATCATGCAGTCCACTAATCTAATTCTTATACTGATTCATATGTGCAACACAAGGTTAACCTCTTAAGGGTAATATATCACAATATACAATGTGCAGTATAACACACAGTTAACATGTTACAGGTAACATCACAACATACAATACATAATCATTAGTATTAAAATGTTCCCATTGAATAAATATATTTCCTATTTTCAACTGTATTACTGTGACGCATATAGATCTAGCATGGATGAATCTGTGTGTATGTGTAATTTGGATTTTTAACTTGGCTTAAACCATTTTTCAGTCATATTGCTACAATGTCTGTAGTGTGGCAGTTAATAGTCATGTCTAGCACTGGGGCATCATGTCACAGACATGTAGCATGATGTCCCACCCAGACACATTATCCTGACACTAGGCCAGCCAGTCCTAACACTAACCTCTTAATACTGAGTGCCAAGCGAGGCAGCTGTTTTTGTAAGTCTTTGGATGAATCTGTAATATTAACACAAATACTAGAGTTCACATTAGTATAGCATAAAATGTAGGTCACAGTGACCTTTTGATTTATGGGTACAACAGTAACATGTCTGTGACATGATGCACCAGTGCTAGACACAGATTCATCCATGCTAGATCTATATGCGTCATAGTAATACATTTGTCTAATTGTCAAGTTTTGCAAGTGGAACACAGCATCCAATAAATGGACTTTAAATGCAAAATTCACCTTCAAACATGAAATATAGGTCAGAAGGACCTCTTTTTCAAGAATGAAGAATTTATCAAGATCCATACAATCATCAAGGTTCTCATGGTTCTTGGTAGGACAGTAAACACATAGCAAGCCATAAGCTTGTGGTCATGACCTAATGCAAAAGATGACATGAAGGTCACAATCTGAATTTTTTGCTTTAAGAGAAGTAGTAGTAGCAGTTGCAATTTCATGACTCTAGTGTGAACAGTGCCTTAGAAATGAGAATCCAACACAAAATTGAACTGCAAACAGTGAAGCATAAAATATAAACCATACTAACAAACTAACATGAAGCAGTGCTCATCAACCTTTGTCCAATGCATGTCCTTACCCCGTGATCCACGACTTTTATACTAAAGATATTGTCTATTAAAATAAACATAAAAAGGACAAGTCATACGATATGATGCCAGCATTGGATACTGGGTCTAATAACTCCCTGGATACTTGCCTCTGGGTCAGGGTCATAACTCTAAAATTGTACCCTCAAGTTATAAGTACATATCAACTTTACTGGCATTAAAAAAGAAATTTTACTTTTATAGTAACGAAAAGAATGGCACTTTCCTTTATTACTTACACAAATACTTTACAATAGTACAAAAATTTCGTTTGAGGATCTGTATTTAAGGATTTGAGGAGGTTAATGGTGGAGTTAGTAAACAGATTTTTACAACAATGAATTCAGTATCAATGTCCTCAAATTCTCAAACATAAGACTCCCACCTCAATTTTAAGAACTGAAGAAGTTTGTCAAAACATATCTATATCGCCATGGCATCCAATCACATTGTTACATCCTGATGACATCAATATTTTAAAAGGTATATAGTTGATTTAAGCACCAAATTTTTTTATATTTAAGCAACAAGAAATCACTTTACAAATGCCAGTGTGTTGAAACACTTCTATACTCAAGAAGAAAAAAAAATGAAAAGACTTGTACAAAAAAGTAAAATGGTGCTATAATTGTGACACCATTGTACTTTTTTGTACAAGTCTTTTCCAGTTATTTTTTTTGTAACAGGGTTCCTGCCTACTACAGTTAAAACTTAAAAATTGCAATTAAAATGTTAAGAGATGCAAAGATACAATGTAAACTAAAAGATTTTATCTGTATGCTATATCTCCAAAACACAAAAGAAAAGTCTCGTAACCATTACTGTAATAATGAAATTTTCAAACTTTTTCAAGATTTTTAAGTCTATTTTCAAGTTTTTCCGACATTTTCAAGACTGGAAATGCAATTTTAACATTTTATACCTTTGCTAGACCCATGCAGAAACCCAGACAAAAACTACAAAGACATTACTGTTTTAAACATATGTTATTTGCTCACAAATAATGGGACACTAACACCGATCTGACAGTGCACAGAAACTGCTACTATGAGAAGCTGCTACAATGATGGAACAGTAATACTGCTGCCTAGCAATAAAATCTCACCTTCCCAATATTTCTAATGATTCTGCAATACCATTATGCCTTTCTGTTTCATAAATAAATCTGAAATATAAGGAAATATTCTTAAATTGTGTGAGAATAAAAGCTTACCTCCCCAAAATCTCTAATAACTCTGCTACACCACTATGGTGTTCAGTTTCATACATAAACCTGCAAAAAAGAAGCAAGTATAAGCAGTAAAGAAACATCTTGAAATTCACCACTGCATGCAGATACAATTCCATATACAATCACACTAACCTACATCACAGGAATTTGGACCACATTGGGTTTTTCTGCATCTGCTGTAAACATTCGCCCTTCTTTATAATGACTGGTTTAAGTGACAACACTTTTGCAAAGAAGAGCCAAGCAGCTGCTACTTAAGCATCGATGATGCACTATATTGTTTTCCTTCTAGTTTATTTAGAGGTAGTGCTTTTCAAGATGTTGATTATTGCTTTTGCCAAAAAAGTTTATATAAGCAGTATCTCACAAAACGATGTAGTGCATCAAAGACACTTTTCAGCTGCATAACTAGTTTTCATGTCAAAAAAGCTCAAATTTCTTCCAAGTTTTATGACCAACTGCTGCAAATGACTGTCAAATTAAGTCACTGCCCAAAAGCCAGATATAGTCCACATGGTTGTGATGTTGGTTGGTGATATTGATATTTGAATAAATGCAAATTGTAATTAAATGACCTTGTTGAAATAAAAACAGTAAACTAATTTAAACATCTTGAATTAAATACACTGCCCAACTCTAAATGACTTTCTGGAGTTAACGCATTCTGGTCAGCAATATGGAACAACTCTCATTTTTTGTTCATGTGTGTTTAGCAGCAAATAACATGAAAAGACTAGATTGTTCTGAATTGGAGTCAAGTATCTTTTCCCAGACATATCACAGAAGATGACCTAGACAGATCCAGGCAGAATTCAAATTCATGATCTTTAGTTTCAGAATCTGGTATACCAAACAATGAGCCATGGCTCCCTTGAGACAAAAACTGAACAAAATGAGAGCTGGCAGTATTCCCAAGTTTTTTAAGCTCTAGTGTACTCAAAATAAATGCAAACTAGCCAAAATAATGAACATAAATTCAAGGGAAGGGCATAATCAAGATAATGTTTCCCATTTTCCCCAATAGTATTTTGAACTTTTACACAATGAATGAAGTTAATATTTCAAAACGAATCAAAATTTAAGCATGTTAATGATCAAGTAGAGGAGCAAATAACCATGAAATTGCTACTTAACATGTATTACCAAGCATTTCACACAAGAAATGTGCATGGGTGTGAGTGTACGTCAGGAATCACATCACAAGTATTTCCAGTTCAGTACTCATGAATCTAGTCAAGTCTAGTTTTGGAACATTTTCCTCTCTCATTTTGGTGATAGAAGAGTTATTTTGATGCATTTCTGGTAGAGATTTAAAGGTTATTGTTTATTCTTGAGACTATGAGGTCAGAGAGTGGTTGTCTGTGTGTATTTCAGCAACAATGCACATTGAGGAATAAGGCTTTGGTGATGATCCAGAAGTGAAATCTGTGTTTTGTTTACATGCTGCTCCGTTTGAAGTGCAGACTCTCAAAATAACGCAGGTGAACTTCACCTCGAAGCCATCTTTGGAAGTATTTTAGATTAATATACAATTTGTATTGATCGTCACACAGTGGAAAGGTCAGTACTGAGAATTATAGGTAGAGAAAATATAGTAAAACTAATTGTGATGTCCATTTGTGTTTGTTCCATTTTGATTTTTAATGTTTTAAAAAAACTGGGGACATGTCACGAAGATGTCTGCATTGTGGCAGTTTATATTAATATCGAGCACCAGTTCATCATGATGCAGACATATGGCATCATATCCCACCCAGTTATATTATCCTGACAATAGGCCTACCAGTCCTAACACTAATCGCTTAATGCTGAGTGTGATATTACCATTTATTAGGTACCAAGTATTAGGTATGACTCGGCCATGGTTCGACACCATGGCTTCCGCATCTGATGCATACACTCTTACCACAAAGCCACTGAAGCAATAGAAATCATATAAAGTCTTCTTTCAAAAGTATATTATTATCACTTGCGAGGTAAAAAAAAGCAGCCATAACAAAAAAAAATTTGTTTCCCATATTAAAGGTCAGATCAGCATTATTTTCATCGGTGAAAACTTCATGCCGATACAAGCATTCATTTACAAAAGGGTCAATGAATGTCTCGGCACTTGTTAAATTCTGTTAAGCAGTGTTTTAAAATATTTTATATAAAATTAATAAGGCTCTTTCTAATATTTTTTTAAACAGCTGCCTTATTTGATGGAAAATTTACAGCATCTGAACAAAATTAAGAGCCTTATATTTACAGTTCATGAATTAAGAGTTAAATTGTGAAACAAGGGAGAAAAGTAACTGGCACTGAGTAAGTTCTCAAGAAATATTTATGATAGAGAAATGCTACAGATTGATTTTCTGTTCTTTATAATGATGATATATTTTCTAATTCTGCTTTTTCATACAATGAAGTTTTTGCATGTTTTTACCTCGATGTTGTATTGTTACAAATTAATGCAATTTTTATGTACATGCATGCCATGAAACATTTGCATTCTTAGTAGCATGGGTGACTTTTATAAAAGATGTGTTTTGGGGATTTTATGCAGCAAATATTCTCTTTTATTTTTAGTTTTACTGCGTGTTGAAAAATGATTGTTTTTATTCTTCTGCTGTATATGTTGTACAAAAGGCCCAATGTCATTTATGCTAAATACAGAAAAGATAACCTTCCAATAATGTCAGACTTTTACATTTGAAAGAGGAGAAAAAAAGAGGGTAATGAGGCTGCCATTTTGAGAACATACTCATCGTGATCACTTGCACCTATTAGAAATGCCCACTGCTGATCCAAATGCTTTGGGGTTGTTATGTGCCTTTCAAGATCCAACAGGATACTTCATGCAATCTTTACATATACATCACAAGCACTACATCTGGCATTATATACATGAAGCCTTGAGTTAATAATAAAGCTCAAAAGTTTTAGTGTATTCCTCACAGAATTTCTGCATCACTTTTGCTCTCATTGCATCAATCATGAATGAAAAGGCAGCAAAATAGCTTGGCACAATGCAGATCGACTCTGAATACCAATTTCCATTTCTGATTCACTTGTATCTCTTTATCGATTACTCATTTTACTACCATTGTTAATTTTATATACTTTTTGGTCTCATTTTAAAAATTGGGTTCTTGTTTTATAAAAAAAAATGGGAAAATGAAATTATAAATTTTAAAAATTGGGATGATCCAATATAAATCGAGATAAGAGGCAGGTCTGTTTGCTGTATCTAATGTATGCACTAGAACCTGTTGAGAAATAAGTCTTTATGATCACATTTCTTCACATATGGTTCAAAATTATGTTACCAAGCCTCCAACATCAACAGAAATGTAGTGATGTACGGAGTTGTACTTAACTTCATTACTTACTTATAAAATATATGGTTTATTTGTTTCCTAATATATGCACGAAGCCCTAAGAATTTCCCATAGATTCTGTGTAGTATTGTTTTGAGGAAATCTCGCTCCCTGGGATCTTCACTGTCAAACAGCTCCAGTAACTGAAATAGGAATATAGTATGACATGACTTACTTTAATTTAATATTACTTCAAATGAGACTACAAACATGTGAATGCATTTAATTAATCAGCATGATTTTCATGGTTTTATTAAAAATTACATTTAATCAATACTTCAATTCATGGATGAGTAAAAGGATCTTATTTTCTCCGCAGAAAGGTTACTGTTAGCAGTACATTCTGATTTCAAGTTTTGCATGATCCACTAAATCCAAAAACCTTTGTACCCATAATAAAACTAGTTTTGGAGAATGTAAAAACCTGCTTTAATATAGTCTTACATGCTACAATTGTATTGCTTTCTGCAGTGTGGCAGTTTATAGTGATATCTAGCACTGGGACATCATATGTAGCACGAGTCCCACACAGTCACATTATCCGGACACCAGACCAACCATTCCTAAGACAACATCTTAATGCAGAGTGCCTAGTGAGGTAGCTGTTAGTATAATTTTTATAATTCTTTGGTACGACTCTGCCAGGGCTCGAACCCATGACCTCCTACATTTGAGGCAATGCTCTATCCACTAAGCCAATGGAGCAGTTTGGCATCATGTTCTTTTCACTTTATCATTCGAACTTAAAATTAAGACACCACTGTTTAGCAGTTCCATGTACTCTGATGAAATTAAATAAGTTTATATTTATGGCAGTGCAAACCTTCCTAAAATCATGAAAACCTTTTTCAATAAAACCACAGATCACAATCGCACATATCCTATTTTTTTCTACAACATGATTTCTGCAATAATTGAAAATATTCAAATTAGTCATGGATATATTTCTATTCAGTCAAGATCAATCTTTTTATGTCAATAGGCAAATATTATTTGTTAGAATGGCATTCTGATACAGCAGTTAATAAAACTTACAGCTTTCCAATGAATCCCCAGATACTGCATTATTATTAATCACATATGAAAGACGTTTTATTCAAACATTGCATATCAAAAAGGTTTAATCATTGTGGCCAATTATCAAACTTGTTAATTGTGGGACCCTAAATACTAGTGTTGTTCCGATTATCGATTATAATCGATGATCAGTTGGTTGAGTGAACCAATTCGCCAATCGATTGTGAAACGCCATAATCGATTGCATGGTAAGGGAGACAACTGTGAAGCGCTGGCACAGACTAGTTCAATCCCTTTGTTTGTTGGGAAGAAAACCGAGGATTCCGAACAAAATGTTAAAACCCCGCTAAATATCATACACGTGCCATGGATGAAAACGATCGCAAAATAATATATCCATATCCTGGAGGAAAAGCTCGTTCTCGTGTATGGACATATTTTGGATTTTACAAAATACAGGAGGGTCCACCGACAAAGGAGAATTTAGATACAACGAAGGTCATATGCAAACTCTGCAGAAAGGAATATGCAAACAAAGGTAGGTCCAGCTATTCTCATTGAAATCATTGCGGGGATACATTTATTTTTGGCAAACACATTCTCCAATACATAGTGCAAAAAATGAACAATATTCTAATTTTTTTGTGGTGCTACACGAAAACAAAATTATCATGGGATACGCTTTACATTTTAGGACTGTGGAACCATGATATTAGCCTTCCGATCCACAACAGTAAAGCTAAATTATTTATTCCCTTCATAACTTCCAAATATATAAACATACACCATAGTTAGATTTTTTTGGATAATTTGGAAACAAATAATGTCGTCAACGATGAATGCAATTATTAGGAGACAGAACAACCTCGTATAAAATAAATGAGTTGCACGCACGCACACGGAAAAACGTTTCATGGCATTCCAGTATCAAATATTTTAAATCAAGAATTTTATTTTCATTAAATCATTTGTGTACTTTGTGCTTTCCTCTAATATAGCATGTGTTGTTGTTAAAATACTTCAAATTTCTTTTCATAATAAAGCTCCATGTCATGATTATGATTGAAATACATAAATAATCACAAGATTATCCTGCTATTTAGGCATATATGATAATGACGGAAAAGTGATCTCTGAGGTTTGTTACAGATATTCCCTGAGACATGTGACTATTTAAAAACATAAAATAACTTTTTAAAATGTTGCAAATTAATTTTAAAATATATATACAAATTTAATATTAATTTTAATCCTGATTTTCTTTAAATAATTTCATTCCATTCATTTAAGATACTTGTGCATAAAGAATTTGTTGTTTGCTCTTTTTTCTTCTCAATATAAAAACATTTATTTCAAATACATTCCAGGCAATACTACAAATTTGGCCTTTCATCTTGATCATGACCATAAGGAAATGGGATCAGCGACAGCAAGAGGTGCTGATGTTTCCCCCCAGCCACCCAAACAGACTAAGATTGATGAACAATTTAAGAAGCCAACAGAGAGGATGTCAGCTACAAAGCAGAAAGAAATTGATGATGCACTCTTGAAACTTATTGTTGGCAAAGTTCTTCTGCTAAGCCTTGTTGACCATACATATTTGAGAAACTTTGTGATGCTTCTTAATCCAAGGTAAGTTTTAAATGATAACATTAAAAATTAGTAATATTTATTTAAACTGACAGTGAGAAAAGAAAAAAAGGTGTGAATCCATTTGATTCTAGATGTCAACACTGTTGAATTTTGAATTTTCATACCTAAATTAAGCAGTATTTAATTAAATATAATGCTGTCCTGTCTAAATAAACTTTAAATAAATTCATTGTTTTCACTATATTTAGACATAGTAAATATTCCAAATACATGTCTTGTTTGACTACCATGACTAAATGTTTCAAACTTTACATTTTCAGGTATGAAATTCCAGGTCGTAAATTAGTGTCCTCCAAACTAGCTGTGAAGAAAGACCAGGCTGAGAAAAAAGTAAAAGAGGAACTACATGATGTTCTTGATATAGCTGTTACTCACGATGCATGGACTTCATTAAATACAGAAAGTTATAGTACAGTGACTGCACATTTTATTTCCAAAGATTGGGAATTGAAAAGTGTTGTCTTAGAAACACGAAAAGTTGAAGGCAGTCACACTGGGGAAAATATAAAAGAAAGCCTGTTGGCCACTCAGAGGCGATGGAATCTTCCAACACCAACTGGAGTAACTGATAATGCAGCCAATGAGATCAAGGCTTTTGATTTACTTCAATGGACTCGATTTGGTTGTTATGGTCACAGATTCAACCTTATTGTGAAAAAAGCTTTAGCTATACCAGAACTGTCACGAATCATTGCAAAGCGGCGCAAACTGGTGACTTTTTTCCATCAAAGCACGAGCATAAATGATTTGTTAATGAGAAAGCAGCAGTTACTACTTGACATAGGTGCTAGAGGACACAAGCTCAAGATGGATGTTCCAACTAGATGGAATAGCACTCATGACATGCTTGAACGACTGCTTGAGCAAACACCTGCTATTATGGCTGTTATCAGTGACCCAAACATAAGCAAGTCAACAGCCGCAACATTGAAAAATTATGTCTATAAATTTGACGAACAAGCATTGGTTGAAAAACTTGTTTAAGTTCTCTCACCGTTCCTGAATGCAACAAACAGTGTTTGCAGAGACAAATCACCAACCCTTCATAAAGTTATCCCAATACTTCTTAAACTTACCAAATGTATAGAAACAAATGCTGATGATCTACCTTCAATTGCTAAACTTAAAGATGTAATGAGACAAGAACTTGACAATAGAACACAGGACAAAGATCTAGCTCTGTTGGGCTGTTTATTGAATCATACTATGAAGGATCTGGAGTTTCTATCTGACAGTGAGCGAGCAGATGGACATGCTCTGCTTTTAAAGGTTGCTCTTGATATGGCTGATGTTAAAGTGAATGTCCAAGTGGAACCAGGGACTAGTGATGAACAACCTTCAGACTCATTGCCACCTCTACCAATTGCACCATCACTACTAAATGTCAGAGATGACAACACTAAAACTGTGGTTACACTTAGTCCACCAAACAAGAAAGCAAAGGTCAATGTTGACATGGATGATTGGTTGCAAGATGTTGTTTGCCTTGGTGAAAGTCAACAGCCAATAACAGATGTCATCCACCAGGAGGTTTCTAGATATCTAGTTGCTGCTCCATATGATACCAATCTCACAATGTTACAGTGGTGGAAACAAAACTGCCAGTTCTACCCCCATCTTAGCTTACTAGCTCGGAAGTACCTAAGTATTCCGGCATCATCAGTATCCAGTGAGAGGGTATTTAGTCTGGCTGGACATCTTGTCAGCAAGAAACGGGCTCATTTAAGTTGTGACAATGTGGACCTGATAATATTCTTAAACAAAAACATTAACTATTGGTATTGTCAGTGTAACAAGCTCAAGAAGAAACAGTATTCTGAAAAATGATTTTTGTGTTCAGCATTGCTCAAACATTACATGATTTTGCTGATAAATAGTTCAGTTAGTTTGAAAGTTTTTGTAATTGGTGTTTTTTTTGTTTTGTTTAAACTGCTTTGATTGTAGTATTAGTAACTAATGACAAGCAAGAAAAACATTTCTTTCTATACTTTAAACAATTGAAAAATCACATATGAATAAAAGTGTTCTGGGGGATTGTTAAGTCTTTCAGCTGCATAAAACTGATAAGCCAAAGAAAGTTGCTTTTGAGGTTAAAGTATATATATATATATATATATATATATATATATATATATATATATATATATATATATATATATATATATATATATATATAGATAGAGAGAGAGAGAGAGAGGTAGAGAGAGAGAGAGAAAGAGAGAGAGATTAACTCCTATACATTTTTTTAAATTTTAAATGTTTTGAACAAAGATATAACTCTGTAACAAAAAAAATTAAAACTTACTTGTAGAAAGTTAGCAACCGATTATAATCGATTATCAGTAAGTTGTGTGCAACCGATGATCGATTATGAACTTCTAACCGATTCCCATCACTACTAAATACAACATGCCAAATCAGATGGCATTGTATGATAAAAACACTTTTCCTAACATAAAACTGACATCCAATTTTCAAGCTAACCCGTGTCAATATTTTATAATAGTGTTGACAATTAGTCATTGCCATGAAATCAGTAAAACATCCTTGAAATCTGAAAAACATCCAGTAAGTTGAGCCTTTATTAAGGACAGGCCATTTAATTTCCAAATAAAGAAAGGGGGAGAGATATAGTCTCATTTCAGCTTTATTTCACTTGAAACAAACTTATTTTGTGATTAAAGAAAAAAATAAAATATATCCCAATCCCAAAAAAATCATAGCCCCACAAGTTAAATGGTCAGACTCTTTACAGTACAAATGCAGTTATAATTGAACAAAAAATTATTGTATTCGAACCTGAGGAACCTTTTATTTAATATGCAAGACTTGTGAAATTATTAAGTTTATTGTCCAAAATAGATAAATAAAATAAGAACTGATTCTTTGATTAGCATCCAACTGTCTTGGTCTTCATTCACTGGCTACTCAAATGTCAGAAATATTGAGTGGCCCTCAATGATGGAGTTGTTTGCCAACAGCATGCCTGACAGGTATTTATCCCTTCAATGCAGAGCATTATCAAAGAGCATGGATGAATGTAAGTCCCCTAAAATGAAGTTTGAGGAATCCAAAATTTTGTGAGATATACTGTAAGATGATTAGAACCTTTTATTTTAGAAATACAATTTTTTTTATTTATACATGCAATAGTCCCCTCAATTACTACACATGGAGATATTTAACATCTTCAGGGCAGAGACTACATTTAACAAAAGCCACATACAATTCAAACTAGCCAGGACTAATGTTTAACATTGTTGTGACCAGAAACTCACCTGCAAGACAAACTTCTGATCAATATATCTTTTGGCTGTGTTTGGTTGGAAGTCTGGAGACTCCAAAAATCTCAAGAAAAATTCATAAACCAACTGAAATGATGAAAAACAGATATTAACATTGAGAAATCATTGAAAAGAGACTGAATATAATGAAAACAAGTGATTTTATGCAACAATACTAGCTGTTGATCTGTACATTATTGGGCCAATAGTAATATTGACACAAGTGGATGATGAGAAGTG
The DNA here is from genome assembly GCA_029339505.1 of Unio delphinus. NCBI lineage: Eukaryota > Metazoa > Mollusca > Bivalvia > Unionida > Unionidae > Unio > Unio delphinus. Next base: position 1,933,974 of record JAQISU010000169.1, on the reverse strand, counting down.
GCAGGGGTAGGGGGAGCTGAAAAATATCAAATTTCACATACAAGTCTAATCTGTCTATAGGAAGTTACCTGATGTCATTAAACAGAATTTACACTTTCAGAAAACAATTGAAATTTTGATTTATAGTAACAACTTACTGTTTATAGTATAAAAGTTGAATACTTTAAGAAAATTTAAGGCCTGGAAGAATGGGGTCATCTTATATGCAGGCCAAGGTATAAACTTTAAAGTTTTAAAACTTTTTTTGTTGACAACCATAATAGCTGTAAATCTTGGGACACAAAAAAATTCCTTTTATAGTGTCTGAAGATGTATACAGAGCTGCCAACCCTCCAGGATCACAATTAGTGAAAAAAGGGATAAAAAATGAGTGAATTTTGAACACAATTAGTGAAAAACTTATTCCATGACAATAGCTCCATCCATTTTGATCGTCAGTACTGCATTATATGAAAAATCCCCAAATAAAACTAAAACATTAGTTACGCTGATTACAAGTACAAATTTATTTGCAGCCAAATTACTGATGTACACCAGCTTCACACTTTTTGTCATGATATGATGCTGTGGCAGACTTGAACTTCTTCAACGAGGTTATGGTAAATTTGTTTTCAAAATAGTTCCGGATTCTTGCATGCTAGTCAATCTTGGTGACTTGCAATTTTAGGCACATAAGGAGGCACAAAAGGTTGTCTTATTTTTCCTTACAATAGGAAAGACTCTTTCACTGTCAGTGTTCTTGATCTCAGGCAGGAAGGGAGGTTAAATTCAACAAGAAAAACTCACAAATCATGCTTCATTACTGGTAGCTTGCAGGACTTGAATAGGTGGCCTAAAGTACTCCAGAGATGAATATTGCTGGGTGTTCTTCATTTTTCTAATACCAGACATGATTTTGACGTTTAAAAAAACAAACTGAAAATGTGAAAGGGGGGTTTGGGGGTACTCCCCACAACGGGGTCTCGAGGGGCAGTGCCCTTCATCAGGGGGTTCTGGGGTCAAAGCGCCACGACTAAAAATGCATTTTACACGCTTGAAAATCTGCTTCTTGGGGCAACTCGTGACCATAATAACAAACTTACCAAAAATTTAAATAATTTTACAATATTTATTGTCACATGAATTTGTTCTCCAATACTATTGGTACTTAAGCTATTTCATTTGCATGTCAGTGTTCACATCGTAATTAAGTCAATAATAAGGCATTTTTTTTTGCTGCCAACATATTACACTTCTCTCTTTTCATAAGAAATATGCAAAATAAACACCCAAATACATCATCTATATACAAATAATCCCATATATTCACTTGTCTTTTTGTCCACTGAACACAACCTGTTTTTATGCCAGTTGAGCTCTTTTTGTGGCTTAAAGAAAGATTTCTTAAGTCTTCCTTTTTGTCATCAATGATTTTGCTGGCTCAATGTGCAATCCTTTCTTTTCCTTCTCAATGAGAGCCTTTTTCCTTTCAAGCTCCAATGTGTATTGGCGACATGCAGTGAGGCTTCATTTTTTCCGTATACAGCTTCATTTGTAGGTGCAGTTCCAGACTCTTTCAACCACGACTTCTGTAATGTATATTTTGCAGAGGGCGCATAATGCCAGTCAAAGCGTTGTTTTCTTATAAACTGACCAACTAAATTTCCGTCGACAATTCGTTTTGAAAACCTTAAAGCTTTTCGTGTTATCGTCTCTCTCAACAACTATGGGACGCCATTTTTTGCAAGTATGCTTCCTCTTTCCATTGCCATCAGTTTCATTTACATCAAGATTCATTGGATGAATTTAAACTTTTCACCAATCAGAATAATCTTTACGAGAGTCGTGGGTTAAATGATATACGGAGCAAATATGTTACAAGGGTTTTGTGGAATGGGATTGAAAAGAACGGTTAAAAACCGTAGAAAAAATGGATCGGACATTATTTAAAAAAAACCAGACTATATCAAGAAAAATCGGATTCAAGTCTGGAGAAAAGCGGAATTCCGTTTTAAAACTGGGAAAAATGTCTGTAATACCTATGTGCTTTTTGCAGACATGATTTTGGTCTTCCATAAAAAAAGCTGAAAAAGTGGGTTTGGGGGTCTTAATTCAATGGGGTCTCAAGAGGCAGTGCCCACGATCTTGGGGTACAGGTGGTCAAAAGCACCCGGCCAATAACACTTTTTACACTCATAAAATACTGCTCACAGTGCAACTTGTGATCATAAAAAAAATTAATAATCATTTGAAAAACTAATAAACTTACCAAAAAATGTTCAACTTGACTTCAATAATTTCATAGTAATAATAGTCACATGAATTTGTTTACAGCAACCCACGATTGCTCAATTTTTATCATTATCCAATCAAGATTTGAATTAGACAAAAACAATAAGAAAACAGAAAATTAAAATGATTTGCTAAACTTTTCAAACAAATTTATACCATTTCTTTGCAATAATCATATATTCCAAAACCAAAAGAGGCATGTGTTATATTTGCTAATATTTGTTTGCCTAAATAAATGCATTTATAACATTTTGAATGCATCTTACGATGTTGCCTCGGACTTGTGGTTCAGCTTATAAGTGGTCAAGCTGGTTTTACTGTTTATACCTTTTTATTTTGGGGTTGGGGTGGGGTATACGCAAATTGGTTTATATGCAGGTAAATACAGTACACTAATGTTACCTGAGAGTAATGTAATCTGCAATGCATTAATATACATGTGAAAAATCCAAGAATCTGATTATAGGTCACATGTTGGAAAATTCATGTATCCATCAAATTCCAATTGAAAGCATATATATATATATATATATATATATATATATATATATATATATATATATATATATATATATATATATATATATATTAAAAACATACACATGATAATGTACTAAGCACTTCAAGTACTGGGTAAAACCTGCCCAATTAGATACACAAATCAATTTTCAGGAAAGGATATTTTAACCTAAGGAAAAAAGTGCTAGGGTTGGCCAATGAAAAATGGATGGTCTGCCGACGGGAACACATTTTCATTTTGGTACCAGACAAGCATGTTAAAATGGAACTCATGTGTATAGTCTGAGGGCTGATCACTAGAATGATGCTTAGGTACTCAAGACTCTTAATACACCAACCTGTAGGTGTGGCCAGGCTGCCTCAAGTGTGGGTTCATCCTCCTCAGGATCGAATTCTGCACCACTGGGATTTGATGGAGGAGGTAATGAACGGAAAAGATTGATTGCAAACTGAAAAAAAAATGAAGAAAGATTTCCTTATTTCAAATTTTATTGAATGAAACATTTGTTTTAGATATGCAATTCTTTATTTGACAATGTAAATGTATTTATTCCATATTATTTTGGTATATTTCTCTCCATAAATCTAACCAAAAAAAAATAATTTGCTAGTTAATAACACCTGGACCAACAAAAGGGGATATAATTGTAGATCATACTACTTACCTTTGCCAATGGACCAATGAGGGAGAAAAAATTATGGAAACACCACTTAACTAGCTGCACAAAAATCAACAATCGCACAAACTGGTTGCACCAAAAATATAAATAAACCAAGGAACAGGGAGAAATAAAACACAAACTGACAACATTCAATGGATTTTCACAAATGAAGGCCGAATGAACAGAATTCATGAGCACCCATTGATATTCAGAATACCACACAAAGTCCAAGGATAAGTGTTTTTTTATCCACATATGGCTGCAAGCAAGTCATTTATCTCATCAAAAACATGGGTCAAAATCTAAACATACAAGTCATATATATTGTTTAAATACACAACAATACACAAATACAAAACAATTAGTTACATAATATGACTAAAGCCAATAAGGCAATTCCCTTTTTTTTTAAAAGCATCTGAACATTCTGTATTTTGTAAAAAATCTTGATGGTTTCATGTCTTCAGAAATAATCTGAGCATATATGAATGACAAGACAGTAGTGTGATAAATCAAGAAGAGATTTGTATTATAAAAAGGGATGTCTTCCAGACTCGGCTAATGTATACACTTGACCCTTAAAGTGCGTGTCGCGACTCTAGTCGCGCTTGAGGTGAGCAACACTGATCGCATTCTATAACTTCATCTTGCCATAAATGCCTGTAAAACTATATTTGATTGGTTTAAAAAGGCCCGGAATGAGCATTATGCAGTACTTTACTATATTATTAACGATGTAATTTTACAAATGCTCGCTTCTAAACACATGGTACTTGTCCAAAGCTAAAATGGCCGACGCTGAATACGACGGCGATTTCTTGCAACAAATATTCGCTTCTGATAGTGATGCTAATAGTGATTTTGAATAATTTGAGAAAAATGACATTATTGGAGCAAGCGAGGTATTGATGGAAATACACTGGAGTTGGATGTACATGCTCGCTTGACGTGAAAAGATGGCGCGCCTGTCAACCCCCGTTCACTGGTAATTCAAAATTAAATGTAGAGATGGTGAAAAATGAACCTACGGACTACTGAAGACTTTTTCTTAGATGACGAGCTATAGCATCTGATAGTAGATCAAACAAATCGTAATGCAGATCAGTGAGTTCATGGGACAGACTTGAACGAAAAAAGTCACATGAAGAAATGGCGGCCTGTCTTATCTGAGCATGTAAAACGTTTTCGCATCGATTAAAACAATGGGTTTGGTACATAGGTCTGTTCTCAATTCCTAATGGTGTGATGATGTGATATCAACCGCATACTTCAGCAAAAAAAATAAGTATGGGATAGATTTCTAGCTATTCCAAGCAATTTACACCTGTCAGACAATGAGAACAATTAAGGTGACTCTTCACACAAAATCAGCTCAATGATTGAACAAAAATAAAGCCGTTGCTGAGGTTTAATCACCAGATATGGACCTCGGTTTGATGATATTATAATAAATAACAGGTGATAGTTTTTCATGAACATTAATTGCTGAATGGAGGGTTTAAACATACCTCTGACATTCATGGAGTGGATTTTTGCAAAACTGTCACCCTGCCTTTACATGTGATTTTCACAATTTATATATAACATTGTGACAGACATAACATGTGCATGGTTGGACTACTAAAGAATGTAACATTTCGTAGATATATTTGAACTTTTCCATCAAAAACAAACAAAAATACTGATGAAATCCAATTGTAACTTGTCATTTTACCTGTATTTACACCTGTACCTGCAAATATGTTAAACCTACACATGTGTCTTGATGCTAATCTTAAAGTATAGACACATACCATCATTGTTTATATAGGGTTTGTCTATCAATAGTGGATATTTAATGAAATATATGCAATTTAAAGACTGTGCAGTTTTCTTCTTTTCTCCCCTGAAACAATTCAGCACTGAGGGACCTTTTACTGCAAAACAATGCCGCACTTTAATGGTGAACTCATTTGGCCCCGATCCTGTCAGTATGTGTGATCCACTTTCTGCATTAAATGGCCAATCCTGCCATTTGTCGAAGTTTGTTGACTGCATTCTATGGCCCATGGCCTTTTTGTCATTTGAAATTTTGTTAGATATTTCTCTGATTGGTTACAACAGGGTTTTTTTTCAAAAACCAAACCAATTTTAACCAATCAGAAATGATTAAACTTTCCTTTGTGCAATCTTAAATTATTCAGAAACCAAGGGTTACTAATCGTGAGCCATTTCACTACACGTGTTCTGTTCCTGAACAATCGTAATTGATGGTAGACATAAGAGTGACTTTTGATGACAATGAGAGCAAAAATGAGGAGTTTATCTGGTTTGATCTCGAAAATATTGAGGAAGCAGTGTAAAGATATTTTCGGCAGTTGGATATTTCGCTAGATTTAGAAACAGACATTGAAGTTTCTGAGAATGAATCGCCAGAAGAAGAGGATGCCGAAAGTGTTTCTACCAATCTTGAAGATTGGAGTGCTTGTCTTCAGCCTGTCCAAATCGATGCTTTTAGTGGACCTGATGAAAGAATCAAGGAACCATGATATCATCACCAAAAACAACAAGGAAAGAATTAGAACTCAGTTGGGTTTAGAATGAATCTTGCACATCAACTACTAGAAGGATTTGTAGGTAAAAGGAAAAGAGAAGTAGAAGTTCATCCCCCAATTCAACAAGGTCAAAACTGGCCAATGGTCATGCCAAAGAATAAAACCTGCAAAATGTGTTCACTGAACAAGCTTGGATCTGAACCAAAAACTGGATGTGAACAATGGCAAGTAAATTTATGTACAAATTGTTCCAAACCATAACACATATTACATGTTATTGGTTTATTTTAATGGAATTAAGGGACGATGATGTGATATTCCTAACATTAAGGAGAAGATAAAAACATCAGTGTAGTCAAATTCATTTGGAATAACTGGTGAAAATTTTAGATTACATTTTGGATATAAGAAGAAAAATTAAGGTAAGTGTGAATGCATGTGCAGGAAGTTTACAAAATTTTTCAAACAGATAAAACTATATGGGGCACAAGCAGCTAGACAAAGTTCAGTATTGTTAGGGCACAGTAGCAGTGACACTGATAACTGTGCTGGGGCTGAATTAGGCACTTTTAACGGCTATTGTCTTGATTGCAAAACTTAATCAAAATCTGCCTGATGTTATCGACATTCAATCAACAGTTTGTGTTCTGGCAACCCAGCATACCTTGCCAGTGTACTTTGCTGAAATTTATTGGTTTTTGCACATTTGGTCATCAAGGTTTATTTTAGCCTCTGCACACATAAAAAAGCAAAACATAAAGGAGTCTTCACTGTCACATTCTCCACTCAACTTCCTTTTGAAAATAATAGCCAGTTGTATGTTTTCAACCACTGCTGCACAAAATTACTTTTTATCTTACAAGTAACTGGTACTTCATTTTTAGATGTATTTCCACTGGTTCGATAACAATATTATTATCAGTGATCCGTAGCAAAAATGCGGTCCAACTTAGAATTTTGTTTGTTACGTATCTTTTTTAAAATTGTTTTGCCTTGGTTGCCATTTTCAGTCAAATACTGACAGTATCTTGGAACAATGCAAGCCATACAATTAAGCGAATGGAAATTGTTGCTCTGTTGCTTGACAAGAAAGCACATAAAATAAAAGTTTCTTGTGAGAATCACTGTAAAATCACATGTTTATTTTCCACGTGAGGTGATTATATGGTTCCAACATCCAATTGCTACAAATGATGTGACGGTTACAGGTCACATAAGGTCAGTTCCACGCTCCACACCCAGTTGTAACCTATGTATTATGATAATATCTGCATTAGAATCTTTATGTGCATGTGTTTTTTTGTGAGAGTTGTAATCTAACCAATTAGTCAGACCAAACCTTTATTTTGTATTTAACAGCAAAACATAACATTGGAGTGCATGAATTTACATAACAGCAACACTTTTTAGATCAAACCTTTGTCTGGTGTCAATCAGCAAAACAATAGCATGTGTCAATTTTAGGGGTGCGCGATAATATCGAATATCAGTATATTGTGGTATTAAACCGACGATACAATAATCGCGATATAACTTTCTTATATCGATATAGTGCGATATTGACGTAAATTTTGATAACAAGTAGCAAATTATCTCTATTATTATTATAAATTAATATTAGCCATATTTCACTACTTATAATTGTTTCTGATTGAATTCCATGCATTTACCTCTGGTAATCAGCTTCAGTAACATTTCTATTTCGTTTCCTAAGCAGTTGCAGCATGGGTAATCGGAAGTTACATATCTGTGAATCTTCATCCTTTTGAAGGTTTAACTTCTCTTTGTCAACAAATAAGCACCTTGCTGACATTGATGATTAACTGACATTGACCTTGAGTTACATTTCAAGCTTTGCTGAGTACGACCTGGTGCAAAATTCAAAGTATGACTTGGTGGAAAATTCAAAAGCGCGGTCTGCCATATGGACTCATTTTGCATTAAGAAAGAGTAAAAGGGATGGGAAAATTGATGAGGCAATTGCTGTGTGCCGACTGTGTGACGCTCATGTTAAGTTTTCTGGTGGAACCACTAATCTAGCGTACCACATGAACAAGCACCATCCCGGGAAATGTGGTAATTACAAGATGACAGACAACAGATCATCAATCCCTGCTAATGTGAGTTCGTCATGTCTTCACTTCTGATCTTTCTAAAGTTAAAACGACGCAGCCAATCCAGAGAACCTTACCAGGGCTCATTGGTGCGAAATACCCCTCGCATTCTTCTCGTGCTTTACATATAACTGACAAGGTGTGCAGATTTACAATAAAGGACATGCGTCCATACCGAATAGTGGATTCGCAAGAGTTTAGAGACCTTTTACATACACTTGACCCCCCGATATAATGTTACAGGTAGAAAGAAAGTTTGCAGATGTGATCATTCCTCAAAAATATGCTCAAGTCAAGGCACTGGTAAAAGAAGACTTATGAAATGGTGAGAAGGTTGTATTGACAACAGATAGTTGGACGTCGAGGTCAACTAAATCATATCTGACAGTCACGTCAACTCACATTGATAAAAATTGGAAGCTGATAAACTATGTTCTTCAAACTCGGCCCATGTATGAAGGGCACACAGGTGAGAATATAGCTGCTGTGATTCATGAGGACCTCAAAGAATGGGAAATACAGTCTATCCCCATACCACCTATTGTATCAGATAATGCATCAAACATGGACAAGGCAGGGACTCTGTTAGGATGCAACTTTCACATCAAGTGTTATGCACATACAAATTAATTTAGCTGCAAAAAAGTTTCTCAAGATCAGACACATTGAAATTCTCCTCAGCAGAATTCGTCGAATAGTTGGGTTCTTCCACCGAAGTACAACTGCAGCAGCTAAACTGAGAAGTCAGGCTGAATTGCTAGGTCTACCGGATCATAAGCTTATAGCTGATGTGCCCACTAGATGAAACAGTACTTATGACATGATTTCAAGGTTTCTTGAAATGCAGTGTGCAATAATTGCCGTTTTGAGATCCAAAGATCTTGCTAAAATAAAAGAAAAAGATTTGAACACATTGTCAGATGATGACATTTGCCTGGCAGATGAGGTAATGGTTTGTCTAAAACCTCTTAAAGTGGTGACAACCACTCTATGTGCTGAGTCAGTTCCAACCATTTCTGTTATCATGCCTCTTCATCGCAAACTTATTGACTGCATTTTTCAACATAGCGATGATGACTCTCTAGTAATAGCTCAGATGAAAAGGGCTGTGGTTGATGATCTTCAGGATAGATACACTCATCAAGAAGAAACTCACACCATTGCTGCTGCCTTGGATCCACGTTTTAAAGCCTTACCTTTCCTCAGCGATGCACGAAGGAATGAAATCTTTACCAAAATTTTGCAGAATGCATCAGAAATCATTATTAGAGTTGAGGCTGAACATGACACTGATCACTCACCTGTGGGTGATAGTGGGCAGAATGAACTGCCACCTTTACCACAGCTAACCGAACAGTTATGTGTGTCTGCCAATTCTGCTGCTGAGGATGCTCAACCAGTTTGCAAGAAGCTCAAGTCGGACATTGGTCAGAGTGATATGATAGAAAAAGTTATCTGTTGTTCTGGCATGCAAGTTCTTCTTGGTGATGTCTACAAAACTTGTGTCGAGACTTCAAAAACTGAAATGGAAGAACTAGAAGAAGAGCTTAAGAACTATAGAGTGTTTCCGTCGATTCCCTTGGATTCAAATCCTCTTCAATGGTGGAAAAATCATGAACAGAGATTTCCTAGATTAGCTAAGCTTGCTAAATCCTTATTGTGCATCCCATCAACAAGTGTCCCTTCTGAGAGGGTGTTCTCCACTGCTGGAGATATAGTAAATGCACAACGTTCAGCCCTAAAATCAAATCATGTTGATGCTCTTATCTTTTTAAAACAATATATGAAGTAAGTTCCATCATGTGAATTTCAAGGCAGTTCAGTTTGAACTACACGGGGTAAAGTGACTGTTTGTACCCAAAAAATGGTACCAATATTTTGCCATTAACAGGCAAGACAAAATTAAATATTTGGATGGATAAGACAAGATTGTATTTCATTGCTAATTTGGAAGATTTGTGGAGAGGTAAATTCATTTGGTGAATCTGGATTTAAAAAAAAGAGTGCACTTACCATGTGAATTGCCTCTGAATAAATTGCATCTGTAATAACTCCCCTGTTCTGTGTGACAAATTCAACCATCTCATTCAAAGCTGCCCTTTTCACTTCTTTCCATTTTAGATCACTGAGGGGATCTTGCACAAAGTCGAAAAGCACACAACACTGCCGGAGTTTCTGAATAAACAGCTCTTCCCTTTCTGCTGGAGTGGCATCTGCAAAAGAAATTCTGAGTTACACAAGTGAAGTGGTTACAAATGACTTTAGATACATGAAAACGCATGCAGCAATGAGAATGACAGCAATTATGTTTTAAGAAATCCTAAACATATCCCATTTACAAATTCTGAATTCAATTATTTTGATGGGTATCAGTTACTAAGGTTTCACAAATATAACAATTAGTTACTAAGGTTTCACAAATATAACAATTTCATTAATGCACAACTTTTTTCCTCTTAAAAAAAAGCCCAACAGAGATAGTGTTTTACTGATGGGCTGTAAGTACCCTTGGTTGGACATTTTTTTACTTGTCTATAGTTACCAGCAAATTTGGTAATAGAAATTAATCTTGAATTTCATTTCATGACATAATCTATTATGGAAACTAAACAATCAGTTTTGCTAATAACTACATAAACAATGAAAACAAGTTTTTATTTATTAACCTGGAATGCAAGAGGCAATCCGTTTGTCGACATGAACTTGACAGAAATTAACTTGTAAATGGGTAAATGAAACTATTTCTCAAAATTCTATCAATATACCTGTGTGAATATTTAATTTACATTTCTCGGTATCACTTGATTAACTTGTAAATTATGCTGGAAATCTGGCAAAAAAAATAATTACACCATCCTTTCATTCATTAGATCTCTGAAAAAGGCAGGATTATGTGATTCACCCACCAAAGGTACATGATAAATGACATTGTTTCGAACTCTTGTGCTAAATTTAGAAAGGGCACAGAGGTTCTCAAATCAGGTTCTTTGAATAAGCCTTTCAGACATCTGAAGAACAAAAATTTTATGTTCTAAATGATTTGCAAAGAAACAAGTTATTTTCAATTTTTTTATATCAAAATTACAATACAAGTAGTTCAGAAAATAAAAGAAACAAAACCACTAAGTTTAGTAAACTTGACAATTCATTTCTCTTCATTAAAAAGTGACAATTCAACAAACACTGAATTGTGAATTAAATCTAAAATATTTCTAATGATCCTATCAGAAGTCCAAAAGTATAGAATCTTCCAGATAAATTCCAAAAGTTGTGACCTGTTCTGTTCTACCACAATGATACAATCCAAAATGTCTTTGAATTCACAATAATTCCAAAATGTGTTAATATTTATGGTTTCTTGTAGGAGTTACATTAACATAACAAAAAGTCCAAGTAAAACTCAGCTTAACAAGTTGACATCTGCATGATGGCTGAATGCAAGATTAGTTTTGACTACAAAATCTGGGTCAAAGTTTATTATGCTGTTATGTATAAGGTGTTATGAAGAAATAAAAATATATTTTTATATTTAGTAACTGGAGTCATATAACAAATTGATGCTTATCTGCACAAACTTAAAAAGCTGTTCATGCCTTTGACCTTTTTTTTAAAATTTGGTAAAATAGTTCAATACTTTAAGGCATCTAAAGGATTTTCTCTTTCTAGTAGCAAGTCATATCTGATGAAGGATAAATATAATTTTGCATAAATCTAACCAATTTAACTTAGCTGTTTCCAAGATTTTTAATGTATTTTTCTATATATAATAATGGCAGCAATATCTGATAGTAGATCAGCATCATACATGACAATTTGAACAGTCTTCAGGCAAATATTTTTCTGTCAAATTTGGTCAAATTCTGTTCTGCAGTCATGGAGAAGTAATCATTGAAAAGTTTTGTTTTTAGAAATGGCATGGAAATGCCATGTACTTTGTCATATCTGATCCTTATCTAAATGATACACTGTAAATAAACCGTTAATGCAAGGGCCCCATGTAACCATGTGGTCTAAGGTGCTTGCCTTTAAAGATGTCTCCATGCTGTCTGCAAATGTTTAGACCTTGGCCTGAATAATTATGTGAGAAGGCTTGCCTGTAACTACTAGTCGTGGGATAGTGGTTCTGTCACAGAATTAGGCGAAAATAGAATTTATTTCTTCTTGAATAACAAGCTAATTTCAACATTTTTTTTTGTTTCGTCGTACATGTGTTACCTGGGGTGAATAAGTGGTTTTCTCCAAGGTAAGCGGCGTGTAACGATTTGCATGTGCCTGACTTCGAATTACATGAAGTCCGGAACATTAGAATCACGAGGTGCACGGTAATTTTGCCGTGATTTCTGCTCACCTATTTGAGGGTATATAAGGCAGAATATTTCTGATAAATAGGACGGGACCAAAAGTATCTTATCACAGGAAAGATAGCTCGTCATTCAATCTCCAGTCAAAGGGGTGAGTGTTAAATTTATATTTCGTTTTATTGTGAATTTTTATTCAGTTTATCATTTCATATAATGATGCCTTTATTACAATGCAGATTTTAAACGTGGAATATTTGGAATTACTAGTCACTATTAGTCTTTAAATGAATAGCATAATCTAAGGTTTAGATTATTTTTAGAGACAACTATTATTAGTCTGGTTTCTTTATTGTAGCTGATATTAGTGATGGGAATCGGTTAGAAGTTCATAATCGATCATCGGTTGCACACAACTTACTGATAATCGATTATAATCGGTTGCTAACTTTCTACAAGTAAGTTTTAATTTTTGTTGTTACAGAGTTATATCTTTGTTCAAAAGTTTAAAATGTAAAAAAAATGTATAGAAGTTAATCTCTCTCTCTCTCTCTCTCTCTCTCTCTCTCTCTCTCTCTCTCTCTCTCTCTATATATATATATATATATATATATACTTTAACCTCAAAAGCAACTTTCTTTGGCTTATCAGTTTTATGCAGCTGAAAGACTTAACAATCCCCCAGAACACTTTTATTCATATGTGATTTTTCAATTGTTTAAAGTATAGAAAGAAATGTTTTTCTTGCTTGTCATTAGTTACTAATACTACAATCAAAGCAGTTTAAACAAAACAAAAGAACACCAATTACAAAAACTTTCAAACTAACTGAACTATTTATCAGCAAAATCATGTAATGTTTGAGCAATGCTGAACACAAAAATCATTTTTCAGAATACTGTTTCTCCTTGTGCTTGTTACACTGACACTACCAAATTACCAATAGTTAATGTTTTTGTTCAAGAATATTATCAGGTCCACATTGTCACAACTTAAACGAGCCCGTTTCTTGCTGGCAAGATGTCCAGCCAGACTAAATACCCTCTCACTGGATACTGATGATGCCGGAATACTTAGGTACTTCTGAGCTAGTAAGCTAAGATGGGGGTAGAACTGGCAGTTTTGTTTCCACCACTGTAACATTGTGAGATTGGTATCATATGGAGCAGCAACTAGATATCTAGAAACCTCCTGGTGGATGACATCTGTTATTGGCTGTTGACTTTCACCAAGGCAAACAACATCTTGCAACCAATCATCCATGTCAACATTGACCTTTGCTTTCTTGTTTGGCGGACTAAGTGTAACCACAGTTTTAGTGTTGTCATCTCTGACATTTAGTAGTGATGGTGCAATTGGTAGAGGTGGCAATGAGTCTGAAGGTTGTTCATCACTAGTCCCTGGCTCCACTTGGACATTCACTTTAACATCAGCCATATCAAGAGCAACCTTCAAAAGCAGAGCATGTCCATCTGCTCGCTCACTGTCAGATAGAAACTCCAGATCCTTCATAGTATGATTCAATAAACAGCCCAACAGAGCTAGATCTTTGTCCTGTGTACTATTGTCAAGTTCTTGTCTCATTACATCTTTAAGTTTAGCGATTGAAGGTAGATCATCAGCATTTGTTTCTATACATTTGGTAAGTTTAAGAAGTATTGGGATAACTTTATGAAGGGTTGGTGATTTGTCTCTGCAAACACTGTCTGTTGCATTCAGGAACGGTGAGAGAACTTCCACAAGTTTTTCAACCAATGCTTGTTCGTCAAATGTATAGACATAATTTTTCAATGTTGCGGCTGCTGACTTGCTTATGTTTGGGTCACTGATAACAGCCATAATAGCAGGTGTTTGCTCAAGCAGTCGTTCAAGCATGTCATGAGTGCTATTCCATCTAGTTGGAACATCCATCTTGAGCTTGTGTCCTCTAGCACCTATGTCAAGTAGTAACTGCTGCTTTCTCATTAACAAATCATTTATGCTCGTGCTTTGATGGAAAAAAGTCACCAGTTTGCGCCCCTTTGCAATGATTCGTGACAGTTCTGGTATAGCTAAAGCTTTTTTCACAATAAGGTTGAATCTGTGACCATAACAACCAAATCGAGTCCATTGAAGTAAATCAAAAGCCGTGATCTCATTGGCTGCATTATCAGTTACTCCAGTTGGTGTTGGAAGATTCCATCGCCTCTGAGTGGCCAACAGGCTTTCTTTTATATTTTCCCCAGTGTGACTGCCTTCAACTTTTCGTGTTTCTAAGACAACACTTTTCAATTCCCAATCTTTGGAAATAAAATGTGCAGTCACTGTACTATAACTTTCTGTATTTAATGAAGTCCATGCATCGTGAGTAACAGCTATATCAAGAACATCATGTAGTTCCTCTTTTACTTTTTTCTCAGCCTGGTCTTTCTTCTCAGCTAGTTTGGAGGACACTAATTTACGACCTGGAATTTCATACCTGAAAATGTAAAGTTTGAAACATTTAGTCATGGTAGTCAAACAAGACATGTATTTGGAATATTTACTGTGTCTAAATATAGTGAAAACAATGAATTTATTTAATGTTTATTTAGACAGGACAGCATTATATTTAATTAAATACTGCTTAATTTAGGTATGAAAATTCAAAATTCAACAGTGTTGACATCTATAATTAAATGGATTCACACTTTTTTCTTTTCTCACTGTCAGTTTAAATAAATATTGCTAATTTTTAATGTTATCATTTAAAACTTACCTTGGATTAAGAAGCATCACAAAGTTTCTAAAATATGTATGATCAACAAGGCTTAGCGGAAGAACTTTGCCAACAATAAGTTTCAAGAGTGCATCATCAATTTCTTTCTGCTTTGTAGCTGACATCCTTTCTGTTGGCTTCTTAAATTGTTCATCAATCTTAGTCTGTTTGGGTGGCTGGAGGGAAACATCAGCACCTCTTGCTGTCGCTGATCCCATTTCCTTATGGTCATGATCAAGATGAAAGGCCAAATTTGTAGTATTGCCTGGAATGTATTTGAAATAAATGTTTTTATATTGAGAAGAAAATAGAGCAAACAACAAATTCTTTATGCACAAGTATCTTAAATGAATGGAATGAAATTATTTAAAGAAAATCAGGATTAAAATTAATATTAAATTTGTATATATATTTTAAAATTAATCTGCAACATTTTAAAAAGTTATTTTATGTTTTTAAATAGTCACATGTCTCAGGGAATATCTGTAACAAACCTCAGAGATCACTTTTCCGTCATTATCATATATGCCTAAATAGCAGGATAATCTTGTGATTATTTATGTATTTCAATCATAATCATGACATGGAGCTTTATTATGAAAAGAAATTTGAAGTATTTTAACAACAACACATGCTATATTAGAGGAAAGCACAAAGTACACAAATGATTTAATGAAAATAAAATTCTTGATTTAAAATATTTGATACTGGAATGCCATGAAACGTTTTTCCGTGTGCGTGCGTGCAACTCATTTATTTTATACGAGGTTGTTCTGTCTCCTAATAATTGCATTCGTCGTTGACGACATTATTTGTTTCCAAATTATCCAAAAAAATCTAACTATGGTGTATGTTTATATATTTGGAAGTTATGAAGGGAATAAATAATTTAGCTTTACTGTTGTGGATCGGAAGGCTAATATGGTTCCACAGTCCTAAAATGTAACGCGTATCACATGATAATTTCGTTTTCGTGTAGCACTACAAAAAAATTAGAATATTGTTCATTTTTTTGCACTATGTATTGGAGAATGTGTTTGCCAAAAATAAATGTATCCCCGCGTTGATTTCAATGAGAATAGCTGGACCTACCTTTGTTTGCATATTCCTTTCTGCAGAGTTTGCATATGACCTTCGTTGTATCTAAATTCTCCTTTGTCGGTGGACCCTCCTGTATTTTGTAAAATCCAAAATATGTCCATACACGAGAACGAGCTTTTCCTCCAGGATATGGATATATTATTTTGCGATCGTTTTCATCCATGGCACGTGTATGATATTTAGCGGGGTTTTAACATTTTGTTCGGAATCCTCGGTTTTCTTCCCAACAAACAAAGGGATTGAACTAGTCTGTGCCAAGCGCTTCACAGTTGTCTCCCTTACCATGCAATCGATTATGGCGTTTCACAATCGATTGGCGAATTGGTTCACTCAACCAACTGATTATCGATTATAATCGATAATCGGAACAACACTAGCTGATATCGTCTTTGAGATCGTAGCTGAAATTGTAGATGATTTGTTGCGGAACATCTCTGATAACGTCTTTGAGATCGTAGCTGAAATTGTAGCTGATATTGTAGCGGAGCATCTCTGTTTGTCGGATTGTCTGTCCGTCTACATCTGTCGTGACGTGTAAATATCCGGAAATCTAGAAGTCCAAGTGTCGGAGCTGTCTAGAGTTGTAAACATCGGGGGTGGCATCTAGGGTATTGAGGAACGTTAGTTCTAGTAGATGTTGTATGCTGTCTGTACGTATAACTGTGGTGGATCCGTGAAGGGCAAACGGCTGATAAAAGTATTGGTCAACCCTAGGTATTCAGGGAAACAGGTGGTGAATCGTACGGTTATACAGGGTCGAGACACGTGTGTGTTGCAATTGTAGTACAATTGAATACATTGTTGTATTTACATAGTTACTTCAGATCACCATAGTATTTCAAGGGATTGCATGAATCTCAATAAAAGTTAGCAACTTGATTAAATACATGTATATGTTCGTGCTAGTTGTCGCAATCCATACGTGTGATAGAATAGTTTGATGTTTGTGTTTATTATCGTAATTTATATTTGCGTTAATATAACTTTTGTAAAGGTTCCTTGGATGTGTGTATAGTCCAAGAGATTCCTTTGTATCTGTGTTTTATTTTGTATTAATATTTCATTTATTCATGTATTGTGAATGGTTGTGAGTGTAATTGTGGGTTGAACACACGAGTTATTGTGTTGATACATCATTATTTTTCATTAATAATTTATTTCATAAATTTATATTTTCTTTCACATATTGTGTTTGTGTTGTTCATTTAATCCACCATCCTCTCGGTAACAATTCTGTTACAGGTTCTTCCTCCACTAAATATACTGCCCACCACGTATAGTATATCATGTGTTGAAATGTGGCATAAAACTCACAAAACAAACCCCAGGTTGGTAATGCACATACACTTTAATATTCTGTCCAATCATACTAAATTAATAAATATAGCCAAGGCCAGACATCAGTCTATTCCATTAAAAAGCATGCTTGTTGTCAAACAATAACTTTATAAGGAAATTAATATACATCAAGAGCTACAAGTGTATTATTTACGACTCCAGTGTCATGTTTTGGTCTGCACTGTTTATATTTCTTTTCCTTCTTGATTTTATCTTAATAGCTGTAGAATGAATACAGCTAAATGACAGTTGTACATAATAGTACAGATAAAACTTCCGCCATTGAATGGATCATTTGACAAGGAAGCAAAAGTCACAACCCCACATATTCTAACCAGCTTCTCCATGAACTTCGTATTGAATGACTGAAACATGACCTTCATTGATACAGGAAGCTCATCAGTACAACAGCTTCTAGATAAGCCATTGATAAAAAAAATAATTTCTAGATTTGGGCTGGTGACTTAAATAACTCACAAGCCCTGAATGAAATTACATGCCCAAATATCCTCTTTGTTAAATATTGTCACACAATGTTGCAATAGCTACAATTCAAATGGATTCAAAGTAATGCAAGCGTCATCATCACCACACTCACTAGGGACAAGATGGTCCTGGTGTTCAAACTTCTCTGCTAGATTGAGTGAACCCTGGTAACCCGCTAAGAAGAACATCACAAACACATTTAATTTAGCCAAATTATCCCACAACAGTACAAAAATCACAGAGTTCCAGCTGCAATGAGCTCTCTGAGATTACTAACAAACTAATGTCAATCAAAGAACAAATGTACACCAGATCAAAGTTTTCCTTAATATTACATTAACAGCATACCTAGTAGATGATTAGCAATTAGTGAAAAATTATACCATAACAAGAGCTCCCATTCACTTTCATGGTTAGTATTGCATTGTATGAAAATCCCAAAATAAAAATAAAACATTTACACGGGTTACATATATAAATTTATTTACAGCCAAATTTACTGATATATACCAATTTCACACTATTTATGATATGATGCTGTGGCAGTCTTGAACCTCCTCAACTGGGCTATGGTAAATTTGCTTTCAAAACGGTTCAGGCAACTTTCATGCCATTTTATCTTGGTGACTAAAATTTTTAGAAATTTACAGCACCTGAGGAGGCACTAAAGTTTGCCTTATTTTTTTTCTTACAATAGGAAATACTCTTTCACTGTCGCCTGTGTTGATCTCCAACTGAGAAAGTTAGGTTATATTCAACAAGAATGCTAAAAAACAATACTTCTACATTGGTACCTTGCAGGACATGAGTATTTGGCATAATAGACCATTTCATACCGAATTTAACCGAGTTTCTCCGTAATTATCCGAATAACCTCCAGAGTCCCTTTATACTCCAGCCAATCAAACGCTGGTAGGTACATGTACATACCAAATTATCGTCCATTGTTGTATAGAAATATTTCATAGATAAAACAGCAAGAAAAACCCGCTTCTTGTATTGTCAGAGGTTGCAAAAGTCGCTCCAATCAAGGATGTGGCATTAAATTCCATTATCTGCCACGGATAGATGATTTTACTTGTATTAATATTGCGACTTGATAAATAGTTGTGTACTTGTCTGTGAACTTTATAGAGATCGAATACCGGTGACGCCGATATTTTCAGCTTTTTCCAAATCCAAGCAAGTTGAGCTAATTAAATGATTGAAATTTACATGTAAATTATTCACAGACTTTCAAAAACAAAATTATAAATTCACTTATTACAGTGACGTTACAAATGAATATAAATAGTTTGAATAACCTGCTCTTTGATTGTCAGGATGTAATTTGTTTACTCCGACACTGTTTTCTTACTTACATGTACATGTCCAGATGTAAACAACTAAAAACTACTCTCTCGTATGGCTTTGAAATCCGCACTGGTTCCAGAAAATAAGACAGGATGGATCCAATATTAAATTTCGTCAATATCTGCGGCAGCATCGCTGTTAAATAGGCATCTTACAACTCGATAAACGAGGTTGACGTAGTTTGAAAATTGATGCTGATTCTGAAGCTTCTGCCATATTTTGCCTACCACCTATCGAGTGGCTATTGCGGTCATCTGACCACCCGCCACGTGATAAAAATTCCGAGCAAATTACGAAGTTCGCCGAAGTTTCCATGAAATGGTCTATACTCCAAAGCTGAAATCTGCAAGGGGTCCTCTTAAGTTGAAATGATCTCGGAGATGGTGCTAGCACCCGCTTTGTGCCAAATGAGGAACTTCGGCACAAAGCGGGTGCAAGCACCATCTCTGAGATCATTTCAACTCGGCGATGGAGATGGCTCGGCCATGTCTGCAGAATGCCTCCTGACTCACTACCAAGGGTGGCACTGAGATGGACCCCACAGGGGAAAAGGAACCGTGGCAGACCCAAAGAGACCTGGCGACGAACAGTGGAGAGAGACCTTAAGACCAGAGGCCTCACCTATCAGACCGCCCCTGCAATAGCTGCCGACAGACGAAAATGGTGCTCCCTTGCTGTTGCCTCAAGCACCAGAGGGCGCAGAGATGATTGATTTGATTTGATTGATGTTTTTGGACCCCGATGTGCGCGAGTTATCAAGGGAGTAGTGTACATGGTATAATGTTAACAAATTCAATGTTAAACCAAAATACTTTTTATATTTGAAATATTTAAGACCATTATTAAACATTCAAGAAAAATAAATAGCAAAAATACTAGGCCAAAGCTTTACTATCTTAACAGTGAAAATGAAACACCTGTTGTGAATATATTTGCTAGAACTTTGGCAACTTCGAGCTCTGTAAATGATATCCTTAAATGACACCATAAATGATGGCTTCTTTTTTGCCTCTAATGCAGCCAGTATTAACCCTTAAAGTGCGTATCGCGACTCCAGTCGCGCTGTCGTATGTGGTCCCGTAGTGCGTGTCGCGACTATAGTCATTTTTGAGGTGAGTAACAATGAACTCATCCTATAACTTCATCCAGCCATAAATGCTTGTAAAACTATATTTGATTGGTTTATAGAGGCCTGGAACAAGCATTCTATTACACTTTACTATGCATTTAGCAAAGAAATTTTACAAATACTCAGTTTTGAGGCCCTGGTACCTGAAAAAAGTTTTTAAAATGGCAGACGCTGAATACGATGGTGATATCTTGCAACAAATACGGGATTCTGATAGCGATGATGATAATAATTTTGAAGGATTTGAGGAGGATGAAATTATAGGAGATGGCGAAGTGTTAATGGAATTATCCATGAGTGATTTTGTGCCAGGAATTGACGTGGAACTGGAGTCTGATGTGCACGGAGGCTGGACGAGAAAAGATGGCACGCCGGTCGTCCCGCCATTCACCGGTACATCAAAATTAAATGTTGAGATTGCAGATACTGAACCTATGGACTATTTAAGACTTTTTTTTGATGACGAGTTTTTGCATCTGATAGTCAAGCAAACAAATCGTTATGCAGATCAGCGAATTCATGGGGCAGAACTTAAGGAGAGAAGTCACTTGAAAAAATGGCAGCCGGTCACACCTGAGCAGCTAAAACTTTTTTTTGCATTGATTATAGCAATGGGTTTGGTACAAAAATCTGATCCCGATTCCTACTGGGCTGATGATGATGTGATATCAACCCCATACTTCAGCAAAAAAATGAGTAGAGATAGATTTCTTGCTATTCTAAGCAATTTACACCTGGCAGACAACATGACCAATGAAGGTGACTCATTACACAAGATCCGCCCAATGATTGAAAAAAATGAAGCATTTACTGACGTTTATTCACCAGATATGAATCTCAGTTTTGATGAGGCTACCTGCCCTTGGAAAGGTCGTTTGAAATTTCGAGTATACAACCCTGCCAAACCCAACAAATTTGGTATAAAGCTATTCCAGGTGTGTGAGGCAAGCAGTGGATATTGTGTTGGATACCAAATTTATGCAGGTAAATCAGGTGGAAACCTTGACAGTTATTGTGAAGGACTAGAACTAAACACTGATGAACTAAGTAAAACAACAAAAATTGTGATTGGTTTACTCTGCAAGTCTGGTCTTTTGAATAAAGGACACAGAGTGTAAATGGACAACTATTAATCATCACCTGAACTTTTTAATGAACTAGAGTTGCTAAATACCTCAGCATGTGGAACCCTACGAACAAACAGATTAGGTGTTGCAGAGGCAATGAAGATTAAGAGAAAACTAGACCAGGGTGAGTGCATTTTTCGCAGAAAAGACAATTTGTTACTGGTGAAATACCATGATAAACGAGATGTAAATATGATCTCTAATTTCCATGAAGCTAAGATATCAGTGGTCAACAAAACCAATTTTGCAACAAACTCACCTGTAATGAAACCCATATGTATTGTGGATTATGTGAAGAACATGGGAGGAGTTGATTTAAGTGACCAATTGAACCAGTACAATCCTATTATAAGGAAATCCAAGAAATGTTGGAGAAAACTATTTTTTCATTTGTTCAACGTGTGCATTGTAAATGCCTATCAGTTGTACCTGAAGTTTTCACCTGTCCACACCAAACTTAGTCACCATGATTTCCGTGTTTCAGTGGTGAAGTCATTTGTTCAGGAAGCAGGAGATGTGTCTGAACCTGCTAGGAGAGGACGAAAATTTGCTGGTGAGCAGCCTAAACGCCTGATTGGGAGACATTTCCCAGAGTTTATTCCAGCAACACCTGGAACCAAACGAGCACACCCTGCACGTGATTGTGTTGCATGCAATAAAAGAAAAAAGGACCGTGAAGGATTTCGAAGAAAGCAGACGACTTTCAGATGTGATACATGCCAAGTGGCACTTTGTGTACCTGAATGTTTCAGGTTATTTCACACACGTCAACTATAAGCAAGGTAGTACTTCAGATGAGTTAGAGTAATACCTGAACAGGTAATAAACACAATAGCTGACTGTAACCTCACAAGTCTACATGTGATAAAATATACTGCATAAATAAAAAGTGAAAATTGTACAAGAACATTTATTACTGACTCTGGGGATCAAAACTTATTTGTGCCATTCATGGAGTGGATTTTACAAAACTGTTACCTTTTCTTTACCTGTGATTGTCACAATTTATAACTAACCATGTGACAAATATAACATGTACATGGACATGGTCAAACTACTAAAAAATATAATATTTCTTAGATATATTTGAACTTTTCCATTGAAAAACAAACAAAAATACAGATGAAATACAATTGTAATTTGTCATTTTACCTGTATTTTCACCTGTACATGCAAATATATTAAACTTACACAAGTGCATTGGTGCTCATCTTAAAGTATGGTCATCCACCATCATTTTTCATATAGGGTTTGTGTATCTAATGTGTATATTTATTGAAATACATGCAATTTAAAAACTGCAGTTTTCTTTCAATTTTCTCCAAAACAATTCAGCACTGAGGGACCTTTTACTGCAAAACAATTCAGCACTTTAAGGGTTAATTTATGAACCATGCAGTGTGTCACTATATCTGGTACAGCCAACATTAGCTTTTGCACAACACCACCTTTAATCCCAACATTCCAAATGCAACATAAAAATTTGCACACAAGTGATGGACAGTACACTAACTTTTCTGGATCTGGTTTCAAGGCAACTATTTTAATTCCAATACTTACTTTCAGGTCAACGTTTGATTGTAGCATAATTACCATCTACTGTGGCACTTGCCAGTGGAATGATAAATGTCATTCTGGTTTATTGATGTGTCTTCAGGAAAAACGTACCTTACATACAGTATCTCTTGTTCAATTACCTGATGCTGATTTTCTCCATAAAAGGTAAATCGCTTTAAACAAACTCATCTAAATAAGCCTATAATGTTGATGCTTTGGCCACTGTGATGACCATAATCACTGTCCAATCAGCACCAATTTCATTTAGGACCAAGTAGTCACCATAAGAAGTCCTGGTTAAAATCCACATTAATATAACCATCCATTCAGGAAAATTAATGATAGGAAGCTATTTAAGATGCCTAATGTCTAGGCAGAACCATTTTCATTCAGGACCTACTAAAACATGGTATGAAATGCAGGTGTACATTTTCAAAACAATCTTCCACATAGTTTATGAGTAGCGACAACAAACTTGTGCTAACAAATGGACAGACAAGAGACAACCGACCATCACAATAGCTCTTTTGATACATGGTCAGTAAAGCTAAAAAAAATTAAGTGATTTCTTTTGCAGATATCACAGATTGGGCAGAATTTCTGGTCAAGTGACTGGACTATGGATGATACCTCTGCCTGTATGCTGCTTGGCTCGAGTGAAAATGAGTTCATGCACATATGAACAGATTCTTTAAAAATGCATGGGAAACCATTAATGACCACCATTCCCATTCCATCTGTATATGGTTTGTCCTCTACTGAAATATTTTTTTAAAAATGTTCAGTGTACATGCACCTGTTTTGCATTTACCTTTCAAAAGAGGAAGCTTCTGAAGCTCTCTGTTTTTCGTAATATTGAAGCGAGATGAATTTTGCCTTTTGTCCTTCTTGACATGTGGAGATCCACTATTTAACTTAATTTTGTTGATTTGTGCTGGTGGCGGGTGTGACTCTGTGTTGGGGGAGGGCTTCTTTTTAACCTGTTAATGAGAAGAACGACTTAAATATGTATAATTACAAAATGCAGTGAACTAATGTACACAGCCTGTTAAATCTTATATACAGAATTCTAAAATACAGTAGTCTAGAAGCCAAGGCAGTAAATTTATCACAAGAAAATCATATCTTCTGCAGTCATCTTGGTTAGTAATAACTGACCTCTCCAATTTTAGGTCTATCAACTGCACACCAATTAGTTTATGTATTTAATTTAAATCTGGTAGAATAAAACCTGTTATGAGACCGCCCATTCTGCCAACAAAAAGCAGTCTCAAGATACAGACCAGTTTCTAAGGTTCAGTTTCAGAACAATTTAAAGTAGTAACCACAATCACTCAATAAATATTCAATCCTTTGTTAATAGTTCTTGCTAAAATATTATATGATATTCAGTTCAAAAACAAATTATATAGCAACAAAGATAAACTTGTATCTGAAGATGTACATATATTAGCATATGAAATTGCTTCAGAATATTGTAATTTTTATTTTTATTTTCTCAGCTGCTAAATCTCAAGCTAAAATTGCACTGTTATGATAATACCAACTAGAGGTCTGAGAAACACTTGATTATCTGGATGCCATTGTTTTATCTGGGATGCAGAAAGTCACTTATGCAGAAGTCCTCTATATACATTTAATAGCTGGTCACCAAATTCAAAGGCATGCCAGTTCTGCTACAACCACCCAAGTGGGAAAATGTGTTGATCAATTGATCATGTTAGCCTTGTTATTTACAATGACAGAATTCAGTGACTGAAAGACTCCCAGATGTACACAATATCATTATAGGAGTATATCGAAAAAACATGACACAACTGCTGGGGTGACAGTTCATACCCCTGGGACTAGAAGCTGAGTGGTGGGAAAATGTGCTGACATTTACAATGACTGAGGACAGAAATACTCCGTTTTGTACATGTGGTCATCATAATAATAATAATAATAAGAGGACTTTGTATAGCGCCTAATCTTTTGGATAATCTTTAGAGTACCACAATCAGAGCACACCTCCCCGCTGCTCTGTACCTTGCACTAGCTATCCATTCAATCTAGAATCAAACACAGAATTTGTTCTCTGTGCTACGTTTCACAGACTCCAGTCCAACATACCTATCTGGCCTCACCCATTAAGCTCCTCTTCTGACAATTGTACACTCATTATTCCCACTATGAAAATGAAGTCATATGGACGTTCTTTTGCATGCCAGGGCCCAGTAAACGTGGAAGATATTGCCCATTTAAATTAGACACAAACACATAGTGATCCCTTTCAAGAGTGCTCTTAAAACTTGCCTTTGTCGACTGCAAGAACAAACTTATTTTTGCTTTCTAATTTCATGGTGTTTATTTTTAATAGTCATATTAAAGATATTGTAAAGCAATTTAAGCTTCTAAAGATTAGACGCTTTACAAAGTCCTCATTATTACAATAAAGTTCAAAGGGACATGAATATGTATTCATGTAAAGCTGAAAAAAAAAATCTTTTGTCATGCAGAAAAACCTTCCCAAAAGCATATTAACTGTACAACAAAGATACTGTTACTGAAATCCATTATTACAGAATCTGCATCAAATGTGAATAAAGTTATATGTGCCAATATACTATCTGCCAACTTCAGTGCCAAGCAATCTACCACTTCTGGTAGTAGTTCAATTTTCAGATAAAATCAAAATAATGTTCCTTGACTAGTTTACAAAAACTGTTTTACTCAAAGGGCATTTTCCACTTACACCAGAGGAAACCTGGACCCAATAACTAATATCTACCTGTCCTGACCTAACCTGTATTTTATTAGATGCATGGGTGACAACAGTTAGAACAGTTAAAAATCAATAAATGAAAAGAGCAAAAAAAAAGTTTTTCTTTTAGAAATTTTCCTGGGCTATGCCATTGTTGCAAATTGCAATCCCCCCCCCCTCCTTATTGAATATACCATATGGTGATAATTTTGGTGACATCCTTTGTGGCTATTTAATTTGAACATGCAATGATGGATATGGAGTCGAGACATTCAAAGGAACCACAATATGAAGCCACAAGTTTGGATACACAATGCACTGGAATCTATATGTTACATAAACTAATCATTTGTAAAGATTGAGATTAGAAAACCAGTCTGTGCTCTTCTCACTAACCCATACAGCTACTATAAATAAAATATGAGGTCTAAAGTTTTGAAATTAGAACCAGGATGTTTCCTAACAGGATAGTTGCTATAAATAGAAGATGATACTGTTAGGAAAGTGGACACAAGTCCACGGGCAAGCGAACTCTTACATTGTAGTTACGTAGAAACCGTCTTTTCTAAAATACAGTTTGTGGGATTAATGGAATGTTAATAAAAACAAGAAAACAAACAACCGATTTTTTTAAAGGTGGATATACCAAAAAGCGTAATCCATATATGTTTATGCGTAAGGCATAATTTAGTGAGAAAAAAAAAGAGTAATGATTACACCCAAAGCATAATGGTTGGCATGTATGACAAATCCATCTTGACAGTGTATGTTGTGATACACTCAGGTATGCTACTATCAACTGACCTCTGAAGATGCCAACAGAAACAACTATAATTAATTGTATGGCTAATCCTTATGGTTTTTTAAAAAATAAACGAACCAACAAAACAGTTTTGCTGAAACTTCTGAGAAAACAGATTTTTTTAAATGCCAGCAAGAGTTCAAAGTATTGCATTTCATTTCCATACAGAATAGGCTGCCATATCTCGATATGTTGAAACTTATGGTGATATCCCATTTGTCCAAACTTAGTATTATTTTGAATATAATATTCTGGTGACAATAGCAGCTTTTCAATAGGTAAGCACCGCAGAACTTTATTTTCATCATCTAAATTCAGTTTGGGTTTTGCGCCAATATTGGTGACCTTAGATGCACAGAATAGCCTGACAGCAGTGAAACTCTTGTTAGTCCTTCAGGGTGAGACTGAATTTTGTTAATCCAAGGAATGATCGTATTCCAAACACTAAGCCAAGTTCACAATTTTCTTACATTTGGCTACTATTCCATCCAAACTGTCAGTTCTAGAACTTCAGCACTCTTCTGAATCTCTTTAAAATCTTTGTCACTTTGCCATTTAAACCCAACATACTCATCCAAATTTACAAACGATGTTTTGTTCTTCAGGTGTTGATTTCAAGGTTACAAGCACTATTCAGAAATGAACACAATAATGGAAGCTAAAGTTCTAGTGTACTCTTATAATCACATGTACATCTTTGGATCTTTCAGTCATTGCAAATTTCAGCACATTTTCCCACCGAAGCTGTTAGTCAAAGTCTTTGAACATGCTGCCCAGCTATTGCAACATGTTCTTTTGATGTACTCCTATATATACAGCAGGCACATCTGTGGGTATTTTATCCACAGAATTCAGTCATTGTAAATATCAGCACAGTTAAAACAATAAAGCAATTAACATATTTCTCAATCAGTAGGTTGTTGAAGCAGGACTCACAAATCTGAATTTGCTGCCCAGCTAGTTGCATGCGTATGGAGGACTCCTGCATAGGTGATTTTCTGTGCCCAAGATCTGGCAATATTTTTTGAAAATTGGCAACAAAATATCGAGGTTGGAGATATTTTCTGGTGACAAATTTTAAAAAGAGGAACCTCCCTGTTTTTGTGCATTTGAAAAACAAATTATTTATGCCTTATGTTTTATAATCAGTAGGGGTGTGATGCAAGCTGACACAGGTATAGGCTAAAACTAGAACATTTACTTGTTTCTGATAGAAAATAAATGGGCAAAAGGCATTATAATTGGGCACTGCCCAGTCTTTACATTCACAACTAGTCCAACGTCATGTGACTATGCCTATATAAATAATAAATATAACCACAGCATGCTAAAACAGAAGGTTCATTTTTAAATGACAGTTTTCTTGTATATTAAAAGTCGTACTGATCATGCCGGCATCGAAAACCTTCTATTTGAGTAACAGGTCTTATTACAAGAATTTGATTACACAAATTTAAATGGCATATATTTAATTTCTTTGGATCTTCATTCTTCCCAATGTTTTAATGTCATTATTTACACAACCCAAGAAGCATGTACAACAAAATCAATGTCAAGTTACTCCGACAGTTTTGGAAGAGATTAGCTTAAAAGTAAGTGATCCAGAACAAACCTGATTGAATGTTATATGATGTGATGTTACAATAATAGCAGCTTATACTGAAAATAAATTCACATTGCCATGTTATTTGTAATGATAGGCCCAACATCTAGTTTCTTGACCCAGTTTAGTACCTGACAACCACTGCAAAAGTCAACATTGATCAATGTTTCTGAAGGTTTTTCTATGACAAGGTGCAGTGCATTTATCTCCATGATTAATCTAGTTTCATATTAAATTGAAGATACAAAAATTAATAATTCGTTTAATTTTAATAAATATGCTTACATGACCACATTGACATTCACATTAATTGAATCATAATGTAGCCATGGGTGGGGGTAAACTGAAGCAAGACCTTAACTCTCTCCTCTCAAAACTGAGGTGAAAGAGTATATCATATCTCGTATCAATTATACAGGATTAACGTATACAACGTCTCCGTTTATTTTAGCTATTATGAAGACGTGACATGTCAATAGTCATGATTCCTGATCAACTCGTTAAGGAATTGAAATTCCGCCATGTTGAATATCATGGATCAATATGGCGGCCTTTCAGATGGGGACAAACCGATGGTTAACAGGGTCTAATAAAATAATTACCTCATTTTCAACGCTATCCGCATTCTCCTTCCCACTTGGTTTAGCACTACCCGTTGCTTTCGTAGTTGTCTGAAAGTAGAAAATTTGAAACAGGGTCAAATTCCAACCGCACTTGCCTTCGGTATAGTTCCAAGTTAAACTTTTGTGCATTTCCAGATCTCTAAAAATAACATCATTACATATTTAAACAATGGTATTTGGTTTATTGCACATTATCTTCATATAGAAACTCACCTTTTCTTTTTTGGTTTTATTGGGCATTTCGGAAAGGAATGCTATCCCCCCGAAGTGATAGCTCTTCCATGTAGCAATGTATGAAGATCACTTCAACACCAAACAAGGGATATGATTGGACATTCCCAGTCACATGGTAGTGCTAGGTTTTCTATAACGGTCATGTGATCAAACTTTAGGCAACCATAGACTTGTTAGCGTACGTTAAAATATACAATAGATAAAACGGATAGTAGCAAAGTAAACTTACAATAGATAGCGGTAACATAACCTATGTTACTCTCAAAACAAAGGTGTCTTGGGGACACATCATTTACTATTAAGGCGTTTAAACGGAGAGTCATAGGTAAATCATTTCAACGGACCAGAGCACCACTTTAAGTAGCGCTTCTCTTTATAATCTCAGTTAATTAAATTGGAAGAAAGAATAAAATACATCTTTCGGGTATATCGTATGTATACAGGGACGTAATTTCAATTTTTTCAGGGGTGTGTGTGCATAACTTGACAGGCTTGCTAATTTTCGTACAGCAATATTACAGCACGTGCAAAGCAAATGCCCCCACCCCCATCCCCGCTATCCCCAACATGACGTCCCTGTATGTGTAGTTCACATAATATTTGTCGTCAGCGAAAGTACTACCTTTAAAGAAATGGAAATAGTTTACCGATACAGAATGCATTAGCCTAAAGAGACATACAACTTTTCATAGAGACACGACCGATAATATCAAGCTCTACAACGTTTGTAAACATTCAAAGGACATCATTTAAGACAGTCCTACAGCACACAAGAATTGAGGTGGTGGGTTGTTTTTTTGTTTCAAAATTTAAAGATTAACCCATCAGCAAACCAATTACAGTGTATATGTGAGTGGAGAACACAACTTTGTTTATTAAGGTCTGGTAGGCAGTTTTACATACGATTTGATTCTAACAGCCACCAAAAGAAACGCCAGGTAATCATTCTGATGCTGCGTGTTACCAACGTGACCTTCAATAAAGCATCAAATGATATATGTGAACGTCAACGTTCAAACGTGTATCTCATTGATCTGTATGCAGCTGGAAATTGCGCAAGGTCGTGCTACTTACCCGATATAGTCCATTTACGTGTTTACGATTTTGGAATCGGTTGATACTCGAAGACAACCAACACGCTATGATTTGGGGGTTTAAAGAAAAATGAAAAACAAACAAAGCCACCCATACGAGCATTTGTAAGAGAGGAATAGCAAGTCGTTCTAGCAAATATAGAACTACCACCAATATGAGTTTTGATTTCTAATGGATGTCCTTGGATATTAATCACGTTCACGTGTCAGTGGTAAGTTGATTCACAATTGTATAATGTCCATACGCATAGGTGATTCCATAGTTCTGTACCAAACTGAGGCAATTTCACTTTAGTGTATAAGTATACACCCATGCGATGACACCGTGTCTTATTTGCCGTGTGTGCGAATTTACGCCAGTCTCGGGGACATTCCACGCATATATCGTGATTCGGATCTTCTGCAAAATAACCAGTGGAACATATTTGGTCTGTTTAATCTTTTTGGGTCCAACTTCGATTGAATACATTTTATATCGCAGTCCCACATACTATATAATTGATTTACCTAAGCATTCACCTTTGAACTTGCCAGCAACCTTGTTATTGGTGTTACTAAAAAGATGCATGTTCTTCTGGATAACTGTTGGTATAAAATTCATGGACCAAATATGGTTCAGCACTGTCTACGTGCACGTCATTGGTGACGAATCAGTGTCGGTGTACAGCATCTTGTCCCGATCCTGTTAAAACGGTTTGATTTTGTCATAGAAGAACTCGTACATTGTCAGCTTCGACAAGACGAAACCGCATAGATTGGTTTTGTCAACTTGAGTGTTTACTATCTACTGTGAAAGACAACATTCCCATCATCAAAGATCGTCCTAGTTTCCAATGCTAAATCAGCGATGAGCCTTCGAAGTTTGCATTGTTTACTATCACGGACAAGGTCGACTCGAATTCGTTTTCAGGAGATTGTCCATGGTGTTTCCGAACACAGTATTGTTGATGAATTAAAAAAATCTTTCTCAAACTCATTTGTAACTTATGTGCGAAGATCTGAATATACAGTGCTATCCTAGCGTGCACTCGATGGATCTGTGTTACACTCACACACCACCTAAGCGCAAGTATAACTGCAACTTTCGCACGTGCAATACATTATTCTTTTTCGTCCTAAGATTTCTTAATAGCTTAGTAAAAGCAGCAAATGTACGTCCGGATTCATCAACGATCACGCACTGATACGGAGAGAACCAAGTACAAAGAACCAACAAAGCTGCTGGTGCTAACAGATAGTCGTTCTGTGCGATCTAGATCAACTTCAAGGAAGTATCTGTAGTCACTTTCGATGTTATACTATCATACCTGTTTTGTATGTCAGTGTATCTAGAAGTAATCCATTTAAATTCACCGATAGAGAACGGTTGCAGGCTCAGATGGATTCACTGTAGAGTTCTATAAATTCTTTTGGAAGTATCTTGAGGGATTTATATGCAGATCAATAAATTACGGATATACTGTAGGTAAACTTTCAGATTTTCAGACGCAAGGAGTTATCACATGCCTACCAAAGGAAGAAAAAGATAGAAGATATTTAAAAAACTGGAGACCGATATCACTTTTAAATATTGACTATAAAATTGCTTCGGGAGCCATTGCAGCCAGGATTAAAAAGGTTCTTCCATCAATAATCAGTGATACTCAAAAAGGATTTATGAAAGGTAGATTCATTGGAGAAAATACCAGGTTATTATATGATATCATGGACCAACTTGAGAATGAAAATAGATATGGTTTACTATTGTTAATAGACTTTGAAAAAGCCTTTGACTCCATTGACTGGACCTTTGTGGAAGAAACTTTAAAATCTTTTAATTTTGGTGATTCTGTTTGTAAGTGGTTTAAACTGTTTTGTAATGACTCTAAAAGTGGGCATATGTCACCATTTTTTAGACTAGAAAGAGGATGTCGTCAAGGAGATCCCCTTGCTCCTTATTTGTTTATCATTGGGGTTGAGATTTTAGCTATAACGTTAAAGCAAAATGTAGATGTACGGGGATTGATCTTTGATGGCACTGAATATAAATTGGGTCAGTATGCTGATGACGCTTTTATTCTTCTTGATGGATCTCAACTTTCTCTTAAAACAACTATGAATATCTTGCAGAGTTTTTATCTATTATCTGGACTTAAATGTAATATAACAAAAACAAAAGCTATCTGGATTGGAAACAGGAAATTCTCCAACGAAAGAATATGTCCAGAAATGGGCCTAATTTGGTCCTATTCTAATTTTACACTACTTGGTATAGAATTTTCTCTAGATTTACAGCAAATGGTGGAAATTAATTATATGAAGAAACTGACAAAAGCTAAACGAATACTGGCAAGCTGGAGTCAAAGACATATGTCGTTAGTTGGTAAGGTAATTGTGGTAAAAACTCTTGTTCTGCCGATATTCATACATCTTTTTTCAGCACTTCCAAATCCATCAGCAAAAGTTGAAGCAGAACTAAATCGCGCACTATTTAAATTTGTATGGGGTGGAAAAGTAGAGAGAATAAAACGCGATATAATAGTATCTCCAGAAAACGAGGGAGGACTAAACATGATACACATGTTTTCATTCATTAGATATATTAAGATAAGATGGGTAAAACGATTGCTGGAAGGGGAGAATGGAGTGTGGCAAACCTTAGTCAATTCAACTGTATTCAGAAATAAAAAGAATATTTGGATTTTGGGGAGAAGGAAATTAGAAGAACTTAGTAAGCTCATTAAAAATAGTTTTTGGAGAGATGTAATTTTGGCAATATCCAATTGGAAAGAGGAACCGCAGGGTCCAAATGAGTATTTATCTATGAATATTTTAAATTTTGTCCCTACTCAATACAATTCATGGAGAGAGGCTGGTTTTGAAAATCTGAAGGATCTAATAGATGATAATGGCAATTTAATATCTTTTGAAATAATAAAACAAAAAACTAGAAGTGATGATTTCCTAAAATACTTCTCCTTAGTGTCTAAAATTCCAAAAGCATGGAAAGATGCCATAAAAAAACATTTAGTACAAAATAAGTTTGAAAAGCAGGAGGATAAAATAATGAACTTACAGAAGCAAAATTCACTGAAGTTTGTTTACAAAGATCTTTTAAAAAAATATAAAAGGCAATACACTGCTAAACATGAAACTTGGATACAAGTATTTAATAAAAGTATAAGTAGTGAAGAATGGTCTAAGATATATATCCGAGCGAAATCATGTACAAAGGATACCAAATTGATCGCTTTTAACTTTAAATTAATCCATAGAATAATAGCTACTAATGATTTTCTGAAAAGAATTAATATATTAGAAGGCAACAAATGTACATTTTGTAAGAGTGAAAATGAAAGCATTGAGCATCTCTTCTATGATTCTAATATTACTTCACAGTTTTGGTACCGTTTTATTGAATATTTTGCAACTTTTTACCCAAATATTACACATTTACCCGAGAAAGAAATATTTCTAGGAAGTGAAAATCTGGACTGTTTGTGTAATTTCTTACTTATTTTGGCAAAGTATTATATTTATACTTGCCGATTCAATATGAAAAATCCTTCTATGTATGCTTTTAAGCAAATAGTTGCAATGCATAAGAACATAGAAAAATACACTGCTATAGTAAATAAAAAAGAAGACCAATTTCTTCAAAAGTGGACCTCTATAAACAATATGTAATAGGTTTCTCATTTTATGCTAAACAGGAACATAATACTGCAATATATATATACATATATATATATATATATATATATATATATATATATATATATATATATATATATATATATATATATATATATATATATATATATATATAATGGACTCACATATTGTTCAAACAATAAATATGTTGATCATATGCAAGTGTGGGTGTGTGTGGGTGTTTTTTTTTTTTTTCTTTTTCATTTGCTGTAGATTATATTTATTATCCTTAGATTATTATAAATGTTACATTGTAAGGTGACCTTGGGATGGTTCCCCGACCCAGTGGTCTACCTATTACGGGGATAATAAAATAAAAAAAATAAAAAATAAAAAATAGAGAACGGTTGCATCATTGCCGAATGATAAAGGTTATTGAACCGTAGATTGTAGATTTAACTGTTTGGACAGAGGGGAATGTTTACGCAATGTATCGGTGATTCGCCATATAAAAAAAATCCCGCAACGAATTAAGTACTCAATAAACATATGCTGGTCAATACCAGTGAGCAATTCCAACTCGATTTTGGTTTTTGATAACAACCAAATCCAGGTGATGAGAAGTGAAGCTCAGAAACTAACTTGTACAGATTAATGGCATTTCCTAAATACATACGCGAGCAACAACACATCAGTGTGCACGTATCGATTGTGATAGTCACCCATGCTTCTTGCAATAAAATGCACACCAAACTTTGCGTGTGCGTAATCTTTTTCAGAAATAATTTTACGTTATAGCGATGAAGGAATAATGTTTCCTGCATTAAACATTTTCAGCACGTTTTATGTTTTCTAATTTCATGGCGTTTTTTTCTTTTTTTTCTTTTTTGTAATCATATTATTATATGTTTTAGGTGTTGATCAATGTAAAGCGCTTAGAGCTTCAAAAGATTAGGCGTTATATAAATTCCTCATTATTATTATTATTATTATTATTATTATTATTATTATTATTATTATTATTATTTCCGTGGTAACTGGGTTTCATCAAATTGGTCCCAGTCACTCATGTACTCTTATGCATACGCACCGTTTCTCATACACAAGTTATTATGAAGTTATCAGCCGCTAGATTGCTCCCTAACTTGTCCAAATAAGAATTCAGAAACTGTAATGAAGTGCAATTGTCTCAACCTGAACGTCATGTATTTTTCCATGTAATTTGGAAAAACACTTATTCTTGAGTTTGATGCTGTGACCACTGCTTACATTATTAAGTGGTCATCATTCCCAAGCAGGTTATGAAGTGTTACGACTCTGGTCATTAACTAAGTTACATAAAGAACTAAAGCCAACAACGTTTGTAAAATTTAACAAATAATTTAATTATCAAAGTTATAAATGAAAATTTGAGAGGAACTTAACGTATTATGAAGTGAATTGAAAATAATTCTGACAAAGTCCAATATAATTAAAAGTTCCATACAAATTTAAAAACCTGAAATATACTGGTCAGACAAGAACCGTGACGTTGTCATGGTGGCGTTGTCCTTTAAATAATTCACAATAATTCCGAATAATATTAAAGTCCAAATAATGAAAACTTTATATTTCCACTGAACAAATGTTTCCTTCTTGAATAATATCTAAGTACAACCACAGGAGTCTGACGTTTTATCAATAAAGTACGGCGAAATCTTTGACAACATAAATTACCCTTATCGGTAATATAAATAAACATATGGAGTGCAAGCGTGACCACAACCCTTCGCTCGATTCGACTGTTTCTCACGAGTCTATTATCGCTTCAGAATCGCAAGAAGGCTAAAAAGCTACACACATACATTCAAAAGACAGTGACGTACCAAGGCATAACTCTTAAATGGCCATGTCCTGAATCCAATCGGCGAATTAACCTTTATTTTCACCATTACCTTCACAATCTCTTTCTGGAAAAATCGATCTGACGGAAGTAGACCATTATGTAGTGCACGTAACGTCCACCTCTTAGTAAGAGGGGTGGTTAATTGGATCTAGCTACGTTATCTAGGGAATGTCCTCCCTTGATGTTATAGAGATAACAAATTTAATCAAACAAACTAATAGTGGTAATTTTAATTCAACTTAAATTATATCAGCATGATTTAATAGCAGCGTCTAATTTGAAATTATTTCATCATCACAGCGAGTGGCGATTAGAGTGCGATGTCCAAGACTGATTGCATCACCATCCTCTCGACCTTGTTCCAACGTGCCCTATTTCTTCGAGTCTTCCTATTCCGACTGCCTCATCCTTTTTG
Organism: Unio delphinus; assembly: GCA_029339505.1. Classification (NCBI taxonomy): domain Eukaryota; kingdom Metazoa; phylum Mollusca; class Bivalvia; order Unionida; family Unionidae; genus Unio; species Unio delphinus. The sequence continues at coordinate 1,897,716 of JAQISU010000169.1, read as the reverse complement.
GATCGTCACTTCTCCTTTCTCGGACTTCACTATTCACTTCTCTTTCTTCCATACTTACGTCTTCAGACTGTTCCGTCTCACTCTCTCTCTCTGAAAACTGTTCCTTAAAGGACAAAATTATCCTTAAATCCCTTTATGTATCACACTATAGACGTACATAACAATTCTTTCACTTTCATTACTTTGAACAAATTAACTATCCAGACACTGCGTAAACGCTGATTTACTACAGTAGTACTTTGCTCTCGCTTCGCAGCGACAGGTCATAAATTATCATGTAGGTGGTCTATCGAAAATCACCGTATACTACTATATGTTTGTTTAGTATTGCATACAATCTACAAATCCTAAACTACAATACTACTTAAAGATTAAAAAAGCAAATATAATAGGTAATTATCGTTAACTCTCGATAGTCAGTGTCGTCCTAGCAGACAAAGGAAATTATTTCATATTCATTTCATATAACCCTATGAATCCCTGCACATATGAAAATTTGGATCGCATGCAATCAATTCTACCAATGAACTAATAACTGTAAAATAAAAAAATATAAATTGCATAACTATTCTAGCATCAACACATTTCATGAAATCGAATAAAATGAATCGCATAGCAACTCATCAACACATTTCCATGAAATTGAATAAACGATACATAATATGGAATCTAGTCATATCAAACACATTTGCATAAAACAACCAATACAAAAATTTAATATTACGTGAAATTAAAATTGCGTACCTTAATGTTTTTTCTAGAGATTGCGAGCTCTAACACTCAACCCTGTCTTTTCTCACAAGACAGACACATGGTTCCTTTCTTGTTTAACGAGGAAAGCGGTAGTTTGCTAGGTTTCATGAGAGCCAAACTTCTCTCTCAGGAACTTTCGACCAAGGTTATCACTTTAAATTCACATTACTTTCAAGGTGTACACCTTAATTTTACTCTGGACATTCATAAGCAGTGGTTTCTATAATTTAAAAAAAATGCTCAGACAATCATTTCTTTCGTCATATAACTTTTCTCTTTGAAGAATGACTGATATGGATCTGAAGTTCAGTGGTCTCTTTCTCAAAACCATACTAAAATACCAGGTCAATATCATTGATTCGGAAATCTTGCCCCTTTTATGTTTTATCACTGACATGGAAGGGATGAAGTAGGAAGATCAAAGTGACCCTTCACAAAGATTTCTACGGTTTAAATGTGGCAAAATCTTAATGCTCACTGCATTATGTTCAATGCTTAATTAAAATTCGACATTTCACAGTGCACATTGATCTATTGCGAATCAGGTAGTATTCTAAACCTTTTACATGCACCACAAGCTGTGAATCTTCAGTACCAACAGTTTGTGCATTAGCACAACTTTGTAAAGTTAATCGTAACTTTGTACTTGTTTCACTAATGATGGATTGTTTAACCCTGTTTGTCGGAATCAATACAGTAAGCAACAGATTATTGTATGTATGCAATTTTTGTTTTTCATTTAACTTTCAAGTTTCATCTTCGCTTCCGTAATTGGTTAGCCATTTAACTTCTGGTGGTAGTGGTGATCTCACAATCTTATTCGATAAAAGCAAGCAACTACCAGGCCATGCTATTTAGATTTAAGAACGGTCATAAAAAAAAATGCCGAGCTGACCAGGTTAATGTTGCTCTGTAACCGTGCAAGTGTGTATTTGTAATATATAATGTTTTGAATTAAGGTATTCGTTCCTTGGGGTGTTTTCTCCTGCTTGTTAGAAGTTATACATTCACTAATGGAAAATATCTTCACTATTTATTGACTAACTGAAGAAACAAAACTCTGTAAGCAATGTACATATTAGCACCCATCACAAGTACAATTGCAAAACTTGAAAACACACGTCTTCCAAATAATTCAATGCATAAGTAAAACGTTGAATTAATATCACTAATCCAACATAAAGAAAGCCAACACATCAATATACAAATGCATTTACATACAAACAATTTATACATACGATCATATTAGCTACTAATGAAAATTAAGTCACAGATGAAAACTGAAGAAAAAAAAAAACTAACAGTAAAACAGAAAAATGTTAAAACAAAAAAAATTGCAGAATAAAAATGTTCTTCTTCCTTGTCGTTCCTTTCGTACGGAGAACACTCTAGATGCCAGTATCCTTGCGCACGACACAACACATTCGTCTTACCTTTTGTCTCTGGACCAGGTGATTTGTTTTTAGAATATCTGGTTCCTTTTCTTTAACACTCTGAACATTCTGGAGTCTAATGTCCTTTCCCTTGGCAAACATAACAGGCATCTCCAATTTTATATATAGAGTAGTGTTAAAGTCTCCACATCGGACATGTTAGATTTTGTTTAGCTTCCAAACACCTTCTGTAAAAGGTGTATTCTTGTTTCGTTCTTCTTTCGTTACAGGCTGAGAATCTTAACGGAAATGATCGAGATCATCATATTATTTCTTTTAAATTTGGGTTTCTACATACTGAACAAATGTTATACATTGATCAATATCTTTAATAAAAGACATTAGTGAAGTCTCTTGTGGTTTAAGGTTGACATTGCCGGGGAGGGAGTGGGAGACAAGCACCCCGCTCCAGAAATCCCCCATGCGGCTTGCGTCTCTGATCGCCTCTGTCAACTAAAATTCAGCTCCTGGCCTTCACGAGTGGCTTAGATTTGAAGTCCGGCGAACCGCGTTATCCAACAACAGGAGAAGAGGTGAAGGCAGGCCACTGGCGCCTTAAAACCAGTTGCTTCGGGTAGATGTGGCTCATAAACTTTGGATGGTACCTCATCTAGGAAATTGAAAACTCCGATTCTAAACATCTGCTGCCTTGCGGCTATACAAACTAATGTGAAAGGCTAAGGGACTAGACCCCAATAAAAATCTGGAGACAGAGTCCCAAAGAAAGTCTGACACTGACCTCAATGTCATTCCGGCAACTCCTGCGACGCAGTTGGTGCCAAGCTGTATGGACATTCGTCGTTCCCTTGGGCACACCAGATGCATGGAGAGGGGGATCTGCTGAATGGGCAACAGCTGATTCTCCATACGACCCTGCCCAGGCTTCGTTCCTCCACTGGAGAGGACACTCCAGCGTCGTCGTAAGGCAATGGCACAACACGAGAAGTAGCAGTTTACCGGTTCTAAGCCAAAGCTCGATTGGCATAGAAATTGGCGCCAGGGTTTACTTCTGACGGTGGGAGAGAACATCAGGTCTCACTGGACAGCTACCGCCCGCCTTAAGCTGGGCATCCCCCAGTCAGTAAGGTGCTTCCCGCCATGGCCTGCCTGCTTCACTGGGTACGTTGAGCTTAGAGAACCATCTCGACAAGTGGGCCACAAAACTCTGCACCAGGAAAGACTCAAAGAAGAAATAAGAAAACTTCAGCTCTTCGTTTCGCGACCGGGAACGTTAGGACCATGTGCCCTTGATTGACCAATGACCTACAGCAGATCGACGATGAACCACGGAAGACTATCGTCATTGACAAAGAACTCTCCTGACTGAACATCGACATTGCCTGTCTCCAGGAGACTCGACTGGCTGACAATGGCACCATCAGGGAAACCAATTACACGTTCTTTCGGCAGAGAAACCCTAGAATGAAAATAGGCAGCACGGTGTAGACTTTGCCGTAAAGAACACGCTAGTCACTTTCATTGAACCTCCGTCATCAGGTACTGAGAGAATCCTTGCCCTCCAGCTGCCAACATCCTTAGGCCCGGTCAACATCTTCAGCGAGTATGCTCCAACCCTTCGCTCAGCCTATGAGGAGAAAGACATGTTTTATGAGGCTCTGGATCAGGCAATATCTAGTATTCCAAACAAAGAAGGCCTTTACTTACTAGGAGACTTCAATGCTAGAGTGGAAGCTGACCATGAGGTCTGGTCCACATGTCTCGGCTTTTAAGGAAGGGGCAAGATCAACGAGAACGATCAGCGACTTCTGGAGATGTGCTGCTCCCACAGCCTAACTGTGACCAACACTTTCTTCCAATGCAAGAAGATCCACCAGGTGTCATGGAGACACCCAAGTTCACTCTACTGGCACCAGCTAGACCATGTCATCACCAGGAGTGCGGAACTGGCCAGCGTCCTCCTCACCCGCAGCTACCACAGTGCCGACTGCGACACGGACCATTCCCTTGTGGTTCGTAAGGTGCGAATATTACCCAAGACGCTGTACCATGCCAAGATGAAGGGTCACCCTCGCATCAACACCTGCTGTGCAAGCAACCCAGAGAAAACACAGCAGTTCATCAGCAAAGTGCAGGAGCTCTCAACAAATTGACACCTGATTACACCATTGACTACAAGTGGGTCCATCTCCGTGAATATGTGTACAACTCAGCCATCATAGCTTACGGGAAGAGGGAACGGAAAAATGCCGACTTGTATGAGGCAAACTGGGAGGAGATGGAGTCCGTAACTGAGACAAAGAAGAAAGCCCTCCTGGTATACAAAACTGCACCTAGCCCAAGGACATTCCAAGCACTCAGGAATGCAAGGAACAACGCCCAGAAGACCGACCGCCACTGTGCCAACATCTACTGGCTTAACCTTTGCAACAGTATACAGACAGCTGCCGACACCGGGGATGCAAGAGGAAAGAGGGCATCAAGAAGACGACAAGCCCCTCCATCTCAAAGACCGCCCACCCCCCTCAAGTCCAAGACAGGCGAAGACATCACAGACCAGGGAAAACAACTTCAGCGATGGGTTGTACACTATCTCGAGCTATAAGCAGCCCAAAACAACGTCACTGAAACTGCCTTGGATGTCATTCCAAACATGCCTGTCATGGAGAAGCTAGACACACAGCCCACCATGGAAGAGCTCAGAAAAGCCATAGACTGCCTTGCCTGTGGGAAGGCTTCTGGAAGCGACGGCATTCCGCCTGAAGTCCTCATGAGTCGGAAACCGGCGCTGCTCTAGCCGCTATATAATACTCCTCTACCCCTGCTGAGAACAGGGATACATCCCACAGGACATGCGTGACGCCAACATCGTCACTTTGTACAAGAATAAAGGAGACCGTAGCGACTGCAAAAACTACCGGGGCATCTCCCTCCTCAGTGTTATCGGAAAGGCTTTCGTCCGAGTTGCCTTGGCGCGCTTGCAGACCATAGCCTTCCGCGTCTACCCAGAGTCCCAGTGTGGATTTTGAGCCAGAATATCAACTGTAGACATGATCTTCTCACTACGTCAGCTGCAGGAGAAGTATCATGAGCAGCAGATGCCCCTCTACATTGCCTTCATAGACCTGGCGAAGGCATTTGAACTGGTGAGTCGGAGTGGATTCTTCAGAATCCTGCAGAAGATTGGCTGCACCCCACGCCTACTTGCTGTCCTCATGTCGTTCCACGAGAGCATGCACAGCGCAGTGTGCTTCAATGGCGCAACATCAGATGCCTTCCCAGTAATCAGAGGAGTCAAACAAGGCTGTGTGCTTGCGCCGACGCTCTTCGCCATATTCTTCTCCATGATTCTCCAGTACGCCTTCAAGGGCTGCAGCGATGGAGTGTACACCCATACCAGGGCTAACGGAAAGCTGTTCAACATTGCCCGTCTCCGTGCTAAGACTCAAAATTACAAAGGTACTCATCCGTGAATTGCTTTTCGCCGATGATGCAACCTTGACATCCCACACGGAAGATGGACTGCAGCAGCTGGTATGCCGCCTCTCCAATGCTTGCAAGGAATTAGGACTCACCATCAGCTTGAAGAAAACAAACGTCATGGCGCAAGATACAGACTCCCATCCCTCTGTCACCATCGATGGATACAACTTGGAAGTTGTCGAAAACTTCACATACCTCGGGTCCAACATCTCCAGCTCACTCTCAATTGATTATGAGCTGAATGACAGGATTGCCAAGGCAGCTGCAGTGATGGTCAGAATTAACCAGAGGGTATGGAACAACCCCAATCTCACCGAGAAGACAAACTTCGTGTCTACCAAGCCTGCGTACTCAGCTCACTCCTCTACAGCAGCGAAACATGGCCCACCTATGCAAGTCACGAGAGAAAACTCAACAGCTTCCACCTGAGATGTCTGCGGCACAATATGCACATCAAGTGGCAGGACAAAGTACCCAACACAGAGGTTCTAGAACGCGCCAACATCAACTGCATGATCACCATTCTCAGCAAGAGGTGCCTTCGCTGGCTCGGCCATGTCAAGAGAATGGACCCAGACCGCATTCCTAAGGACTTGTTATATGGGGAACTAGCAGAAGGTACACGACCGACTGGACGTCCACACCTGCGCTACAAAGATGTTTGCAAGAGGGACATGAAGACGGCCAACATCGATGTCAACAACTGGGAGAGCTTTGCTAATGACCATCTCATCTGGCGGCTAGCTGTCAGGCATGGAGTTAGCAAAGCTGAAGATGACAGGAATGGAAAGCATGCTGACAGCCAGAAAGAAGGAACAGCTGACTCTAGAGCTACTCCGTCGTCTCACGTAGCAGCAGAGGGAGCGAATCGGACAACTTTTTAGAAGCGTCAATTTGGCAACCTAAGGCTTCCTCGTAAATGCTTTTGGCAAATCAGAATCAAAAGAAAAAAAGAAAAAAAGACGCCAAAGTCGTTGTCGCGCCCCCTCTGCTGCTATGGGGTAAAAATCTTTTTTACGATGAAAATCATTTAAGATTTCACAAATAGACTAATTTGTAAAACCTCACCTCGTAAATCAATCAGATTATTGGACTGGTCAGTGAGTTTAAAATTAATTCTCGTTAATGAATCATTATGACATCGCATATAGACTGGATTAGTTGGATCCTCAATTATTAAAAACCCTGGAGGAGCTGTTGGTGGAAATGAATATAAAATATATCCCTGCTGGGCTTGATTTGATCGCTCGAGATTTATTTGATAGCTTCCTTCGATAACATCACATACTAAATACAATGCAATCACCGAGGATATATTGACGTTTTGAGGAGCGATATGCCTACCGGCACCATCTGGGTCATTATTATATTTGAGGATTTTTGTTTGTGTTTGTGGTATTTTTAACCATGCGTCGTGAAGTTGTTTGAATTTTTCATCGATGGTGTCATTAAGTTTTTTCTTTAGTGTTGCTGCATCGATGGTGTATCACGAGAGTTTAAATTGAGATATATTATCTTCTCTCAATGAAAAATCAGTTAAAATTCGTTGTCGTTGTTCTCCTGTACTGTTAATCACCAATTTTAATCCTTGTGTATGAATATAGTTTACGTTGAATATAATCTGATTTAATACTTTTATATGTTTGATAATATCATCATAAACTTCTTTTCTCCCGGCAATATAAAGATAAAATACATGATTTAGACTACTAAATTGTTTATTAAATGTTTCATAAATACTATCAAAATAATCTTTAAAATGGTCATCGCTCATTGTACTAAGACCTTTTTTTATTACCTTGCTCATTTATATAAAAAAAATCCGAATAAAGCTCATTTCTGCCACCACGGGTATAAATTTCTATTTTTCCTCCATTGGAGTTTTTCCATTTGTCTATATGAGTCTTGATTATATAATTATATTTTATTTCTGGAGCCGGTATGACTGTAGAATCCTCCTCGGGGTATAATTGTTCATCTGTGATAAAAAATAGATTTTTGTGGTTCTGGTGGTATATTAACGGTTTCTTGTTCAGATGTATTTCAGGCCATCCTAGCACGGTTCTAATAGAACTCTGATATATATCTACGACGTACCCCGGCGAGTTTATCTCAATGGCAGATGATAACGTCGGTTCATGAACTGTTATAGCGATTTTCGATTCTTTTCCAGTAATTGATTTTATTCTGCGTTGTAATTCATTATTGATTTGTTCGATTTGGTAGGACCCAGATGGTAACGAAACAACGTTCCATACGTTAAGTCAGGTCTTGTTTATTCTTACTCGCAAACACCAAGGAATTATTCGGTTGATGACCGCCAAATGATTTTGATCTGATATTTGGCCAACTGTGATATACTCGGAATTTTTCTAACGCTATCTCCTTCACGCGAATCGGAGTAGGAAAATTCACACTGAATTCAGGATTCATTGAGGTTATTGAGATCATGCTTGTTTTCACCGGGATGGTATTTTTCGCTATTCGTTGAAGTAGTTCTTGCGATGTTGCCATTATTATCATACTCATGCTGTCGCTCTAATTTTGACATCGCGGAATCATAAACACGTACCATCGAAGAGAAATCATTATCTGATAGTAATGTGTCATCGAGTGACGACGATATCATTGAAGATAATTGCGAGTACGCTGTTGACACAACATGGAACTTGATTAAGTAATCTTGCAGTTTACGCTGGGTACACGATGATATTTTTTGTTATAATCGAAATCATTCCCGCGATTGTTGTCTCCGCGGATATACAAATTGGAACAGCAATCGGTGCAATCATTGTCACCGAGGAGAGTATAATACCAGCTCCGGTGATTACACCACTCACCAAGTACACGGTAACATCAACTGCGGTAATTCTTCGTCGGTATTTTTTTAATTTTTGTTTGGTTTGGTACTCCTCAGTGAGGGTTTTGAGTTTAGTTTGAAATTCTCTGACGTGGTCATAGCGGTATTGAGATACCAAAGTTATCGTCGGTGATGAAATCATTAGTGATGACATTTTATTTATTACAACAGATTTCAATTTAGTTGTTTACTTAAATCCGCTACTAATTCCACATACCATGTTACTGACACCCTAGCCAAATTATTTTCAGTGGATGCTATCGTGAACTGTTCAGTTGAATCCTTGTCGATGATCGTTGATATCATATTGTTGACCCCAGATGAACTCGTTGATGAAATATTAAATTGAGTCGGTGCCACTAGTGTTAGTCGATAAATACCTAAATATTATTTAGTGGTGTCCACACAAATGATCCGTATTGAATCGTGTATACTACATTGTTGGTTCTCTCATGAGGAATTTTTGTTTTTTTCAAGCATTTTTATCATCTTCGGCATATCATCCTTGATGATATCGTTGGTCGATTTTATATCAAACGTTGATAGCTTCTATTCGCTGATTAATCGCTGTTATTTCATTGAGTTTCGTGATAATATCAGCGAGATCCATTTTAATATTATCGGGTTTCACGTTTTTACCAAAAAATTCATCGACGGCGTCATCAGTCTTTTTAAAAATTTTACGCAGATTACCAAATTGAACTACATGAGCGTCATACTCGGATCGCAATTTTGCCAAATTATCGATTGCAGTTTTTACGTGTATGATATGCAACTCGGATTGCGAACGTGGAACCCCGAAGAAATTATTTATCGGGGCTTCGATGTTATCAATTATACTCTGTTGTAATCGACCAAAATTAATTATATGATCGTTGTATTCTGATTGTAGTTTTTGTTGGGTATCCACAATAGTTGAAACAAGTACACCTGGTTTGAGTTTACCCTGATCGGAAAATACCGCGATAGCATTTTCTGTTACACCGCGTTGTTTAACTAAAATATCGTCAAGGGAAACATTACTCGTTTTCAATTTACCCTGACGATCTTGAAATACAACTATTTCATTGGGATCAACACTTGCTAAGTTCAACATCTCAGCTATTTCATCTTCGATTATTTTTTTATATCACCGGTTGCAGATATTCTCGCAGTGCCATCTGCACCGGGTTTTTTCAACATTGATAGAGATCTCCCCCAAATATCAATCATGTTATTTTATATAATTTCTTTCTAAAAGGCGATTACTAGTATATTCATTTACGACTCGATGAGGATGAGGTGTTTTTCCCGATGAAGAAATAGCGTCAAGGACATTTAATACTTCTATTCCGCATGTTGGTGGGTCATTCATTCCTGTGTTGGTAGCGTAGAATACCAGATATGAGTTTTAGGCGGCACTAACCCATATCGATCAATCGCGTATACAACCCAGTGATTTCCGGGTCCGCTGCTGTTATCAAGATTAATGATACCGGTTTCACCGCTGTGTGGTTGTGCCGGTAACTGATCTTTCATAAAGATACCTCTGAAGTTTTTTATCGCTAGTTTTTTTAGCAGCATCGAGTAAATCAAAATTTGACATGGGCGACAATATCAAAGATATTGTTGTTAATAAACTGTTCCTAGTCTCAGGCCTTTTCCGCTGTACCATGAATACGGGGTTCCTGGTAATCTTAGACCCTTTCCCTTTTTTGTATCCTTGTCCAGTTGCTTTCTTTAGTGCCATCCCTGCCACGGTACCAATGGCTCCCAACGCTGCCGCTTTATCTACCGCTGGGGCTGATGCCGCAATTAATGCTGGAATCGCAGCGAACAGTAGAAATATACCACCTGATTTTATTATCTTTTCGATCACAGCTGCAGAGAGTGTGATCTGAACACCCTTTTATCTTTGAAAGCATCACTGAAGTGTTTTATCTGACGAGTTGTCAGCGACAATTTATTCTGACCACCAGACATCTGATTGTGTTTCAGCGTTATCGTGGTTCCACATTTTTTAGCTGATTCCGATTACAATTTCTTGAGTTGACTATGAGTTAACATAACACTAACAACACTGTATGACATTATATTAATAACACATTGATCTAATTACTACATTGGAAAAACACTAATGTGAAAAATCCGAAGGATTTTCAATTACATATTTTCCACTGGTGCATCGACTACTCTCATTCGTCTACCAACACCTTCCAGTAGCATTGATTTGTCGCTGAGAATGACAGCAACTGCTCTATAATTAACAATACCACCAGGACGGGTTACACGAGCTCTAAAGTGTATATCAACGACGGATTGTCTTGTTAAATCAAGATGTCCCAGCGAAAAGTAATAGATCGGATATATATTTTTAAAATCCAACTGTGATATTTGCAGACCAGTATCTACATTTTGATCACGTCCCATATATGATAACAGACGATGATATGCTATTTGGTTTTGACCGTAATCAAGTAGTATATCATCGGATGGTTCCTGCTGTCCATTTATTCTCAGCGAGACTTCATTAACACCTAATTGATCAAATATCATATGGCTGCGTTCCTGAGAGTTTAATCGCGTCTTATCCTGTAACGCAATAAATATATGACGTGGAGCTGAAACACCTTGTTTTGATGCCAGGTGCCATGTAAATGTACCATTAATATTAGAATCCATAGTATCTGTGGTCACTGTTAGCCAACTCAGTAATGATTTTCCTCCATGATCCATAAATGATAGTAATTTCTCTTCTGATGTGATTGATGGAGTCATTACTGGCATCCACAATGATAGTTTTATTAAAATGACTTTACCAGGATCAACACCAGCACCACGCCAGATTGCAGTATTATCATCACGATTTCTCACAAGTACTAATGTATGTTTTGCTCCATAAATAACTTTTCGGACATTTCTACAGAATCTGAAAATATGATGCAGTGGAATCGCGCATGAAAACTGTCGACGTGGTCTTTTCAACATTGATACACGTGTTGCAAATCCTAGGTTGTAATTACAATTAACGCTTTTGATAACATCAAAGGGATTAGCTGGTCTTGGTTCGTGTTCAAAAGTACTATCTGGTTGATCATCAACTCCAGTAGCTACTGGTGTCCGTAATTTAGTATACTGAACGTGTTCAGCGTGATCAGTAATATCTTTAGCGAACATCATAGATGGACCTGCCGATCTTGTATAATCGTCAGAATATCTTGCTAACCCTATTATTGTTGTGGTAACATCAACCTCACGCTCAATAGATTCAATTTCTCTTCCATCAGTCATATATCTTGCACTTTCAAATAACGCCATAATACCATTATTAACAAAACCAACTCGGATATTTGGGTCATCTGCGTATGGTGTATTAGCTGCACTTCCACTTCAATAAATGCTTCAGCGTGTAGAAAGTATTTGCTGGTATCATGAACTTGAAGTTCGATTCTTGATCGAAGATCTGGTTGTAGTGCATGATAAGAATAAAACTGATAATCGCGCACAGAATCATCTTTACGCGCTGCGGCGTCCATATCAAAGGCTGGATCAAGTGACCGTTTGAACATTTTATTATATATTCCTCGATCTAAATCATGATTTTCGTCGTGGTTTTCGTCGTGGTTTTAAGCCACTTCCCGCTATCATATTTGCAGTAATATTATCTTGGTCACTTGCTGTCAATGATGAAGTCACCAACGATGCTAATCTCTGATATACTGCGTTATTTATTATTTTAATAACACTTGCAGGCATCACTTCTGTGGATGGTAACGGCAATGATGAAGTCGCTGGTGGTTTTCTTCGCCGTCGAACTAACAACATTAGTTTATCCTTCGCGGCGGAAAACGCTTTCCCGGCAATATCTCCAACAGCACTAATACCCTTATCACGAATAACATCAATGGCTTTCATTGATAATTGTTTTGCGATTGGTGCTACTTTTTGAGCCATTCTTGCAAATAACCCTGCAATTGTATCACCGAGACCATCACCATAGTACGCTCTATAAACAGGCAATCGTGAATTTACTACATAGACGCTGGTTGGTTTATCATGGTTGTAGTGTATGATCATCATATTTAAATGATATTTATCTAATCGAATGATGAAGTCATCAGATTAGTCACTGTGATAACCATCGACTAGCTCGTCAACAAATTCTCGATATACATCAATTTTCATGATGCCGCCTTGAAATAACCGCCTGCAGATATCAGCTGCTTCATTAATAATTTCCTGTGAGTTATTTCCATCTCGTTTCCCTCCGATAAGTACTCTAATCGTGCTATATCGCTGAGAATATTAGCAGGACAACGAATTAAACCACTACCTGAAATTCCCCTTGGGGTTCCACTCTGAGAAAATCCCTTTCCTTTTGTTTTTTTAGTTGTACCAGTTCCACCTTGTGCAGGGTCAACTTCTGCTCTTTTTTATTTCTGGAGGAGCATATGATGGTCGTGGTTGTGTGACACCTTTTACCATAGCCATATAACTACCAAATTTAGGATGCATCTTTTGTGTGATTCTAGTTCCACCGTGTTTTGCCTAAATATATTTTTGATGCCCAGGTTCATCATTTATATATTGTTATCTTATCCCCTTTTAATTATCTCTAGCAAAAATAGATAATTCATTATCGTTAGGGATTTGTTTAATTCTATATAACGCATCAGTCGTAACTATTTTTCAGGTAAATAGTATCCTCGTTCTTTTGATTTTTTTTTCTTCTTGTTGTTCAGGTGGTTCAGGCGGTGGGGAGCTAATATCAGTATCACCTAATCGTTCAATTTCTTCTTGTTCAAGTCGTTCTTGTTGTTCTTGTTGTTTTTCAGCAGCTATTATATCACCAGGGACTGTTTTTAAAGATTATTTTGTTTGTTTGGATCCTTTTGCTATTTGTTCAAGCACAGAAAGAAGAGGCGTCTCTTTTCTTTTCCCTTCCACGGGGATATCTCCGTATATCGCTCTTTCAGTGGCTGATTTTACATCTTTGGTTGCTGTGGTTATTGATTTAAACAGGTCTTCAGTCCCTGTTATAAAATCAGTGTGAAGACTCTGTCTAGCTTGTAGTTTTTCTCGTACAGAATCGCGGATTGGGATGAACTCCTTAATTGCAGCTAGCCGCTCACGCTCTAATCTAGTCGTTAGCGATTTATTTACCATTATAAATTAATACTTGATCTAAATGTAGTGATTTTGTCACCAGTGACAGAAATCGCCATAAATAATTTCAAGTAGAAAAAGTCTAAGGAAAATAACATTGAAAATCGACCATTTGACCCGACTCAGGCAGGCAAAAATCACCCAAAATCAGGCAAAAAATCGATGAAAAATCACTAAAAATCACTCAAAAATGACCAAAAATCAATATAAAAAAATAAATCCGTGAAATTTTCACTACAGTGTTTTATATTACTTCTGTTTAGTAACGTAGTCGTTCATTGATAAAACCAGTATAGAATTTCAAAGCCACTATTGATTAAAAACCAGTATAGAATTTCGTTTTGGTTAAGTGCCACATACCTGTTATATAAACGCACCTGTCCATTGTAATAATACTTGCAATACCTGTTCAACAGACAGGTATGGGTATTTATACATGTCGATTCATAGTGAGAATTTTTACTCTGAGGTTACCAAAGGGGGATTTTCGGCTTGACGGATAATCATTTTAATATTCCTGATTTTTGAATTAACTGCTCGTTTCATTTCATATTCATTTCCTAATTATTTCTTAATTCTTTCCACTATAGTAAATAACGAGACGAACTTATGTACGTCATTTTCATATTTGAAAGTCTCGTAAATCGCATGTTGAATTCGTTTAATGAATGAATACGACTTAGGAAGGGTATATTTATTCCTTTGAATACCATTTTGAATGTCCTGAAAATCGGAGAGGATTCTATCACAATTTAACTTATCTGATAATTGAATTCCTTGAGATTTCAAATTTGAAATCTCATTTATAACCTCATTGATATTTTCAGAATTCATATTTAATAATACATATTTCTAATATATTTTTCAAAAATAAACAGTAATCATGATGAGCGGTTATCATTCATTGGGTCCCTTATTTGACCTTTGTGTCTTTCATAGGGTTCTTTTTCTTTGAGAGTATTTTTCTCTGTTGGTTATAATCAGAGATTTTTTCTCTTTGAGATTTCTCTCTCTGACCCTATGAACGTTTCTTTTATCCGATAGTTCATTCTGAACTATCCTGTGGGGTTACCCTAATGTGATGGAGAGCTTATTGCATCCATTGTTACTGTTTATTTTGACGTCCATAGTCATATACCACAAAGCATATTCCCCGATAAGGGACATAACTTGTCAAATAACGGGTTAGAAACCCAAGAAGATATGCTTAGGGGAATGGGCGTCAAAATTATATACATAGGACAGCACAACAATGGATTATAGAATGACGTCAATGGCGTGGTTATATACAATGAATGAATGGATGATAATGACAATTGTATGGTATATATACAATGAGTGAATGAATGGATGATAATGACGGGGGCTGGTCTACATTCAAACATGACCAATTATACAGCCCATAAAAAATCCCAGGTTGTATGAATACAAAAAGCATCCATACACCATGTGATAGTGTGTGGGCTGTAATGACTGGTTCACGTATGATTTTCGACGCTATAAAACCCCCAATAATATAACAGACGGTATGGTATATAAGCTGGTTATACATGAAAGCCGAACAGAGGTGTGCGATTTTATTCTTTCGTGTATTTAATAATGATTATTGAAAACATCTAAGCAAGACCGAAGACATGAAAAACATCAAAAAAAAAAAGAATACAACTGTTTGCAAATACCGCGTATTTGATTCGTTTTCTCACAAAACAGATAATTTCCCCAATTGATTGTATCTCCGTTGAGAATCATAACAGTTAAAACCAACCAATCGGAAAAAAAGCCCATCGAAGTCAGGTGACAGAATCCATTGAGATACGTAACTTTTCATAAGCCATACATATACCCGCACGAGTTATTTCCCTTTGGTGTTATATATAATAGTACAAAATGAAATTTAGATGTAAATGAATTGAATTCTTTGTCCATTTTTTCTGGAAATCGCTGAACGATAAATTCCTTCTGCAACATATGGTACTGAGGGCATCAAAATAATCGAAATATTTTCCGGCTTCAGTCATTGATTGGAATACTATTTGCTCGTTATTTTTCAGTATTAAATGATTTGACACATTTTGCAAATTTCGAGTGTTTTTCACTCCCCCCCCCCCCCCACTTGGTATTCTCACTTTGTGTGATAGCTCGTAAATTATCTAAAGAATTGTTCTTAGGATTGGAATCAATATGATCAACTACAAATCCGTCTTTGATCAATCCATTGTGACATTCATATATTATTCTATGATTAAGATATTTTTTCTTCCCAGCACTAAACGCCAAATACCCCTGATTATTCACAACACCAACTGGTTTCTTTAGTCTGCGGTGTCTGACAATACCGTCACGAGACGCTTCATAATCGCTGATCACAGGATGCGGTTGAAATTCTTGGTTCATTTGAATACTAAATACTATTTGTCTAATTTATATTTGGTTTAATTATTATTTAAAAATATATCAATGTAGTCTTCTGGTGTTCTTATGATTTTATCTTTGACAGAGTCAAGGACGCTGTCAGGGACAGAGTCATTGACGGAGTCTTTGATGGATTTTTTTATTCGTTTATCTTAATAACGCTTCAACTCTCTGTATCGCTTACCACCACAATTAAGACACAACTTCGATTTACCAAGCACACCTACCACACATCGGAGATAAGGACGTGGCCCAAAACTCCAGTTACGTACGCTTTGTAAATGATATCCACAGAATTCCTTTCTGCATGATTTGTTACCTGCGGTTACTGATCCTATCATCAACCATTTGCAATGATTCATTATATAATAATTTCTTATTTAAATATTTGTTTTAATTATAATATGGAGGAGTTCGAGAGATTATCGAAAATTACGCCTTGGAAAAATGTTAAATTCAATCTCGATAGAGTCTCCGTAGATACACCAAAGAGTTTAATAAGTGATAGAACCATGATAGGTCAAATCCGTGATTGTTTTAATGAATTCAAGCGCGATAGAGCATCTGATTGTTGGTCAACATTTTGAATTGATGGTAGTGTTGATGCTACCATGAGCGACGAAAACGCAGCAGTGATAATCTCACATCTTCACAAGAAAAAGTATTTTTTTAGAGTGAAATTCATTAGCCGTTCAGAAACGGGAGATTGGATTATTCGAGATAAATTTGAACCAATCTTGAAAGATAAAAGAACTGTCACTGTGAGTCGGGATTCCAAACCAGGAATTTTGACTGGAATTGACAAACCGTACTACAAGAGATCCTATCCTGTAACAGCAGTTGTTTATGGAATCTATCCGATAAATAATAAACCGAGTATTGAAAAACTAAAACCAATGAAACTATCATCGCTGAATTGTGTAGCAGAACGAATAATAGAACACTTCACAAATGCGTTGCGTGGAAACAAACTGACGGATCGAAGACGCAAAAATATAAATGAATGGTGTCTAACAGTAAAGGAAAATGGAGCAACGATCCAAGATATAGCCAAATTAGAAACATCATTAAGATTCCCAATAACCATAATGACGATAACAGGAGAAGTATTACACGAATCAAAATATAAATCAAAAGGAGCTCCAATCAAAATTATTGATTATAACGAACACGCATGGACACCTGCAGTAACAATATTCCGCGAGATAGAACAATAAAATATATACCCGCGGAGTTCTCGGGAGAAGAATTCTCTGAGGAGAAATTATTTGATTTTATTTACGAGTTAAGTGAAAACGATCCTGTATCAGTGTGGTTACTTCACAGTTTTGAGCACGAAGAAGACAAAGTTGATCAATTTGTAAGATCCAATGGAAAATTATATCGCACTGAAGCCCTCCACAACAAGATGAAAAAAACTAGCTAGTACTTTTTCAACAGAACACGACGAACAATTATTAACAAATTGTTTTACAATTCCGTCGGTTGCAGCTCATTTTGCGAGAAAGAGAAACATGTGGAAACCAACAAGAGCTGAATTTCTATCAGATATCAAATCAACCTGCATTGAGTATGGCAATGGCGGATTATGGAATACAAAATATGACCCCAAAACTATTATTTCGGTTGATATGGTTGCGTGTTATCCCGGGAGTTTTCTCGGGTACGGTGAGTGTGCTAAGTACTTTAAACGATTTGGACATCCCACTCATGAAATGACCCGTGTTGTGATTAATGGACCACTACCTGATTTTGATTTAACTGGATTCGCTCGTGTGGTATCATTTGAATTGGCTACATGACTTCATCCGTGCTGTTATGTTTGGATTGGCAGACACATCTCTGAAAAACACTGGATGCCAATAGTGTTATTACGATATATGATTGATTCTAAAATACTGATATCGCTGATTGTCGGTGAAACGATTATATCATATCGAGCGCAGACTGAAGTCTGGTTACTACAACCTGATAGTCTAGATAGTATAATCAGCGAAAACAAAAAACAATTCCCTGATCTCGACGAAGAATATATCTTGAAATGGTCCAAACAGATATTTGAAGTTAGAAATAAACAAACAAAAGATCTCGGTAGAAGAATAATTGGTAAATTCACACAAGGTGGAAAATCCGACAATAACCGATATTCTTCACGGTTGATTATAGATGATGTTGAATACGATTTTATAATTGCAGATGCAACATCTAAAGATATATATGTAAATCGTAAAGGTGCCTTCTTGTCCGATGGAACCAAATTGGGTACAATTGTTACTTACAACGATGGATACAATCTTCAGTATACACGCTTGATGGCGTCTATGCTGTCTTATGCTTCTATTAATCTATTTTCGATGAAAAATAGATTTCCTGACACCGCAGTTAGAGCAACCACTGATTCATTTTATATAAACGTGAAACACAGCGAAGCAGTGGCTGAAATCACAAATTCTGACGAGAGTTGGGGATCGTGGAGAATTAAAAAAGAAATACCGTGTGACTATTCCAAATCAGCAGATGTTACGATTGAAAACAATTACTTGAAAAATAACCAGATATCAGAACTATCTAATGCACCGCCGATATCTGATCCAATATGCAGACATAAAACCAGTTATTTAAACGGCTGTGGCGGGTCAGGAAAGACGACTCGTGCGATTGAATTATTTCATGTAAACGCATCAAACACCGACCCACAGACTTGCAAGAGAGATGAAACAACGAGGAATTAATGCTTGCACTTATCACAGTTTCTTTCGATGGAAAGGTGACGAATTGGACTCCTGATCGAATGGGTGAGAAATTTATTCCTGATGTCGTGATTTGGGATGAGATATGCACGGTGTCGTTAGATGCATTACAAAGATTTCTTGATTGGTTATTGCTAGCGAATACAAAAGTGATAATGTGCGGCGATCATGGCCAACCACCACCATTTGTCGGTTTATCCCCACATGATTGGTTGAAGAATTTTGTAGACTATTATGAAGAAATTAATACTGATCATAGAGCGCTTGATGAACAATTACGCGAGTTCAAGAAACTAATTAGATTACAGCCGGATAGAATCCAATGTGAAATAGTGCGTGAAATAATTTCGGAAACCCCATTAAATGATTTCTGGAAAACTTGGAGACCAAACGATTTGATAGTGGCAAGTAGAAAGATAGTCAGAGACACACTTCAGATGAAGTTATTTGACTTGCATAAAGAAAAATTCGCAACACTTCCAACGCCGCTGCGCTATAGACCCAAGGATACACGAAGACAAAATATCGAAGTTGATATTCCAGGACAAAGTGAAAAACAAATTCTCGTATTAAATGATATTGTGCTGGTTGATATCAACGTCGTCGAAAATGTATTGCGCGCTGATAAATCCCCATGGACGCTAGGTTACGCAGCGACGATACATTCTTCACAGGGATTGACTATATCCGATACAATTGTTTGGATGGTAGATAATCACATCGAGTAGTCGAATTTAGTTATCTTGCGGTGTCCAGAGTACGAAGAATAAATCAACTTCGAAGAATTGCTTTAGATGATAATGACACTACAATAAGTAATATTGTCAGTGATGATATAATAAAAAAATACTCTCTGGTTTTAAACAGCAGGATAAAAAAATAACAGAGAATTTGATATTGATGCCGAATTAATAATTACACTGAAGCAACAACAAAATAATCACTGCGCGAGTTGCAATTGTATAATGAGTTGGTGTTGGTCGGATAAGGACTCTCGACAATTTACCGTAGACAGAAAAAATAGCAGCATTGGTCATACCAGAGATAATGTGATATTGATTTGTCTTGAGTGCAACAGACGAAGAGGTACTAGTTAAGACCACGCGGCGGTAATTGAATATCCTCGGGTATCACTTGTAGCTGTTCACGAGTAAATCCCCGCTGAGGAGCAGTTGAATCCAATCTATAGATTGCTGGTCTACCCGTGGATCGTGTTATATTAGATATTTTATGCACGGTGACACTCCAAATAGGATCAGTAGCCCTTTTTTTGCCACCTTCGAGCTCTCCTTTTTCATATAAATATCTAACAGTGAATATTGTCGAGTATTGGTTGTTTTGAAAAATCATTTTGCGGTTTTACTTCTTTTTAATCGCGTTGTTAGGTTTCATGTTGATTGATCGAGTAATCTCATTATTCAGCGCGGTAATTACGCCTGGTAATCTCTTAACCCATTCACGGGATCGTTTATTCTGGATAAATTCCTTCGCGTATTGATATCCATCTAACCGCTCAGCAAGCGTCCGATTAAATCGTTCAACAATTGCCTGATCGCGATGTAGTGCAGTATGTCCTCGTCTGATGGTGACATTATGATGCTTCATTGTTGATAACACTGTACCCTGAAATTCCTTGCCAGGATCAACATGTAATAGATTTGGCCAATGCTTAGGACCCCTTCGATAAATCCTTTCAAACGCAGAAGCAACTGCAATTGATGATTTTGTTTTTAACGGCTCTTTTATAAGCAACATCATGAGCATGACACGCCTTATCAATAGCGTTTATTGGATATTCACCGGGTCGGGGTTGGTTTTGATCATCGAGTCGGATATACATTCAATCACACTTGCTATAATAAGAATTTAGTTTTGTATGAAAATTGGAACAGTAGAATTGAAAGATAAACCGAAACACTTCTAATTACAGATAATAGCTTATTTATAACACACAATACACCTCCCTACTCACCAACACAATATCTACATGCTAAAGAGTAAGAGCATGGTGTATTATTCACACACACACACACACAAACACACACACACACACACAGAGGAGGTGATGGAGTTTTAATTTTTTTTATTTTCTTCTAAGATAAGTATAGACACACACAAACACAGACTAATATAAACACAACATAGAAAGGTTTTAAGGGCAATTGTAAATAATTATTGGTTGACTATGCAATCAAGACATAGAGGGAATTACAGTATGATCTAAGCAATGTTTCAATATAGATCACTGCATTGTAAACAATTTCAGTTTTTTAAAATCTATTTTACTTCAGAACTCTTGCCGACGTCATGTTTAGTTGTAACGTTATTTCCTTAAAGGCCGATATTTGGATTGATAGGTTTCTATCTGGGAAGGACTCATTGTAAAACTTGTCTGCAAGAAAAATGAAAACTTTGAAAACATAAATATCTTCCATCGCAATACATTCCATTATTTTAAAAAAGTTTAGTACTTTTTGATCAATAAATGTTACTTTCAATACGTTTTCTAATTTAAACAGGATTACAGTAGCACTTTAAGCAAAGATGGTCATTACATGTTTTGGTAATTACACTGTCATGTCTAGTTATCCCTAAATTTATTAGTTATTCTGCTACGACATCAAAAAAGGACGCCACAGTGGACAAGCTAAATCTTGATATTTCTTCTTCAACTGAATGGATGGTCATATCAGCGTGAGTTTCTACTGAAAGACTTTGTATGATATCTAGTTTGATCTGAATAAAAAATGATACCTAACTTATACCTAATATGACCGCAACAACAGCCATCTTTAAACTCTTGTTATGACTATTTCTGAAAGGAATGGCATATTGACACGGGTTTTTCACCAGAAAACTTCTTATTGCATCTGGTTAATCTAAAATTTAAATTTTGCAGATCTGATATCCAATATGGTTAATACAGCGGCATTTGTAAAATCTTATCGCTGCTGCACTAAGACGGGTGGGTTTTCACCAGCAATCTTCATTTGATATCTAGTTGGTCCTAAATTAAAATGGTCCCCAGCAAACATCCAATATGATTACCACAATGAAACATTATTGAAATTATTGTCACTAATTCTACTGTATGTATGGTCATATTGTCAAGGTGTTTACACCAAATATCTTCTAATGGTGTTTCTTTTGTCCCAGATGACAATGGTGACAATCCTGCATGTCTGCCACTGAGCCGACCAGTCCTAACACTAACCTCTTAATGCTGAGCGCCAAGCAAGGCAGCTGTTAGTACCATTTTTGTAAGTCATTGGTAGGGCTCGGCCGATGATCGAACCCACGACCTCCCGCTACACTCTAACCACTAAGCCACCGGAGCGGTTTGTCGTTCAAGAATATCATACATTGTTTTAACACTCATCAGTTAAAAAGAAGAAATGGTCTTATCTAATTGTCGGACAGTAGAGTATCAGCGACAGTTCCATCTATGGACTCTTGTTTATATTTTAATTTAAAAAAAAGAAATATAATTCATCAGCTTTAACCAATAATGCTATTGAATTCGTACCAATTCGTTTCCTTGTACCAAATTGTACGCTAACATGAATTATACAATATTTCACTTAAATATAAAGGACAGCAACCAGTAATGATAAACAACAAATAATAATAAAACAAACAAATTTGACCTCCATGAAAATGCTGAACGGTTGAAAATGGTTTGAAATAAAGATATTACAGGCGTTGATGATACGTATTTCAAGATCTTACCTACATAAACATTTATACTTATGTTTCAACCATATAAAGTTTGGACACCAGGTATGCGCTGGAGATATTGTTACTGTTTTTGTTTGTTACTGTTTTTGTTTGTCTGTCTGTCTATATGTAATTATATTTGATGCTTCCAAATCCGATGGGTGGATATTCAAAACATGTGTGTGTGCGTTTGTGTGTGTGTGTGTGCGTGCGTGCGTGTGTGTGTGTGTGTGTGTGTGTGTGTGTGTGTGTGTGTGTGTGTGTGCGTGTGTGTGTACTCGCATAAACGTACTGTCATAAAAGAAAATCACATAAGTTATATATGGCCATGGTCTTGGGGTATGGGGGTATGGTCAATGTGGCGAAGAAAATATAAAATAAATTGTGTGGGCATTTGCCATGAAAGTAAGTCTATTTGATTAAAACTGAGTTACTTTTCAGTCTGAATTCAACACGGTTTAAGTGCATCATAATTGATGAAATTTGATATAAGCCAGCAGTAAAACTAACATTAATCCATACATTGCAGTTTGATCTATGCATGGATATTATCAATTTAAGTTGTGGAGGAAGCATTGAGTTGGAACTATGATAAATACTTTCAATTTAACAATTGTGAAAAGAATTTGTCAGTGAAATAATACCGCTAGACAAAAACCCCGGATAGTTGTGATGCTTAACAAACAACCCATTGAAGTTAGGCATAATGTTTTCTGTTTTGGTTTGTCTAGCTGTTGGCGGGTGTATGGGGTTGTAATGCTTCAATACACATATTTGAAAATCGATTCCTAACTTTTTTGTTGCGTGATACAACATGATTCCTTTTAAATTTAAATTACATGTACTCTGCTTTATTTTGCTTCTGCCAGATGACCTTTTAAAGTAGCACAGTCAGGTCATGTTGGGTATTGATATTTATAGACTAGAAAATTACCTTTATTTTATACTTTTTAAAATCTGTATTCTACACCTTTTTACCTGTATTTTTACATGGCTGGAGAACAATCAGCAACTGGAAGGAATATATTTTTCATCAATGTATAGCACGGAAATATATTATATTATCTCCGGATGCCTTATATTTTATATTTATCTCTTCCACTCTTTAGTACACATAATTTGGAATA
Organism: Unio delphinus; assembly: GCA_029339505.1. Classification (NCBI taxonomy): domain Eukaryota; kingdom Metazoa; phylum Mollusca; class Bivalvia; order Unionida; family Unionidae; genus Unio; species Unio delphinus. Next base: position 1,874,078 of record JAQISU010000169.1, on the reverse strand, counting down.
GGACAGTGGTATACGCCATTGTACTCTAGTGGATACGTGATCCATGTCTATCATATCGTGAATAATTTATGTAAACTGTTCAGAGAGAAATTTGCAGTTATAGCTGTTTATTATTAATTATGAATTATTATTATTATTATTAAATCCAACCATTTTTTGTTATTCTCCATCCTTCTCTTTCAAATTATGTTCGTTATAACCGGATATTTACTTCCACTCAATGCGAATCTTTTGAGCATTTGTCTGTATCGGCAATTTGTTTTTCCAAATCATGTAAATATGTTCTTAGTCGTTTTGTTCTTTTGTATAGAACCTTCAACAACACAACTAATCTTGTGTAAAACAATCGTTTTTAGAGTGGACAACATCCATGTGTAATTTTGTCACAAAATTTGGCAAAATGTAACATCGTCTATTGTTTTGGTTATATATTTAAATTTATAGATTCTGCAACTCCACACAGTGTATTAGTTTTATCGTTATTTTGTTTGTAATTTTTGTGCTGAGATTACTCATCTGATTTTTAGTCTCTTGATCGTTCTGTTGAATATCATTTTTTTAGTTTTCTTTAGTCGTTGTTTCATTTTTAAATGTACATTGCCCTGGTTTTACACAATTTTTCATAAGCAAAGAATTTTACCTTAGTGTTCATCCTCTCTTTGATTCAATATACATACTTAAGAATGGAAGTTGCAGTCTGCATTCGTATATTTGCTCTCTCTTATTATGTTTAGGTCTTGAATAGCACTAGATAAGGGATTTTGTCTCTAAGAATAGCAGACATTAATTCCAAATTATTGATTCAAACGAATTTGTCAAACCCGCATACTTTGCTGCATATGATGCGAAAGTGTTCCCTATATCACAATGCACGTTAGATACATAGCCTAAATATTCATTATCATCTCCCACAATGCTGTACGTTTGTCTTCCTATCAAATCGTTCTTCGACTCTAGGAAAATGAGTGCCAAATTACATTTGAAAAATCGAGCGCGGCTTCCCAAAACATAATTCTTCAGTTCTCCCAATACATATAAGATCATTGTGACCCGAGATTCCAGAAAGGAACATGAATTCGTCAAAGAAACAACGTGATGGACCCAGTGAATCCAAGTTCAATGAATTACTGTGATGTTGCCCCTGCCACCGCTGCCCGAGACTGAATCGAAGTAATAGAATGGAGAAGTTGTTCCATTTGAGTCCCTAAAATATCGGATGCACACTGAACATCGAACAAACCAGCCTACACATACGACTTGTTGAAGTCTTACCTGAAGATGGAAACGACTTTAGGAAAACTATAATCATAACTACAGCGATGTATACCCTATAGCGAGTGAAAATCGAAACTTTTGAGATCTCCTTTCGACTCAGATCCTATAAACAACCCTTTTCCGCGATAAGGTTGTAGGTTCGTTCCTTCTCATTGCTGACTCTAATGATAACATGAAAAACAGTCTTAATGGTAAGGTTCTCGAAGACGATTTCACTCAAAGGTTCATAAGGTGGTTTTGACAGCGCCCAAAGAACACATCAAATATTCATTTTAAGTATTTCTAAACAAGATACCGGTCTCTGAACCTCGAAATGAACCATTATATCAGAACAATGAAGATTTGATCCAGTGATGTAACCCATATAAAACTTTATAGTGTCAAAAAGGGCTACCATATAGCCCGTAATAGTAGAAACAGGCACAGAAAGTTCTCTTTCGAAAAGAAAAAGAATAAAGTCTGCACTGCATTTAAAAGGGAACATCTACATTTTACGCGTTTCCGACTGCACCAAGTACTAAAACCTATAGTTGAATTCCTCTAGTCTGTATAATACAGTTGGCAGTTGGCAATCTTTTTCGAAAACTTAACCTGGTGGATCGATCATTTGAGATACGCCACGTGTGAAGATGGGACTGTTATGTAGGAGAAATCCCATATTTGGCGACAGCAGGTTCCTCCTCTGTTGTGATTTCCTGGGCTCGTCTACCAACAGGTTGAGTGGGTCGTTGAAACACAACGGTTGGGTCCACAATGGCGGCCGGGGGCTAACATAATGAACCAGTAAGTAATCCTGACTTAGCTGAGAACATGTGGTATAAATTTTAAAGGCTGGAAGGAGTACGCGCTCAGGCAATCTCACTTTATACTGGAAGCGTCCACTGCCCAGACCATCTGATCAGGTACTTGGGAAACATGATGAGGGAGCTTACTGTTAAGTCTTGTCCACTAAGATCTAACTCACAGTTAATACAGTGACTCGGCTACCGACTGTTGCAGAAACCATTCCAAAGTACCATCCAGCCCCGTCTGGACGTACTGTCCGCCAGGATAATTCTTTTGCCAGAACTATGGCGGATTCAGATAGTTCTTTTCAACGAGGAACAAATAAGAGGACATATATTAACCTGACGTTTGGGGTATGCTAGTACTAAGTGGTTGTCTGACCATAATACAACGATTACTTATGAGGTTGACACACTCGTCAGGCATGGAACAGAACACTGCCTGCATTTCCAAGTTGATTATATAAAAGATTAATTCTTCCTTAGACTAAAACATCTCAAGAACAATCGTTTAGATACAGATCAGCAAGTCATTATGAATCCTAAGCATTGGTTTATCGAATGTAATTGAGACTCCAGTTAGAAAAAGGTGGTGGTGCGGGTAGATCTCAGGGGAATCTGAGTTGATGTAGTGACTTGTAAAGGCGATCGCTTTAGACCAATCAGCCATCGGTATCCATGAACAGAGAATGGACCCACATATTGTATATGATGCCCCCCAAAAACTAATGAAAAGTGGGCTGTACGAGCACTTACGGGGCGCCGTAAAGCAAAAGTACTGGAACTTCCTGGCCCTGGCCCCCTTCATACCTGGGGAAGGGGAAGGAATTCATAGACTTTACTCATGGCATCTATGAACGCCTCGCCTAGCGAAGGACAGACGTGGGGAAGCTTTGAACTGATGCCGCATGTGGGACTTATACGGCTAAACCTGCTAAAGCAAATTTCAAGAAGGTCCATTTGGGCGGTCAAGGTCGGCACACGATTAGACCGGTTTTGATGGGTCGTGAGTCGCTGCTAAAGACCTGTGTTGTTTATCTCTAAAATCGCGTGACACTATCAAGGAGATTAGACATCTGAAAATCGCCTCCGCTTCAAGCAGGCCGCCTTAAAATGTTTCTTGCTGTGTTACAGCAAGACCTTAGACGTCTTCAAGGAGACATAACCGCAGAGTTTAAGATGCCTCACAGAGAGCGCCATTGACACGAAGTGTGCATGACGTGGAATCTTTGCTATGGCCTCCAGTAGACGTTGAAGGAGGTTGAAGAAAAGAGATCGGCTTTTGAGATGATCTTCACTGGGATGTCTGCTTCATGCTCCTAGATTTCCGCCAGAGATGATCCCAGGTCCCATTCGAAATCCCCTTGAAATGCACAAAAATTTTAACGTGGTAGGTGGCATATGAACTCGATGGATTGATGTAGAGAATAGTGGCCGGCACGTAAAAGGTGGAACAGACTACCCCACCCTCTCTGCTGTCTGGCGAACTTCCGGACCCAGGAATATTGTGTGACCTCCTTAGACCACCGCAGCGCGCTGAAACAGAAGATTAGGACGGTTACAGGCCTAAACAGCTTGGCATATATTACGTTTAAAATTAACGAAGGCGAACTTCGATGAGCGCTGAAGCACACGGGTTATACGTATGTAGTCTACATTCCGTATACTGCCGATTTAAAGAAAAGTCAGACTTGGAACATGTTCTTTTTATTTTTAAATTCTAGCCCTCCAATGCTAACTTTAAGAGTATTAGAGTGGCTAGGAGACGCGTAGGAAACAAAAGCCAATGCGATATTATCAGTTCATGTATTACTGGTTATAAACTTAAAGGCTTCCTTAGTGCAAATACAGGCCATCCACAAAGCCTGGACATGGCCTCTGATGCAAAAATAATGTTACTAGTGAAAGCCTTTTTTCTTCTTTTAATCACTAGTCTTGACCTTGGACTTCCCCAACTGGAAGCCAAATATAAGATTTGGCTGAGGTCTGTAAAGTAAAACTGTTCTACAGCAAAAACTATTTTTAGAAACGTCATCTAGTGACCTTGAACTTTGACCATTTTTCTCCAAAATTAACAGGATACTTCATTATACCAAGAGCAAGCAACCTACATTGTCGGGAACCATTGATAGATAACTCCAGTTATAGTGTGTGAACCCGGTTTCTTCTTTCAGAGTGACCATGACCTTTAGCATTTTGAGTTCAGAATCAGCAGAGTACTTTTGGATGCAAAGTGCAAGACATATATAAAGTTTGCCAACCGTAGATGGTGGTAAACCCAATTTCTTGTACAGAAACCATTTTTCTAATTTGTCACTGTGACCATGTCTTTTGAACTGAAATCAATATGGTTCTTTTTCCTTGTGTGCAAGCTATGTACGAAGATTGATAAATGTAAATGGTGAAGCACTGAAGTTATTGCATGTAAAAGTTTCCTTTTCAGTCAGTGACCTTGACATTTGAGCCTGAAATAAATTGGGTACATTCTACACCAAGTGCAAGACATTCGGAAATTTTGGTAATATAGATTATGGATTGTTGTTGTTGTTGCTCTTGCTTGGGTTTAATGCTATTTTTCAGCACATGATAGGCTATATAATGCATTTAGTATATTTGGTGGAGGAAAAACCCTGAAAAATGAAGAGACCAACTACTGCCCCAAGGCACAATACTTACAGGCCCTCTCACATATCCACATTCGGCAAGCCTGAGACTCGAACCCATGCAGTGAGTGGCAAGATGTTGTGATCTGAACAGGCGAGCACCTTAGATCACATGGTCACCCAATGCCCCTAATATAGATGATGTAGTACTAAAAAGTTGTGTGTGGAAGCCTAATTGGCAACAGATTGACAACTTCATAACACAATACATTCTCCCTTATGACAGGCATAAATTAAATCGTGTGGTTAAGAGCTTGTAAAAGATTAAATGAAGGTCACAATGAGCTTTTTTGTTAACAGGATGAGATTGTAATATATATATATATATATATATATATATATATATATATATATATATATATATATATATATATATATATATGAACATTAATTTTATGATGTTAGCATGAACAGTGTTTAAGAAATAAACATCAAACATGAAACTACACTGTTTCGTCAGTGAAGCATATAATATTATTTATTTTTTTTATGGTTTAACGCCATTTTTCAGCACAATATAAGCTATACATGGCGGCCAGTATTAATGGTGAAGGAAGAACCCGGACAACTCCCGGAAAGAACCGACCCACGAGAAGCTACTGGCAAGCTTTCTCACATAACTACATTTGCCGAATCTTAGACTCGAACACATATAATATTAGGTCCAACTACTGAAATGAGGTAGCATAATAGTTTTATCTATGCCAGAAAACTATTTATTCATTAAAATGCAAAAATGTAACCCAATTTAGTGAAATTTGAAATATGGCTGACAGTGATCTAAGTTTAAGATGACAGTTTAGTAAACATCAAGATGCATCCTCTCAAAAGGTTTTACGACTCCAGTATAATATAGCAGATAAAACAAAATATCAATGTGATTGATCATGAGCTATATACTCTTGGTACAGGATTTTTAAAAATAATTTTTATTCATGGTTGTGAGCTGTATAAAATATCTTTTGTTATAAACTGTTTACGTGACCTCGCTCTGTTACAAGAACGCAAATTGCATAGGATCTTTAAATAGATGTTTTCGTATGTATTGACAATTAGTAATAATACTCTTAATAATTAGACTTAAAATGGAGCATGTGTCTTAGATTCTCCGTGTCTGATGGGATATCAATATTTTGAGAATAATTTTGTGGCTTTCCAATTATTTGTGTGGTTACATGAACATGCTTAATTTGACGTAATATCAGTAATGCATGACGTCATGTAGGGTCTATTGCGAAGTACACTCACATTATATGGTGTATATAAGGATAAAAGTAATAAGATTCCGATTTTTGGAGTCAATTCACTTTTTGTGTTCCTGTTTTATGTCTGCAGGCATATTTGATTATGTAGTTATACATTTTTCGAGTTGAAAACATGTTTGGACTGTTAGAATTGAAAGTGATCAAGTTTGATAAAACTTGTTGGTCTTGCTTCTTTTATGTCAAATAAGTTTGTGATCATAGCGTCGTAACATTAAATTGGAGGCTCAATATGAATTTCAGAAAAATCAAAACTTTTTTGAAATTTAAAAAAAGTTTATTTCAGAATTATCTTAGTTCTTGATATTTTTGATTTTACATAGTTAAAGTGGAGAACTTTATTTTAAATCCTACCCAGGAACGGTCGAGTTCTTGAAAATGGACTAATTACTCCAACGTTTCAGACAAAAGATATTTCCGAGGCAAAGCACACACACACACACACACACACACACATCAAGAAATATTATGGTTCAATATTTGGTAGAGAAGAATTATTTGGACAAAAATGCTTTGGGCTTGATTAGTAAGCTGGATTTAGGCTCTAACCTGCAAGTTCTGGAAATGAAATGAAAATACAAGAAAGAAGTGAAGCTAAGAAAGCTTGAGGTTGAAAAAGAGGAAGGAGAGAAACATGCAAATTCAAAAAGAAGAGATAGAAACGGATAAAACTACAAATGCATAAAGCAAAGTGAATGAAAATGAAAATGCAGAAGAGAAAGAGATGCAAAGAGAGATATATATTAAAAAAGATGGGGGGGGGATTGGAAATGAATGTGAAAGAATAGATGCAAATTAAATAGTTACATAAAGTGGAGATTGAGATGGAAAAGCAATTAAAATGAAAAGAAATATAACTGGAAAACACAAAACATCCCACCTATGACAGTTTAGTTTTTGATGTTTTAAAAATATTACAATAGTAGCTACTTTTAAAGAAAAAGATGTTGATCAATGATTTTCAAGTTTTGAAGAAAAAAAATGCAGAGAATTTGAAACGGTGAAGAGGACACTTGAATATATTATTACAGAGTGTACTTATTGGTAAAGCTCGTGAATTTAAGCCTCACTGTTAGTACAAGCAAGTGCTGACCTGACCTGGTCAAAGAATATAACTTGAAGTCTTATGGGTTGGTACCCGAGGCATATTGACAGCAATTTATGACTTTTACCAAACAAAAAAGCCAAACCCATGTAGAGTTTGCTAAGGAAAAGAAGCAACTATTGTACAGGAGGTATTCTACAAAGATTGATAAAGATTAGAACATGCTGAAGGGTTAAAAAAATCCTATCCTTATAAAACTATGAAGGGACACAATAGCTTCTCAGTCTTCTTCTGAAATTGTTCTTATTCAGGGAGTAAGGTGTGGTTTTATTCAAATTCCTCTCTATAATGTTAATTTAACATCTGACTTAAAGAGTTTCAGGGCCAGTGACTTTTGGTGCAGAGACTTAATTACCCACTGAGGTGTTCATTTATTGCTAGGCAACGACTTGGCTGGAGACTTGTAACCGATACACCATGCTGGGATCAAAAGGTTAATTCTACTGAAAATAAAATCCCTGATACATATCCCACTTGTGTAGTTATTATAGCTATGTCACTTTTGAAATTGATCAGGTTATTATTCCTTTATCTGACACATGTATTGATCACTGAGATCCTCATTTAACTACTCATTCTCCTATATTTAATCAGGGTGACAAACAATCTTTTAACTGTTAAACAGGAAAAACATCCTGAGATCTTCTGTTTGTTCAGAGGACTATTAGTAAATTTGACTCAATAGCAGTACCCAAGTCATACAGACAGGAAATTCTAAGTATAGCCCATGAAATTCATTTGACTGGTCATTCAGAAGTCAAGACTTACCATAACACTTCACATCATTTTCATTTGCCAGATATTAAATGTGATGTTTCCAAATATTGATGATCTTGTTTTACTTGTAAATTGACCATTTTTGTAGTCTTTATGAACAACCGTTTGGACACATTGTCTGTGGACCATTGAAGTTGTTAAAAGAAAATCTTCTTTTACCACAGGATTCTGACATAATCTTTCAATTATGTATTTGGTTGTGAAATGTCTACAATTTCTTGTCTATTTCCTAAAGTTGGACATTCAGGCAAGTCAAAACTACAATGGCAAGAACTTTTAAACCTGATGATAAAGTTCTGTACCTCTTGCCAATGTTTTAAATATCACAATCCTTATAAAGTTAAAAAGAAAAAGATTTAAATTATCAACAGTCATGGGAGGCAGAAAGAGAAATAACTCCACCACCAGCTACGTATAGGTATTTTGCAGGAGTATGTTAATTGAGATAGCTGTGTGTGTGATTTGCATTTTTAATGTAGCCTTAACATTTTTTCAGTCATAGGGCTACAATGCCTGCAGTGTGGCAGCTAATTGTGATGTCTATCACAGTGACATCATGCCACTGACATGTAGCATGATGTCCCATCCAGTCACATTATCCTGAGACCAGTCCTAACACTAACCTCGTAATGATGAGTGACTAGCGAGGCAGCTGTCAGTACCATTTTTATAAGTCTTTGGAATGACTCGTTTGGGGTTCAAACCCATGACCTCCTGGATCCAAGGTGGATGCTCTAACTGCTAGGTCAGCGAAGCTCTGCAAATCATTCATCAAAAGCATGTTGCATGTTGTAAAGCTTAATTTGCAATGGTCAAACAATATCATTTGCATTTTGGATCAATGAAAAACATCTTTCATGGCATTTTCTAGATTGGCATAACAATTTCAACTGAACAAAACAGATTTTAGAATTGTTAGTTCAATTTTTATTAACATTTTTTTTTCTCAGAAGATTAATAATACATGTATATAAATCTTAAAAATTAGATATTGTACCAAATTCCCTTTTTATTTACAAAACTGATAAATTCAACTGTACATGAAATATTAAATTGGACTGTTAGTATGTATCTAAACATCTTATGTATTTAACCAAATAAGTATTAGTGCAGGTTGTAAAAGCATTCATACAAAAATAAGTCATCCCATTGCAGCATCAAAAGCAAGCTAATTGAAAATTTCTGTAAATTTATCATTATGTATTGCAATCATGTATTGGTGACAATCAATACTCAAAGCATTTTTTTTATAGTGCAAAATCAATTAACTGTAGCAATACTTCTATTATCAATCATCACAAAATCATGTATATTTTTTTATTATCAGAACTCTGTTCAATTTCCACCACCCCAAAAATTTGAATAGTGTTGTTTGGTGCAGTAAGTTTAAAACAACCCAAGTAACAAAAATAGTTTGGTTTGGTGCCATCTGTTTCAGAAACAAAAAATTTGAATAGAATGGTATGGTGCCATCAGTTTCAACAATACAACTGTAATTACCAGAAAAAAAAAGCACACACCTTTGACAAGACAGTCATCAAATAAAAAAATTCATTTACATGAAATATGAAGTTTTGAAATTTTAAAAAGACAAAAGGAGTTGGCTGTCAACTGCATATATAGTTTATAATTGTCTCTTCCACACATCAAAGTTATCCCCCGTGTTCATTAGGGTGTCATTATGTGAATGAGGAGTGATAAAAGTAATGAACCATCATTTGATTTCTAACCATGTTCTAATGCACTTAAATTGTATGGAATGAAAAGAATTTCAATGAATATCTATTGCCTGCAGCCTAGTGGCAAACTTAAAAACCTAGCAATGAAGCAACGCAAGTTGGTCATTGTGATCTTTATCAGTAGGTCGTTAAGGTGATTAATATTCCCAAGATAGATACATCTATCAAATTGTAGGGTTGTACATATCAATAACAATGTAATTGTTAGTGTACCACCACTGTAATCAATGATGACATAGTTCACCTCTACTTTCATTAGTCTCCAGTAGAGACTTTTAATCATTATTATGCTGAAAATTCAGACTACAGACTTCACCACTTTTCCTACCAAAGTGTCCTTTTTGCAATCTTTTATCTTCATACCTCAAATTTTTAATAATTTTAAAATTTAACATTTGAGCTTTTAGTTGACATAATATACAAAGTATTGTATTGATATCTGTGAAACCACCTTCTTACCTACCCATTCACCAACCTACCCACCTACTTTGACAGGACAATGAAGTCATAAAAAAATAAAATAAAAAGGAATGCATAAAATCTAGGTCACTGAGCAGAAATGAGGTTTGAATACAAAATTTGAAGCCACTAAGCATGAAATATATATCACAGAAACATGACTTGACAACAAGTATGAAGAACTTACAAAGATGCATATAATAACAAAGTTTCATGATTCCAGGAAGCACATTATGTATACAACATGCCACACAACTCACTAAAAGGAAATAATGCACTATGGGCTGAAAAGATTTTCCAGGAATTCAAGACAAGACCATTTCTTCATTTTAATTGTTGTCAAGACCATCTCTGACAGTCTAGTCATAATTTTCTTTTCAAACTAGCTGCTGTGGTGCAAATACTGGATATTAGCTTGGCACCATTTTCATTCAGGACAAAGTATACATCATCAGAAGTGTTTTGGTAGTGAGTAGTGACAAGAATTTTAAGAGTCACTGTGGCAGTCATATTGGATGAATGACTGGCACCATTTTCATTTCAGCCCAAATAGGTATCATATAAAGGATATTGGCAAAACAAAATACAAATTGACTTTCAATTCAAGTAAAATTTGTTTGATGACTGCCATGGTATACACCTTGGCACCATTTTTCATTTAGGCTAAATTAGATATCATAACTGGTCTTTTAGTGAAAACCTGATGTTGTTATGTTCACTCATTCAAGAGCATCAGTAACAAGATTTTCAATATGGCTGCCATGGAGACCATACTGGACATTAGATCTGCCTCATTTTCATTTAGGACAAAGTTGACAGAATAAGAAGTCTTTTGGTGAAAACACCATGTTGATATGGCCATCCATGTAGGACAGTAGCAACAAAATTTTTATACTGGATGTCCAAGAATCACCATTTCTATTCGGGACCAACTAGATAATGGGATCAATGTGTGTGAAAAATTTAATGACAATCCTCAAAGTTGTTTGGGAAGAGCAATAACAAACTTGTGCTTGTGGACAGATGTCAGACACAGGATGGGCAACTGATGATACACCATCTCATTATTTCTTCTTGTTATGAGCTAAATGAAAATACTTCATGAAAACCAGTAAAAAATATAGCATAGGTCATGATGAACCTCATTTATTGTAAGGTGTGGCAGTAAAAGAGATGTATATGAAGAATTTCAAGATTTTAACATAAACAGTGCCTGCAAAATGCACAAAAAACACAAAATTTAAGTCAGTTCATCATGACCTTTTCTGATAAAGGTGTAGTATGATGCAAAATGCATGCCATGACGTAGTTAAACGAACAAAAAAAAATGTGTAAAACCAAACCAGTCTGTGAAATGTGAACTATAGGTCACATTCACCTGTTTTTATTAGCGTAGCTCTCATCAAGATGCATTCTCTCACTATGATTCTTGATTCTTGGTATACCAGCAAATGCAAACACTTGACATAAGCCAGCACACCATTAAATGTAGATCACAATGACCTTTCTTGTAAGGTATGGTACTAAGAGGGATGCATAGTTGCTGAGTTTGATGATTCTGGCATGAACAGTACTTGCGCCAGAATTCAAGACAGTCAAGCATAAAAAAAGGCTCAGTGACCTACTTTTGTAGCATTCATTATATCCCCATGTCAAATTGTATTAATCTTGGTAAAACAGTATTGATGCAGGTGTCCCAAAAATATATGGCTACAAGTTCAATGTAAAATCTTAACCTGAACTGGGAAAATGTGAAATGTAGGTCACAGTGAAATTCTTTTATAGCATGGATGTGGTGTCAGTATATTTGCATAAAATCATCTATCATGATAATACTAGCAAAACCAGAGTTTGAGAAATAAACTTAAACACAACATGTACCTAAGACAGTAAAATGTGAAATACAGGTTCAGTGACATTTTTTGGTGGTACTGTTGTGGTGTTAATAAAGTTTGTGAAATAAACTCTTAACAACATTTTACAAAAGTCATTGAAGCATCAAATATGGATCACACTGACCTACTGCTGCAAAGAGGTATAGTACTCATAAAGATGCATCCACTTAAGCAAATTTCATTAAATGAAGTATTTTGTTTTGTTTTTATCACATTATTGGCTATATCATGCCAAAGAAATGGGAAAACTGTGACTTTATCAAGGATACATCTAAGCAGCCAAACTAAGGATGGACTGTGCAGGCAATGAACCCATGACCTGTGGATTACACTCTACGAACTATGCTACCAAGGTCCCTGAATTTATATATATATATATATATATATATATATATATATATATATATATATATATATATAAAGATTCAGGCCCTGGTCTAAAGCACTCTCCATTACGGATCACTGCCATCTCAACTGTCTGCATGGGTTACAAGTCTCATATGCGGCCAGTATGGGTATGTGAGAAAGTTTGCCAGTAGTTTCTTGTGGGTTGGTGATCTGTATTAATGATGATTTATACAATATTTTGGTGATTCTAGCATGAACAGAAATTTACAAATAAACATAAAACACAAACGTTTAGGCTAAGTAATTGAACCATGAAATATAAGTCAGAGTCACGTTTGTGATTAGTCTTGTTCTCTTACAATCAATCGCCTCAAGTGTAAGTAATATAGGTACAAGTGTGTGTGTGTACATACATACATACATAAATATATATATATATATATATATATATATATATATATATATATATATATATATATATAAAACTTCATACTAATAGAAAATAATGAAATCTTTACATTTTATGATTCTGTCATGAACATGGCTGTTAGTGAAGAATAAAATATAGGTCATAGTGTTATACATGTGTTATAGGTGTCATAGTCATCAAAATGCATCCCTTCACAGCATTTCACGAATCCAGTTATAACAGCACTCACACAATGTGCAAAAAACCGGAGCTAAATGAACACAACTAATGTAAAAAAAGCTGGAGTGTTAAAAGTCTGTCAAAGGAAATCCTAGAATATCAACACATAAAGTCACTCATTGTAATCTTATTCTAAAGTTTCAATTGAATGCAGCCACTGATACATATGATATATGACTTCAATATTGTTTACCATGAAGCTTAAGCAGGTGAGACAAGAATACATGAATGTCTCGCACATCATGGCATAAACTTTAGACCTGTAGTGATCTTATTAAAGAGCTTCACTTTAATGTAGAAATGATAAAGGATGAGAATGAATAAATTTAAATAAATCAGAATACATCCTTGCTTTCTTCATTGCTCTATGTTCATTACAGATAACCATACAAACTACTCACATTCCCTTCATATAAAAGGTGAATTTTATGAATAGAGCTTTGAATTTTAATGGACCTTCATACTCACTGATTTTCAACATATATTAAATAGCATGTAGAAGTTCTCCTAGTTCTCAAATTGTTGAATTTAATTTAACTTCAAAACAAAGAGATGCTATTTTCATCAGCATGAGCAGTCTATTTACTGTTCAGTAAATATTTCTTACAGCTATTTATATGTATGTAATTCTATCCACTGCACAATCTTCTTGAGGGATAATGGATTGCAAATGAAGACATGCATACAAACACCGAATTTCACAACAAAAGCACAATAAATTACTTAACTGGCTCAAGTAACTTGAGAGTTGATGCTCAGCATCAAAACATTTTGATGGTATAATCTTGTACTGTTGAATAAAAACTGGATAAAAAATTATGGTTTCCAGAGTGATATAAAGTTCAGCAAATCAGGTACAGATCATGTCATTAGTAAGTGTGGGTCTTGCTCATTATCAGACTCATCCAAGAGCTTTATAACATAAGCATGGATTCCAAGTTTGATCATTGGAAAATGGTTGTCATGGTAACAACCCTAGCCAATCAGATTCAAGATTACCAAATTAATATGTATTGATCTTAATATCAAACTCATCAAAGATTTTGATATAATCTCATATTTCAAGTTTTATCACAAAAAATATGGTTTCCAGAAAGTGTAAATCGTTGTAATATATCATTAATATACACATATCTCACTATTACTCATATGAAGCAGACAAATCTGCCTCAAGAGTGGTAACAAGCTGAGCCAACCAAATGCAAAATCACACCATTAATATGCATGACTCTCGCTCAGTTTTAAACTCATATGATATTTTAATAATATAAGCATATATTCCAAGTGTGATCACAATTGGGTCTGATATGTAACTTCCAGGGTTGTAAACAAGTCAGTCTGATGTAAAATCACCTCATTATCAAATTCATCCAAGATTTTGATGATAGAAGCCTTTCCAAATCTGTTTGAAACTAGATCAAAAATACATAATCCAAAGCAGTAAAAATGCATTTATTTAGAATGGTACAACATGGGACAGATGATGGAAACAAAAACAGGTCACTATAAGCTCATTTAGGGTTATAGCTTGGTGATCTGATAATGGAAAAAATTAAAATACAACAACTATGTATTAATTTTTATTGCAGAAAATCTCTTTTTATGAAAAAATGCTGCATTCATTTCTTTGTCTACATATTTAATTAAATCTTTTCTTGTTAACATTTATAGAGAGGAATATAGAGCTATATCATAATCAATACATAAACCTTACATTTTTAATGACCCTGGTATTTTGCACACTACACAACATTCTCTCGAGGATAAAAAAAAATCACATATCTTAATCCATTTACTTCAGGATCAACAATGGGAATATCATCCATTGATTACCAACTGGCTGAATTTCATCTGCCAGTAAATTTGATCAGTTACTGGCTGACAACATGGTCATGCCACTTGTACCTGAAGAAGGAATTTTGTTTGCTGATTTTGCTAAAATAATATACTAGCATCAGATAGTTGCAACACCTGCTTCCTTTGGGATTAATTTTGGTGATTTACAATTATTTATTAGGTGGGCATATAGTCATTTACAAATTCAGTTAACCATTTTTGGTGCATTGGTTGATTGAGCAAGAATGTAGTATATAATTTGCCCTAGATTGAACAACATTTGTACACAATGCACTGAAGAAACATAAAAAACCTGATTGTTATAAACAAGATTAACAATAATCAGCTTTTATAAACAACTGATGTCTAACAAAGACATGTAGTGACAGACAATCAACACACTTGCAATAAACATTCATATTCAATATGTGTGTATATATATATTTATATGTATGTATGGAAAGTTATTTAGTGCAGATGCAAACCTGTCAATAAACATATTTTGAACAAGTCCCGAACTTTAATTCTTACGTCTGTAAAGGAATTATGGGTTTGACCTTTGATCTTGTGGCTTAATGTCACATAGGATTTTTTTAAACATTCACTTCAAAATTTGTATCCAGTTTGATATAAACCATTTGAACATTGAGAGTACATCAATCAGTCTTTACTTAAAGTTGAATCTGCAAGAATAACTGGATAAACTTTCGACTAGTATATCTTGTCTGTTGCCATTGTACACTGCTATAACAAACCCCTAAAAACTTCCTGCTGGTCAGGTGTGGAAACTAAGGGGAGGGGGATTTTTTAAACCTGGGATGAATTGCCATGATGTTCCAAAAGGTCTTGAACATTTAAAAAGTGCTGTTTATATAAAAAAAAGTTCACCATGTATTTTTAACATTTTGTTCTTTATTGCCATTATCTTTGTTTTGTATCCCTTTATTGGTATACCTTAAATGACTCAGCAGGATATGGACAGGATCGTGCTGATGTGATATTACATACATACATACGTACATACATACATACATACATACATACATACATACCTACATACATACATAGGTGTTGTTAAAGATACAGTTATATAAAAACAATGAAATACTGATACTGGGTAATTCACAAAACAGATGTTAATGGAGCTGCTGATTTAGTGCTGATGCTCACTATCAAGACTTCATTTAGAGTTTAAACAATATGAAAAATACCATTCTTCTGATAAAATAAAATTTTAGAATAGCAGACAATAAATGTATCATAAGTTCATTAATTTTTTCCTCTACATATTTACATGTTAGGAAAACCACTATAAAATGTTAAATTATAAAATGTAACTCGATGGGAAACACGCAATCTTCTTCACAGCTGATTCTTGACAGGAATTGTATTTTGAAATTCTATCACCAGTAAGAAATGTTGACTGGTAACAAAAGAGAAAGCTTAATGTTGGTATGACTTTCCATCTAAAAGTAGAAATAAGATTTTCAAAATGGTCAATGTGGTGGCCAAACTGGATGTCAAATTGATTCATGCAATTTATATTTAAGACC
The DNA here is from genome assembly GCA_029339505.1 of Unio delphinus. Lineage (NCBI taxonomy): Eukaryota > Metazoa > Mollusca > Bivalvia > Unionida > Unionidae > Unio > Unio delphinus. Next base: position 1,857,732 of record JAQISU010000169.1, on the reverse strand, counting down.
AACTGAACACCAGTCTTTCTGTAAAAAAAACCACCATGCTGGTTTGAATTTCTTCTCTGGAGGAGTAGCAATAAAAAGATCCACAAGATGACCACCATGATGGTCATCGTGGACATCAGATTTAAACCAGTTCAATTAGGACCAACTAGACACACTTAGGAGCCTTCTGGTGAAAATCTATGTTATTGTAATTCTGTTCAAGATTAGTGACAATATTTTCAAGACTTATGTGGTGGCCATACTGGATGTCTGATTGGCACCATTTTCATTTAGGGTCAACAAGATATAACAAGATGTCTTTCAGTGAAAACCTCCAGTTTAACAAAAGAAAGATATTTAAGATTGCTGCTGTGGTGGTCATATTGTATAAATGAGCAGCATTATTTAATTTAGAACCAATTAGACCTTGGGATGAATGTGTTGCAAGTCCCCATATAGTTTAGGAAGATTAGCACACAAAACAAAACCAATATGTGCAACTGAACAGATGAACGATCAATAACCAGCAGAAATAAAAATTTAAAACCTCTTTTGCTACTTTTTGTCAATTCTAGACATATTCTGTTAAGCACTGTTTGACAAATCACTGAATAGTTTATATATTTAGTAATGGCAGCCATATTTGTTGGCAGACTGATATTGATACAAATATGAAGACATATTTCATCTATTTCTTAATATTCTAGTTTTTAAAAATCAAAATAAATATTAAAAAAAACAATTTTTTTTCTGAAACTGAATCACAACAATGTTAGGTAAAGAATACAATAACTCAAGAATCTGTTGACAGTGACCTAGATGCTTTCTGGTAAAACTGTCAATGCTCCTTAGTCTCTCTTTGGAACTGCTTGGCGAACAGCTAGTTGTGCCCCTTGCTGCATCACATGAGCATACACTGGGGAGAGAAACTGCAACAACAAAAAAATGTAATATATGTAAAACAACTAAGCAATTTTTCAGAATCAAGGAATAAAATTAAAACTAGCTGAACCTAATGAATAATTGTACAAATGTGGATGAACATTAAAGTCCTAGAAATCTGAACCTTGTATATCTTAAATTAATTAAATTCAGCTGCATCAGTTTCCAAAAATTAAACTGTCTAAATAAGACATTTATTTTAACAAGAATTAATTCCCAATGTTACTATAGTAAAACCTGTATATATATTAAAAAAATGCCAATCCTTGAACACATAATTAAATTAAAGCTTCAGGAATTGCTTAAAGTCTGATTTTCTTAAGCAAATGTGAACAACTGTGCCAGTGCTCAAGATTATAATTCTGCTTGATAAGAGAAGTGATGATATATCATAAATATTTAATAATATGGATATGATAGATTTTGAATGTTAAAAGTGCCACTGCAAATGCAGGAAAAGAATCAAAGTCAACAAAAATAGAGTACTTATCAATATACAAAATACAACAGTCAGATAATATACTCATTCATGATAACAAATTTTTCTGAATATAATGCAACATGCCTTTATAACACTCTTCTGAATATTATGTACCTTGCATTTATAACACTATTCTGAATATTATGTACCTTGCATTTATAACACTATTCTGAATATATTGTACATTGCATTTATAACACTATTCTGAATATATTGTACATTGCATTTATAACACTATTTTGAATATATTGCACCTTGCATTTATAACACTATTCTGAATATATTGCACATTGCATTTATAACACTATTTTGAATATATTGCACCTTGCATTTATAACACTATTTTGAATATATTGCACCTTGCATTTATAACACTATTCTGAATATATTGTACATTGCATTTATAACACTATTCTGAATATTATGTACCTTGCATTTATAACACTATTCTGAATATATTGCACATTGCATTTATAACACTATTTTGAATATATTGCACCTTGCATTTATAACACTATTCTGAATATATTGTACATTGCATTTATAACACTATTCTGAATATATTGCACATTGCATTTATAACACTATTCTGAATATATTGCACATTGCATTTATAACACTATTTTGAATATATTGCACCTTGCATTTATAACACTATTCTGAATATATTGTACATTGCATTTATAACACTATTCTGAATATATTGCACATTGCATTTATAACACTATTTTGAATATATTGCACCTTGCATTTATAACACTATTCTGAATATATTGTACATTGCATTTATAACACTATTCTGAATATATTGCACATTGCATTTATAACACTATTCTGAATATATTGCACCTTGCATTTATAACACTATACTGAATATATTGTACCTTTCATTGTAACACTATTCTGAAGGCAGTAAGGCCATTAACCCCATTTAAATATTTTAGATGAGCACAGAAATGTAAAAATTCCAGTATCTGTAACCTGGAAGACTGATGACATTTTATTCACACTCAATATCAGTACCATTGTATTTGGCCAATGTAAGCTATTTCTTTCTGCAATCAACTTGAGAACCAACAAACACCTAATTAGTATAAATTAAATGTGAAATGAAAAACATGACATTTCAGTATTGAACAGAAGGATCTAAATTACTAGTAACTTAAAAATAAAGTTTTAAACAACACATTGCTTCAATTATGCTACATTAATGAAAACTAGGCTTAAAAAGATGAGCGGTATACAATTGGTATAATGAGGACTCAAGTGATTAATGCGTTACTTGTGCTAATAAAACATTGATTTATGTACTAATCTGGGAATGACCATGAGTAGATAAAAACACATACATATTTTTTTGCTTTAATTTTCAAGAAATTTTATGATCTCCTCATGACATTTCCACCAAGTTAAAAGTTATTCAGAATGTATTTTATAAAATGTTTAATTTCTAACATTTTTACATGCCTTACCAGAATCTCCTTATTATGATTGATGGACTTTAGAGGCAAACGTATCTCAAAACAAGAACATTCATTTATTGGCTTTCTTGAGGAAATCAAAATGGTGAAAACATTACATGTTCAATAATTGAATGCAGGTATGTACAAACCAGGAGATGGCCTGGGGTAAATAAATCTAGATGTTAGAAGAGATAAATTTGAAAAGATGCAATGACAAATATCATTTAACCAACATAAGTCACAATATATTTTCCCAACCTCCTTTTTCATTTTCAAATCTGAACAGGCAAACTGTCATAAAATGTGTCCACACCATCTACATACTAAAATAGTTCACTTTGTCCATATTGGGAGCTATCCACTTTAGGCACATGATCTCTTCCAACATGAACATGTGATATTATTCTGAAACTGATGTATCATACAACGCTAAGTAAACCTACAAACCGAATCAAGATTGCACATTTCAAATTGTCTCTCTCGCATTGATATTTTTGAAGATATGTTTTATTGCTAAGTTTGGAATGTGAATTTTCATTGTAAAGGCCTGGAGGAATAATATTCTGTCATAATATCTTGCATTTTCCTTAAATTAGTCTTGTTTTATCTCATGAAAGTTTCAGGATTTTCTAAAAGTTATGGAGCTCCCCAACTCAATTTTTAAGAATAAAAAACCTCTGGTTGTATACTTTTTCAACCAAAATGTATTTTTGGGGTGGGCAATTTGGACATAAATTATTTTCAAGTTACTGCTCAATTTCCAATCTTGAAAGCCATTTCACAGGACAATTCTAGTTCTGCTTCTTTACAGTGACATAATCATTGGTGGTTGAACCTGTACTGTCTTTATTTAAAACAAATGAATAAGACAAAAATTTGCTGACAAATATTCTAAATGTATTTTTTCTACTTAATGCAGTTTTGTTTTTTAATTTATTTATCACAAATACAATGCTTTTTTTCTTTTTTGTGCTTCTGCTATTTCATTAAACACACGTGTATCAAAACAAAATATTAAAACTATAGTTCTCTCCCTTTAACACTTGAAAACTTGGAAATCAGAAATCTCAGTAAATGCAAACTAAATTCAAATGAAGTGCAAACAAAATGCAAATTTTGTAATTTACCCTTTGCAGGCACTGAAATGACAAACTTGACACTTCAGTAAAGAACAAATTGATCAGAATTAACTTAAAAATAAAGTTTAGATAATTTGTTCCTACAGTTACCTTACAATATTGAAAAACTGAATGACAGAGAACATTATAAATATTAAGCAATTGAATCAATGAAGTCTTTTTGATGAGCTCATATCAAATTCAATTAGGAGAATTTATCTATCCATTTACTATATTAAATATGGGTATTATCAAGGCTAGATAAAAACCTAAGCCTCCTGTTTTTCTATCCCTGAACATTCAATAACATTGTAAAACAAGTTAACTATTTGTACGTCAAATTAATTGGAAGGAAAATTGACAGGATTTTTTGTGCTGTTTTTAGCAATTTTATCAGTTTTACTATAATCACTTTATTTACAAGATTTTTTTGAGGAATTCCCCAATTCATTTTTCAAGAGTGTACGACTTAAAAATTAATATCTTTCTGGGGGATAAAAGTAACTTTAATAATGTAATACTAACCTGCTGATGCATTCCTGAAGAAGAATGAGGGACTGGGTATTAACTGCAGCAAATATTACACCAGTTGAATTAATTAGTCTGCTACACCCCCCCCCTGAAACTACATTTGCTGAATTTGAAAGCCTGATGGGAGGGGTTGATGGCCTAAGATAAGTTATCAGAGTGAAATTAATTGCTGTGAGCAGGGTGCACCACTGATGACAAGGGGATGACTTCTGAACTTATTGGGCTGATACACTTGTACTGAAGCATTAATGCCCTTGCTTTAGTATGACATTCACTGAAGGTCAAGTGGAATGAAACTACCAGGATGGTATCATCTAATAAAAAATGATTTAAAAAGGCTAATGGGCTTCCCTTGAAGATTCAGATAACAACCAAAGAATAAAAGAAGTTCTATGGAAGCATTCTGAAATATTTTAGTCCAGTCATATGGTGTGCTTGATAAAGAACTCGAAGAGTACTGGAGAGAGTTGCTATAAAGCTCTTAACGGTGGATACAGAGAAATCTTTTCTTCAAAGAGAAAAAGAAGATTAAATGCAACTGCAGTTAAACAGGAATCTGCATTTCCTTCTTTACCAATTTCTCCAATAGGCCTCCTAAACATGGAAATCAGCTGCCTTCTAAACCTGAGTGATGCAACTGAACTGGCAACCTTGCCTGAAAACTTGCTTTAGCAGATAGTTTGATATGAGCCAGACATGAAAGTTGAGAATATGAGGAGTGTTGTGCAAAAAGGAACCCTTGTGCACTTACAGCTGAACCCTTCTCATGGTTTATTATATGGGGTCATCATCCAACTGATCAAGGAGACTGCTTAACCATGATCATTGGGGCAGCAGTCAGGATGGCCCATGATATGGAAGTCATTACTCTGCTAAGAACCTGATGTATTATTCTGAAAGGTGAGAAAGCATATGCATTGCTAATAATCCCCCCAGACTCACAAGTAATGAAAATATGGATAAAGATTAGTGAATTTTAACATGAATTCATGAAGCGATCGTTGAGTCTTGGAATATTGTCAGATGAAACGTTTAGCATTTTCTCCAGCTGATAAAAGTAGAGTGTGTTTGACAAGAAAACTCACAAACAATGTGATTTTTTTTGTATGCAGCGTGAATCTGTGAATCACTGAAAAATCATGAGGGTTGGAAGCTATGCATGTGCCTAAATTCAATCTCACATCAAACCAGGAGCATCTGCTACCCATGATCTCTGATCTGGCACTGGAGAGACATAAAGAGAGATCTTGTTGTTTTGACTTCTTTGTAAACAGACCTACCACTGAAAAAATGTCTCTGCTACTCGCTGGTAAAAGACCATTCAATGATGACTGCATGTCTCTGTCTGGACGGACTAACTGTCAAAATATTTCTTATGCCCAGAATGTAGTCGGCTTTGAGAGTGATCTCCTATGAAGCTGTCTGATGGCAGAGGAACCAGACTTCCAGGAAGAGTTGTACACTGTGACCGCTGTTAATTTCTATAGCATCCATCATACATTGATGTTATGTGGCAGATACACCCTTAAAGCAATACATAAACAAACTTCTAAATTGATGATGTGAATGGAGGATTCTTCCATTGACTACAGGCACTGCAGGACTACATTCTCAAGCTCTAGGTGAGCTCCCCAGCTTTCCATGGGTATTAAATATGATGCTACATTCCAAGCCCCCCCCCCCCCCCACCAGGTTGAAGCAGGCATCCAGTCTTGCCATGAGAAAATATTTGGGGGATTCTGTAGGAACAAACATAACTGTCCCTTGATAGGTAAAAATATCCATTCCAACATAAATATATTCTGACTTTATCTGTTTTCTGAATAGAAAAGAGAGGAGTCACTGTCTGCCAACAAAGAAATAGGTCCTTCAGAAGTGAAATCTTCCAACATATCATCCAAGTACAGGAGATGTGAACCTCTAAAGACTATGCTATTGAACCCATCACCCTGGTGTAGGCTCTAGGTGCACAAAAACAATAGTAATTTCCTGTGGACTGGGAAGATAGGGAGGTATCTAGGGAAGATTATGTCCATCTTTAAAGATGGGGGCAGGGTCCACATCAAAAGGGTTTTGGACATATTTGAGGAAAGGATGCAGTAACCCTTATTTACTACCTTGTCAAAGGTCCATTCATACTCCATCATCATTTAACTAGTACAGTGGAAAGTGGAAACCAAAAAAAGAGAAAGGTCTGACATGTCTGGTTCTTCTGGGAACTCATCTATATCAACCAAAATTAATATCTGTCATCCTGTCTTGGCTCTCACAGAGACAAGACTTCCATTTCCCTCCATAAAGAAGGGGAAAAACCCATCTCTTCCCTTGGATTTGGGTGGGATAATTAATCTAAACCACTGTGGTTCTCTTCCTGTTAAAAGGAATTGATAGTTACCCCGATGCAAGAAATAGAAAGTGGTTGTCCCCACCCACCTCAACTTATCTTGATAAGATGGCTGGAGGAGATGAGTTTGACCTATTCTGTGCATAGTCCATCAAACCATGGAACCATGGCCGCCTCACACCAAGTGGCTGAGTAATCAAGGAATATGAATAGGAACATCACAAGGGAGATTGGCCTAATTTAATTTCAAGATGGATCCCCAAAGGGATTGAAGAGGAATAGGTGTGTATCTAACAATCTGCTGATTGGCACCTGGAGCCAGGTGACAGACATTTGTTGACTATCTTGGGACATCATCTAGTGCCAAGTGCCAGTGCCTGGTATCCTGTGACAGATCTACTATGACTCTTAATTAACACATTACCAACCCATTATTGAGTGACTGGAAACAGACTACCACTGACAAATGACTGGTTAGATAATGGAGACCTTATTGAGGAGTCCATCTTCATGAAATTTGTCTATGATGAACAAAATTGACTGAATTTGAATATGGGTATATTCAAACATGAAGACAGTGCTTCCTTTGTGTCAGGAAGGTTAGTGCTATTACTCAATAATGGCAACTTTCCCTCCATAGAAAAGTGTTAAGGATAACTCCCTCGCAGGAACAGACAACCCTCTTCCAGGTTCCCATCATTTTTTAAAAAGAAAAATGTCCATGTTTTTTGGGATGAAATTGAATTTTAAGTTCATGCTTACTGAATGGATTCAAAACATTTTCGCTTAGAAAATGTGCAATTTTTAAATCAAAAAGCTGCTTCCTTTTTTTAAAAAGACTTCTGCATTACATCATAATTTGATATAAACTGTTGTACTAAACCACAGGATGTCACCAGAAACATATATGGCTGAAATTCAAATTGAGAAAACAGTTTGAGAACATTAACAAAGACTGGACCAGGCATACATGGAGTAAGCTTCAACAGTCAAATTGTTCCACACTGGCTTTGCGAGACACTTCTACCTATGTCACATGTTGGGATCAAGACATTAACCTTCTTGAAACTGATATTTGTATTGTAGGTATGTTTGCTAAAAGAGATGTTTTGATGCTACACAGAATATGGTTGCCATATTTTCAAATTTAAAGGTGTGATAGGATGAATCTTTTAAAAATTTCTTTAATTTGGAAGTTATCTGTCATTCAATAACAAATTTATTTGCCATTGTCTGGCAGTGTACACATCCAAATGGCGTTGAACAAAAGTGAACGTATTTTAGATAAAGTCTTCCATTCTTAAAAATGTTTCATACTCTATTGAAAAGACCAATTTCTAATGGTTACTGATTATAAATTGCAGAATCATGTCAACTAATGTGAAACTGAACATGAAATTTCCAAATGTTGTTTAATGAAAGTTTTGTTTATATGACCATCAAGATAGCAAGGAAAGCAACATTATCTTTTTGTCACAATTTCATGAGAAACAAATTCTATTGATAACAAGTCCAAGTCAGGGCCCTGGATGGTCATGTGGTCTAAGGCACTCACTTCACACCTTTTCATGTGTGTACAGGTGTGTGAGAAATGTGATGGGATTAAATTTTTAACGTAGTATTTTGAAATGTAACACAAAACATTAATTCACTCAAATTGACAAATAAAAGATACTTAAACATAAAAATATCTTGTTAACCCAAATCCACATGGCCAACTCGGACCAAAAATTAAATTCCAAGTTATTTTGCTTAAACAGGTCACAATGTGAAGTTCAATTTGCAAAGCTCTGCATTTATTGCATTTACCATCAGCTCATTTGGTTTTAATTCAATGCACTGATAATCAAAATAAATGCTGACTATTGTGTTGATTTTCTTTCAAAAAGAAAGTTGGAAAGTTGGAACAAAAAGTGCTATGCTTTGTGATCAGATTTAGTGATAGTTTGATAATAATAAATACCAGAAAGTATGCTACTCTTCATGGAACTCCAGCAAAAAATTTGTCATGATTCTTGAAAAAAATATAACGAAAAATTGTGTATTACAACTTGATGGACACATCTAATGTAGCTCCAGCATTGTCCTGAATTTCAAATATATATGTATGAAAAGAGTACTTCTGCTATGTAAATCGTTTTGAGACAATAACCTATTTCCAAGGCTGCCATTTTATGTTGCACAACAACTAAAGTGAAGCAAAAAAGAACATATTTTAATATTTTTATAACATTTTAATAGTACTTCAGTTATTTAATTATTGGACATTAAAACATTGAAAAACAAGTAACTATTTTGAACATTATACATTTTTATATTTTTACACACCTCGCCAGATTTCCACCCTATTGTAAGTGGAAAGAGTCAATGGGAAAAATTGACATTTTTGCCACTGGCACTGGCAAAAACATGCCCATTTAATGTCCTTGAATACCTATGAAAAATGAGAATTCATGACAAAAATTAACATATAAATACTTCAATACTGTTTGCCTGAATATATTATTCTTCCTGCATCTCACTGAACAAAAGCCCCTTGAAGGGACTGATGCTCTACTGGCCAAAAAGAATTTCTACAAATCCTTAATTAGTTCCTTTCTTTTGTCCTTTCTTCTCTTCAACTGCAGAGTACTGAAACCATCACTGAAATTCTTCAGAAATTTAAACACATCAAATCTGTTAACGAAAATGTGTTTTCTTGTTCAACTTATGAGATACCTTTAAGTGCAGTACAAAAATTGCTGTCATGGCCTTCAACTTTGAACATAATATTGTGGACGGAAGATAATGAACTTGTTTCAATCTCAATATACCCACAAGTTAAAATGAATTAAATCTATAATTGGAAAAAAATGTTACTGAACTGGCATCATTAAAGGCATTCTGTAGATATAACTGCAAACTGAGTTTGATAAAATCCATTCATAACAAGGAAACATGGTGGACCAGTAACTAAAAGAGTTTGGGGTCAAAGCCTACAATTGGATCAGCCTGGGTCAATTACCATGTCTGAGACTTCAGCTTTGATTTCTTTGACAAATGTGTTTAGAAAAAAAGAAGCACTCATCCCTAACCACCAGGAATATTTCCATCAAAATGTGAATTATGTTACAAAAGTGTAGCATCCACATGTGGTGTTTATTATATGTTTACATAATAATTACAGGAGATTGATACATTCTTACTTCTTGGCAAACAAATAAATGGATACAGATAAGTGCTTTCATATCATTCTCAGAGATCTGCTTGTCAAATATTTTGATAAATGTTCCTGATTTCAAGATGTTTAGATGATTTTGTTAATGCAATGTGGAAGCAGATGAGAGTGGTAACAACACACCCCAGAAAAATGGTCAGTGTGAAATCGCTGATATTTATGGAATACTTCATTCAGCAACTCATTTTTACCTTCTAATTTAACTTATTAAAATTAAATTAATTCAGTTCTATTATTGGTTGTTTCATTTTTCAGTTGTTTAACCAAAATATCTTTCTTCCTTAAAATTCTATTTCCAAACCTTTTTCTACTTATCCATTTATCTGTCGATATACATGTACATGATTTGTTCCCTGTATTTTAATTCCTCCTTGTCTAAATATGTCTACATATATTATTTACATATATCTTTTTATAACTTTAATTATTGGCTTATGGTTTTTAGGTGCAAAAGTCAAAATATATTGTGATTCCTTAAAATATCCCATATTTTCTTTCATCTCATGTTTTCAATCTTGATGGAGTATTATGTTTGCAGCAAGCTCAATTTTCCCAAGAGCAAGTTCAATTTTCCGGTCAGCCTGCCCTGGGCCATTTTCCAATCAGCTTGCCCTTGTATAATGTTTGCAAATTCCTGTATAGTGAGAGTAAATTTTCAATATGAAACTGTGGGGGCCATATTGGCAGTCAGATCTGCACCATTTACATTTAGTACCAGCTTTACATCCTAAGAAGTCTTTAGTGAAGACCCCATGTTGATATGATTATCTATTCAGATAATTATAACAAGTAATAAAAAGATTTGTAGGTGGGTCACAACTACGTCCATAGTAGATGTCACAACAATTTTCAGTTAGGAACAATTAAAAACTTTACAAACCCATGCCGCTATGACCTTTCGTTCTTCTGGAGGAGCGAAAAAATATTCAAAATGGCTGCCATTGTGGCCATACAGACAATGGACTGTATGCATGCAAAGTTTATGGGCAATCATCACAGATATGTATGAGAAGTAGTGATAAGATTGTGTTAACAGATTGGATGACTAGTCAACTTCATGTTCTTCCACAGCAAGAAGAAAACATTATCTCTCTGGTTTTTATAATGTACACATCTGAGTACAGAGCTAAAGAGAATCAAAAGTAGTGATATGTGCAGACTGCAGATACCAAAAGACTGATGTTGAAACTTAAACCTCGTTTACAACATTCTGGCCGATGAGAGAGATCAATATGGATTTGCTGAACTGACTGGTAAACTGGGCTCATCTATTTACTTACAAGATTCCAAATTTGGCCTGCAATCTGGTCTATCTGTATAGCAATGCTGCGATGCTCTCCTGAATAATGGACATACAACCACGTACAAAGGAGGATTAGGAATACAAACAGCACAAAGTTCAACAGGCTGGCAACAGACTCCAAACCAATTACACTGAAGAGTCCTGCTAAAATATAGGCTACCATCATCGTCGTGAACAGAACTGCTGGTGTCCTTGCTGCACTGAAAATGTTTTTGCTCTCATTATGTTTGAGGAAATTTTCATACTGTTCATCAACTTCAACCTCAAGTTGCTCTGCAAAGGCCTTACTAAATTCTGGTCCACCCATTTTTCGTGCCGAACGAAAGTGATTCAGTGCTTTCTCTTTTATCCTCCTGTGTTCAGCTTCCAAATGACTTTCATGAAGGTATGGCTTATCCCCACCACATACCTAAAAAAGAGGGAGAATACATAACAAATTGATGACTTAAAATCCATAAAAACCTGATGACTTAAAATACAAGCCCAAAGTTGTCCCCCCCCCCCACCAATTCTATTTAAGAGCACTTTGATAAGATCTCCATATGTAATATCATCAGCCCTTCTCTGGAATTTACCCTAACCTCACTTAAGTGTACTTCAATGTCAATGTGGGCCATGCTATCTTATATCTCCGAAAGTTAAAATAAGACAAGTCAGCATTTTAAATGTGCACTTTAGGCATCAATTTAGTGTCATTAACCCCACTCTTTCACATACAGAGCAAATATTATGCTAAACGGACCAGTTCAACCTATTATCCTAACTCGGACCTGTGTGAGAACATAAAAATGTTAAGAAGTGACCATTAGCTTGACAAAATTACTCCACAAAGTATCCTTACAAGTGGATGTGTACTTGGCCCCCATGCACACACCTACCCACCCACACAATCATCAAGATGCACAGCAAATGTTTCTGGAACAAATAACTTAATTTCTTTTAATGTAATTTATGTAATTGTCCATTTGTTATCAGTGCTTGATTTGATAATGAAACAATACCAATTTGTTTCAAGACATAAATATTTAAATAACTTGTTTATTAAGAATAGGGTTAGTGAAAGTACTTTCCCATTATATTTAAAATTGTCGATTTTTTTCTGGCAAGTTTGCATTTTTTCTTTTTCATAAGATCAGATTGAAATCATTAAGTGAACCTCACAAAGGATAATAATGGCAGACATCATTTTGTCTAAAAAGTACCTTGTAAGGTCAAGTTAAAAAACAACATCTTTCATTTTTGTGAATATACATCCAAAAAAGCACCCCAAGCAAATAATATTAAAATAATATGCAACAAAATTATAAATATGCAGAGGAATATTAGGACCTTAAATCTGCAGTGCTATCTAAAGATTGTTGTAATGAAGCTAGAAAGTTGGTGGCTATATTAAGAAACTCAGTTTCTAAAAAGAGATCCACTTATATGGGCATGAGGGCCCCCGAGTAGTCTAAAGCACTCTCCGTTTCGGATCACTGCCATCTCACATCTGTCTGCATGGGTTTGCTAAGATTCGGCTAATGTAGTTATGTGAAAAGCTTGCCAGTAGCTTCTCATGGGTCGTATGTTCTTACCGGGGGTTTTCCCGGGTTCTTCCTCGACCAATAATACTGGCTGCCATGTATAGCCTATCTTTGTGCTGAAAAATGGTGTTAAACCCTACAACAACAACAATATATGGGCATGCATGGCACCATATTTCCATATTTATAGTTGGCTGTATGCCGATTCAATTTTTTCATTCTTCAGGTCATCGTCAATGAATAGCTAAAGTAATTAGTACATAGATTACATCATTTTTCTTACAGAGTTAATCCACTGCCACTAGAAAACAACAATTTATTTTTTACTCTTAAAAACTTCACCAGAAAATGACATTCCAAAACATTCAGAATAAATTCTCAACATACAGTTGCAAAGTTAAGGTTACTCATTGGCATTCTCTAGTTTGAATGGTTGAACACTATGGTATCAAGACACATTTATATGTGCTGTCATGTGCATCTTATAGGAGATGTTTCAAACTAGTTTAGAAATGGTTTGCACTGCCTTTCTGGTAGTGATGTCTTAGAAACTGAACAAAAGCAAATTTGTTGTTACTTGAAAGTTTTTTTTACCTAAATATGTTTTCAATACTATAATCTACATATTCCTGTCTGTTAAAATTAATTATATTGTATAGTTTCTGCTGTGCTCTTCAGAAGTGATACGGTCCAAATAAATTGCATAATTCATTCCATCCAAACATACACACTTATAAAGTATGAATGCATTGCATATGAGTAACATAGTCATGCACTTACAAAATGTTTTTATGTTATACATACAACAAAGTGAATTTTGCACTTGAAGATAAGGTAATGCTATGTGTAATCCAAAATATGCACAATGAGAAATAGAGTAAATATCAAATATGAGAACAAAAGCACACACACACACACACAAACAATATATGGCTGTGATTAAGTGAGACACTCAAGTCAAGGTATTGCCTATCTGACATTATCTCATCTCTGTGATAATTACATTTAAATTACAAACATTGTGACAAGGTTCTTTTCTTAGTTAGAACTTTATGTCTAAACAGTCTCGTATACTATAATCTTCCATTGTGTTTTTGTTGTTGTTGTAGGGCTTAACACCATTTGTCAGCACACAATAGGCTATACATGGTGGCCAGTATTAATAGTGGAGGAAGAGCCCACGACCTACAAGCAGCTACTGCATACATGCCAACCCATGATCCAAGTGGCAAAAAGCGTAATCCAGGCAGAAAAAGCGTAATCAACATATAACATGCTAAAATTTCAATCAACAATGATTTTTTTTTGCCCCTTTCGTCTTTTAACATCCTTTACTGTTTCAAGTTTTCATATGTAGCACTTATAGCTTACACATATCGACTAGAAACGATCTTAAGACTTAGTGCAAATATTACAATTCTTTCCACACGGTCAGAAATAGATGTCAGGTGATGTCTTAATATTCCAAGGATTCTGTTATTTTTTTTGTTTATTTTTTTGGGGGGTTGCCTTTTTCTAATTTATCTGGGAAATTTTTAAATGGAGTGTTTTTTCCTCACATAAATGCATAGACTAAAATAAAATATACTTGTTAGCGCCAAAGATCTTTAGACTGGTTCAGCACCAAATATGAATTAGAACATGGAATCTGCGCGTAAAGATTAAATTTAGAAAACCAGTTAGCTCTCTCTTCACTAAGCACACAGATGCTATAAATAGAATTCGAGGTCGACAGTAGAACCAGGTTAGCTACAAATAGAACATGATATTGTTAGGAAAATCCATGGTCAAGTGTACTCTTATATTGTAGTTATGTAAAAGCCGTCTTTTCTAACATACGGTCTGTGGGATTAATGGAATGTTAATAATAACGAGAAAACGAATAATTCTTTTTTGGGTAGTGGATATACCGAAAAAGCGCAATCCATATACGTTAAAGCGTAACGCGTAATTTAGTGAAAAAAAGCTTAATGATTATGCCAAAAGTGTAATGGTTGGCATGTATGATACTGGCAAGCTTTCTCACATACCAACATTTACTGAATCTGAGACTCAAACCCACACAGACAGAGATGAGATGGCAGTACTCTGTAACAGAGAGTGCTTTAGATCACTCAGGGCCCCACTTCCTTTGTTTTAAGACTGTCTTAAAATAAGTAACAGAATGAAGCAAAACCAATAAGTTTTGTAAAATTCAACCCAAAAAAATATTTCTCAAAAAAGTGAAAATATAAAAGACACTTACAGTAAATTGAATCCCAAATAATCCTCAATGTTCTATTACAAGTCCAAAAGTATAGAATAGTTTTGAATGTCATGTTGTACATAGTGTTAAATGTATTGATGTACCAATTGTCTGGAATGTGTTGATGTTTTACAACAAACTCCAGGGTATTATAAACCATGGTAAGTAAAAAAAAGACATCCTCATCATCCAAGGAGACTGGTATGCCAAAGTTGGCAAAGATGCTATAAAAGACTGGGATGATCATTGTGTACCTTCTTGCAATAAGCTTACCAAGAGAGAGATGACTGCTCCAGTTTGCAAGCTACAACAACTTGGTACTAGCCAACACCCTGGGTCAACATAAAGCTTCATGATCTGGCATCAATAGAGCAAAAACAAGAACGTTCCCAGGTGCTGATGTTGGGAGTGATCACGACCTCATCGTTATAAATTTCCGAGTGAGGCTGAAGAAAATTAACAAGCCAAAGAAAATCAGGCTCAAATTCAACCTTGAACAACTGAAGGACCCTAACATCTGCATGTCATTCCAAGCCACAATTGGAAGAAAATTTGCTCCACTCCTTGTGATATATGTTGATGTTAAAGTGATAAAAGACACTTTCAACACTGTCATGACAACAGCTGCCAAGGACATTATTGGCCTTCATTGCCCAAAGAAAAAACCCTAGGTTACAGAAGAGATTCTGAATCTGTGTGATGCCCAAAGAGACCTCAAACGCAACAGACACACAACATGGGCAATAAAGTACAGAGAAATAAACAAGAATATTAGAAAAAACTTGAAGAAAGAAACAGAAGATTGGATTGGACAAAAGTACACAGAAATAGAGAGCAGTCTGATAAAGAATAACAGCAAAAGGGCATTACCAAATTGTGAAAGACCTCACCAGACAGAAGCAAAACCAAGAGTCAGTATGATTCAAGACAAAAATGGAAAATGCCTCACAGAAGCAAATGACATTGCAGAATGATGGACTGAGTTTTGTAAAGAACTCTACAATCATCCGTTCACAGGAGACCCAGAGGTGCTTGAAGTTCCAAACTCCACAAATAATGATGATTTCCCCATTCTCAAAGAAGAGGTGGAGTCAGCAATAAGAGCACTAAAGAATGGGAAGGCAGCTGGAGTAGACAACATCTCAGCTGAACTAAGGGCTGTTCCAGTAAAACATATACACCCCCCCCCCCCCCGGGTGAAGGCACTTTTGAATTCAACCAACCCACAATAGAAGCAATTTAAAAAAATTATGATCCACCCTCTGCTGCATTTTAATAAAAAAACATCACCTCTACAGAAGCATATTATTTTACCTAACTTCTAGCTAGTGGTTAGAGGGTGGTAGAAGCGATTTTAATTTTGAGTTGGGGACAGGCACGATTTAAATGACTGCTGACTGGAGGTAATCTATATTGAATTCTTTGATATATAAGATATAGATTATAGATATATAATCTACGGCACATTTTCATGTGTATCCACTGTCTGTAATCCATCATGTGTTGTTCTTTTGTCTGTCAGCCATGTATGTTTCTTGATTTGTCAGAAATAAACAAAAATTTAAACTTGTGAAAGTGATGCTGCATTATTTATGCCTGCTTGAACACTATATAATTTCTTGTCTTAAAAATATATTTTCTGCAAATGATATGTCTTATTTTTATGCCTTGCTGCATGATTGATGTAAAAGAGAAAAGAAATATAGCATGTCAAAACACTTTCAACATCCCTACTGATCAATCGGTTAATCATCATCATCATCATCATCAATCAATCAGGTTTCTGCCATCATCAGGCCACAATAAATTAGTTCCATGATTTTCATTCCAACCACCCATTGGATGTAGTTAAAATATTGGATACGATAGATGTCCCTGTCCTGAAAATATTTTTAAAAAAATCTAAAACCGACCTTGAATTAGAATTAAAAAATGGATGAAAATTGAGGAATAATTATTATGGGACTAGTGTACGTTTAAAATCAACATCATTGTCTATTGTCAACAACAGCAGCAGCATCACTGGTGGCCAAGCCGGAACATGATGTACTTTTAACTTGGCAGAGTGGTGTAAGATGTCGTTTTCTGATTACTTGCCGTTCATCATATTTGTTTAAACCCAATTTTGGCATTTTATGTCTACTTGAGTAGTAGAATTGGCTGATGTATATAGATTCACGTGTGCTGAAAATGGTGTAAAAGCCATAATGATCTACCAACAACATGAGGTCATGTCTCTGAATGACGTTGGGTGTTGGAGAGACCTAAAACACCAAATGAAGCAACTAATCAACAGCACCATCAACAGCAAAAGTACTGGTTTTTCATTCATGCCACAGTTGTATGAGTGTATCATTTTTGACCATAGTAATTGTCTTCAAACCAATGAATACTGTCAGTTTTTCTATCATCCATCTATTGAACAATCATCATCATATTGTCCTGCCTTTTCTGATAACTGCCGTATATATACTGGTTTGAGTCCCTGCGCCGAGATTTTCTGAAAACTTGCCATCAGCCATCAGATTCTTTGAATCTTCTTCCATCTTTGATAACAGCTGCCATATATAAGCTAAGAACTGAAAATGGTATTAGCCCCAAATTAAGTATAACTTCTTTATCAAACATCACTAACAAAATGCAGAACACAAACTGCAATGAAACTACAATTTTTTTGAAAGCCTATAATAATAAAAACAGGAACTTCTTTCACCAATTTTAAGTTTTTCCTTCTGCATGTTTAATTGAAATTTTCTGCAACATACAAAACTTGACAAACATCAACTTCCTTCTCTGACAACTTGTTTCTGGCAATCTCTTTGTGCACTTCTGCCAATATATGTCAAACTTTCTATCTGGGTGTTCTTGAACTCCTAACAGTGTGTGAAAAACATACTTCAGCTGCTTCATATTAAGCACACCAAATGGATTACCTTTAAATTTCTCACTTTTTTCTTCTCTCAGTTATAACATATTCTTTATCTTTCAAATGATCAAGAAACATTTGTATATCCCCACAGCTTATGCCTACAAGATTGCTGATACTTTCCATGTCTTATGTAAAATTATCTGCACTCAATTCCAGTAGATGCTTTATGTTTCTGGTTGGCAAAGAAGAAATCTGGAGTAAGAAAACAATCTTTTGCTTCACCTTCCTGTTCAAGCAGCTGAATGGCCATTAATGTGTCTGGATAAGACAGGTAAAAGCCTGATAGATGAGACATATCCAAGATTGGTTTTATTTCATATTTCTTGATATGGAAACCTCTCCAACTATCATCTGTTCTGTATGTTGCAAACGCATAATGCATTTCAGTAGATATGTTTGGATCATTTGTGTTCATTAAAAGTCAATAAGCATTCATTGCCTTATCTTTTATAAGTCCATATCTGTCACAGTTTTTCCCATATTGATTCACTTGGCTTTATAACAAAATTTATTTTCCATTTGATAGGATGCATTCTTACCAAGAAAATTCTTTATTACAGATTCAAAATTTGGGTCAAATACCCAGTCTATTGTTTTAGGTGCAACAAATGCATCTATTTTGTCTGATAAATAAAATGTGTCATTGATTCTTTTTACTGATTCTTCCTGGGCAGCTGACATATTTTCATACAATTTGTCTAAATCAAATGTACCCTGTTCATCATACTCATTCTCGTAAATTCTTTTTGAGGAGATTATTCCACACTGACTTAATGCTCTATTTTCTGTGTGTGAAGTCTCTCTACAGAATAATATTTTGAATCTCCTTCGGCCAAACTCTGCACTTTGAATCGGTCCAACCATCTAATAAGCACTGAACAAAAAGTGTGTCATTTTATTTCGTCGACGTTCATCTCCACCTCCATTAACTGTAGGGTTCAAAATAGTAACATGATTATGTAGCCACGACATTCAAAATGGCCTCATGACACATGGTTGTGTTATTCCACGTAGATTTACAAGGGAATGGATAATAATACAATTTATATATCGCCAAGAGACACGAGAAATCCCGGTAAGTGTCTTAAATGTACATCGATGTGTTGCGGATAGAGCTACATCAGACCAAATGTGAAATGGAACAGAAAGACTAATTACAAGATAGCAAACTTCTAAATTTCTGGATATATTCTTCTTGGATTCCACGTTTCCGTAGAAAACTTGAGAATTCATCAATTCCCAATTGTCTAACACTTTTTTCGGCCACGATGACCAAACACGATGTACAATAATGTCCGCGTGACTCGAATACGGGATACGCATATATTATGGGATAACTCGAGACAAATAAAATCAAATAACCCGTTAAAGTTCTCTCGATTTAGACCGCAAAGACATGGGTTAGATCACAGGGGCTTGTATGACCGGTCGATTGTAAGCAACAATATGAGCCCCTGTGGGTTAGATGAGATTTAAATATTTATGCATTCATGTTTTCTGACACCTATACATGTGATTTCTGATTTTTTTTAACACAACCCACACCTGAAGTGATTTTTCAAGCCAACCCTCCACTATCAGAATATAAATAGTTTCAAACATAACCTTCTACATATTTTTTTTTAAAGTGCCATCCTCGGGGGGAGGGGGGGGGGGCGGCGTATATGTTTTACTGGAACAGCCCTTATCAAGAATGGTGTGGAATCAGTGATAGAGCTACTAACAAAAATCTGCAGCAAGATCTGGCAGACAGGTGAATGGCCAACATTGTGGACCCAGTCACTGATGATTCACTGATTCAAGTCAATCTCCAGCCGTACCAAAATTACAGAGCTATCACTTTGATCAGCCATGCTAGTATGGTGATGCTGAAGATCATCTTGAACAAACTGAACCCAATAGCAGAAGGAATCATTGTTGAAGAACAGGCAGGGTTCCGGAGTGGAAGAAGCACAACAGAACAAAATTTCAATCTTGTTTTCATAGATTTCAAAAAGGCTTTTGACAGAGTGTGGCATGAGGCATTGTGGGCCACAATGAAGAAATACAACATGGGTCAAAAGTTGACCAATACCATCAAGCAGCTGTATGCCAAGGCTACCAGTGCAGTAATTGCTCAAGGTCCTGTGGGGGACTGGTTCAAGACAACAGTTGGAGTATGTCAAGGCTGTCTCCTGTCACACACGCTTTTCAAAATCTATTTAGAGTGCATCATAAGCGAAGCCCTGGAAAACCACTGTGGGACAGTCAGCATTGGAGGGCGTAACATCACCAACCTAAGTTTTGCAGGCGACATTGATGGGTTAGCAGGCAGTGAAGACGAGCTTGCCACCTTTAGTGAAGAACCTGAATGAAACATCTTCCAGATTTGACATGGAGATAAGCGCTGAGAAGACAAAGCTGATGACAAATAGTGGCAAACAAATCTCATGCAAGATTAAAGTCAGAGGATAGGAACTGGAAACAGTGGGCCAGTTTAAATATATTGGTTCCATAATCACTGAAGAGGGATCAAGAGCAGAAATTTTGTCATGAGCAGCATAAACAACAGCAGCTAAGTCAAAGCTAAGACTCATCTCAAGAGACAAGAATATGTCTGAAAACTAAAATCAGACTATTGAGAGCACTAGTGATCTCAATCTTTTTGTATTCATGTGAGGCCTGGACCCTGACAGCAGAATTACAATGAAGAATCCAGGCACTTGAAATGATATGCTACAGAACCATTCTTTATATCTCTTACATGGACCACATCACAAATGAAGACATGCGTAACACCATCAGGCACAAAGTAGGCCAGTATAAAGACCGAAAAACCATTTTCAAAAAGAGAAAGCTGAAGTATGGCCATGTCATTAGAGCAAACAGGCTGAAGAAAAATGTTATGCGGCTTCACAGGCATTGGTACATGATCGAGACAAGTGGAGGGAACTGGACAGATGTTCAGCAGCACAGTGCCTCAATGACCACAATAGGTCAAGAGACTGATGATGATGATGATGATGATGAACTAAACTGCAATTCAGAAAAACTCCATCTTAATACATACATGCCAAGTTTGAATGATGTACAAGTGTAATTTTTGCTAAAATAGCATAATTTGAGAACAAAATGCATAATCTATATATTTCTATTACTAACATTAGCATCACTACTTTGCTGAGGCTATGACATCGTAGCTAATATATTATATGCCATAATTCAGAACACTATATGAAACATGTTATTCAATGTTACTACTAAAATGGATTGGCAGGTCAAGTTACTTGGCATAAATGTGCAAAATCCATGTGGATTAGAGCCAGAATATAAACACAAAACATAAATTATTTATAAACACTCAGTTTAACTAATCTACATGATTAAAGCCTTTGCCAAATGATCGTCAAGTCCACAGATTCTGTCCTCAATCAGATTGCGGTATTGCTTCAATCATATTCTTATTTACAAATTTCTAAAGTATTACTGAATTCTCTTTTTTTGATCAGACATGTTTTGAAGTTAAAAAGACTGATCTGGTCCAGGAAAATTAAAAGTCCATTTTGCATAATATAAGGCATCATTTTCTTTAAAATTGGTATGCAAACTATATTTGTTGCCAATATTATGAATTTAGGAGGCAAAGTTTCATGCTAACGAAACCTGTCTGTTTTCTTGGAAATGGGTGTGTACTTGCTATAAATAGAAATCTGGGAAAGTACATGTAGCTCTATGATGGATAAATTTGCTCTTATGCTGTTCTTACGCTGCATTTTATATAGAATATTCTCAAATTTTTATGATTAGTGAAATTAAAGAGATGATATAAATTATAAACAGGACTTTTAGTGCTTTATTTTCATTTCTTAATGTTCTGGAAAAGTACAATCCAAAGACACAAAAGTGTATGATGCAATTTGGTGAAAAAAAGTGTAAAAGTGTAAGCCAAACGCATAATGGTTGGCATGTATATTAATATGATAATCTATTAAGGAGGACTAGTGATAAGATTTTATAATGGATGTATAAACAGTGCCATTTTCATTTAGGACCATCTTGACCATGGGATGAATATGTCTGCAAAGTTTCATGGTAATCAAAAAGTTTAGGAACACTAATGATAACAAACCTATAGTGAGATGCAGAACAGGCCATCCTCTTTTGGTCTATGACCAGCAGAGCTATCAAAATATTCAAAAACTTGTAATAAAAGAGGTGGACAAGTGCTGGTTGAGAAAGTTCACTGCTATCACTGGTGAGAAATGATTATCACATTTAAATCGAGCTTAGACAGGGCATTTTAGACCTAACGTGTCATCTGCAAACTGCAGATGCAGGTACTATACAAGACAATTATATGGTGATTTTACTGCAACATCCTATAGTATATGTGTTCTCTATCAACATCTGTCCTGAATGTCCACTACAGCAGGTTTTGAAGAAAAAAAAACTTACATTTATTCAACAATCATAAAATATTGTAAATCACATTAAATTCATGGAAATCCAATTTTGTAATTTGATCATCAAATAAATATTCATGGCTATGTAATTTTGTGGATTGGTCATTAAAAAATAAACAATGATAAAACAGTAAGCAACAATGTATTACAATAGTATACCCTCACTCCCATCCACACATCAGTAAATTGAATAACTTGGCAAGTTGCTAACACTTAGCATAAATGCAGACCTAAATCAAAGATGCCAATTTTACATAAAGTTTTTAATGCCTGCTTTGAATGAAATGACATAGAACCTACAAAAAAGAAAGAAGGGAAATTACCCAATGCTGCTCTGACTAAGAGTGTCTCAGTAATTCTGATTCAGAGGGATTAATTTACACAAGTAGATTATTGGAGTGCAAACTGCTGGACGGGATGATAAGTCTTGCACATTGCTTCAATTTGGTTTTGATCCACCTTTTCACCCATAGATAAACTTATGGGGGGTGGGGTGGGGTAATAATATTCCAGAGGCAATATTAAATTAATTACTTTTGTTTCTATGGAAGTATCAATAGTAGCAGAAGTAGTCACTGTATTAGCTGCTGGAGAGGTGGAGTATGCTTTGAATATCTGCTTGGTTCCTATTTTGTTCTGATATTAAATTCAAGGTCTACCTTGCTCATGAAAATCATGAAAGACCTCATGAATTTAAAGTAATTCACAATACCTCTTCCATCTCCCTGTTGTAAAGGATTTTGGCACCGGACACTGCTGAAAGGTTATTGGCTTCTGCTGTTGCCTGGAGGAAAAACAAGAGCACATATACATGATTGTCCTAAATCTTTCAGCTCATTTTTTAAAAATTCGAATTTTTTGGAGAATATCAATGTTTTATGTGCCACCATCATGCTAATTGTACTAGCTTTAAGAATTTCATATGAAAAATGACTAATGCACATTTCATGATCATACAGTCAATTACACTCTAATTTGAGAAAGTGAACAGGAGCTATGGCCTTTTGATACTCATTTTAAGATTTTTGTTCCTCTCGAAATCCAAATGGTAAACACATAAACATCATGTAAAATGATCCATTTAAACCAACTAAGTGGTCTCACACAATCATGCACGTGCACACATGGACACAGGCAACCATACAGAAAAAGTCTACACACTACCATGCTTATCCTTTATATACTGAAATTTATCTAAAGATAAACTTACTTTTAAGTTTCAAGATTGGTCTTTGAAAATAACAGCTTGTAAATAAAGGTTAATTTTACCTGCAACATTGACTTCGGCTCTGGTAATTCTTCTCCCTGATAGATTTTGATATATGCCTGAATAAAAAAAGGGCAAGATTCTGAACAAGTGGGCCAAGTTAGTCCAATATCGCTTTTCTGCTATATACTTCTAAGTAACAGACAAATAAATTTAGTTTAAAGACAATCATGCGAGGGATAATTTTCAGCTAAATGATGGTACTGGACATGTTTACCTGTATTATTATTGGAATAACTCCATCTGAACTACATACTGTACTGGCAGCTTTCATATTAATGTAAAAGGAATCCCCTTTTGAAATGGTTTTTCAGTACAGTTCTTTAACATTTGTTTGATATATTAGCTATACTTGATGGGAGGTGATGATCATTTGTTCTTTTTCCACCTGGTTGCTAAGGAAGCCACACCACTGCTTGCAATCACTCCAAAGACAATTCTGGAACAGCATATGAACATTTATAACATGCTTAATCTAAAATGGCTGAGCGATGCTAAAGACCACATAAACAGATTTGCTCCCATGTTGCTACAGAAGCCACAACCAAATTTGGGGTTTCAAACAGGACAAATTCTGGTAGAAAATATATTAACAACTGTTTCCCAAGTTTGATTAAAATTAGCTCAGTTATTCTGGAGAACAAATTTAAACTGGTTTATCACCTTTAACAAGAAATAAGCAGTGAAAACAAGATTTTCAAAATGGCTATAGTACTATGTTCAGGCTAGATGAGAATTAGCTAAATATTGCCAAAGTGTTTTAGTGAAACTCCATGCTGATACAGCCATCTTTTCATGACAAGAAAACAACCGATTTTTAGGACGGCCAGCATCATTTTTATGTTGGAACAAGTATATATGTTGCAAGAAAGTAGCTTTAAAAAGAGAAAAAAAAACAACAATTGGTACAAGTTGCATTTACATGACTTGTCAAATTTTGGGAGGTCCTAAGAGCATTATATTTATTCAAGGCCGACCAGAAATATTTTTTGTGAAAATACTGTAACGGCCAAGCCAGGTCCTAAGTAATATTACATTGGAGTATGGCACCAGGGATGAGTTAACTTCTTATCAGCTGACTAAAGAGGGGTGAGAATGGAGTAAACTCAAACTCTTGATTTCTTTTCAACCATAACACAAGATGATTCATTTATTAAGAAACAGCGAATAAAGTCAGTTCATGCCCATGACAGTCATGTTGTTTTTGTCAATAGCCAAAATATTATCATTGTGTGAAGGTATAGTATGGTATATGATAATTTCATGCAAGGTCAGGATACACATTAGCACTATACTATTAGTTTATTACATTATTTCTTCTGATGAGTGAAGATTATATCAGAGTTACCATATTTGGATTTAGTTGCAATAAAGTTTACTACAAAAGAGAAACTTTGACTTAATTGTAATTGTGAAATGTAAAAATCTGCCAAGGAAAACACTTGCTTGACTTTACACTTCAACTTTCGCGTAATACTTATTTGAAGTGAATTAATATAAATAGAAGTAAATTGGCTGTCAAGTCGGTGAGGAAAACACTCACACTGACTTAGACAACTAATAAATTATAAAATAGACACATAACTTATATTTTATAAATTGCTAGAATAATCAAGTATTGTTGAATTGAATTTAGCATGTCAAGTCTGTGAGGAAAGCACTCACAATGACTTAACTAATAAATTATAAAATTGACAAATAACTTATATTTTATAAATTGCTAGAATAATCAAGTATTGTTGAATTGAATTTAGCATGTCAGGTCGGTGAGGAAAACACTCACAATGACTTAGACATTTTATTTCCCTAAAAACTTTGTTGGACCTATGATTTAAGAAAAAGGAATTATACATTTGTAGTGTAACAAAACTTTTCTGCATGTATTTAGCTTTATAAAACTAATTAAATAAGAAAATAAATAAGGAAATCAATAAAAGTATGGGTCTGTGAGGACAACACTCACTTGACATAACTGAATTTTAAATAACAAATGATTAAACAATATATATTTTGCTTGTAAAATATATTAGAAATGACTAGAATGTGTATAATTTGGAAGAGAGAAAGGAATTAAAAATAACTAAAAATATAACTTACATGAAAAAAATTTATTTGTTCTTAAATAATCTTTATAAAATATTTACTGTCCAAAATAGTGCCTAAAGTTACATAATTCTCTAATAAACTAAACAAAACAAAAAAAAATATTAAAATAAAACTCACAATAACTGTGATGTACCTAGTTTGATGGCTGCTAGCTGACTGAACTCCCCTCAAGCAGCCCACAAAGCCTTATATACTCCTGACAAAACCCACAATTCTTGTTGGAATATTCAAACCAGCATGCACGTGTATATTTAGTTAATTTTCAAAGTGATTATTTATGGAAATTAACAACTGGATATGTTACACATTGTTACATTGTGAATAAATCGCCATAAGTAAAAATAGAAAAAGAAAAAAATCAGTTTTGTATTTCGCGGCACATACCATGTTAGCCTGTCATTATAGCAATCGTTCGGAAACCGTGTTATGCACTCTTACAATATTACCGAGGTAGACCGCATTAAAGGGTAGTCAACAGTTGTAATTACCAAAGAAACAAACAAGAGGAAAAACAAACTTAAATGCAACGACATATACAAATGAAACCCCAGGGACTATAAACACATTGAGTATGTAGCGTACAGTCTTAAGCTGTTAATTAGAAATAAGCATTAATCGAATTATCAAGGATGCCAGCCACCGGCATGATACTCCCTATTTTCGCTATCACAAACATGTAGACTATACCAGCTAACTATTAATCGACAAGTAAACAAAACACAGGATCCATAAAATAGTAATGTCAACTCATTTAAGAAATTCACTGCTAATGCACAGATTTATAATAATAAAAATAAAAAAATCTATACCGAATTGGACGGCTTGGATGATTAGTGTTTACAGTTTACACGCATGCATACCTCACTCTCTAAATGCAGGTTATTACAATACCATGTCAATACAGCCATCTGTATAGGAAAAATAGCTTTAACAGGACTTGTAAGTTGGTCACAATACCAGCCATAGTGTATGTCATCTGCATTATTATTACTTGTCACGAACCAAACAAGATGAGAAATCATTTGGTAAAAACACCATCTATATGACCATATGTGTTTAGGAGAAGAGCCAGTAAAAAGAAAACCTGATCGATTTATCAGTAACATTTTCGTTCAGTACCAAGACAGCACAAGTCGTTTAGTAAAAACTCTAGGTGGCCACAACTATTAATTCTGGCTGTTTATTAATAAGATTTTCAAGCAAAACACCATGGATGGAATTATTGGATGTCATATAAGTACCAACCAAATCAAATAAAATCCTTCAGTGAAATCTCATGTTAATGTCACTATCAGTTCTGGGTCATAAGAAGTCTTTCTTTTGAGAACCCACTGTGACCATCCATTCAGGAGTAGCAAGATTTTCAAGATGGTTGTCATGGTGGCATTACTGGATGTTTGAAAGACACCATTTTCTTTCAGGACCAAGAAAATCTTGAGATATGTGTTTGTCAAGCTTTGTGTCAATCCTCCTAGTATTTTAGGAGTTGTGACAAGAAACGGACAATGGACAACAAGTTGTAGAATAAAATCTTCAAGTCTATGAAGAAGAAAAACATGGGCTTTCCTTGCAGTTGCTATTGAAACCACATCATTTCTAGGTGATTTAGTCTGGAAACAATTTTGATAAAGAACATTCCAATCAAATTTGATCAAAATTGGCAGAGTCATTTTTGAGAAATTAAAAACAAGTTTTCCACATGGGTGGAAGCCACACTATTGCTATCCAAGCAAATACAAATATAATTTTTTTTTATACATGGCTTCCATGCTTTTCTAAAGATAAATTTCAAGGTTATTTCCTGGGTTTTTCCAGCATGAAATTACTTTTTTCAAGATTCACATATGACCGTTACTGAATGGAATTCAGAAAAGTTGATGTATAAAGCCACAAAATGTATCACACAAAACAAGTTTGATTATATTCCTATAAATTGGCATGTAAAGTATTTCAATGTACAGAATAGAAATTCTAACTTTATTTTGCTGCATTTCGTTGTTAAGTGGGAACAACATAATGAACATTGTGTTTTCATAGAATTTAACATTTCCCATTACAGTATAACAAAAAATAAATGCAAATAATTATGATCTTGTCTTGTAACGAATAGATTAACCCTGAATTTATATGTGCCAATAAAATCCCAAACAATATTTTGCAAATAACCTAAGATCTTTAATCTGGATAAAAATCCATCATTTAAAAAACATTTTCAAAATGGTTGATTTAAATTTTGACAAAAGACCTTCTATACACTGTTGTATAAACAAGGACTGAATTTTCTGTTTAAAATATATAATATAAGGAAAAACAATTTCTCATTTCAGCTCTGAAATTCAACAATTTGGACTACAAATTTGGCTTAAATTGAATAGCAGTCCATTTTTTAATCCTAGTTTCCTCTGAATAATCCCACATCATTTTTCATGTTTAGACATTTAGGTTAATGTGTGGGATCATTACAACTGCATGTAGAAAATTTGGAATTTGCATGCACCCTGTGGTAACGACATATGGTAGTCCCTTACCAGGTGGTCAAGAAAATTTAAACTTATGTTATATCGACTCATATTACCATGAAATCAATAGGAAAATGATTTATTTTTTCAGAAATGTAAAGTATTATAATCACTATGTTGTTAATCCGCTGACAAACAAGATGAAACTATGACGTAGATGAAAACACCCAGTACTCTCAATTTGCATTACTAGTTACATGACTTCACAAATCTCAATTGGCGACATCTGAAGTCCAATAGTCAAGTGATACCAACAACAAACTCATTCATGTCCACTAGATCTGAAAATTCATTGAGTGTGTGAATTTGATTTTTTAACATAGATGGAAAACAAATTCAGTCATATTGTTATGATGTCTGCAGTGTGGCAGTTTATAGTGATGTCTAGCACTCAGGCATCATGCTGCAGACATGTAACAATTTACTGTCTTGTTTCCACTGGTGGAGTGCAAGAGGACAATCTCTTCCTTTATTTCCATCTGCATGAAGTGGATTTGCATTAACTTCTCAATACAATACACCCACCAACCCTTCAACAAAGAAACCAGGACTGGATTGGGTAATCCATTGCCTGCCTGGTCATCCATGGTGCATTGGGGAGGGAGAATACCAGACTCACCAGCTGGTGGTGAGAGTCCTAAACCTTGTAGGAATTTAGCAGAAACATTGGACAGTTTGGTGGTGGATGTACTTGGTCCATTTCCATAAGGGAATCAGATTACTCCCTGTTCCTACAAATAATCCCAGCACAGGTTGAAACAAATGCAACGAGACCATGATATTTGTTTCCTGCATGATACTTATCAACGACTTGATTCGGTGCCATGTATCTTCTGGCATGCCACAAGTTAATGACTGATTGATAATCTCAAACAATTTGATGTACATATGCCAGAAAGCAAAACTTGCAGGTGCAAGTGACTCCCTTAAACCTGGAAGTGCTTTTAAATCTATACTGGGACCAGCCAAGAGGAAATATTTCTTGCCTCTGATCCGTTGCATGACTGACTTGTTGGTGGCTTCCTTAAACCATGAAATATAACTAATTTCTCTCCTGTACTGAGGAGTCCATGAAAGAAGAAGAGGAATCTGCAGTGTCTTTCTTCCTCCTTGAAACAAAGTGACATCCCTCTGCTAGGTCGCACAACTCGTCTGCCCAAAATGTGAGAAAAAAAACCATCCATCCTTGCCATCACACTAAGCACTCACCAAAAACAGGACGGATGAGTGGTCCATAATGCCTTTTTATTGTTGCGTTTGGCAACTTCTTGTGGCATGCTGAACAAAACTGGTAATTGGTAATACCTATCCTAACAGCAGCAGCAACTGGATCCAATTATGGAAACAACATTTATCCAGCATGGGCACAAATGAAAGTCAGGCCTGGGGCAAAAGGCCATGTGTAACATAGAAGCACGACTGATTGAAATTATGGCAAACTACAACTGAATTAAACTTTTGACCACCCAGAGACCCATAATATTTATACCACATAAAGTAAAAAGAAAAGAATGAGATTCCAAAACTGCAAAGATATCAAACTCAAATGTTTATTATGCTTGTTCTCGAGCGAATATCAACCTACAAC
Source organism: Unio delphinus (assembly GCA_029339505.1). Lineage (NCBI taxonomy): Eukaryota > Metazoa > Mollusca > Bivalvia > Unionida > Unionidae > Unio > Unio delphinus. Next base: position 1,827,735 of record JAQISU010000169.1, on the reverse strand, counting down.
TAAAAACTAATGCCAGAAAAAGAATGCAACATGATTATAGCAGATAATGTATCACTTCTTTAAACTAATGTTACTGTGGAATCCAGTTTTATTACTGTTTCAATCATGGTGACATTGACATTTAGACCACATAAATCAATAGGCTTCTTTTATTAACCTAAGTGCATGCCAACCAGAGTCCTGTAACTACAGATGGTGGACAACTCAAATGGATGAACTGGTGGATGGATGGACAATACTGTTATATAGTAAGATCCACCTTATGACAGGCATAAGAAATTCAAACCAATAGTAATCACTACATAACAAAAATGTCAATGCCACAACTAACAACAAATAAGTCCTCAGGAACTGATTCCAAATTGTTTTGTGCAGTACAAAATACTAACTTAAATTAATGCATGTCAACTGAGCAACAGCTCATGCAGCATTTTAAAATCAATCCCAAAACAAGGACAAATGAAATCATAATAAAAAATCTAGTACTAAAGCTTGAATTGCATAATATTGCGCAAAACTAGTACAAAATATAATATTGTAATTAAAAAACCTAAGAATACAAACAACATATGCATATATATATATATATATATATAAAAGTACCTTGAAGTATTCCACCAATTCTCTGCAAGTAATCTGTTGTCCATTTATCTCTTTAACCACGAGGTTTTCTGCTGACAATAAACCTGGCACAAATGTTCTGAGCTGTTCTTTGAAGGCAGACTCGATATCTGAAAATGCAAATCACTATTTAACATTACTATGGAAAATTATTCAGGTTATTTTTACGCAACAATTTTCTTGCTTCAATAACACTTCCCTTGTTCACAAAACAAAACAAGATTCCTTTGTTGTGACTGATGCTCTAATGTCCAAAAAGAATTTTCACGAATTCAAGAAAAGACCATTTCTTACGCTTAACTGCTGAGTGCTGAAACCATCTCTGGCATTCTTTAGGGATAAAATTTCAAATTAACTGCTGTGGCAGTCATTTTATAGTAAGACTGGCACCATTCATATTTGGGACAAACAAGACAACATTAACAAATAAAGTGCAACATTGTTTTGCAGAACAAGATCCCTCTGTGCTGAATTGTTTGTGGAAAAAAATAGAAGAAAACTGCATGTATTTAAATAAATATACACAACAGATACACAAACCCTTCCTCCACTAATAATACTGCCCGCCATGTATAGCCTATCAAGTGCTGAAAAATGGCGTCAAACTCCTACAACAACAATATTATACATATATATATATATATATATATATATATATATATATATATATATATATATGGATGGTCTAAGGTTGACATTGCTAGGGAGGGAGTGGGAGACAAGTGCCCCACTCCAGAAATTACCCAAACAGCTTGCGTTTCTGATCGCCTCTAAAATCCAGCTCCTGGCCTTCGCGAGTGGCTTAGATTTGAAGTCAAGTGGGCCATGTTTATCCACTAACAAGAGAAGAGGTGAAGGCGGGCCACTGGTGCCTTAAAACCAGTTGCTTTGGGTATATGGGACTTGTAAATCTTGGATGGTAGCTCATCTAGGAGAAGGAAAACTCCGATTGCAAACCTCTGCTGCCTTGTGGATATACACACTAATGTGAAAAGCTAAGGAGTAAATCCAAACAAAAATACGGAGACGGAGTCCCTAAGGCGGTCTGACATTGACTTAAACGTCATTTCGGTAACTCCTGCGATGTCGTTGCTGCCAAGCTGTATCGACATTCATCGTTTCCTTGGGCCCACCAGCTGGGTGGAGAGGGGGGATCTGCTACATGGACAACAGCTGATTCTCCATACCACCCTGCCCAGGCATCATAGCTCCACTGGAGAGGAAACTCCAGCATCGTTGTATGGCGTCGGCACAACACGAGAAGTAGCAGTTTACCGGTTCTAAGCCAAAGCTTGTGCTTCCCGACATTGCCTGCCTGCTTCATTGGCTGCGTGGAGCTTACATAACCATCTTGACAAATGGGCCACAAAACTCCGCACCAGGAAAGACTCAAAGAAGAAATAAGAAGAAAACTCCAGCTCTTCGTTTTCAGGGTTAGTAGCAAATTTCTTTCAGAAATTTCAAGGTTTCTCAAGGTTCAAAATCATGGTTTTCAAAGTGCATTATTACATTCATTTTAAAGTATACAGAAATGAAAAATAAATAAGTTAATACTAATTATACTTCATCCGAGAAATATTTCTTGCAAATTTATTGCTTAAAAAGACAGACAAGAATATGATCACTGATTTCATTCTAATTATACTACACATCCGACATCTGTACAGTCACTGAATAATGTTTATTTTACAGTCTACACTACACTATTTACAAAGTCCACAATATTTTATAGTAAATTTTTTTTATCTTGTAGCTTGTTATCAACCTGGTTTTCAAGCCATTACGTGAGACACAGGTGCCGGACATTTTATCAATAAGTACGGCGAAATCTGACAACATGAATCCCCTTATCGGTAATATAAATATTATTATTTATTGGTAATATAAATTATTAATATTACCGATAAGGGGAATTCATGTTTTCCGAGCTTTGAATAATCGGAAGTTCAAAACGTACGACTGCACAGTGGCGTGTTGTGGAAATTTCCGATCTGGAACAAATGTTGTGAGAGATCGAGTTTATTTTATTTAATTAAAATTTTTATATATAGTTTTCTTCTTTTTTTTATACTGAAATGTGTAAAACAAAAAATATTTATTAATTCAAGAAAAGACTTTTCAAGGTACCCAGACAATATTTTAAATTTTCAAGGTGTTTTCAAGGCCTTGAGGGAAAATTCATTTTTCAAGGCTTTTCAATGTTTTCAAGGCTCGCTACGGACCCTGCATTTTGCAACCTGGAACATTAGGACCATGTGTCCTTGATTGACCAATGAACTACAGCAGATCGACGATGCATGGAAGACTGCTGTCATTGACAAAGAATTCTCCTGACTGAACAATGACATTGCCTGTCTCCAGGAGACCTGACTGGCTGACAGCGGCACAATCAGGAAAGCCAATCACATGTTCTTTTGGCAGATAAAGCCCTCAGATGAACCTAGGCAGCATGGTGTAGGTTTTACTGTAAAGAACACACTAGTTGCCTTCATTGAACCTCCATCATCAGGTACTGAGAGAATCCTTGCCCTCCAGCTGTCAACATCCCCAGGCCCAGGCAACATCTTCAGCGTGTATGCTCCAACCCTCCGCTCAACCCACGAGGAGAAAGACAAGTTTTATGAGGCTCTGGATCAGGCGATATTCAGTATCCCAAACAACGAAGGCCTTTACTTGCTAGGAGACTTCAATGCTAGAGTGAGAGCTGACCATGAGGACTGGTCTGCCTGTCTCGGCATTTACGGAAGGAGCAAGATCAACGAAAATGGTCTGCGACTGCTGGAGATGTGCTGCTTCCACAGCCTTTGTGTGATCAACACTTTCTTCCAATGCAAGGAGATCCACCAGGTGTCATGGAGACACCCAAGTTCACTACACTGGCACCAGCTAGACCATGTCATCACCAGGCATGCGGAACTGGCCAGCGTCCTCACCCGCAGCTACCACAGTGCCGACTGCAACAAGGACCATTCCCTTGTGGTCAGTACGGTGCGAATATTACCCAAGAAGCTGCACCATGACAAGATGAAGGGTCACCCTCGCATCAACACCTGCTGTGCAAGCAACCCAGAGAAAACACAGCAGTTCATCTGCAAAGTGCAGGAGCTCTCACCAAAGTGACACCTGATGACACCATTGACTCCAAGTGGTCCCATCCCCATGACTCTGTGTATAACTCAGCCATCATTGCTTATGGGAAGAGGGAACAGATAAATGCCAACTGGTATGAGGCAAACTGGGAGGAGATGGAGCCCGTGACTGAGGCAAAGAGGAAAGCCCTTCTGGCATACAAAGCTGCACCTAGCCCAAGAACATTGCAAGCCCTCAGGAATGCAAGGAACAACGCCCAGAAGACCGCCCGCCACTGTGCCAACATCTACTGGCTTAACCTTTGCAACAGTATACAGACAGCTGCCGACACCGGGGATGCAAGAGGAATGTATGAGGGCATCAAGAAGGCGACAGGCCCACCCCACTTCAAAGACCGCCCCCCCTCAAGTCCAAGACAGGTGAAGACATCACAAACCAGGGGAAACAACTGCAGCGATCAGTTGAGCATTATCTCGAGCTATATGCAACCCAAAACAACATGGAGGAGCTAGACACACAGCCCACCTTGGAAGAGCTTGGAAAAGCCAAGACTGCCTTGCCTGCGAGAAGGCTGCTTGAAGCGACGGCATTCCGCCTGAAGTCCTCAAGTGTGAAAATCCAGCGCTGCTTCAGCCACTACACATACTCCTCTGCCTCTGCAGGGAACAGTGATACATCCCACAGGACATGCGTGATGCCAACATCATCACTTTGTACAAGAACAAGGGAGACCGTAGCGACTGCAACAACTACCAGGGCATCTCCCTCCTCAGTGTTGTCGGAAAGGCTTTCGCCCATGTTGCCTTGGCGCACTTGCAGATCCAAGCCTCCTGCGTCTACCCTGAGTCCCAGTGTGGATTTCGAGCCAGCAGGTCAACTGTAGACATGATCTTCTCACTACGTCAGCTGCAGGAGAAAAGTCATGAGCAGCAGATGCCCCTCTACATTGCCTTCATAGACCTGACGAAGGCATTTGACCTGGTCAGTCGGAGTGGACTCTTCAGACTCCTGCAGAAGATTGGCTGTCCGCAAACGCCTACTTGCTGTACTCATGTTGTTCCATGAGAACATGCACAGCACAGTGTGCTTCAATGGTGCAACATCAGAAGCCTTATCAGTAATCAGTGGAGTCAACAAGGCTTGTCTCCATGCTAAGACTAAAGTCACAAAGGTACTCATCCGTGAATTGCTTTTCACCGATAATGCAGCCTTGACATCCCACACAAAAGACAGACTGCAGCAGCTGGTATGCCACCTCTCCAATGTTTGGAAGGAATTTGGACATCAGCTTGAAGAAAACGAACGTCATGGTGCAAGATGTAGACTCCCCTCCCTCTATCACCATCCATGGGTACAACTTGGAAGTTGTCGAGAGCTTCACATACCTCGGGTCCAATGTCGAGAACTTCACATACCACGGGTCCAATATCTCCAGCTCACTCTCAATTGATTATGAGGTGAAAGGCAGGATTGCCAAGGCAGCTGTGGTGATGGCCAGAATTAACCAGAGGGTATGGAACAACCCCAATCTCACCGAGAAGACCAAACTGTGTGTCTACCAAGCCTGCGTGCTCATCTCACTCCTATACAGCAGCGAAACATGGACCAGCTATGCAAGACATGAAAGAAAACTCAACAGCTTCCACCTGAGATGTCTGCGGTGCATAATGCACATCAAGTGGCTGGACAAAGTACCCAACACAGAGGTTCTAGAACGTGCCAACATCAACAGCATGTTCTCCATTCTCAGTGAGAGGCGCCTTCGCTGGCTCGGCCATGTCAAGAGAATTGACCCAGGCCACATTACTAAGGACCTGTTATATTGGGGAGCTAGCAGAAGGTTCACGACCGACTGGACGTCCACACATGTGCTACAAAGATGTCTGCAAGAGGGACATGAAGACGGCCCACATTGATGTCAACAACTGGGAGAGCTTTGCTAATGACCGTCCCACCTGGCTCTTAGCTGTAAGGCAGGGAGTTAGCAAAGCTGATAATGACAGGAATAGAAAGCACGTTAAAAAGTGAGCCAGAAAGAAGGAAGTGCTGAATCTGGAGCTACACCATTGTCTCACACAGACAGACAGATGCCAAGATATGAAAAATGATGGTGGATGTCTAACCTTTAAAATTAGCATCAAGACACTTGTGTAAGTTTAACATATTTGCATGTACTGGTGCAAATACAGGTAATAATTATATTTCATCAGTATTTTTTTTGTTTTTAATGTAAAAGTTCAAATATATCAAAGAAATGTTATATCATTTAGTAGTTCAACCATTTATATGTTATGTCTATCACAATGTTATTTCTAAATTGTGAAAATCACAGGTAAAGAAAAGGTTACAGTTTTGTAAACATCCACTCCATGAATGTCAGAGGTAGGCTAAGACCCCCCAAATCAGTAATTAATGTGTATTAAAAACTTTCACTTGTTATTTAGTCTAATATCATCAAAACCAAGATTCATATCTTGTGAAGTAAAGGCTTCATTATTTTTCAGTCATCAGGCTGATTTTCTGGAAAGGGTCACCTTGATTGTTCTCATTGTCTGCCAGGTGTAAATTGCTTAAAATGGCTAGAAATCTATCCCATACTCATTCTTTGATGAAGCATGCAGTTGAAATCACATCATCAGTAGCCCAGTAGGAATCGAGATTAGATGTACAAAACTCATTGCTATAAGCAATGCAAAAAAGTTTTTGATGCTCAGGTGTGACAGGATGCCATATTTTTTATGTGACTATTTTCCTTCAAGTCTGCAAAATGAACTCTCTGATCTTCATAACGATCTGTTTGATCTACTATCAGATGCAACAACTCGTCATCTAAAAAAAATTTTCAATAGTCCATATGTTCAGTATTCACCATCTTGACATTTAATTTTGAATTACCAGTGAATGGGGGTTGACAGACATGCCATCTTTTCATGTCAAGCGAGCATGTATATCAGACTCCAGTTCCACGTTTGTTTGTTTGATTAGGATTTGTAACGTAGCATAAACAATATTTCAGTCATATCGCTACAATGTCTGAAGTGAGGCAGTTTATAGTGATGTCTAGCACTGGGGCATCATGCCGCAGACATGTAGCATGACGTCCCACCCAGTCACTTTATCCTGACACTAGTTCGACCAGTCCTAACACTAATATCTTAATGCTGAGCATCGAGCAAGGCAGCTGTAAGTACCATTTTGTAAGTCTCTGGTATGATTCGGCCAAGTATCGAACCCACGACCTCCCGCTTCCACGGCAGATGTTCTAACTACTAGGCCACCTGAGCAGTTTTTGAGTACCATGTAAAATAATGCTCAAAATCATTCATAGGTATTTCCATCAACACTTCACTTGATCCAATAATTTCATCTTTCTCAAATTCTTCAAAACCATTATTATCATCACTATTAGAAGCCAGTATCTGTTGCAAGAAATCACCACCGTATTCAGCGACAGCCATTTTAATTTTTTCCAGGTAACACATGCTTAAAAGCGAGTATTTGTAAAGCATCCTTCTTCAATAAATGCATAGTAAAGTACAGTCGAGTGCTTGTTCCAGGCCTTTTTAAACCAATCAAATATAATTTTACAAGCTTAAGCTGCGACAAGCATTACGAGACATTGACTGACCGCGCATCTAGCACTTAATGACTTTTGATGAAAACTCCAGGCCAAACTGACCATACATTCAGTAGAATTTTTGACAAGAATTTCCTTATGTTCATTACAACAGCAATATTGGATGTCTGTTATGCACCATTTTCATTTACAAGTATAAATTCTGGAGAAGTGATCACAAGATTTTCAAGATGGCCACCAGGGTCCATGCTAAATGCCAGATCTGAATCATTTTCATTCGGGACCAACAAGACAAAAATATTGTGGTCAATACCAATGTGTACATATTTGTGACTGAGATAATCTGATTTTCCATGAGTTTCAAGATGGCCACTGTAGTGGCCATTTAGATATGAAGGTGGCACCAATACCATTTAAGATTAACTTGATACCAAAAAGAACACTTCATGCCAATATGACTTCCTGAAACTAGAACTAAAGTAACTTCCTGAGGAATAGCAATAGCAAGATTTTGTGGCCACAAGGTAAGACACATTTAAACTGGTTTTACTCAAATAAACCATAAATAAATATTGTTATGCACCTCTGACTTTTTATGCACACTAAAAAAAGTATAATTTTAGAGTCAAAGTTGTTTAATAATTAGTGTACGAGAGTCTTATGCAGGAGTACTGGAATCTGATTCCCATGTAAAACTGGGCCAGCTGCTATGTTGCAAAAACCATCTTAATAGGCCAAGGCCATGCAAACAACATGCTGTTCAATTCTGATGCACAACAAAAATATCAAGTTAGCATTCTGAACTACTATGCAGAAATACTGGGTTTGATTTCCTGGTTCGGTTAGATCAGCTACCATGCTATGAACTTAAGGAAGAAACTTTATATTTTTTGCCCAACAATAACCAAAGGTAATAGAAAGCAGACTGCTCAACCAAACCCTATATGTCGTTCTTAGTTTCTGATGCACTCCAAAAACAAAAAAAATAAATTAATTTCCTTTCCAACAATTCTAACGTTTCTTTACCATTTATATAGTATCATGATACTATACTTTAGATAATATACCTGATTTTCACATTACAGATCTGAAATCTGTTTCTCATGTACCAATACAGTTTGAACAATTTTTGTTATGAGCAGTGACACAGTTGCCAACAAAGGTAAAATATTTTTATACTTGTTTCCCATGTCTCCTGAGGCAAAATACAAAACATAAAAATCGCTTTACTTTAAGGAAAGTACATTACTCTGTATTCAAACTATTATATCTCACTCAGTGGTATCATCAATACACGATCTATTAATCATCACATAAATAAATGTGAAAGCATCATCATTCACTCACATCAATTGCAACTTAGATTACTATTTTGATTTTTTATGTGATCATATTACATGTAGTCAAGCTCCATTTTTGACGAGGAAAGCCCTGTGCATGTGACCATCTTTAAACATGTTTTCATCTTTTTAAGACTGAACACAAGCTTAATATTGTTTACATTTTTAAACAAACATAGAAAACAATGAAAGCAAAATACAATTTGTGAAAATTGAAAGTCAAACTACTTTAAAGAATAGAGAATCATCAAGCATTTCACCACTGGTTAACTTGGTTATTTAACAAGTACACTGTACATCCAGACCTGCCAACCCTAATGAGTCCGTCTCAGTAAGGCAGTTGATTTTTTCCGTAAGTTTTACCAGTTTTCAGTAAGGTGTAACAAAATATCATAAACTGCTATTGTAAAGCTGGAAAATGAAATTAGAAGTTTGGTATTCGGAATGTGCAGCGACTATAAATATTATATTCAACTGAAACGTTTTTGTAAAGTACATGTAGACTTTATTTACCACTAGTGCAGTTGTACAAATTTTAGTTCCAAACCCAATGCAGCTCAATAGCTTGTTGCTGTCTATCAACTTGATGTAATTCTTGGAATTCTTTTTTCTATTTAACATGACAGCAATCATGTTTCCTGCCACAAGTGATACCCAAATTGGCATGTGATGTCCAATGAACATAACTGTGTCCCTTCCAGCTTTTATTCACAAGAACCTGATAATCCTTTTTTATTTTTCATGTGTTGATTACTAACACTTTACAAAAGGCTTATTTTCCCTTTCGTCTTGATGGACGACTATTTAAATTTTTTTAATGATCAACAGTTTGATCATGCAGATGCTTTGCATGAACAAATAGGTGCAGTTTAAAGCGTCTGATGTGCTGCTGTAAAGTTAGTCTGATTCCCTGACCAATTTCACTAATTCTAACATGAAACCCGGATTCAAATCAAACATGGTTGAACAAATTATCGATTTTTTGGCAATGATCATTTTTCCATTGGTTTTGCTTTTATGCCGTATGTAATTTAAGGGTAATTTTTGTAAGACTTACGGCAAAATCGTAAGAGTTGGCAGGTCTGTATATCTTGGATACTGTTACATACTATTCAAATAAGTTTTCTCTTTATTTTGGTGTACAGGTGTAATTTGGGTTCCAGAGTATACAGCTTGACTATATATCAGATGTGTATCTCCCAAAGGACTGCTAGCTCTGCTTGGTCGCTTTTAATTCCATGGACATCACAGGTAAATTTGGAAAAGTAGCCAAAAATTTGTTTTAAAATTATTTTATTTTACTTTTAGAAGTATTGTCAAATCTGGCAAAATGTATTTTTCCTATTTAAAGTTAGTTAATTTTGGAATAGTTTTAGTTCATTTCTCGAACAAGGAGCAGACCTTTCAATCAGCTGTCTGCTTTAGGCAGCATGCTGTTTCCCAACAACCACATATAAAGAAATTTCAGTCACAGTAAATGAAACCTAAGATATCCCAATATTCTCTCCAATGTGCTTGTTGTAAATGTACACAACTTGACCTTGCACTTATTCCTCTTTCCATAAATAGGTATACTTAAAACTCAGTCTCTACATATATGAATTTCTACCGTATCATAAACAACCTACCATTGAGTTTGCCATCAAACTGAGGATTTGTGGCTACCCTCAAACCAGGATGTGGCATCAAAAAACAGCATATTTTTGAAAAACATGACTTGATGTGCTTTCTGATCTGCTGTAATTCTGGATGCTGTTTATCAGAAATCTGAAGATAAAAAAAAAAAAAAAAAAAAAAACCCAATGAAATGAAAGTAAAGATATGTCATTGTCCAGTTACATGAAAATTAAAATATATTTGTACTCCACAACATGGGTTACCCAAAAACTAAATTGGGAGAATTGGGCAATCTCTGTGAATTTCAAACAGGAACTACTAAGAACATGTTTGCTATTGAGTTTAAAATTAGAATTGCAAGGGAATGTAGCTTTACTATATTATGAAATATGAATACTCAACCATATGTACATAGCTGTCCTTTTTCCATTGCTGATATTTCAACAGAGATGCCAAGTTAATTTGAACACATGTCTGCTATCCATCTAATGATATAACCAAAACATTACTGCTTCAAAATAGGATACAGCATGCTAATATATGACATCAGCATGAGTAAGCTGGTTTGCAGTTTTAATACTAGTGGTGGTTTCTGGTTTTGTGAGTGGAATACTATTTTTCAGCACATGAATAGCTGTACAAGGCAACCTATATATATTGTGTAGATTGACCCATGGGAAGCTATGGGCAGAGGGACAATGTCCAATAGTTATAGTAACAGGAAGTACATCAAATAAAACTGATGTTTGCAAAGGAAGAATGATGTCATATGAGCATTAAAGGTGCACCAAACTTTCGACGAATAAAATTATTTGTGAAAATAATAAATCCGTTGATATGCATGGTTACCTGAAGTCTTCTTTCGAGAATTTTCATGCCACCCTTTTCTCCATAGGCAGACTCATATGGGAAACTCCAATCCCTCACAAGAAATTCAAGCACCTGCAAACAAAAATTGATCCAACCAGATATTAAATTAATCGAGACAATCAACTCACATTTACCTGATGAACTCCACTGAAGTAAAAACAAACAGATAAACCAAGTTTACCGTAAGACATCATATATGTATATACTGTAAATGCATCAAAGCGTGTAAGAGAGAAAGCAAGAGAATGAATCTATTAAAAGAAAAAAAAGGAGAAAAATTTCCAAATGAATGTATTTAAAAGCACAGAAGTAGGAACATGCTGTAAATAATTTACACTATAACAAATTTACAAAATGTATGTAAGAGCTGGTAAAATTCTGTTAATAAAACAAAAAAGGTCCCATTGTGGCACTAATGAGTAAGAAACTGGTATTTGGAGCTTAAAGTACCTTATCAGTTCTAAAAAATGAGGATTCAACTGAATGGTGGAGTCCATAGAAAAATTAAGGACACTGGAGAGGAGTGTTCCATTGCCATTCATGGGAAAAACTGGCCAAATGTTTCTTCAAAATTTATAAGATAAAAAATTGGAAACTGTGGTCAAAGATGGACAGATGGGATTGATGTTTTGTCTTCTATACCAATTATTGTACACTTTCCATGTGGTATCATCAACCTTCAGGGTTGAATGATGCTTGAAAGCCAATCATGAAAGAATATATTTTTGAAAGGTGGGAGTGGGCTGCAGCACTGACTGTAAAGAACCTGAGCTATTATTCTGAAAGATGAAAAGTCATAAGTATAAAATAAATCCCATTTCAGACAAAATGTAACCATTGCCTACACACTCTGATTTACAAAAGGCAGTACACATAAAATTTTGTTGCATGTTTGTTTGTTTTTTTATTGTTTTTTATGGTTTAACATCATTTTTCAGCACAATATAGGCTATACATGGCGGCCAGTACTAATGGTGGAGGAAGAACCCGGAAAAAACCACGACCCACAAGAAGTTACTGGCAAGCTTTCTCACATAACTACATTAGCAGAATCTTAGACTCAACTCTAAAAAACCATTTGTAGGTCTTACATTTGTAAACCACAAGTATTTGGCTTTTCAAAAATTCTTTCACAGCAGCTTGCTTATCTATGTTTCAATCCTGTCACCCGATATATTTATCCACTGCCCTTCTTTCTTCAGAAATCAAGAAATCATAAGCATCCCATTTTCAACACGTTTTTTTTCTGCAACTTTACAGCACTACAGGATTCCTGCAGATTTAACAAAAACAAATTCCATGACTTTTCCAAAACTTTTCCAGGGTCATTTCACAAAACTCAAGGACCACACTATCTTGCACTGTGAAGTAAATTAATATAAATAATGACATCAATGAAAAATAAACAAATAAGTTAACGACAAATATTTATAATATGTCCATTTTAAATTTACCTGGGCTTGCACACCTTGATTTTATGTAGTAATTCGTGTCATAATCCAATGTTCAATGTATTTTGTATTCAAAAGAAACAAATAAACAAATCCTATGTAGTCTTTGTATGTGTTCCTATTTACAATACTAACAAAACACATCGCTTTCCAGTTGCTTTCTTGTATTTAGTGAGAAGCAAACTTTTTCTGCTCTATCTCCTTTTCAAGGTCCTTCAGAGTCTCTTAAGATTTTAAGACTTCACTATCATCATGAGATATTGTGTATTGTATTATGTGTTCAGAATTTTCTAACAGCCCAGTGCTCATTAAGTAATTCATTTTCATCACCTATTGCCTGACCAGACTTACAATCTAAGATATATTCATTATCATATTACATGGAGTCCTGGAGATTTAAAATTAAAATCCAATTACAGACACTGACAATTCTTTTCTTTAACTTTAAAAAAAAAATCATTAAATATACTTATATGTATAGCAACACTAAAAAAAATCATCAAAGTTTACCAGATACAGAAAAATGATTGATTAAAGTTAAACTATATAGGCAGTAAACATGTTTCATCCTAACAACCCTCTTGAAAAATGGAAGTCAAAATTCCCCCACTGTTATATTACAGGAATTTATTGAAGCCTTTTGAATTCTGAATTTGAACAGTTTTCTTGCTCTAATACACGATCTATTATAGTATTTATTATTTTTTTTTTATTGAGGATTTTGCAAAATCGGGAGATTCAATTGGGAGACCTAGACGGGTCTAATATTAAAATGATTCTCAATTTTTTTCAGATGGGTTGTCAGGTTATCTAAATATGGCTTCTGAAAAAAACTACAATTTTCAATATTCTGAAACTAGAACTAAAGTAACAGCCCAAAACAAGAATATGAAATCAACAATAATGATTATAATCATGTCGTACCCTCCGACATAATAAATGACTGACTATGCTGCATGAGATGTTACGACAGACCCGAAAAACAAGTGAGGAATATATACAAAATCAAATTAGTACTTACTTTGTACGTTACATCGAAGAAATAACAGACTCTTTGGAAGAAATTAACTTCTATTTGACAGATCGTCAAGTGGTAAGTACTCAAAGCGCCACGGCTGACCATGTGAATTTTCCAATTGCACAACACCGGAAACCACGTGATATTTACTGTTAGGGAACTTACTCTCGTTATAGGAAATGAAACTATTTATCTATCGTATCTTTTTTATCGTGTTTTATTTAACTGGTGCTCTGTGCTCTAAGAAATTAAAGTAATCAATTTCTTTAACTCCCTTGTCAGAAATTCCATGACTTTTCCAAAACGTTGCAAGGTTTTGACAAATTTCATTACTTTTCAAGGCTCTTGAAATTTATCTTTTAAGTTCCAAAACTTTTCCAGGATTCTATGACCTGCAGGAACCCTGGCAGTAAAGTTGGGTCAGAGACATTTCTTTTATTTATGTAGTACAATTTTTCTCTTCACTTCAGGTGTAATATCCATGTGACATCATTTTGTTTGGCTGAGAGAAAAACAGGTTGCATGTACATGAATAACATACAGAATGAACTTTTTTTGGATCTGAAGTACATGTATTGAAATGTAATGCAGACAAACAGTACATTTGATCTGTAATAATGATCTCTTGCTTAAAGTGACCTCACAACAAATGAATAATTATTGGGGCATTCCTGCTGATTTTACTCAATATAACAGAATTAATTTTCCGACACTTCTGCTCTGTTTACCAATTGCTAATCATGCTATATTTGGTGAAAGGAAACTGTAACAATGTTTGACTTTGCATCAGGTGCGCATTGGCTATTCATTAATGTGACATCGAAGCATATCGACACAACTTATCTGACATGAAAGTATTTGAACAAAAAAGCCAAAATTGATTCATAATCAATAATTGTACCAAGGTCTAAACTGTATAAAAATAAAGATCATGGAGTTGGAATTTAAATATTATGCAAATTGTTGTTGCATAAAGATGCAATTATCTATTAAACATTGGAATTTAAATGATGCAATTATCTATTAAACATTGGAATTTAAATGATGCAATTATCTATTAAACATTGGAATTTAAAGGCTGAAAAAGTATTGGTTTCAATCCATACAATACTTCAACATTTTTTGGAGCAGAAAAAATAAAAACTATGTGGCATATGGACATGAGCAACACAATATGCTCACTTCAATACACAGGTCAAGGTCATAACAACAATAGTTGTTGTTGTAGGGTTTAACGCCATTTTTCAGCACAAGATAGGCTATACATGGTGGCCTGTATTAATGGTGGAGGAAGAACCCAGGAAAGAACCACTGACCCACGAGAAGCTACTGGCGAGCTTTCGCACATACCCACATCGGACAAATCCAAGACTCGAACCACGCAGAAGTGAGATGACAGTAGTCCGTAACGGAGAGCGATTTAGACCACCCGGGGCCCCATAACAATTATAGAGAATAGCAAACAAGAACAGTGATGAAATGGAAGTTAAATTATTCAACCTCTTCCATTTTATTCAGGATATAATGTTTGACATGCATGCATATTTGCAGTTCATATGACTTCTGGTTTCTGTTTTTTGTGGAATTTTAACTATAATATGACCTTATTAACAGGTATGATATATTTTGAAAAGCATTCAAAATCAGACCTGATTAACACGTTTAATTAAAATGAATTTCTGTAATTACCTCAGAAAACACAGACATGCAATACTATGTGTATCATTGCATAAACATTCTCGATTATGATCAACACAAAATAATCTTAAATTTATATTGTATATTGCAAGTTGGTGGCTGCACAAACCTGGAATGGTTTTGATTCATTGTCATTAGCTTCAAGAGCCAGTCGTCCATATTCTGTAAACAACTGCAAAATAAAATAAATATGAGATTAAGGATAAAAACCTTCACCTTTAACTTTCAAGCAAAATTCTACATATAAAATGCATCAAATTATCCACTGGCTTTTTATTTTTAATTTTTAGTTTCACTAGAATGATGTCATGGAACACTACAAACTGAACATAGTAACAATATTTAGTAAAGTCATGCTGCAGAAACTAAACATAGGAGCAACATCTGTTTGGGTTCATAACTCTTGTAAGTAGCAAAATGAAATGCTGGAAACTGAATTCATTTAGCATCAGTATAAAACCACATGCCAATTCTGAAATACAACAATTATGCATGAAGTTATGCAGTGGAAACCAGTAATAAGGACAAGTTGGGGAAAAAATTAAATCAAGTTATTAAATGATTAAAATCCAGTTCACTTGAGATCTTATAAATGCAAAGCTACATGCTAAATTTGGGTGAAATCCAACAAACCTTGCTAAAGAAACCAAAGTCAATTAAATGGGCAATCCAGGGTTCCTGTAGATTTAACAAAAACAAATTCCATGACTTTTCCAAACTTTTCCAGGGCCATTTCACAAAACTCAAGGACCACACTATCTTGTATTCTCAAGTAAATGCATATAAAGAATGACATCTATCAATGAAAATTAACAAATAAGTTAACAACAAATATTTTTTATATGTCCATTTTAAACTGACGTGGACTTGCACACCTTGACTTCATGTAGTAGTAATTCATGTCATAATCCAATGTTAAATGTATTTTGTATTCAAAAGAAAACAATAAAATCTCATGTAGTCTTTGTATGTGTTCCTATGTACAATATTAACATAACACATCGCTTTCCAACTGCTTTCTTGTATTTAGTGAGAAGCAAACATTTTCTGCTCTCCTTTTCATGGTCCTTCGGAGTCTCTTGTTTCACTTTTGCAGTCTTTCTGAGAACTGGATGCAGTTCGCAAGCTTAGGCTATTGTCCTTTTTGGCTTTTTCAACATTTTCATCTGCCAATTTGAGTAAACAAGATTTTACAACTATTTCTACATTGATTTATGATACTTCCGGTATTAAATATGAGTACTCGATTTATTTTATTATAAGCATGGAACATGTTCAAATTGTTGACATTATGTTAAAAAAAGGCTCTATTGACACATATATGCTTATGTTAGTACCCCGTCCAAAGGGAGATGGGGTACTAATATTAGTACTAAAGCAACTGGTACTTAGATTTTTGGTGGCAGCTCCTTGATACTAGATACCTTTAATATTCCTTTATTCTAGCTAGAGAATCATTAAAGAAGAAATAGAGGTTGCTAAGCGTCTCCTCCAGATTTCACTCTGTGGCAGTGAAACAAAGACCATTCCAACTAGTTTGCGGATAGAGAGATGACCTGATTACTAGATGGCTCCACAGACTTTATTGTGTGGGAACCAAAATAATTGATAATTAAATAACTGTGCTGCAGTTTTAATGGACTGCATAAACTGCATCTTAAAAGTTACAATGATTAAGGGGTGGTCGAGTGGTTTAAAAGCACCATTAAGCTCACATACAATGGTTAGGGAAGAGTAATCCCATCTACTATTGAATATCGATTCTTTCCATGAGTCATGTCTAAAAAAATGTCAATTGTTCTACTTGTATAGTGCCCTTGTCAAGGCACTTTACTCCATTTACCTCGGCAACAAATGACCTACTTGTGCTGCTGTGCCATGAAGCACCAATCAAACCAAATCAAGTATCAGACTTAAGTAGCGGGAATAATTAAAAAGGTCTGGATTTAATTGCATTTGTTTTTAGTACCATAGTTAGGCAATAGTAATAATTATAACAGGGTTCATACACAGTTGTTATGACAAAATTCAAGGACTTTACCAAATTTACTCAAGGACCCAAATGCCCAGTGCACTTTTGGTATATTTTTAATTGGCCATTTAAAGGATTTGGATGAATGCTGTAAGTTCACTTTCAAGCATATGGGAAATTAATTACCATATCTTGTATTCTTGTTTTTGACGCCAATTGGGGTTGAAAACACTTCGTTCTAGTCATTTTGGTCCAAGTGAAATGGGTAAACTCGTGCAGAAAAATACCCAGATAAATCTTCTGTATCCACATTAGAGCTGTACCGATGTCACTTTTTGCCGATTATGCCGATACCGCGTATAGCCGATTATCAAAATTGCCGATACCGATTATGAGACCGATTATTTGATTTTTCTTTGCAAACAGGAAAGTTTTGCGGCACAATAAATATGTTCTAATCACTATGTAAATTGAGGCAATGCTTTTGAGTTTATTGTCGACTTTCTATGAGCAAAGGTCGTCGGCTTGCTTTGACGACAACAAATACTCGTTATTGCTGCGGCAACATCAGATAATTGTAAAACATTGATATAAAATTGTTTTATTTGTTTAGTATATGTCGGTGCTTCAAAGGTACAGTAAAACCAGTTATGACTTATGAGAGACCGCCCCTTCTGCCAGATAGTGGCTTGGTGAAACACTAACAAAAGTAATAAAAAATAATTTTAAAAAATCCGGAAATGATTCTCACTTACTAGTATTAAAGACAATGAGTTCGTTCACCCTCCAGGCATTACGGATTAACTGAAAGACAGACGACGTACTCAAACCTACACTGAAGCCCTTTCAAACAATTTCTCACTGGGTCATAAGGACTATCGGTGTTTTGTGAGTTTTCATAAAGATAAAGAAAAAACACAAACCTCAAAATTGACTGTGTATACATGTATATCCATAATTACTCCCTTTGATGTTAATCTTACTGGCTATTCACATGACTTTGGCACTACAATGGCGGTTAGCGACATGTACTTTAGTCTGGTTTACTGCAGTTTACAAATGTTACCGGACGCTGGAGTTGAAAATTTCGCACAACTGGCAGCAAGATAAATTCTTTTTAAATACTTTAGAGCAATCTCTTTGTTACAAAAGATTAATTGATGGTTCGATGTGTTTATCTCGATATATGGTTATTCGACTATACAGTAGTGTTAGTTAATGAGCAACTTGTTTGCATACTGCATTTATCCCGAGCTCTAGTGTTACAAAGGATTAAGTTACGGTCAATCAAAATGCGACTGTATATACAACTTTTATCAGGAAAAATTGGTTATTTAAAAAAATTATTTGCATCGGCACCGATTATTTTTGCCGATACCCGATTATACCGATTGTGCTAATAATCGGCCCGATTACGCGTACGGTCGATTAATCGGTACAGCTCTAATCCACATACATGTTTATCCTTTGGCAGGTGTGAATACAGCCTCCCAAATATTCAAAAGCAACCAGAGTTTAAGGAGACTGCAGCAGCCAGCAATCTTTATCACATACACTTCATAAAAACTGAACTCACACATAGCAATTTACATAATTTATGTGTACCTGAAGTTGTCAGTGGTGGGCAAAATCAATTTCTGGAATAACTTTGATGCATGACATCATGCATTGACGCAGCAGCATATACTTTTTTTTTTAATCATCTGCTATCACATGATAACTCATTAAAATTCTAGATACATTTACACATAGATGTTAAGTACATTGTGTAGAAATCTGCCTTTCTGGTAACGGACATATGGCTGTAATTTACGACCAAAGTTTGGTCATAACACCAAAAAAAATCAGTAATAGACTTATAAATTAGAAACAGTACACCAAAATCAGAAGCTTGGATGTAAAATAAGAACAAATTGTGACCATTTTTTGCGTATATTTTTCATTAACTTTTGTTTCGACAGTTTGAACAGCTGATTCACCATGATTTATAGTACAAATATGTATTGCTGCCGCAGAAAATTATCGATAAAGAAAAACGACCGTTGGAAAAGATTTGCACACTTTTTAATGCTCTCTATAATCAGAACCATGTGCAATTATAAATATCTGATTGGTCATGTGTTGTAATCCACCCAATAGTAAATGGTTTTTATTTTGATTACATGACATAATGGATAAAGAAACTTTTGTACATTAATTTCTTGATTGAGTTTATATGTTTCAAGGACCGAAGCTTATTTCAAGTATTTTTCAAGGATGAATTGAAATTAAAGTATTTGTCAAGGTACAGTGCGAACCCTGTATAAGGGCCTGGATTTCCTGGCATTTCTTTTTATCTGACCTAAGGAAAGATTGGGCTCTATATTATGTCATTATTATCCACCCCATCAAGTTTGATGGTGATCATATTGAAGTTATCAATGAAATTCAATCAATGAAATTCAAACAACATTTTTTTTTTAAAAAAAGTTTCATGAACTGAAGAACAAAGAACAAATACCTGTAAGTGCTGAAGATCATCTTCCTGTATATTCTGACTTAAATTGAACACCTGAAAAAGTTTAGCATCAAAAGTATGTTATCAATATTAGCGTAAAATGAGTAATATACAAATAAGAGTTATATACAATTACTAAATCCCAATACTGCCATTTTTGTACTGTATAAACTATTTTTACTTTATTCACTTGGATGGCTGTAAAACATTTGCTACAAAAATACTGTCCAATAATATATACAACTCTGACACACAATAGTCCTTTGCCAACACAAACTTTACTTTCACTCCTGGCTACAAGTGTAATTGGAAAACAAATGTTATGTAAGCAGGTACCTGCTTATTAAACAGTAGTTTTCCTTGCATAAATGAGTGGGAAATCCCTTAGTGTTTACTGCATGCAAAATACATGAGTATAACAATGTATGTTGTATGTGCATGCCAAATCCATTGTAACGTAAAGAGTTTAAATGGTATAAAATGGTAATTACACTTCCAAATAAACAATACCCAAATTTAAATGCAAAAAATTAAAAGCTATAAAAAGATACCAATGCCCATCTAGAAACCTAAATGCAAAAATTTAACATCATAAGTGACAATGGAAGAATGTTTTTGTCTGGCAGGAAAAGCAAACCTAATTTTCTTTTCACTTATCATGTAACTAACCTAAACTTCAGTCATTAAAAATGTAAAGAGAAAAAATAAAGAAAAAGACATACTTCAAAGAAACAATACAAGTTAACATCAATGGTCTTACTAATAGCTAAACAAGTGGTTTAGAATGGCAGAAACTCACCTGAACAGAGCTGACCATTGTACTGAGGGCAAACACAGTCGCACAGTCCCTCACTGTTGATTCACTATCAAAGGCACCCTGAGTATCCATGAGTAACACTGCCACCTACAAAGGAATTGGTGTATGATTCAGTTCAACAATTTACAATGACCATGAATAAGGTTATTGAATTCATGTTTTGAGTTGCATCTCTCAATTCATACAAATGATTCCAAATTGCATTGGAAGCACAGCTTTTGCAAACTCTATCAAATCTTAACCCACTGATTTGCACTGGCACAGAGAGTAGTTAATATTAGGAATTGTGGATAACTATTATTCATCACCTGAACTTTTCAATGAACATGAGTTCCAAAACAACTTTGCCTTTGTAACCCTGTGAACAAATAGGTATGATTTGGATTTTTAATGTAGAATTAACAATTTTACAGTGATATCGCAGCGGTGTATGCAGTGTGACAGTTTATTTTGATGCCCAGCACTGGGGCATCATGCCGCAGACATGTAGCATATGTCCCACCCAGTCACATTATCCTGATAACAGGCTGACCAGTCCTAGCAATAACCTCTTAATGCTGAGCACCAAGCAAGGCAGCTGTTAATACCAATTTATAAGTCTTTGGCATGACTTGGCCAGCGAACAAATAGGATAAGTGTTGCAGAAGCAATAAAGTTAGAAATAAGAAGAATAAAAAACTAACCAGGACAAGTGTACTTTTTGGGGTGGGGTGGAGAAAAAACAATTTGCTACATGTGAAATACGACAAACCAGATGTATATATGATCTCCAGTTTTTACAAAGCAAAGATAGCTGTCATCCATAAGACAAATTTTTACAACAAATGCACTCGTAATAAAACCCACATATACTGTGGACTATGTGATAAACATCGGAGTATATTTAAATGATCAATTTAACCAATACAATCCTTAACCAAGAAAATCCAAGAAATGGTGGAGAAAACTATATATTTCATGTGTTGAATGTAAATGCACCTGAAATTCTCACCTGTGCCAAGGATAGTAAGTCACCATGATTTCAGAGTTTCAGTAGTCAAGCCATTGGTTCAGGAAGTAGATGTGTCTGAACCTACTAGGAGAGAATACAAATTTGCTGGATAGTTACCTGCACACCCACTGGAGGCATTTCCTAGAATTTAATCCAGCTGCACCTGGAGCTAAATGAGTATAGCCTGCTCATGATTGTGTTGCTTGTAATATGAGAAATAAAGAGAGGGAGTGATTCTGAAGAAAGCAAACATACTTCTGATGTGAGACATGCCAAATGGCACATTCTGAGCCCGATTGTTTCAGGTCATACCACACACATGTAAATTACAAAAGTGAAGATATTAGTAACGAGTTAAAATAACACCTGAACAGGTTATGATGGCTAAATATAAATGAAAGCATGTCCTGATTGCATACATCAGCAGTTTGTTTACCACTAACATCAAAAAGGGTCTCTTGAATGTCTTTGGGTTTTTTTTTGTAATGGTATTTTAAAAATTTTAACTATTTTTTTCCTTGATGACCATTACCTCTTCTCCATTAGGTAATGTGCAAAGAAAGGGCTTGCTCCAGAAAAGGATTCCTGTTGTTTCTCTCTCTGAGCCTCCACGCCAAGAAAACCCATCCAGGGGAAGATTCTCTTCACCAAGCCAATCAGAGGTATCCTGTAAAAAAGAAGGAAAACAAAATATATACATGGAAATTAATTAAAAAAGTTTCAAATATCTGTTGCCCATAACAAATGTTGAGCCTTATTTAAAAATGATTATAAAGCTTTAAGCTACAGCATGGCACTCCCAAGTTGCAAGTACAATATCACATTTTCAGCTAAACATTACCATTAGTGAGTGAAAAATAGCAAACCTCACGACTTTCAATTTAGCAACTAAAAGCTGTTGTCAACATAATCCAAATATAGGTCATACCACATTTCAGTAGTACAGTTAATGTGACATGAGTTCTAGTGTGTTGTATTATTCTATATAAACACTAGCTAGGTATGGTTGACTCAAGATTACTGACCTTGACATTTGCTAAATTTATTCTGTGCTGAACTAAAATGCAGACACAATTATGTTCTTATTAGTTTTATCAAGATCATGACCAGATCTTTATTCTGCAAAACCCAATGCACTAAGTCACATAATTTGACCACTGACCATTTGACCTTGAATTCAACAGGCCTATTCCATACCTTAAATACAAGCCTTCAAATTTTGATCAAGGCACATGGTATAGAATTTAAGTTATTATGCAAAAAGTCAGTCAAATATCATGTACCTGAATAATAGACCAAAGCAGGGGACCATTTTGCTACATAGATTTGTCTTAACTGCAAACACAGTCACAATGCCCATGAAACAATCTCCCAAACTTTAAACCATACTGCTTTAAACCTTCTTACAATGTTCTTACTTAAATATTAATATATGCACTGTCACTTGCTTGGAATGATAGATCTTGATGCTGTTAATGCACTCAAAGTCTTTGAGAAACTAGATCATATTTAATCCACAGATTTATCGAGGTCAGAAGCACATGCAATCAGATGCAAAGTATCTCATTCAAGAACATGGAGCTCACTTATTAAAGAACCTGTCTTCAACAATGTTAATATAAGCTTATTAACCATGGTGAAGAAAATTCAACTGAAGTTTGGTTACCAGAGTATTATCAACCTTAGCCATGCCCATTGTTCATAAGAGTTTGATTGGATCAGTCCACAGTGATATCCAATCAAAGTGGAGATAGATGGAGTGATTACAATTTAG
The DNA here is from genome assembly GCA_029339505.1 of Unio delphinus. Lineage (NCBI taxonomy): Eukaryota > Metazoa > Mollusca > Bivalvia > Unionida > Unionidae > Unio > Unio delphinus. Next base: position 1,804,402 of record JAQISU010000169.1, on the reverse strand, counting down.
ACCCAAATGATAACTTCGAGGTAGATAATAAGGAAAGATATCGCTTAAAAAAGGTCAGAAAGTTATTTGCTCAAATTTAACAGAATATTATGACCTCATAATTGTCATTTTTTGTAGTAAGTACAATTAACTAACAGGATCGTTTAGTACGTATAATTACCTTTGTAGTATTTTCATTTACATGTGCATTTGAGAAATAGGCTTGAGCCTTAGGTAAAGAATTATTAGATGCAAGGTGGAATTGTGTAATTGTTAGCTTGTGGTCAGAATTTAATTTTTAATTCGTTATTAGGTTACTTTGTAGTAAACCATTGCATTTATTAATGCATTATGTTAAAATTTATACATCCTTGAATTGTGTATTTGGAAACATGTTCGAAGTATGTAAGATTAGTTCCTATGGACCTGTGCATATATCAGAGTATGGATATTTGAATCTTTGCATACTCTGTATGAAATGTAAGGTAAAGAAATGCATTTGATTATTGTGATCTTGTTTAGTCTAACGGGATTAGGAATATGTACTGATGTGAAGGAATTTACTGATGTATGTACATGTATAAGAAGTAATTGATACCATGCAGTATTATGACATTTGTTTTATCATACAAGAACGTATAAATATCTTGATGTGAACGAATGTGTGACCAAAGAAATTTAATAGCCGTTATCTGAAGATAGGCTGTGTGCAATGTGGGATGTTTGGGCTAAGGAAAAAGATTGAACCATCCTTGTGTTTTGACAGGAAGCTTTTAAGGGGTCAGAGAACTTCCGATTCCATTGGGCCCCAAGTCTTTAAGATTTGGTAATGGAACTGAGAATGTAGCTGAAAAAGTCGACAGAAGTGGGTTGTGGACTGTGGGGGAGAAAGTGGGAGGAGTCTAGAGAAAGTGGAGGAGGAGAAGGAATTTGGAGAAAGGCCAGAAGTAATTGGGAGAATGAATTGGGAGATATAAGAGCTAGAGAGAAAGTATACAACAGATGAAAAGAAATACAAGGACAGGTGGAAATCAATCCCACTGTTAATCAAGTGATTCAATAGGCTTAGTAAAGTGTTGAGTGGAAGAAGTGTAATTGGAAATCCAAGTAATTAGATTAATGAACTGTTATTCATTGAATTTCAACCCATTTTTGTATAAGGAACCATCTGTCAGTATTGATGACTGGGGGCTCGGAGCTTCACAACAAAATTGAGCTTGGGTGGGACTTCTATAATAGTTTCAATAAGATATTGGGAGCACCCCACCTTAACTGTATAGTTCATTACACAGTCCCTGGAAAGTTCTTATTATGTACTTTCTCCCATTTGCCTTCTGTTCCATCATAACTATCAGTTATAGCAACTTTAGCACTTTTGAATCTCATTTTAATCTTCATCAATTTGCTCTGCCTCTGAATTTGTGCCCAGCTATCGCATGCATATAGAGGACTCCTGTATAATTATTTTTTTGCATCCAAAATAAACAGATTTGCGTCCAAATACATGTAATTAAGCTTTTCTGATACATCTGACCAATGATTCTGGAGTTATTAAAAGTTTTCAAGATGGCAACTGTGGTAGTCATATTGAATGTCAGAACAAGCACCATTTATGAAAAATATATCACTAGAAGTTGTTTAGCAAAAAAACTTTGATATGAAGAACAGAGACAAGGTTTATAAAATGGATAGGTGGCAGCATAGTAGATGTGCAAGCCACACCATTTTCATAAGGATCAACTTGACTTCATAAGAAATCCCTTGGTGAAAATCCCATGACATTACTTTCATTATGGAGGGAGGGGTAGCAGTAACATTTTCAAGATGGCCAGTCGAGACAAATAAAGCAACTATCTTAAAGTAGTTTTAAATCTAGAAACAATAAAGCTTTATATTCGATTTACAACATCTTGTTTTTTTAATGTAGCAAATCAAATGCTCATTTTACGAGTATTTTGTTTTAACACACTGCAATTAAATATAGGTAAAAGGCTCAATGTGTTTGCATATGATGTAAAAGATAATTGAATCATGCACATTTTTTATTTTATGATAAAACACGGTATATATGTACATGTATATGCTTGTTTTAAATGTAATGTACTGTATATTCAATAATGGTTGAAATAAATTAACGTATACATCTATTAATTTGTGTTTATTTCACATTATTATAACATGCGCTTGTACATACATATACAGTAAATATAAGTTTAGACAATTAACACATCGAACACATCACGCTATGAACCTGTAGATGTATGTACTGTACATACATTTATCATGTCAATTTCCTTAAGATATCTGTAACCTTTCTTTGCCTAAATTCCTTGGCGGATCTATCTATAGAAAACCTGTTGATATCAAATAAACACCATTTTTCATTTAGGACCAACCAGACAAGATGCCTTTTAGTAACAAACCTATGTTGGTATGAAAAAGCATTCAGGAGTAGTGGTCATAACAAAGTGGCTGTTCTAGACCAAACATTGGCACCATTTTCAATTAGGACCAACTAGACTTCACAGACACTCTTTGTGCAAAGTCCTAAGTTGATATGCCATACATAGAGGAAAAGTGACAAGATTTTCAAGATGGTTGCAGCAAAGGCAAATTTTAGTGAAAAGCCCATGTTTATAAGATTATCTATTTAGAAGGAGTTCCTATAAGATTCTAAAAATGTTTGCTCTAATGGCAATATTAGATGTGCAAGCAGCACCATTTTCAAATATATTTTGTCTCCAACTTTACTTTCTAAAATCTGACAAAGCTTGACCTTTAAATGTCAGCCAATTTGCAAAATCTTTTTATTTACTATTACACATATTTTGAAATGCAGAAAACTTTTAGTTTTGCCAGCATCTAAATTCCAATCTTGCTCTAAACATAAACATGTCTTGATGTCAACACACAAGTGGCATACAAGTGTATTACCTTTGCATTCAGATATCTAAGGAAAAAGTTGAGCAAAAAAGATTTCCCCTTTCGGAATGCTCCTGCAACAGAAACAACTACAACTTTTTTATTCTGAATTTCTGGTTGAAGTAAGACACCTTCCAATTTCTCCTCATCAAGTTCAAAGGTGTGGTTCTCTCCTGACTTGACAATCTGTACAGGAGCATCTCTTAATTTGCTGCCTGTCAAAGCACTGCCTGAAAAGATAGCAACAATTGCTTTTAATCTTGAAAAAGCAAAAGAAAATCAAATAATTCCAAACTTATGGGATTCAGATAGAAAATAACTTGTATTTACGATCAACAAATAAACTGGCATTACAATTATTAATCAGTGCTTTTAGGTATCAAATAATTTGAAAACATAAACAATTACAACCAGAGCTCCAGCTATGAATTTTTCTGTAAAGTAGAGACAAAAGGTTTTTTTTTTGGCAAATGCAAGGCATCCAGACAAAACTTCAACATGCCCTTGGGAAATATGAGCTTGCAACAGAATAATATTACCACAAATGTCACAAAACTTCTTAAAACCATATGCCAGTAATGAAGGTTATCAAAATTAATTTTATATGACATTTAGTTTTGCACCATCTTCATTCAGGACTAATTTGACATCATAAGAAGGCTCCTGGTTAAAATGCCACTTCAATGTGACCTTCCAAAGAAGAGTAATAGCAATAAGAATTTGAAGATGGCTGCCATGGTGGTAATACTTACTGCCAGAATGGCACCATTTTCATTAGGACCAACTAGACATGACAAATCTTTTAAGGAAAACTCTAATGTTGATATGACCATCCACTGTGAAAGAGAATTGATAACATATCAAGATGATCACTGTGGCAACTGTATTGGATGCCTATGTGGCACCGTTTTCAAATACAACCAATCATATCTTGGGATGAATGTGTTTATAAGGTTTTATGGCAATTCTCCAAGGAGCTTAGATGAAGTAGTGGTAACTAACTTGTTTTAAAAGATAGACAAATGACAGACTATATGCCATCCTATATGCTCTTCTTCATCTAAAACCACTAAAGCTGAAAACAGACAAAAGTACAAACAATATGCCAGTTTGAACACTGCAGTTTGTAGTGATTCCGAACAAAGCAAAACTGAGGGCCCTTTAAGAGTTGAGGATAGGACATTAGGGACAGAGGAGGGGAAATGTCTCTATTTCTATCAAGCTGGATCACAAATAAGTATATATCTGGAAAGCACAGGAAATGTGAACAAACTGCCAAGTTGGGATGAAAATTTCATAAACCATTGTTACATACTGCTTTCTCCAGTATAGGCAATTAACCCAAGATAAGTTTTTCATGATATTGACAAGCTGTTACAAATCTTAAGTGTTTATTATTAATTAAGCAGTGTTTGCACTTCAGAAACCCCCAAATTTCAATTTGACTTCCAGTTTTAATACCAAAATTTGTTTTGTTTTTAACTCTGACCTAATTCTTGACACCAAGGAGAGTTTTTACCCTCAGTCTTGTACCCCAAGGAGATACACTGATTAGAATTAATACCATTTTTGAGGTATCTGACTGTTAGATTAAGCCAAAAAGATAAAAGAATTTTTTTTACATGGAATTAATGAAATGTGATTCCTACCTTGATAAATACCAAATAGCACTTGATTAACTTCATTTGAAATAATGAATTTTGCATCAGTTTTCTATTCAGCATCATGTCATTGTGTAAAAGTCATCACCTTTTTTAAGTCTACCAATCCCAAAAACTTTATGATGTGATAATAATAATAGTGATGAATCCGTATGGATTAAATAACATTGAAATATTCTAAAACAAGTACATTTCTGACTTTATAGTTGAAAGGCTGTGTTGTCATGGAATGTTCAATGTTTGCATAAGCTGGTATAGATAATCCTTCATTTCATCAAGCCTGGTATGTAAAACATTGTTTTGTTTTTTATAGTTTAACGCCATTTTTAAGCACAATATAGGCTATACATGGCGGCCAGTATCAATGGTGGAGGAAGAACCCGGAAAACCCCGGAAAGAACTACCGACCCACGAGAAGCTACTTGCAAGCTTTCTCACATAACTACATTAGCCGAATCATTGACTCGAACCCATGCAGACAAAGGTGAGATGGCAGTGATCCGTAACAGACAGCGCTGTAGACCACTCAGCGCCCCTGGTATGTACAACAAAAGACCCAACAAGCTGGAAGGGTGGAGGACAGTGTCCCCTGCCTTTGGGATTGTATGTGCAACAAAGCAATCACTAGCATGCAAAAGAGTGATTGGAGAAAATCAATCACCAATGGCTTTGATTCTGGCTATTCTTAGGTGTCTTAGAGTTAACACTTTCAATATTATTTTTTCAAGATTGTATGATAAAAGTCACTAATAAGAGATACACTGTAATGTATTCCACAAAATATGACAAATAGCTCGGTGAACTTTAGATTAGTGATTAAATGTAGCTAAAAGTAACCAATTCATTTCACACACAGAGTAATTCAGCAATGTCTGAATCGGCTATTGGACAATTCGACTCAGCTTGGACCGAAATAAAGACTATTCGGCCGAATTTTATAATGCAACTGACAATAGTTTTAACAACTATTTATTTTTAACATATATTTTGACAATTCTTTTATAATATATTATTACCGTATAGTTCAAAATCCTTATTCATTCTCATTTTAATTAGTTTGTAAAATAGAACAGGTTGAGAATAAAATTGGAAACATCTGGTGAACTAGATAAATGTTTTCCGAAGTTATAATGGTATAATGGTTAGGAGCTTTCTGATATCTTTAGGAAAATCGTCCTAAAGACAAATATTACTGTAGAAAAAGGACATCTGAAAAAAAGAAGTATAATAAAGATGGATGTGATGCTTTGGGAGTTACGTAGACAATAATGAGATGCATCATATCTCCTGAGGAAGAAGGTCGATTTTGTTAGGCACTTGCCCACTTGTTCTCAAAACATTAATTCTCAAGCAAAATACATACATTACAAGAGATCTTCTCATTTGAACACATTTATTATGATTTACAAATAAAACTATACCGGGATATTGCATAATAAGGTATTTTGCGATAACTTCACATAAATTTAATTCAGAACATTATTGCGTTTTGCTATTATGAGTTACGTAAAAGTCAGATAAATGTGCACAACATAAGATGCATCTTTACAAAAATTTCTCGTATTTTAAATTTCATTTAATTTGATAATAATGAATATTTAAAACACCAAAAACATTTATAAGTTGTCAAATTAATACCATTCTAATCATAACAATTTCTGATTCAAAATGTAAGCACGAAAGTTTACAATGTGTATGCCTTTCTAGTCGCTCCAAAATTATAACATGTATCAGATATATATGACAAAAGACTGTTAATTAAATATGTAATTGTTTTTACTCAGTTTTCTTGGTTCCCTTTTGATCATGAAAATATGGTATGAAATTATTACAAATATATTTGAATAACCATATTAAACATGTAAATTTGTCATTGTAGTTATTTATCCTGTAATGGACAGCTGAACATCATTATTCACATGATACTGATCTGATATAATCATTATAACTCTTTTTATATTTTATAACATAAAACTAAATAGAATTTTTCTACTTAAGTGCTTTCACGAAATGTTTAAAATAAGAAAAAAATAACGTATTTTTATAAAATGTTTTGTAACGTAGAATGGTAACGCATGTGTTGTAGTGTAAAACACAGAAAATTTTTAAGTTCAAAACTTAAATGTACACTTTTGTGTGCAATTAAAATGGCCTGAACTTATATACAGTCTCACATATAAAAAAACAACATTTTTAGCCGATAAAATTGAGGAGTCCCCCTCATCTGTACTGTTTAGGTAACGTATGTATTTCACTAACATGAAGCAAATGCATTGTTAATTAATTCCATTTCGACATCAGACATTTTGAATATTCAACCCATAAATAATCTGATGTAGAACACCGTCATTTTAAAGAATGAGACTGCTTTGACACTTTTGTTTTAAACAAAACTGCATTGCATACAAGGAGTTTTCATCGTACAAGATTCCGTCTTCTTGGGATCAGATTTAAATTTGTGCACCTATGCATCGGCTTTTTTACTTGGTGTTAATTCCTTAGGTTCCGACAACAGTCATAGTATTTTACTTAGTCGCTCAAATTTCTTATTTTTTGTCTTTATCTTACGTCTCAGGTTTGAAACATCAGATTTCAGAATACCTATATTTTTGTGGGCAAGCGCAAGAAACATAGGCCTGATCTCATCTGAAAACGTTTTCCTTTACTACTTTTAGTGATAACATGTGAGCGACATCGATTTGTGCCTCATTAGTGAATTTGGGTACCATAGTTAAGACTAGTAATCAGTTTATTTATTTCTAATTTGTATGGAGTAAAGGAGAAATTATGATATGATGATAATGTACTGACTGATAGCGTCAAGATTTCAGTTCATGCACACAATAAAACATAAACTTAACTGGCATGAGATTGATGTTACAACAACTAAACTGACAAAATGCTCTGCATTTTTTTTTCTCTCTCTCTCTCTCTCTCACACATACATATAAACAGACATATAGTATCTACTTGCTTTTTGAACAAAAATATCTTTATACAGCTATCGCAAAGTTGGGCCGAATTGTCTTGGGACGAACTGTCTATAAGTTGTCTCAATCAACGTAGTGCATACCACATCTGATTAAATACATGCTAAAACTGGCTGGTCTCTGTACATAATTTTTTTTAAAATACCACCGTGTCTGGTGCAGGATTCATTTTGCTATTAAGCAGTGACCAGCTTTCCTATCTGGATATGGGGGATAATGAATTTGCCTCCCTTTGATTTCTATGCAATATCAAAATTCGACTCTTCCAAAACTCTGGACAAAAATGACAGATTGCATGAACACTGACTAGCCTTTTACTGCATGTATCAAATTAATCATGCTACACTGTATGTCAATATAAATTATGTTTAAATCATTCATGCACAAATTCAGTAATTTTAGTTTTTTGATATTCTTGCATGAAAATTCTTTGAGAAACTAATGTGGATATCATTCACGATGCTTTGCAGAATAAACTAGAGATTATCTGGACAAATCTCTCAAAATGAAACTCATTGTAGAACTTGTCTTTAAAAAAAGCTGCTGTACATTTGTTGTACTACTTTTAAATGGAAAGAAGAACTTTATAACAAAGAAATGTTTGATGTATATCTTTAAAAATCCCATTACTTCATAAACTTTTCAGGCAGAATTTGTTCATATATATATATATATATATATATATATATATATATATATATATATATATATAAACACATTCTGCCTGACAAGGTTCTTCCAAGGCTACTGTAGGTAACTTAAAGTTTCCACTTTGGCTTACAAAATATTCTTGATGAATAATTTGCGGCAGGCAGAATTTTCTAATTTTTTTGTGATTCAAAAACAAATTGTGAGAATTTTACTACGAAGTTTCTGAATTTAAGAACTGAGCGGCAAATCATTCAGTGGGTCAACAGTAACAGTTTAAATTTTGTTGCTCTTTTCCACGTTAAATTAAAACTTCACTCATGCTAACGCAATAAAACCAATATTGTTTGAATCAGTATGTCATTTCAATGACTTTGTATGTCTATTATCCTGATGCGACCGTCAGAATCGTTTTTATATAACACTTTTGTAATCAGTGAACTGGACTAAATAAAGTGCTTTAACAGTGGCACATCATCCAAACATTACTGTATGCTTCACTAAAATCTGGACCTTTGTGATACACAAGTAAACAAGAAGTGTTTGTTTTCAATACCACACTGCGGTACAGAGTGAATTCACTTGAAGAAACGTGTTTTGCTATTTCTTATTCGAAAAATAAGTAACAAACCAGAAGTCTTATTTGCTGACGGGTCCATTGTGTCTTCCTATCATAAATCCACCATAACTTCGCCGTGACGTCAGACCTTTCCCGGTAAACTTCGGAAGCAGTGACATCACGAACTATTTTACCAACCTCGGCAAATTTATATATCAATGGGCAAGTTGAATATTTAATTAGGGCAAATAAAATGTATAGGTGAGCATATATATGTTTGAATTGCATTGTCAACTACAATAGTTCACATGAATGTGATGAAATATATAAAATCTAGTGAATACGTTTTAATTAAATTAAAGCAATATTTCAGAGTAAAAAGTAGTGCAATTTCGTGTCTATGTGTGCGATGCGGTTATAAAAGTACGTATAAAATAGCATTGGTGAGATGTGAAAGTGGATAAAATATATCTGATAAAATTTATGATCAATGAGGACAGAACATTCTGTTTGGTAAGGGATTTTATAACTGCTGTGTGTAAATATCTATTTAACTGCACAAGTATTGCATTTGCTTCCTGTCATTTGACATTTCAGCTAACCGTGTGCCCCCCCCCCCACTGAATGAATACAAACATTGTAACTGCTTCGTAAACATCGAGCTGCAAATAATTTCATTTTGCACGTGTGTATATTTGCACCATTTATCTCATACGCAGATTTTTCTATACTTAAATACCATGTAAGTTTCGACACCAAAGCCATTATCAGTTTGAGTTCGTGATTACATGGTTGTTTAAATCCCATGCATAAACAAAAGCAACTTGAGTTAACTTGAATCTGAATATGAACTTTGCAGATTGATGGTTAGAATACTATGTCACAACCGGGATAGTCTCCACAGAATTTCAGATTTTTTGCTTCTGGTTTTCTTTTTTCCCCAGACCTTTTAAATAGAACTGACTAAAGTCCATGGTGAATTGAAAGGATTCTGCATTCTGGTTTCTGCAAACATTTGTGCATAGTATAATTGCCACTGTGCGAATGATTATGATTTTGGAATGTATGTGTAACCATTGAACTTTTCACATAACTGCTGGTTAAATGATGATAAAGAGGACCCCCCCCAAAAAAAAAAAAACAACTCTTACATATAATAACAGTAAATGAAAAGGAATGTGAACTGCTTTGAATGTACAACTAGACTAACAATAGAATGTTCAAACTTGTTTTTAATAGGATAATCAAATGAAATGTAACTGTTTAGATCCATCATGTATCACATCATATATACGGCTTTACTTTTTGAAAAAACCTCCTAGTTGTTAGGGAAAGGCATGGCTGATTGGTAGATTTTGAAGCTGATAGTAATTTCCATAAACTCAAGGGGTGTGTATTACCATTTGTGTTATGAAATTACATCCCAGACGTTTCAGTTCTGAAGTCAAGACAAGAAAAAATTTCCAAGTCACCACTCTGTGACAAGTACAAATTTGCCTATTTTAAAGGTGAACATGCTTTATTTTCATGATTTAATTTGCTACCATTATCTGGCTATTCATGCCTTCTGGGCATGCTGATTGCTTGATTCTGCCCCTCTCTGTGTGTCACCATTCTATTTTGTAACACATGTACCAATGGTCATTGATACAGTTAACTGTCACATGCAGCTATTCTATTTCTGCTTGACTGCATATTGGGCTAAGCAATCAAACAATCAGCAAAACAAAATACATCAAAGAAAACAAAGCCAGTTTGATTAATTAGCAGTGGTTTAAGTGGCTTTGATGTATTGTGTTTACCCAAACCAGGTCCCCATCAATGGCTATTATTTTAATTCAGTTAGTGTAATTAAATTGTGCTTAACTGGTCAACTCTCATAGACAAGACAGACTTTTCTTATTTGCTGTCTTAAAACTTACTGCTTTCCATGACAGGTGCTTTATCTGGCCATTGATGTCATGGAGCTTACTGAACGCTTGATTTCACCCCTTTCCATTTATTATTTTCATCTACTAGTGGGTATTGATAACTGTTTTCTGTGCAAGCATTCTATTACCACCTTATTGTATTTATAGCTGAGCAACCAAATTATTGACATATAAAAACACAACTGATAATATTAATTGTTTTAGTGGATTTCTTGTATAGTGTTGCAATTATATTTCCATATGCTATATTGCATTGGATGTGAAACAATGATGCTAATTAATGAACAGTTGATATTCTTTTTTAAACAACCAAACATATGATCACAATAAAGTCGATGTGCAAACTGATATTTACTTTGTGGATAAAATGAGTTTTCTAAATTATTTTTGCAAGGATCATAATAAGTAAGATTCAGAATAGGAAAATTCTTGTGAAAGTGGAAGAATAAAACATCAGACTGCAATTAAGTTTCAGGTAGCTACTTCTGCAAACACACCTGAGCCAGAATCTATGGCTGCATAAAGAATCAGGAAAGGGTTAATCTCAAAATGGACAGTCATTCAATGTACTGGTAAAAAAAAATTATATGGCGAAGTTGTTTTTTGCTTTTCCAGCAGAAGAAGACCAAGTTTAAATTTGTTAGGTGATTTAGTTACTGACTTCATCTGGTGGCATGACCCCTGCATACATACTTACTGTGAAGGTTGTGGCTTATTTGGTTTGGGGTGGGGTGCTCCCAATTTGTATAAATTATTACAGAAGACCCACCCTGGCTCGTTTTTGTCAGAAATTGAAGTAGTGATTGAGGAATGCAAAGCTCTGAGCCCCTAGTCACTGGTGCCAACAGTGAATTAATGAATACACAAATTGTAAAATTCAAATAACAACAATTTAATTCATCTCTCAAATAAAATTCAACTAAATCCCTATCACTCGACCAAGTGACGGCCTATTTCATCCTTTGAATTAGTGTGTGAAATTTCCCTCCTGTCCTGAGTTCCTACTCATATGTATGCTTCTTCCATTATTTCTTTGTCTCCCTCCATTTTTCCTTCAAACTTCTCCCTCAGTTCTTCTTTCTCTTTTGTCTCCCAGAGACTCGGAACAACTGCAGGGGTAATTCCCTCTGGTCCCTACAAGCTTCTAAAATATACATACAAGGACATTAGTATAGCATTTCTCTTTGCTATGTAAACTCACACTATCATTAATATCATCAGATAGACCATTACTGTTTTTTTGGTCATGCATTCGTGCCCATTGAAATACACATTCTCCCTGCTAAGTGTGCACGGTATATGTATAAATTCTCAATCTGATTATACCAAACAATATCATATAATTAGACGCATTTCTGTACATTGCACTTCTACAAATGTACACAGATATGCACATATCCATGCACTGATATATCCTTACAAGGGGCCCCGAGTGGCTGAGTGGTCTAAAGCGCTGTCCGTTACGGACCACTGCCATCTCACCTCTGCCTCTGTGTGTTCGAGTCTAAGATTCGGCAAATGTAGTTATGTGAGAAAGCTTACCAGTAGCTTCTCGTGGGTCAGTGGTTCTTTCCGGGGGTTTGTCCGGTTTCTTCCTCCACCATTAATACTGGTCGCCATGTATAGCCTATATTGTGCTGAAAAATGGCGTTAAGCCATAAAAAACAAACAAACATATATCCTTACACATGATACTCGTACAAGTATACACATATAGGCACAAATAGGCAAATTCCTTTAGTAATGTTGCACACTGCAACCATTATACAAAGTTTATAATTTAATTCAACATTTGCAAATCTATAATATCAAATGAATAAAGGCATGAGGTTACTATGAATTAACCCAATAGCGAATTACAATATTAATTCTTTACATCATATAGCTCATATCTCAAAATATGCATGTACAGTTGGCTCCAGATATATAATATGCATATTGTATAACTGCATATTCCGCCTTATTGCATAGCTTTGTGCCTTTCCCGATTTGTTACCATTGTTTTCAATGGATATCAATTTTGGACAATTGCATATCGTCTATATGCATATTTTGCATTATTGCATGAATTTTTCTGGTCCGAACATGCATTATTATGTGTTAAGTTGCTTCGGATAACTGCATTGTTCAAAATTGTTCCTTTCAAAATGAAAACAAACCGATTCTGAACATTGGCGGTCAAGGTTGATTAATGAAGTCTGTTAATATCAACATCACAGCTATTCGAGCTCCATTGGTCACCACGATGCGCTATAGTAAATAACCATAAATATTAAAAAGACAGCATTAGGTCTCCCACGATGCGCTATAGTAAATAACCATAAATATTAAAAAGACAGCATTAGGTCTCTGACTCTCTGCTGATCACTAGGATAGTAGAAAACCATAATAATTAACCAAGCATGGTCAACGGCTTTAACACTTCGTTGATCACAGGGGGTGCAAGACTAGCATATTAACTGAACATTTTTTTATGACTTTATTGTTTATTTAATTCCTCGCACCTGTGGGTTGTCTTCCAGTTTGATTGAGTATGGTCATTAAAGTCGATAGATTAAGACGAGAGCTCTGACCATAAGTCTGCTCCTCAAACTACTGACAAAACTGACCTCCATATAATACCAGAGCAAATTACGTCACGTTTAAATGAACTAGGCCAAATGGGGGTTTGTTTCAGAGAAATAATGGGTATCAGTGTGCATGCTGCACCAGATACATGCCATAACATGAATGCCGCTTAGTGCATACGCTGCCTAACTGCATATCATAGCATTGGTCCCGAGGCCATGCATATAAGCGGAGCCGACTGTATATCAAACACTATTAATTAATCAAACTACAAATGGTAATTCTATGTACTAAAGTATATATATACTGCAATAATTAAATTACACTTACTTAGCAGTAATATTTTACAACAATCAAGCAAATAATAACTAACTTGTTTCAAAGCTCCTTGCTTTTCCCAGATTTTAACGAATTGTGTCAGAGTAGCTTATTTGCCTTACTTTCTTCAAAATAGTTGAAACACTACTAACATTTTAGTTATCAAGATAATTTATTGTTGCTTATCAACAGTAAAAAGATTCAGAATTGGCTGTACTTCATAAAGATAAATCACAGTTGTTAAGTAACATGCACTGAATATTTCATTATATCTGCTTTGAACAGTGCATATTTAAACACTATGTGCCAGAGTCTTAAGATATTCTCCTAGAATCCTAGGAAAAGCTCAGATTTGCCTATGGCAAGCTCAAGTTTCTATGGTGGTTGCCCATAGGCAACTCCAAAAGTTTGAGGGAGGTGAAATTGGTATTGTTCAATTCATGATGCTTTTCATAACTGGTCATAGTTTTTTCATGTATCCTGTGTCATTTCCATTTTGAAGTAACAATCATGGTCAGTCTTAACATTTTGTCATACAAGAAATGATAAATGTGAATATATATATTTTAGTTTGTCCATTGCATTTTAAGCAGAATATCTGTGCTGTCAGGATTCACTGACTGTCAGGTGCTAATCTAGCCTCAAGTAGTTTGCGAGCTTGCTGACAAAAAACAAATAGCTTTTCACTTTCTGACCTTAAAAATGGCAACATGCATTAAAACAGATAACGGTCACCACGTTTTATGTACCGCTCCAGTGGCCTAGTGGTTAGAACATCCGTTGCGGAAGCGGGTGGTCATGGATTAAATTTCCAGCCGAGTCATACCAAAGACTTACAAAAATGGTATTAACAGCTGCCTTGCTTGGCACTCAGCATTACATGTCTGCGGCATGATGCCCCAGTGGTAGACATCACTATAAACTGCCTCACTGCAGACATCATAGCAATATGATTGAAATGTTTTAAAAGTTCTGTTGAAAATCCTAATCAAACAAACAAACAAATAAAATATCCAGTATTGGGGTGCTCGCCAGTTACTATGTACTTTTGAGAGTAAGACATATGTAAGGTGAAGTTGTTTGTATTTTAAACATGCACAATGGAGGGAATGTTGGCTTATCTCTATGCTACTTTGATGTAATATGGCTGACATTTCTTTGGCTATTGCACTTTTGCAAATTGTACATGATCTAAGCACACTGCTAACTAAAATGAATGCTCCCTTGTGGTAAAAAAAATCGGCATGAATTAGTATCAACTAGTGATGGGAATCGGTCAGAAATTCATAATCGATAATTGGTTCCCCTTAACCAACTGATCATCGATTATAATCGGTTACTAAGAGCAAATTAAATTTGTTGTTAGTTATATCTTTGATCAAGAGTTCAATATGTTTATAAATGTACAGGAGTAATCTCTTTTAATGACATGTATACTTTAACCTGACAATAATATTACATTGTGTGTTACTTTTGTTCTATAACTTTGTTAAATGAATGCAATTTTTTATGGCTGATCAGTCATATGTAACTGAATTACTGCTACAATCCCCCAAAATTCTTTCATTCATATGTGATGTGTCTATAATTTAAAGTATAGAAGGACATGATTTTCTTGTTTGTCATTGTTTATAAATACTACAAAAGATATTGCAATTTAACTGAAACAAATCAACAAAATGTGTTTAAATTTATTAACTCAACAATTTAACAACTTGACCATGTAATAATAACTATATATTCCTAATTATGAATCATAAGTTTTTTTATTTGTAGTTGTGAAGGGAATAATAAATTTCAGGTCAACTTTAGTGGCTTAGAGTTTTACTAACCTTTGTGCTTTGCATACACATAAAAGTAGTCTCCCTTTGCACACAATCGATTATGGAGTTTCACAATCGATTATCTTATTTATTTGCTCAACCAACTGATGATCGATTATAATCGATAATCGGAACAACACTAGTATCAACTACATTAGCCTTAGCAAGTATTAAAAACGGGAAAATGAACTTGGCCAGACTAGACAATACAAGTTCTGAAAGTGCAATGAATGAATTACCAAATATATAAATATTAAAAAAAAAGTTTTTGGCTCTTTTTTTAACAATTTACTTCTGAAGTTCAGGAAGTGAAAATGACCAAGTGGAGCTAGCACTTTTTTGAAATAATTTAAGATACCCATCATGAGGAAGGCCAAGCTGTATACTCTATAACCCATATTATACCCATCAATCATACACCAAAATAAAGGTAATTAAATATTCTATGAACTATATTTAAGCTATTGAAGGTCTTTTTAAAATAGTCAGTACATGTATAACAAGTGAGGAAACCAGGGGAACTTCTTTTTCTTTAAAATTCTAACCCTATGCCAAATTTATCATGTTTTTTTTTGTTGTCAAGATCTACATGAAGCTTATCAGTAAATTAGACAGGATTGGTTTTTTTTTTTGGTAAAACTTTGGTAATTGTTTTATTTTGGATCTAAAACTAAAATGTGTCTGGATATATTTAAATGTAACTAGATTAATTTACAGTTACAAATAGTAATTGTTCATGCAGATTATATATATATATATATATATATATATATATATATATATATATATATATATATATATTTTTTTTTTCCTCAGGGCAAACCATATCACAAAAGCAATTAATTCTTCAGTTGTAGTCTTCGTTACTGAATCAGTATTGAATTATTGAAGTATTTTCTAAATCACCATTCTTGCACAACTACTTTTTGTATGTGAAATACACAAAGCAGTTGTATAAAAATAACTCTCACCTTATAAATTTTGATTTCCTTACAGCACAATGTGACCCGCCTGTAATCCATGCCAAAATCAAAAATTCAGACAAGCGGCCCTGAGTTTGTTTGATTTGATGCAGCTGTTGCAGCAGTAATCGACCATTATGGAGACATCTTCACACAGTCGTGTGAAACCTGAAGACGTTATGACCACAACACCCATGAAGCTGCTGGCCCATGCAGCAGCATCTCAGTCCTCAGAAGCTCAACATATTTTGTCTGTCCATCCCACTTCTGTTAGCTTCACAACAGGTGAGAGTATAGAGTCTTGAACAATATTGATCATTATCCACCAGAGAATTTCATATTGGTGGATGAAATGCCCTTTATTTAAATCTGAGAGTAACTTCTGGATATTTGTGGATGAACCTTCACAATCAGATGAAGTTTTTTTAAAAGTCCTGATAGTTGGGATGTGCAGTTTTATTGGTGTATTGGTATAATGAAAACAATCAATCTAGATAGCATGGATGTGCAGTTTTACTGGTAAATTGGGATCGGTGCTGAAAAATTATTATGTACATAAGCCAGAATCAAAGTATTTTTATCTAATTTTGTCAACGACCAAAAGAACTGTTGTCCATTGCCAGATATCCATCTATCCCTAAGCACAAGTTTTTTTTCACTGCCTCTCTTAAACTATGTGGATGTTTGTGATGATGTCCTAGATGAAAATGGAAGTGCAAGCACATCATCCAATTTGAAAATCTTGTTATTACTACTTCTCATGAATGGTCATATCAATATGAGGTTTTCACCAAATTCTTACAATGTCTGCTTGGACCTAGATGATAAAGCAAATGGTGCCTATTTGAGGATCAATATGGCTGCCACAACAGCCATCTTAAAATCTTGTTAGTGCTACTCCTTCAGAATGGATGGTCATAATATTAACATTCTGTTTCCACAAAATGATTTCTTATATATACTTGGTCTTTAATGAAAATGGTGCTGATCTGACATCCAATATGGTCGACAGTGTTAACAATTTTAAAAATTTTGTTTTTTCTGCTATTTGCAAATGGAATATATCTACATGGTTTTTTAAAAAATAACTAAAATACTTCTTAAGATCTCTATTATCGTTGTAAATAAAATGAAAATGGTGCATGTCTGAGTCTTATATGATTGCACTGTAGCCAGCTTGAAAATCTGGTTATAGCTACTCCTTTGGAATAGATGGTCATATTAACATTGTGTTTTCACTAAAAGATTTTTTATATCTGCCTGGTCCTAAATGAAAATGTTATCATCCAATATGGTCAGCACAGCAGGCATCTTGAAAATCTTAATAGCGGCTACTACTGAATGGATGGTCAGATCAAAGTAGTCCTTTAACAAAAAGACCTCATCATATGTTGTTTAGGGTTTAACACCATTTTTCAGTACATGATTGGCAATAAATGGCCACTATAGCCGGTTGATGTAGAACCCAGAAAAATTCAAGTATGCCAATATGTCTATGGCCATCTGAGCCTACTTGGAAGCTTGCTCAGTCTAAGATAAACTTTTGAATTGACCCTCAAATGGTATGTGGCAAGTACCATGTTTTCTTGGAAGAAAGCAGTCAGTATACAATGGTCTCAGCCATCGTTCTGATATATTAACCCTATCTACATCTTGGCAAGTCGATCAGATATTTGAGTGCTTTTCTTACAACAACATCTGTAGGATTTCATGAGTTGTCTCCCTTAGTATGTAATGCAGCTAAAAAGCTTGTAACAGCAGTGCATTATTACTTCAGGGTTCCTGTGCGGGTCTGGAATTCTGTAAAAGTCTTAAATTTGAAAATTGCTTTTCCAGGTCTTGATAAATGTAAAAACTACAACAAAAAAAATCTGCACGAATTCTTAAATGTTCAATGTTCTCTTTCACATGATGTCATTAATACTCTTTTCCTTTACAAATGCACATTTAAAAGAGAGGCTAACTAAACAATCAAGTCTAATCCTAGTGCAGTTCATATTAGATGATTAGATGATTCAGTTTGGCAAACAGGTCTACTGGTTGATAATAGTGATGGCATTTTGTTTTAAAGCTATGATCAAATTATTGGAATTAGAAAAGTGTTAAAAGTGAGAATTTTAGTTGATGCAGCTCAACTGAAATTGAGCTTTGAATTTAGTGGGTCTTGTAGGGCCTAACCGAGTAGATAATTTTCGGCTAGTACTGAATCCGAGTATTTGGATGTACTATTTGCCAGATCCGGGCACGATCCGAGTAGTAGGTGCGACTCCGGAGAGTACTGTTTGTTTCATTATCGTATGTGAAGCTTAAACTTTTTGTGTACCGTATACTATATATCGCCCATAAGATGAACATTTTTATTATTAACTAAAATTATTATGTATTAAAAAAATTTTTTATTTAAAGTTTGATATTTATTGAATTACTTTACTGGTAACCATTTGTGCGCATATTATTTTCCGAGGCGAATACTTCCGAATAGTACTGAAAAACTGGATATTCGGCCGAAGTGAATGTCCGAGGCGAGTTTCGGTGAGGCCCTAGGGTCTTGCATGCAATAAAGGCCTCAACTGATGTCATTTTTAAATTTTGAAAATAGGTTATACTGCAAATGTATAGCTACTTTTTTTTAACCAAAATTGGCATACCATATAACAAATTCATAACTTTTCATACACTAGATATTATAATTTTACTTACTTTGATCACCAGCATTAGATGTGTAAACTTCTGGACTATTATTTGGCATTTGTTAGCAAAAAAATCTGTACTTATAAAAATGATTAACTCATATTTTTGAGGAGTGTTTAAATGTATTGCCTGGATATTTTATTTACTTAGCTTACAGGTAAAATAATGAGTGCACAAGTACGTACAAAACAGACCACAACATGTAGACACTTTATTTATTTATAATGTTTTTGGCATAATTCTTGATATTCAAAATCAAATAGAAGTAGTTAGTTATTCCAGACCAACACATGATTTGGTCAAGATGGCAATAGTCCTAACACAAACAAACACTGAACCAACAACCCTCACACACAATTTACAAATACAGGACAAACTGACTCTGGCAAAGTCACTTCGCACAGCAGTAAAGTATGGAATAGGGGTTAGAAAAGGAGAAACAGAAACCAGACCCAAAGGCCAACCTAGGCAAAGGGACAGGAGTATGTTTATTTACCAACAGCTTATGGAATTTTTAAAAAACAAAAATCGTTTGATGCTGTAAAAGGAACCCTGCAAAATTCTAAAATCTTGTATTATATTTTTAATATACACCACTATAAATTACACTCATTTGGGAAAACACATGCTTAATACAGATCTTTAGGAGAAAAAAACAGGGCGTCACTTCTCAGTTCTAACCAGCTATACATGCTGGGAAAGGGTTAAGAAGTCAAGAAGATACTACTACTTATCAGAACAAGTGATTTAAGAAAGTGAAAAGTAAGCAGAGCTTATGTTGGTTAAAATTCTTATTTTGGAGCTGAATTATTGAAAAGACATTACCGATGAGCAGTGAACAATGTACATAATAAACGTAAGGAACAGTCTCCAAACTTGTTCCAGGTGGCAAAATTAGCTATGTGTACGCCCCATCAGCAAGGGGTATCTCAGCTTTGAACAATATTCATACGCTGGTCAGGAACAGATTCAGCTATGAAAATCAACAGATTAATGTGTATACAACTAGATATAACATCTTTTAAAGATTTTAATTTAATTAGAACTATAACAGAGTATAGCTGGATGAAAGATAGATTTATATTGTAGTGTTGGGTATATATGGCCATTTCCTCCTTTCCCTCCTTTTTGTTCTCTCTCTTCCCCCACCCCCCCCATCAAGTAAGTGTGTGCACCACCCACCCACCGCCAATTAAAGCTAAAGGGCAATGGTTATCACCTGTGTTACAGTTACTTTTTTAAAAAAAATACAATTTACATTTATTAGTTTCTGTATTTGTTTTGTATTTTGTTTCTTGTATTTAAATTAGTAATTGAAGCAGAACACTTGATACCATGAGTAGTCACTGAAAAATGAAAAGTCATTTAATTTCAGCTCTCCAGATTTGTATTAACCTTGTTTCATGTATTATTGAGTGAGTATTCATTTTAATTTCATTGGATTTTATTTTGAGTTTACCTTTTTGGACTGATCTTTTTATATATTGTGTGGACCTGTTATTTAAAGAATGTCTGGACATTATGTTTATAACCCTTGTGGGAAGAAGCTGATTGCATTAAAGACTGGATAGGGCCTTCCAAACTTAAGACTAAAGCATCACGTAGGTTATGCAGGTCATTCAATGTTTCACATTATTAGGTATGGAAATTTTTTGTTTTTGGTCTGGAAAAGGTCTTAAATCTTTTTCAAATTTTTTCGCAGGAACCCTGTTACTTTTGAACATTGGCCAAAAATAGCGATCAATTAACTTCAAAAGAATACTTTGTAAATTTAACATAGAAAGTATGACTACATACTAAAGAGAATGTATTACAGGCAACAATTTATTTGTACAAATGTGGACCAGCATTGGAAAATTGCTGATTTCTCGATATATTCTGGTTGTGTGCTATACTTGTATCAATTATGTAGGAACAGTTTCAAATTTGAACAGCTTGATTTTGATTGATTGCCATGGCTTGCTGCTGCCACCAATGAAATTCACTGACCTGAAGCACTGAATTGCGATCAATCCACCAAGGTGTAGATAGGGATAACAAAATGGAATCTTGGCTAGTGAAGACGTGATACTTCAAACCAATTAAATCAATGGTTTTGGTATTGATTATTGAGACAGGTATGTTTTATTTACTAACAGTAACCTATATGGTGCAAGTAATATGCTGTCAGATTGTTTCATGTGCTGTTAATGGATCAGTTATTAAGTTGGATGTACATTTGAATCAAGTAAGTGGCAGACTGGGTATGCCATACATATGGAGTAAAACATAAATGGCTGCTTTTCATCATACTCAGTCCATGTCCTCCGTTTTCTTCATTGGTTCTGGATAGTCTAAATACATTTATTGTACAATAATTTCCTTCCTTTTCAGGCCATGGTTGTTTGAATTAATTCAGTGCAACATGTATTGTAGCAGATGAATTCTCTATGGTTGATTCTTGCCTACAACCAGAAATCAATACTTAAATAAACTTGTAGCATCCAGAATATATGGTAGTCAATACCATTTATGCTTAGTTTTAACTAGGGTTTAGAATAGACATGTTTGATTGACAAAAATCAAGCTTATACTGGTGATCAGTATATTGCATGCTGAATTTGCATATCTTACACCACTCTTAAGCATGGTCTGCTTACATCAGTACACATTTACAATGTTTATATGATTGAAAAGCACATTTTCATCAATGTATAGGAACAAAACAAAAAATTGTAAAAGTCTGATTGGTTAGTGCTGCTTACATATGACCAGTCAGCTGCTAAAATAGGATCAGTGCAGGACAAGAGTCCACTGGAATTTTCAGACCATATCTACACCAGCTGAACTTGAAATTTATTTACTGAATATAGTGAGTGAAAAATACAGAAATTCAAAAGTCAGTGAAATTTGGTTTGGATCAGTAAAAATTCTGTTATATTAATCCAAATGTTCATTGAATATAAATTCTAATTTCGTGCCCTGCATTCCTTTCATGTCCTGATTGATGTCTTGTTTTTCAAGCAGTAATGCAATATAATATATCACTCTGGCATAAAATTTACCAGTTACATTTGTTGACATTTTGTTAAGTCCACATTAGTTTGAGACATAGTAGTTACTTTAAGGCCAGCAGCAATTGTCAACAGTTAAGGTTTTGGTTCAAGTTTTCCTTTGCATTTATTTTCAGAAACGTTGATAAATTTTTGTAATGCTTGGCTTCAATCATTATGAAGCTAAGCCCGCTCCATGGCATAGCGGTTATAGCATCTGACGCAGATGCAGGATGTTGTAGGTTCTAGCTTTGGCTGAGTCATAGCATTACACATAAATGGTACTAACAGCTGCCTCACTAGGCACTCTGCACTAGGAGGTTAGTGTTTGGACTGGTGTCTGAATAATGTGACTGGGTGGGACATAATGCCCCAGTGCTAGAATATAAATTGCCACACTGCAGATATTTTATTGATATGACTGAAATTTTTTTAAAACTACATTAAACATCTAAATCATACACACACACACACACACACATTATGAAGCTAAGACCATTCATTCTGTGAAATGCTGGCTGAATGTTTTGACCTTAGGACCAGGTGGTCCATTTTGAATAAATGATTTGATGTGTACGCTTTAGGCTCCTTTGATATTTATCTTTGTATCTTGTAGGTTTGACTGGTCTAACGATCACTGAAAGCAGTCCAGGTTTCCGGCTGATGACTTCACACATCAAAACAGAAAAGGATAGACAGATAAATATACCATTTCTGAGTCAAGCCAACTTGCAAAAACTTTTAGTCCATAGTGATGGAGGATTAGGAGGCAAGACTGATTCTCGCCAGGATATAGGGATTTGTGTCACCATTGACCCTGATAAGGGGACATCCCCCTTGACTATTGTTCCTGTGCAGTTTCAAGATGGAGGCCAGACAAGTCCTGCATCCTCCATTGCAAATTCACAGATTCTCCACTACCAGTCATCAAGTGGTGCAGGGGATGCGATGCTTAGTGCTATAAATTATAATGATAATGAGATGCTTCATGATGGTGGATTTGATGTTGCAGTCAACTCCAGTCTGCCAAATCTGGATGATGGATTACTTGGAAGCATGAGTAACCCACGCTTAACAGAGAACTCCTCTGCACCCCCGTTTGATTTGTTTGATGGGGAGGGAAATGTGAATGACTCATACCAGATGGACTCATTATCCCCCCAAACATTTGAAGAGGGAGGGTCAGCACTTTTGATTGATAATACAGGGGATGCAGGTAAATAATGAACTATACAGTAATTACCCAAATTGTATTCTTCTGAAATGTTTCCTTTTATTATGCCCCACTATTTTCAGCAGTGCATCTTCAAGTCTTTATTACAATTATATGATTCTAGAATATCATTAAGGCTCAAAATAAGCTGGCTGTTCAAGGAATTACCCACCTTAAAATAATATTTTGTGGTAAATCTGTTAAATGATTGTGCAGAAACTACCTGAACAAATCAAATGAAATTCAGTAACCTTGTTTTTCTTTACATCCTAATCTGATTAGATTTTCATGCTGTTTGAATGATTATTTTTCTATGACTTTTCACCTGGTCTCAAGGTAAAGTAAGCTTATGGTATGGTTCTTTGTCCATCATACATTGACATTATCTGTTCACAGTTGCTATTTACAACCTATACAAAGTCCTTTGACCAATTTGGCAAAAGCCACTTTACCAAATTTAACTTGCTGCCTGGCATAGATGGCTTTCAGATTAGTGCAAATGCTACCAATCTGCACCTTCAATATGGCTATCAGCGCTACAAATAGAAATACCTTTATACAGCTTGTAAAAAACCCACCCTGAAGACTTTCACTTTAACAAAAAAACATTCTGACATGAAGCGCTTTGAAGCTTATACCAGTTGTGCCATTCTCTAATCAAAGTTTAGCGTTTAAGCAGGCAATCGTGATCATATAAATGCAAACCTGCCAACCTTGACAATTTGATTGCAGATCTTACTGAAGTGACTCTTATGTTATAGACTTACAGGATAATAGAAAAAATTTATGAAAATATTATTGTTTGCATTAAATCCAAATACTGGCTTGTCTGTTTGGTCTCTATCTAGATTTCATATTTGAAATTTTGTGATCGGGTGTACCTCAGACACTTTAAACTGCCTAAATTTCTCATGAACATTATTTGCATGATCTAGCTATAGCTTGTAGAATTTTCCAGAAATATTTTCAAATAATTTTTTTATAACATTAACTTAATGACAGATTTGGGAACTTCATTAAGTCGTGCTGGCTTTAAAAAAAGTTGGACATGTATCACCAACCTCAATAATTTTTGACCAATTTTTAAAAAATGTTGCCATTTTCATAATACAGTAAAAACTGCTATGAGCAACCACATGTCGTTTCTGACCAATATCGTAATGCACTGATCGATTTTATTGTATAAATGCTTTGTTATGAGTAACCACCTGCTGAACACGACCAATGACCTTGATATTTTGGCAAAATATGCATTTCAACACTTTTGTGAACAACTGCATCACAAAAAATGAGACTAAACTTCACTGACCTTTATTTTATTCCCTAAAAAAAAACGATCGCTCATGCCATTCTAAATTATTTTTAAAAAATTACAAGAAAAATACGATGGCTACTGATATCTGACTTTTTATTAGCTATGGTTATAGTTTTTGTCGTAAACCAGACTAAAGTATATGTAGATTATTTCCTAGTCTGGTTCCCTGCTTCATATGTTCTCTATAATTTGCATAGGGGTTAGCTACACAGGAAGCATAAAGAGCAGGGGACCAGACTAATTATTCCTGCACTTAGCCCGCTTCTCTGCCTTATTTTAGGACTCGGCATCCCAATCAACAACCGTATCGCAAGAACAGACACACTACTGACCCATATGTGATTTATTGTTACAATGAGACCACTTGATTAGTAATGTTTGTTGCCATTGGCTTTTGTCTCCTAGTAAATGGTTCTGTTTCTGGATAAAATAATCGTTTCTTTTTATTTCATTAATTGTTAGATATGCAATGCACATGTATAGATTTTTTTATATTTTCCAACAGTCCAGTCAAAAACATAAAGTTCAGTATTACAACTGAGCACTAATAATTTTAACACTTAGAACCTTAATAACAATGGATGAACTTTTAACTAAAAAGAGATCAATTTTAAGGCTAGAGAAAATATTTATTGTGACTGAAAGTGAAAAATAGCAGACCACTCACATAAAATTGGTTTCAACGTCTGTAAAACAAATTTAGGTTGTTATAAAGGAAAAACTGTTTTTCAGAAATGATTTCATATGCTAAATATGTGATCTTCAGAAGTAAATATGATTTCATGTTTAATGATAGAAATATATCTTTATTGCTATAAAATTTCGTTTTTAGATAAATGCATGCAATATTTAAAGACCTATTTAAAAAGAATAGAATATATCTACAGTGATTGTGGTTATATTTCTTGAAATTGGACTTTGGAAACTGGTCTCTTATAACAGGTTTTACTGCACCGTACTATCTATTTATCACAAGACCCTCAGTACCAAAGTAATCATTTTGACATAAGTGGGGGAAGGGGCTGAACATAAATTGAAATCTAACATACAAGTGAAATTTTTAAGAGAAAAAAAAATCGGTTAATTCGAGTAATTGATCATATGTTTGAAAATTGACGTATCAGTCAAATCATAACTAAAACTTAGCCGGTAGTCCTCATCTGAGCAATAACCCATTGTCAACAAACATGTTTTTTGAAATAGTTCACTTTGATAATTGATTGTATATTTGTTTATATGGCACATGTACGTTTATGTGTACATTTACTTAAATTGGCTTAGATTTGGGTCAGCCAGAGACGACTACCATGATGCCCAGGTTAACAAAGGGATGAGGCTATTCATAGGAAAATGAGAACGTTAATTATAAAGTTTTAAAATTCTTGTGAGATGTCCCACTGCCAGATACCTTTTGTTTGAAAATATTGGAACTTTAATTGGGGTTTTAAACTGCCATTGATAGCAGTCATAAGCATGAACTTTTTTGTTATAAACAGGAAACTTTCATGGCACAAAAAATATGTTCCGATCACTAGGAAAAATGAAACAATGCTTTTATTTAAGGTTGTTGCTGTCTTTCTGTGATCAAAGGTCTTCGGCTTGCTTTGATAAAGGTAAATGTGTTATTGAAGATGCCACTAAAGGCACTTTTGAAAGGCCAAACAAATGCCTGTTTATTATTGCTGCAGCATAATTAAAACATTCTAGAACATTAACAGAGACAGTTTTTTTTTAAAATTGCTTAATATATATACATATATATATATATATATATATATATATATAGCCCAATCAATGCTTCAGACCCATGTTGATGTGGTTTGTGAATATGAACAAAGGATTTGTAACAATAAATTCCACAGCAATGTTATATCCAAGTTTGCGGCTGCCTGTCAAGATTGTATATTTCAGGTGAAAATTTAAAGGTGAAAAGAAATGTTGATACAAAAATAATTGGATACGGAACTATTAATCTTGGGGAAGAAATTTTGTTTCCAGTACAGAACAATGTGGCATTGTTCAATTTCGGGTTTTCTGATTTAGTGAACAAAAAGAATCAGCTCAATCTGGTGTGCAAAAACTGAAACTGTCTTAACTGATTGTTTATATTTTTTATACTTTCATATGTTTGTACTTGAACTAAAGTAAATATATCACAATTAAAAAAAACTTGAAGTCGAGAAAAATCCCTAGAATAAATATAAATTGGTACAAAATCCACATGCCTTGAAAAGTACGGGAATGACTTATTTATATATAATATGTGAGACTGAAACAAAAGATAAGCACACCAACACTAATAAGTATTGTATTTACTAAGTAAGAGCTCCAAATCTTATATTTGCACTCCACAGTTCAGTAAGTTTGCATTCAGAAGCTAATTAAAATATTTTAAAATATACCAGCTTGCACCTGGGCTTCATGTCTATGCAAGTACGATGGCACTGAATAATGTCTAGGTTATCAACATCAAACTAATAACTGTAATGGCCATAATTCTGCATACTGCGATCTTCCTTTCACATAACATTAAGGAAACCATGTTTAAAATCATTTTTAGCACATGGTTTCGAGTTCACACAGGTCAGCCGGTCAAAAAAGTGTTGAAAGTCAAAACAACTTCTATTTGTGTCTTCCATCACGATTACATGATTTTGTTGCATAAGAGAGTCCTGTGCATGGTTGGTATTTTGTATTGAATCTTCTGCTTGTGAATCGTACAGATTTGTTGTCTCAATTAGTCTCAATCGGTCACTGTGATTCCATATCATTTACTGGGTACTTGTGCACTGAAATTTTGCTTGTACATGTATAATTCAGTGCATTTCAGGTGGAATATACCTGCCTACTTTCTTGATTTTATTTTCTAATAGTGAAGCTAACTTGAAGAGTACACCTATTTACCACAGAGGTCTCGCTAGGATTTTAAAACTATGAGTCCAGGACTCCCATTTTGGTAATAATTTGAGTTCCACTAGCAAAAGTTGCAGTCCCATCCCAGACAATGTTTAACTTTGCAGATTAGAAGAAGAGATGGTTGCCATTGCATTTAATTTCCTCATTCTTTATAACACTGACATGTATAACTGTGTCGGAGTATTCTGTGTGTCTGGCAATTCTGCACAAGGATAGGTCATTTCTGTAAGCAATGGATCACATGTTTTGGTTGAAAATTCAATTTTTGGCTGAAATGCCAGAAAGAGTCCAAAGCAATGTATTTCGTTTCCATAGCCTGATTCATAAACATTACATCTTTTGTAAGCTTTGCACAGAATAGGCCGCTATATCTTGAGTCGTGGAATTATAAGGGTGATATCCCATTTGTCCAAACTTTGTATTATTTTGAATATAATATTCTGGTGATAACTGCAGCTTTTCAATTGGTAAGCATTGCAGAATTTTATTTTCATCAATTGAATTCGGTATGGGTTTTGCGCCTAAATTGGTGACTTTAGAGGCACAGAATAGCTTGACAGTGGTGTAACTTGTTAGTCCTTCAGGGTGAGACTGATTTTTGTCAATCCAATGAATGGTCTTATTTCAAACACTATGCCAGGCATCACACACTTTCTTATGCTTGGCTACTATTCCATCCAAACTGTCAGTTCTAGAAACTTCAGCACTCTTCTGAATCTCATTAAGAACAAAATTCAGTTTGCCATTTAACCCCAAATGCCAGATTTGCAAACAGTGTTTTGTCCAACTCTTGATATGTCTTGATTTCGAGGTCGCATGCACTATTTATTTGGCTACTATCAGAAATGAACACAATAATAATGGAAGCTAAAGTTCTGTTGTACTCGTATAATATTATAATAACCATATGTACATCTCTGGATCTTTCCTTCTCTGAATTCAGTCGTTGTAAATTTCAGCACATTTTCCCACTCAAGCTTCTAGTCGAAGTCTTTGAACTTGCTGCCCAGCTATTGCAACATATTCTTTTCATGTACTCTTATAAATACAGCAGACACATTTGAGGGCTATTTTAACCACTGAATTCTTTAATTGTAAATATCAGCACAGCTAAAATGATAAAGTAATCAACATATTTTCACTCAGTAGGTTGTTGAATCAGGTTATTTGCATGCATACAAAGGACTCCTACATGGGTGATTTTCTGCGTCCCAGACAAAATATTTGCGTCCAAATACGCGTAATTAAACGTTACCGAGACCTCAGTACCAGCACTGTTGTTGAAGTTCGTAGTGGCAACTAATATTTGGGTTATTGTCAAGGACTTCTTGATGTGTAATTTTGGCAGTCTAAACTATTGTATCATCATCAACGATTGGCATTTACAATTGTTTTGACCATTTTGCAGATGATTCCTTATTGAAGTCTTAAATCATACTGCATTTCCCTCTGCAGTGGTTAAGACCATTTACTAAATTTTCCATTCATTTGTCAGGAAGTTACTAGGACATGATAAAAATACTGCTCTGGTGGCCTACTGGTTAGAGTGTCTGCTGCAGAAGCGGGGAGGTCATTGGTTCGATCCCTAGCCACATCATATTAAAGACTTACAAAATGGTACAAACAGCTGCCTTGCTTGGCGCTGAGTATTAAGATGTTAGTGTTAGGACTGGTCAGCTTGATGTCAGGATAATGCGACTGGGTGGGACATCATGCTACATGTCTGCAGCATGATGCCCCAGTGCTAGACATCACTATAAACTGCCTCACTGCAGACATGGTAGCGATAAGACTGAAATTTTTTTAAAGCTACATTAAAAATCCCAATCACACACACAGGACATGATAAATCTTTCAGTCGCATTTGTAGATTATGCATACCGTAAGTCTTGGATCATGAAAAATATTTTAAAAATTATTCATGTCCCAAGATTTTATTTTAAAATTATAGCATTTTCAGTGCCCCATTCACTTATAGACGTAAAAACAATGTCTAGACAAAATTGTCAAGATCGCCATACTGCACATACCAGTGACTAGCTCTTGTTCATTTACTAAATCAAGAAAGTTATAAACTACTATGATTGCATTTATTATTATTTGCATTTATTATTATTTGCATTTGCATATTTTTTGATTTGTTTCAACATGAAATAAAATAAAAACTAAATAAAAATTTCAATAATTCATGGGTCACTTAGAGTTTACTAGTTGACCGGTACAATAATATATATTATAGCCCAGCACTTACACAGTACAAATTGTATATCCTTGTTTAATTCCAAAAATACTAGATATCTTCCAAATCACATTTGTAAAGGACAGGAATTACTATTTTATTTGTTTTGTCCCACATATTGAAGATTTACCAATATTCAGAAATATAACAATCCAACAATGTGATGAAAATCTTATGAAATGACACATCTTTCATTATACAAGTCATGTAACTAGTATCCAGTATATTCACTTAACTGATCATCATTGTTACATTTTAGTTTTGTGTTTCAGCTTACGGTAATACAAATTCATAACTTTCAACATGATATTCATTCAACCTTTGATTTTGGACAGCTGGTTGTCTTGGCATTTCTTTTTTTATAATTGGCAGATTTATCTTTTGTTTTCTAACAGGAGACCAGGTAATTGTTTGATCATGAAACTGGTATGTGGGTGATTTTTGTCTGGCATCAATGCAGATAACTATTCTACAACATTACTTTATATGAATTTACTGTTGGAAAATCTAAAGTGGGTTGAGCAGGATGAGATGCCCTGCATAATAGTGGTACTAAATTATATCAGTGTCAATCAATTAAGGTATGAACACTTGCTTGATTGAGTAGCACTATTTTCAAAGCATTAATTCTGACATTTCTTTATTGTATTTTGGAGGTGTTATTAAAATTTAGCACAGATGTGCCAATAGTTCGAGTCCAAATAATGTACTTCATTTAGTGCAAGTTAAAATCTTCAATGTACATGCAGTGACACTGATATAAACATCCTATTGTTAAACTGAATACTATTTGTTGTTCATTATTGTCATGCCAGTTTTAATGAATTAGGTACTTACATTTTCAAGGCAAAATAAATTATTACTAGTGCATTGATACAGTATTCTAATGCAATAATGCTTAAACAAAGAATAAACTGACAAAGGGATAGGTTACTAATGTTAATGCTTGGGTAGAAATAATAAGGAAACAGATGAAAATTAAACATACTTATTGATTTTTCAAACAAATTATATAAATTTATAACATTCCCATGTAACACAATTCATGACCTTCTGTCATTTAAAAAAAATGTTGTTATGAGTGAGAAAATACATTTATCGATTAGCAGGAAGTTGATATTGTCCCAAGACTTATAGTACATGAACAAAATCACTTTAAATTTGAGCCCCAACAATTTTAGATTTTAAAAAAAATTACTTTTGAACATAATTTAGGTTGTCATAAGACTTGTATTGTTTGAAGACTTAGTCATTATGGTACACACAAAAATGCAGGACCTTGCATTATAGATTCTTCATACCAACATGTTATGATGTCACTATGTCATATCAGTTACTATAACTCTGGTGATGACTTTGATCAATACATGAATCATAAAAATCTCAATATGAAGTGTTTTCTTTTAGTTGATTTACAGTGAAAGCTACAAATATGTAGCTGTACTTATATTAAAAAAATATGAACCTCCTCCGTCTTTTCATTGGTTCATTTATGTATTGTAACGTTGTGTTCTTTTGCAGAGAATATCAAGCTTAATGACAAAAAGCGCAGCAAGCCAAAGAGCCGCCAACCAAAGGGTCAGGTATCTCCAGAGAAGGGAACACTGGAATGCCCCCAGTGTCGGAAGACATTTAACAACTCCAGTGCCTTGGCCAAGCACAAATTGACACACAGTGATGAAAGGAAGTATATATGTGATGTGTGTCAGAAGGCTTTCAAGAGGCAGGATCATTTGTGAGTTAATAGTTTGCTCTTCCATTTTCATCTTAGACACACAGATACAGATATATATATATATATATATATATATATATATATATATATATATATATATAAACATACATCGTGTATGGATATATACAGAAACTTACACATAAACACTTGTACAGACATTTGTGGATGAACTAGTTATTGATTGTATTTCACTTCCTGCCATTTCACATGTTAAGAAACAACAAACATGGATGTATTATCGTTAATAATTACATCTTACTGACCACAAAGTGGTAAAGATTTGCAAGTTGTATGCATACTAGTCATATCTGCCTGGAAATCATATTAAGACTGAGATTGAATTTGAGATTGATTGATTTTTCAGTTTCAGGCAGATGTGACTTTTGAAAACTAGTCACTTTTGATTGGTTAATATCAAATCTTGAGCTCAAACTCATGTTTATTATGTATATGATCTCCACACCTGGTCTTTTATTTTTGTCTTTATAACCCATCAATCTCATTGTAATTTCATACACCATTACTACATGCAATAAACACAGATGGGGTATCTTTAATCTTGTAAATCTCTATGTTCCAGATCTATTGGCATGATTATGCAAAATTAATTTAACAATGTTGGCATGTTTATGTGCATAGGTTTTCTTGAAGGTCAGTTTGGACTGCAATAAAAAGCTTAATTTGCAATATTATGCAGAGACTGTTTAACCTAGCCAAGTTAAATTACAGAAGCATGTGAATGTGCATAAATGATCTAGATTACCTAATGCAATTTAGGCAGTTTTAGCTCACCAGACCATAAGATTAAGTGAGCTTGCGTTATGTTCTCTTGTCAGTTGTGTGTCATCCGTCATCTATTCATCCCTTGTTTAGAACAAATCAGCGAGATGAGGTATTTTGCCTATCATGCATTGGACATGCATATCTGACTAATGCAGCAGACCTGCCAACTCTTACGATTTTGCCATAAGTCTTATGAAAATTACCCTTAAAATACAGACTTATGGCATACAGGCAAAAGCTACTGAACAATGATCATTACCGAAAAATCCGGTTGATTGGTTCAACCATGTTTGATTCGGATCTGGGTTTCATGTTAGAATTAGTGCATTTAGTCAGGAAACCAAACGTTTAAAGCACCACAGATGCTTTAAACTGCACCTATTTGTCCATGCGAAGCACCTGCATGATCAAACTGTTCATTATAGAATTCTTAAAAATGGCATCCAGAAAGTGATACATGTATAAGACAAAAGGGAAAATACGTTTCTAGAAAAGTATTAATAACCTACACGAAGAATAAAAAGGAGTATTCAGATTCTTGTGAATAAAAGCTGGAAAGGACATGATTACATTTATTACTTGCCAATTTGAATATGTCTTGTGGCAGGAGATGATTGCTGTCATCATGTGAAATGGAAAAGAATTTCCAAGAATTTATGTCAAATTGAGACAGCAGCAAGCCATTGAGCTGCATATGGTTTGGAACTAAAGTTTGTGCAACTGTACTAGTAGCAAATATAAAGTCTACATGTACTTTACGAATGTTTCAGTTGAACATGTTTATCGTTGATGCATCAAATTTTTAAATGTTTTCCAGCTTTACAATAGCAGTTATTGTTTTTTTGTTACACCTTACTGAAAACTAGTCATTGTTATGAAAAAAATCAACTGCCTTACTGAAACGGACTCGTCAGGGTTGGCAGGGTAAACCTCGACTAGATTGCGTACCCTGACAATTTCCAGTGATAGTGAACCAATTTTTGTCAAGTGTCAATTTTAACCTAATGAAAAAGAAGTATTTTGATATGAACTGCTTAAAGAAACTATAAGGAGACATAATACCCAAGAAAATGTTTTGATTTTTAAAGGCAGTGTGGTTTATACAACAATAAATGTTTTGAGGATTTTGCATTTTATCTGTTTTATGTTTAATCTATATCTATTATTTATATGCTTTTTGCACTTGATGTTTTTTCTTCTTGTCCTTAATGTTTTCATTTATTTGAAGGATACTTCTTTATTGTGCAATTCATTTTTTACATTTTCGAATTTCTAGTTTGCACTACATAAATGATAACCATTTTTTGCTGATGTGCCTTAAACACAACAACATATATTACATATATACTGTCATCCATTTGAAGTAGTTATTAACAAGTTTTCAAAAAACTGCATGACCAATTTTCTAATCATTCTGGTATCTAACCTATTTGCCCAGGTTAGACAGAAAATAGTATGCCATGCTTATGGGTTTATACAAATGTTGCCTGTCAAAGCATTTAGGGGTTTGCAAACTTTTACAAAAAAATTGGGAAGTACAGCAGCATAAGGTATGTAAAAAAAAAAGAGCAGAACACAAAACATCTTCAAAAATGAAATTTAAAAACCAAACAATTTAATCAGTTTTGACAAAAGCATTATTGCCTCAAGACTCTCATACACAAATCTGCCGTTAATAAAAATAGAATAGAAAGACCTTTAAAGGAATTTAAAATATTTTACAAATTTAACAGGAAACATCCTGGCTTGAAAGGGCATTAAGGTTTGTGCAAATGATGCCAGTCTTCGATTAAATATGGTGGTCATTATGATGAATATAAAATTCTTTTGATATTTCTTTTCTAATTGAGTGAGCAGAATATGATCGAATTTGACAAAAGCATCCTACCATTAAGAACAATTGGCTACCATCAAATATGGCCAGATAGGGTAATAGAAAAAAAATTGTTAAAATGTATCTTTCTCTTGACAACTCAATAGATATTGATAGAAGATCATATGGCATGAAGGACTTTCAGTTTGCACTCTTAATGCTAATCCATCACCTAATACAGCTGCCAATATTTGACTAACTTTTACAGAAAACTTGAGGGGCCCTTGGTATCCAAGTGGTCTAAATAAAGCATTCTTTATTGATCACCATCAACTCACCTCAGTCCACTTCCGTATGAGTCTCACTCTCAGCCAAAATGGGTATGCGAGAAAGCTTGCATGTAGCTTCTCATGGGTCATTGATTCTTATTGGGGGTTGTCTGGGTTCTTCCTCCACCAGATATGCTGGCTGCCATGCATAATTTATGGTATTTACCTTATATGTGGGGACACAATATAATTATTCTTTTTCTTTTCTGTCCCAGAGCTAATGGTGAAACATTTTTTTCATTTTGGTCATATGTCCCAAGACTTAAGAAACAAAATAAATTTGTACATCATTTGTGCTTTGACCCCCCCCCCCCACTGCACATTGCAATGAAATAGATAAATAAACGCTTAATTGATAATATAAAGAAAGAAACTAACCTTGTATTGGGATCATTTATTCCTTTTTCAACATGAGCATTAAAGAATAAAATACATCCACAAAATTCGTACAAGTAGCATATGCCTTCGTACTGTAGCGTGTATCAAATATGTCCGATAACACATGCCACATTTTTCATTGATGAGAACATTGAGAAACAAATTGTATGTGATTATGCTCAGAGGTTTGAACATGTTATCCAACTGAAAACTGGATCCAAAAAAATCGCAAACAAGAGGGAAATAATCAACCAATATCTTGAAGACACCAGTATCTTGCAAATAAAAATCCTCTTTCAAAATACATTCACTTGAGTGTAAGTGACAATCTTTTCAACACCTCAGGTTACAAAAGTATTGTTACTATTTGCCCGCAGACATCAATGCTCGTTTGTATTAATTATTACTATTATTACTCTGCGTTATCCAGAATATTTGGAGAAAATAAAATCACATGATGAATTTGTGAAGGACAGATGAGAAACAGATCATTTCGCTGACAATATGATCATTAACTTGGCTGAAACTGTAGTGAACTTTGATCGCATTCCTAGATGAACTGTCGATAAGATGGGGGTTAAAAGTGTGAGAATTAGCAAGACTAGTGCAGATTTGAAAAAAAATCAGACTTTTGCCCTTTGCAGTTTCAAAAACACTCCAGATGATGTGTTGCCTTGAACAATTTGTCAAGGTATGAGAAAGCTGTAAACACAATTCAAGATCATAAGTGTGCAGGAGAAGGGATGTGTTGATGAGATGCTGCTGCACGTAGTTTTATATTTTAAAAAAAAATCATTTCAGAGTGCTATTTCTGACATCTAATTTTCTAAGGATTTAAAAGATGTCCCACAGTCTGTGACTAAAAAAAACTGTCTCCCAGAAAAATAGTTTGAAAGTTAATTTATGGTGTCCCAACAAATAGTGTCCCATCATATTTGGTAAATACAGTATATTGCATTGAGCAATTGAGTTAAACCCAAAACAACAACAACATAGAGCATTCTGGCATGAACCTCTGTCAGTATTAGACAAATATTGTTGATATAGTATATCATATAATATCAAATTTGAATGATGATGGAACTTGGTTTTAGATAATTTTCAACAGCATTGGAAGAAATTGGCTCAAAAGGGATCCTATGTGACTTCAGTTTTAGGTAGCTTTCATAGTAATATGAATCAGATGTTACTTGGATCTGTTCATTATTTTACACTTTTTGGACATAGTCACTTTTAGATTAGAAATCGTTTTATAATTACTCAGAAACCTCTTGATATAGGAAAATTAAATTTGATCTGCTTTTCTGCATATATAAAGAATCTGTTTATATTTATGTGCCTTTTAAATTCATTTTGCATTTGATATTTGGGGATGTTCTGACTTTTTAAAAATGTAAATGTAATTTTTATAAAATTAGTGTGACTCTATTATTAGCAACAAGAATAAACAAAACCTGCTTTGTGATTAATCAGTTTTAAAAATTGGACTTGCAAGTGTCACAATTCAACAAGTAAAACATGCCATTCATGGTAGTTTTCACACTAAAGTTAATGCATTGCAGTTGCAGTAGGTTAGAGGATCTTTTACCACTACATTACTTTAATTAAGAGGGTGTACTGAAATAATCATTGCTTGGATAATAGATAAAAACAATGATTAAGTTACAATACTTGGTATTTGGATAATAGGATTTTGGATAACTGACAGCCAAAGTTTTTATTAATAATAATAATAATAATAATAATAATAATAATAATAATAATAATAATAATAAAAATAATAATAAAAGCTTTATTTAAAGAAGATAACTTAATTAGTTGCATAACTAATTGACCTTGAGTCATTTTTTCTGGTATGCACAATATGTACAGTATATACAACATGATGTGAAGAATCAGGCTTGACACTAAATAATTTAGTGATTTGAAAAATCAAAGTATCAAACCTGGAACATATGCACATGCATCTGTGAACACATTAACATGTATAAAATATCCTTCATTGAAAAATTCTAAAGTGAAAATGATGTAAAATTACAGAAAAGCAGGTGGTATTTATTGTTCTAGAACTGTTCATTTGTAGATTTCATCCATTTAATCTTTTTAAGTCTTCTACTCTTCATATGTAATATAAGGGATACATCACTATTTCTGTGTCATCAGTTTGTATCCATCAGTCCATGCACAATATCATTCCGAAGCATAATTCTCAAAATATTGTTGTTTCTTTGACCAAATTTGGTTAACACATCAAGCGATAAATTAAAACAATGTAGCACACATATTTTAAACAAAGTTAAAATACTGAACCATAGGTTACTTTAAGTAGGAATCTTCACAGAGGCTTAGGGTATGTCATCTCAAGATGGCACTAATTCAGATTTTTCAGCAATGTGTCATATGGTTACATACCGCTTCATTGACAAGTATATTTTGAAACAGGACGAATTGTCATGTCAGCAGTTAATTGTTATTTTTCTATGGGCTTATAAGGCTTTCGGTAGTTATTATTTTGCCCTCTTGAAAGCGTATGTACTTTTATTTATTCTTTATGCATTTTTTAGAAATTCAGGAGACTGTTTATGAGTGGATAATATGAATTTAACTTTCAGACTTTTATTTATTTTCCTATAGAAATGGACACAAAATGACCCATAGAGACAAAAAGCCTTACCAGTGCACCCTGGAGGGCTGTGAAAAGAGCTATTGTGATGCCAGGTCCCTGAAGAGACATCTGGAAAACCATCATCAGCAGACCCCTGAACAAATCCAGCAAGCCATGGTGATAGCTTCAGCTGCAGCAGCTGAAATATTGGCAGAGGTTAATAATACACCATTGTCAACAGGACAGCAATCACAGAGCAATGAATCTCAGGGGTCAGCTACATCCAAAAGTTTGAACCCCTCAGGTGTCACAGGTGATAACAACCATGTTCATCTCTTGACCAAACCTCAACATCATTTTCTACCCCAGCAGCTAAGTAGCCCCATGACCTCCACAAATACATCAGTGGAAACCACTAGTCCAGCAGAACAACCACAGACACAGTACTTCCAGTATGACTTGATACAGCATGAGCAGCAACATCAGCTGTTATTACAGCAACATTTACAAGAACAGCAAGAGAAAGAAAAACAGGAGACAGAAAATCATGTCAGATTGTTGCAGGTAGCATTTTTATTGTACTTGAAACCATATTCATTGTACAGGATTCTCAGTCATACAAATTCCAGGGGGGGGGGGTAAACAGAAAGTAATAGTAAAATTATGGGGAAAACATTTTCATGGAAAATAATTCAAAAGTCTTCCTTTGATTGCTTGTAAGCCTATGGTGTTAAAATGGGTGGATTGGGCAGCTGTTAGGGGAGGAGGAGACTAGTTTGACCTAAATGTTATGTGATTATCTTTCACATCATGTTGAGAAGTTGTATAATAATTTTCTGTGTACAGATACAACTTTGCATGCTTTTTATCATAAATATTACAGATTTAGTACGGCAATAGAAAATCAAAATTGGTCATGAAAAAAAGCGAAGCAGATTTATTGATCGTGTCAGAAGTCCAATTATTGGTCTTTATGACATTGATGTTTGCATCAAAAGAGCCTAAATCATGTTTGTAGAGCATTTTATATGCCTTATAGAGCTTTTTATGTACCTTCTGAAAAGCAGAGTATATGATGCAACTTGGTAACATATACTTATGGTACAATTGAGCCTACTGCTGTTCACTTCATTTTCAATATCTTTAATGTTTTTGTGTATTTTGTCTGTGTCGCAGAATTGTAATCAAGTGGGTATTAAATTAAATGAATAACTCAAACACAATGTGTTTCACCACGTCACTTGGGTTGGCCCACACCTGTATCGGCCGCTCTCACCTTCATTGATCCACCACATGTACAGTCGTACGTATACACATACAGACAGCATATAGCACCCTTGTGTTAGCTACGTCTACAGTCATGGCTCCACCACATGTACAGACATACGTACATACATGTATACATCTAGATAGTTCTACTCGTTAGCTAAACTCATCAGTCTTGTTACACCCGTTAGACTCATTAGCTTGTTAGCCTCATTAGCTACAATAAAACCAAACTGGTAATAATAATGAGTTCTGGAAAATACTAATACATTAAACTCTTAATAACAACTTGAAATTGACAGTTCACAACATTTCAAATCTGTGTTGTAATAAATAAATCATTACACGATATGACAGTACAAACTCAATAAACTTCGTATATGAAATAAAATTTAAATTTAACACTCACCCCTATGGCTTATAGAAATACCACGTGAAAATATGTGCTCTCTTCACCAGATCCAAAGTGACCACTGTCGGTTATACCTTAATCTTGCTTAAATTCATAGGACAGTGAGTAATATTCAGGGTAAAATACCTGTGCATATCGTGATTATGATGTCTGTATCCGCATGTAGTTTATGGCGGCAAGACATGTTGGTTCCGTCGCTTGTCTGGAAAAACACCTGTTCATCCTAGATAGTGTTGTATGCATGCACAACACAGTCAAATATTTCTCAGGCATAACAAAAGTTGTTATTATTTTTGTTAATTCTGTGACAATCTGTCCATACATTCATTCATCCATTGTCTACAGTTTGGTTTCTTGGGCAAAACTTCAATTCTTTTTAAGCTAACTCTGTGAAGTTTGGTATACTTATCACACTCACCTTTTGCTTTTCATGATTCTTAATTTTCAGTATTGTAATGTTTTCATCAGTTTCTATCATCATCCATTATTTGTAATTTTATTTCCAGACCATAACTTTGACATCTCTATGAAACTTTTTACCAGTACTCAAGCAAAAGTGTATAGGATTCTGTGTTTCTGCCTGTCCTTCCATCTCTTGCCATAATCTTTTTTCGAAAGTGATATTGTTTTTTTAAACTGTTTAATGCTATAATTTTATACAAGAATTGAAAAATGAACTGTTTCATCATCTTATTGGGGAAGTTTTTCTTATTTTTATATGATTTGCAGCACCTTCAAAGGGAACAAGAACTTCAGCAACAGCAGCAGCAACAACTTAACACTGGTGCATCAAAGTGGCAAGATCAATCCCCATTTTACAAAGGAAGTCCTTTTGGTGCAGGTCAGCAGAACAGTCAGCATGCATCAAGCCCAAGGGATGGAGAGACATCACCTGGTTATCCACAGCAGATCAGTCCCATAAGTCCAGCTAGTATGGGACCCACTGGGACCTCAGCCAGTCTTATGCCAGGAGCAGGACATATGTGGATCAATCCAAGCAAAATGCCCACATTATCTGTTGCTGAAGAACAGTTTAATTCATTATCTCGGTCTCCTGGGGACTCCAGTCAGTAAGTTAATTGCACTCCAGTTGCCTCAGCCAGCATATTTTTACCCATTGTAGACATTTGTTTCCACTACCTCCTTTTGAAATTTTGAAGGATAAAAAAGTGAGAAGCATACAATGAAACATGCCTTAGTTTATGCCATTTTGGATAAACAAGACATGCACATAAAGGAAATTTGTAAACCCATTTACCTCATTTTACAAGAAAATGTTATCTTTATATAAATGACAATGTCCATAAAGAATCCAATCTTGAAGGGATGGTTAGTGGAATTGCATTAAACTGGTGGTGTCACTAACACACAACTATATAGATTCTAGGTTCAGAGGAAAATTTTGTCATGGTAACCTCTAAACCCAGGGTGTGCACATCTTGTGAGTGACAGATACTTAATACAGTTAATATTGTAATTTTTACATAGAAAATGGAGTTATGTGTAGAAGAACAACAACAGTACTAAACAATGTTCTCTTAGTTGTGGCAACAAGGTCATTTATATAATCCTCAGTTACGTTGATGTGCTACACTGCTATTTTGTTCGCTATGGACCTTTAGAATTAAACTTGAGTTGCAAACTTCCTGATCTCTACAGAATAGCCTAACAGCTGTAAAAATAATGGTAGAAGGTATGGTCTCTTAACTAACAGTTTTCATCACTTGATCAATCTGCCCAGAATAGTTAAAACATAAAGTATCTTAGAAAACATCACTGTTATGTGGAATATGATATGTCAGTATATTATTTGTCTATACAGGCTAAGAAAACCTTATTGTGTAATATAGTCTATCAGCATTAAAATTATGCAAATTTCTAGTATTTAAAAGTAGTACTAATATAAACTGAGGCTTCCAGATGAGTGTTTATTCATTCTATGGACACGGTTAAACTCTGGTTGCTGGTGTTGGAATAGAAATTTCTTTTTTCATTTTTTTTATTTGAACAGTCAACTTGGGAGGAGGTTACTGATGAATTCTGAAATAATTTTGAAATCTGTCACAATGGATTATCATATTTTTAAAATGTCAGCTGATAGAGTAATTTACTAGTGTTGTATAGCAAATTATATTTGAATCTGATTCAGAATGGCAGATTTGCCCCACCCCCTCTTCTTATTATGCCCTAGACTAATTGTTTGTGTGAGCATTAAAAATGAATTGTTGGATGATGTGATGTGTTATTGAAGTAAATTAATTGGCAGTAAAACATAATCCAACACTGAAAACTGGCTTCACAAGAAGCCATATATTCTCGTTTTATCAGATTTTAATTTAAAGCACAAACAAATCCTGATATTTTATCAGAAATGAATCCAGAGAAGTCATAAATGATTAAGAAGTTTTAAACATTCCACCAAATAAAGCAGATTAATTGACAATTAAATTATTGGAGTTGGTCAAAATCCTCGACAATCGGCTTCACAAGCTGCCATGTGCTCCAGTTCTTACTAGTTGATTATAATTTGATGTCCAAACATACTAGTTCTGATATTTGATCAAATGGCAGTCCATTTGTGTGTTAATTGTTCCTCTTCCCCTATCAAAACAATTCAGCTAAATTTAGTTGCACTTAAATGTTAGCTCTGTCCAGTTCATACATATTTTCCATTGGTGTGATATTATTGGTCATCAAACTGTTCTGGAACAGATGTCGATCGGGGCCTTCTTCGGTACATTTTTATGGACAGTGCACTCTTACTGAGGCAAATCAAGGGTTAATTAAAACTGATACTCCAGCCCAGATCTATGTGTATCAAAAAAGACACACAAGCCAGAATGAGTCATATTTAAATTACATGCATTAGAATCAACAGGTATGCATCTCTTGAAAATCCTGGTTATAGAAGATCTTCGTTCCAGTTTTGGTTCAAGTTTTTCTTTTATTTCTTCCTGATTCCCTTGATAGATTCTCATCATACTCTAGATGAATCCTTGTGAAGCGAAGACACTTTATTCTGCCACAGGCTCAAAGTAGTTTGATTTTAGGGTCATGATCACTTATTTTACACCAATGCTTTTATCGTGAACTCCACATGCAGGCCTTGGCCACATCGTTTTGCAAATGAATCAATAAGAAAAAAATGACTGCTATGACATTGCTGATACATTTCATGCCAAAAGAGACATGCCTGTGACACTTTCAGTTTTGAACTACAATAGAATATACACATTTAATTATTTTTAAAAAGTCTAAGGGTCTGTACCATTTTTTATTATCAGTAATTGAATAATGTGGAAAAGCATACTAAAAGACACAACATATTCCTGGAATTTATTGAATACAATATTTACACTGTATGCTTTATCTCTATTTCTCAAAGCAAAAGAGATTTTGAAAGCTTATTGAATTTAACATCTACATGCATTTATAAAAGTTATGCCTTATAATTAACCAGCCTCCTGAGTTTGTTTCCCCAGCATGCCATTGCCAAAGTTCATTTTATTTCAGCCAAATTTGACATGCTACCGGTATATTATGCTGACAAGACTTCATTTGTAGGAGCTGTGCCCATGAGTGCCCATTCTCCTGATTTTTATTTCAGCAGCCGAACATAACCAGGATTTGCTTTCTAGTATTCTGTAACATTTACATGAGTTGTACCCTTAACTTGTAAATTATCCTAAAACTGATTTCAGCAGCCAAACATGACCATAATTCAATTTCTATTATTTTGTACTATTTGTGCCCATAACTTGTCCACTATCCTGACTTTGATTTATGCAGCATTACTTTACCCAAGATTGTTGGATTTCAAAAAGTTTTGGCAGTCAGCCTTATTGAATCTGTTTAATTTTCTGCATTATATGTCAAGAAAGAAATATATTGATTTCAGACTCCAGTCAAGGGTCAAGGTCACAAACAAATAAGGAAAACATTGAACACTATAACTTGAATGCAGTATATCTTGTCCATACTTTTTGAGATACAAATAACACCTATTGACTTCGAGGTCAAAGTCACAACAGCTCTAAAGAAAAAAAGTGGTTTATGCACAATTGCCTGAATTCTTAATTACTTGTTTTGACCAAGGTTTATAACTGAATTACGTTTTAAGATAAGGAACTCATCTAATTATCTGGGTGTAAAAGAAGTTCACCAGGACAGAATAAACAATGATTTTCGCAAAACTTCTCAGGTTTGCTACAACATTCCATGACTCAAGTTTGTAGATGACTTGCATTTTGACACAAGGAATATACTTATAGATTTTGCAGATTTTTTGGATGGTAAAAAGGTCAAGGTCAGAGGGACTCTATAAAAGAGTAAATGCTTTCCACAAAATAGTTGAAGTCCTACGCACATTCAAAGTATGTGATTACATTACATTTTGAACAAGAAAGATGCCTAATGATTGTGAGTTCAAAGGTCAAAATCACATTGAAAGTTGTTTTGACAAAATAAGTTGACATCCTGAAAACCAAAAGACTTGTTATAATGTCTAGTTGGACCTAAATGGAAATGGTGTGGCTTATGTACCTGATAAGGCCACCATGGAAGCTATTTTGTTGTTGTTGTAGGGTTTAACATCATTTTTCAGCACACAATAGGCTATACATGGCGGTCAGTATTATTGGTGGAGTAAAACCCCAGGAAAGAATCACCAACCCATGAGAAGCTATTGGCAAGTTTTATCACATAACTACATTAGCCGAATCTTGGACTCGAACCCACGCAGACAGAGGTGGGACGGCAGTGATCCATAATGGAAAGCGCTTTAAACCACTTGGCCACACAGGGCCCTGGAAGCTATTTTGAAGATTTTGTTATTGTTACTTGTCAAAAATGGAATGTGCTATCAACATGGAGTTTTCACCAGAAGACTTGTTGTCACAAGAAGACTTTTTATGATGTATTGTTGGACCTAACTTAAAATCATGAAAACCTGACATCCTGTATGGCCATCATGATGAAAATCTTGTTGTTACTACTCCTCTTAAATGGAAATAATTATGGTGTCTAGCTGGTCCTAAACAAA
Source organism: Unio delphinus (assembly GCA_029339505.1). Lineage (NCBI taxonomy): Eukaryota > Metazoa > Mollusca > Bivalvia > Unionida > Unionidae > Unio > Unio delphinus. Next base: position 1,760,273 of record JAQISU010000169.1, on the reverse strand, counting down.
AATGATACAGATGGGCCACTGTTATGACCACAATGGTGACCATCTTCAAAATATTATCACATCTGCTCCCAAATGAATGGCGACATCAACAAGAGATTTTATCAGTTGACTTATGATATCTAGTTGGTTCTATTTGAAAATGGTGAAAATTGTACATCCAGTATTGCTGCCTCAATGTCTGTGTTGAAAATCTTTGATGTCCCTACTCCCCTTGAATTGGTGGTGATAAATAATAATAATAATAATAATACTAATGAGGACTTTGTATAGCGGCTAATCTTTCAAAGCTCTAAGCGCTTTACACCATCAATAATGTTATGACTACACTACAGAACAACAAATGACAAAAACAATGAAATTGGAAAACATAAAAACATGCTGAAAACATATAAGATACAAAACATGATTAGGTCGCTAAGTTTGTCCCTGCATTGGAAACAGGTGAGTCTTAAGAACACTCTTAAAAGGGACCACTGTGTCTTTGTGTCTAATTTCAATGGGCAATTCGTTCCACATCGCCAGGCTCTGGTGTGCAAAAGAACGTTGTCCATATGACTTTGTTTTCACCTTGGGAACAATGAGTATACGATTATCAGAAGAAGAGCATAAGGATCTAGCTGGTGTATACACATGGGTGAGGCTGGATAGGTATGTTGGACTGGAGTCTGTCATTGAAACATAGCACAGAGAAAAAATTGTGTTTGATTCTGTATCGAATTAATAGCCAATGTAGGGTACAGAACAGTGGTGAGGTGTGCTCTGATCGAGGTACTCTAAAGATGATCCTTGCAGCTGTGTTTTGAAGTATTTGAAGATTCTGGAGTAAATATTGTGACGAACCAGACAGAATTGAAAGTCTTGAAAGTACTAATGAACACACAAGTGGTTTAGTGGCATCAGCTGAAAGATATTTACGAATGGAACTGATGCATCTCAATTCAAGATATGCAGCCTTGCATATGTTCATGACATGTTGGTGTAATGTGAGAGTACTGTCTAGAGTAACGCCTAGGTTCCATACTGACTGAGAATTTAATGTTGGTGTTGCTGATATTTATTGTCTGAGGTAAAGGATGTGAATGAGAAAGTCTTTGTGTTATGATCAGAATAGCCTCAGTTTTATCATCATTCATCTGCAGATTGTTACATGTCATCCATGATTTCACATCAGAAATGCACTTCTCTACTCCATCAATGGTAGCATCAACTTCAGTTGGGTGGCTAGACTTGTATATTTGGGTGTCATCAGCGTACAATTGGTGTGACACTGGGTGATGATCTATGACACTTGAGAGCGGCTGAGTATACAGAATGAAGAGAACGGGTCCAAGAACAGATCCCTGTGGAACACCACAACATACGTCAACTGGGCTGGAGTGTATTCCATTTGCAGATATAATTTGTGTCCTGTTCACTAAGTAGGACTTGAACCACTGTAAGGCTATATTCTGAATGCTAAATACTTGCTGGAGACGGTGAAGTAATATATCATGGTCTATTGTGTCAAATGCTGCAGAGTGAGGACTGTAATCTTTCCACTATCCAAAGCAGAGAGAATGTCACTAAATACTTTCAGAAGATTAGTTTCCATACTGCGGAAAGGGCGATATGCAGACTGTACATTGCTGAAAAGACTGTTTGAATTCAAATGAGATACAAGTTGAGTTAGAACATCCTTTTCTAAGATTTTTGATATGATGGGAGATTAGAAACTGGGCAGTAGTTCTTTACATCGTTATGGTCCAGTGTTGATTTCTTCAGCAGTATCTTTACGATGGCAGTTTTGAAAAATGATGGGAATTCCCCTGATGAGAGAGAGATATTAATAACATCAGTTAGTGAAGGCAATATTGTGTCTAAGCACTCAAGCAGCAGTATTGTCGGAATTGGATCAAGTTCACAAGACTTTGGTGCACTTTTCATCACGATTGTCCATATTAAATCAATAGAGACAGGTTAAAATGCTCCTAACGGTTGTCGCTGAAATTCTGCATCATAACTGTATGGTGACGAATCAGTTGAAATTATGCTGTCAAGCGAATCTCTAATGGTTTGTACTTTGTCATCGAAGAAATTTGCAAATTGGTCTGGTAGGTTGTTGGAAGTGGTGTACATTTGTTCCTTGACATTAGTTTGTTAGTTATTTTGAAGAGCTCTTTGCAGCTGGAACTCTCCGTGATCTTAGTACTGTAGTGGGATAATTTGGCTAAATAGATTATGTTTGTGACCTTCTTAGCAGCTTCGTAGATTTGTTTATGAATAGTGAGTCTGGTGGAAAGCCAAAGCCTCTCTACTTTTCAGCGATGTCTTTTAGCAGTGTGAAGCTGGTCCCTAACACTGCTACAGCATGGAGAACACTTTTTTTTTTTATTGATACTCTGCATTTGGTGGCTGGGGCATGTTTTTCAAGCAATGAACGCAGGCAGTTATCAAGTTGTTCCGCTGTTGGATGTAAGAAAGTTGTTTGGTTTTCTTGGATGTCATGCATGAATTTGGTTCTATTTATCATACGGAGGTTTCTCTTAGTAGCAAATAGAGGTGGAGGGTTAGGGACTGATACATCGAGATGGCATACAATGCAGAGGTGATCCGATGCAAGTTCGTGGGATACAAAGGTGGATTGCATAATATTATTAACAGGTCTATAAAGAAACCAGTCTAAAATGTGACCAAGTTTATGGGTAAGTTGGTTAATTGGCTGTTTAAGATTGAAAACATGAATGGAATCTAGGAGTTTTGACATGTATGGTTTACCAGGACAGTCAAAGTGAAAGTTGAAATCTCCAAGAATAATTAGGTTGCCACCTATCGAATTTCCATACTCTAGAAGATTTGGAAACTGCTCCAAAAAGAGAGATTCAGTCAGCTTGTTTTTCCTACTAGGAGGAGGACGGTAGAGACAGAAAAAATGGACTGACCTTTGTTCCAGTGTGAGCGTTGTTTGGACTGGTTCAAACGATGTGTGGCAGAAATTAAAGGTTTTGTTGTACTTAAAGCATTTGATCATGGAATTCTTTGTAACTACAGCAATTCTACCTCCGTGAGAGTGTCGGGGGGAACAACTTGATGGAGTAAACTCTGGGTATTAAATCCATACACTTAGATTCATCACCTGCAGAATGTAACCAAGTTTCTGTCAGGAAGAAGACGTCAATATTCTGGTCGTTGATAAAATCAACAATTTCTGTGCGTTTTTCCGGTGATCCTACTGATTGAGCGTTGAATAATGCAATACGTAGTGGTATCCCTGGGACAGTTGACATAACGGTTGACAATTTAAGAGGAATTTGAACCAGGTTATTAAAATTAACGGCAGAATTTTTAAGTTGTTTATCCGTTACGGGTGAAAGGGAGATAACTGGAATTCTTCCTGTTCTACACTGGCCAGCTTTGAAAGAACGTTTCTTTTTTTGCTTCCGTTTACATTTAAGAAATAATGAATGTATTCCCAGTTCGTTTAGTCTTGAGCACAATGTAGTATCTAGAACCAAGGTGTCTTCATTTAATCCAATTAATGAGGGTCCTTCGTAAAAAAAAAAACGAATGACGTCTTAACATTGCGACAAAACAGCTGAGAAAAATTCTAATTGTTCTCGTTTAAAGAGATTGGGTTTTACCAAAAGATTTTTGATGATGTCTCCTTGGCCCAGTATGTCCACCAATGCAACTCATTTGAAAACATGTTATTGCTCATGAATATCAAAGACAATTTCAATACTTGACAGTTAAAAGGAAGTAAATATGAACTTTAACAAACTGTTTTGCTCTGTAATGAGTTAAGTCCAATTGAAGGACTCTTAACTTGCATTAAAGTTTTTCAGTGTCTAGTTATATAATTGCAATATTGTAATTCAGCATTTTTTAAACATTTGATTATAATGTGTATCTTGTGCAGGTTTAACTGATTTATCATTGACTTTGAATTAAATACAAAATTTTGATCAGTATTGATCAGCTCACCTGTCCACAAGACTGAGCTGATGGTTTGTTCCTGTATCCATCAACCATGGTCAGCATTTTCTATTTTCAGAACTGTTAAGAACACTGGACTACTCTTGACTTGTCCATAATGACACTATAACAGGAAACGATGAAGTGTAATCAATTTTGTGCAAACGATACCCAGCCACCATCAAATATGGAAATGTTATTTAAAAAAAGACAAAAATCTTCAAACAAGCAAAAACTTATTGTTAAAAAAAAAATCTAAACAGAATTTGATTGAAAGCATCCTGGGCTTAAGGCCTTTCAATGTTATGCACATGGTACAGATCCGCTGTCCAGTCAGGCTGCCATTACTAAAATTATAATATTCTTTAACAACTTTCTCAGAAACCACTGGACAGTATTTAGCTGCATCCTGGCAAGAAGACCTTTAAGCTGTATATAAATGATGCCTCTCCTTTTTGTAGTATGTCCACTATTGCTAAAAAAAAAAAAAAAAATGAAAAGACATTTTAACAACTTAACATGCTCAAATTTGATTGAATTCATTGTTGATGTGCAATACAGCATTGGGCAACACTTTAAAAAAAAGACCTTTAAGCCTCTAAAAAAAAATGCTTATGCCTTTGAGCTTAGAGTTAGGGTCACATGTATACAGAACTATAGGTTTTCAGTTAAAGTCCTTAATTTTTGGATATCTCAGCTTAACCACTCTTTATACATAAAATGTCTATATAAGGTAAAGACAATTAATTCTAATACACTTGTTCACTCTAAAAAACTTAGATTCACAGTAAGCAAGCATGATTTTAAAGCTTTGAATTAACGTAGATTTACAGCAGTGTTTTATGCATGGGCCTGTTGTTGTTGTAGTGTTTAATGCCGTTTTGCAGCACATGATAGGCTATACATGGTGGCCAGTATTATTGGTGGAGGAAGAACCCGGAAAAACCCATGGTAAGAACCACCGACCAACAAGAAACTACTGGCAAGCTTTCTCACATATCCACATTAGCCAAATCTTAGACTCGAACCCACGCAGACAGAGGTGAGATGGCAGTTATCTGTAATGGAGGGCACTTTAAACCACTCAGCCACTTGGGGCCCCAAGTGGGCCTGTTGTGCTTGCTGTAGTCTTTTATTTGGACACTTGTCAATTTATGTTACAATGCATATTGTATAATGATAATCCATACACCAGAATCCCAGAATATAAAACTGCTCTTGACAGCACCAGTTTCAGAATGTTGTGTTATGAGTCTGGTCTTAAACTAAGTAACAGAAAAGTAAAAAAAAAAAAATGTTTATTCAAAATAACAAATAGTTTAAGAGGAACTTACAGTATTTTGAATTAAGTCCAAAAGAATAGTGTTCCAAATGAATTCCAGGTCTTCAGTGCAGATGCTTCAATAGCCTTGAATTTGCTTATGTGCCAGAGAAAGTCATATAAGCACTTTGTAATTCCAATAAATAATTTAAATGATTCCTCTAAAACTAAATCTAAACACAAAATATGTTTGAAGACAGAAAGTAAATCTGGAACAGAACAGCAATGAATAATTCTTCCTCCTTATATGCATCCCCACTGTCACAATACATTCCTGCTGGATCTATATTACAATACAACTCAACCTAATGGGGGACCCTGAGTGGCCAAGTGGTCTAAAGCACTCTCCATTACAGATCACTGCCATCTGACTGTCTGCATGGGATCAAGGCTCAGAATCAGCCAATGTGGGTATGTGAGAAAGCTTGTTAATAGCTTCTCATGAGTTGGTGGTTCTTTCTGGTGTTTTCCCAGGTTCTTCCCCTGTCATTCAAAATGGCCACCTTGTATTGCCTATCATGTGCTGAAAAATGCCGTTAAAACCCAACAACAACAACAACAACAACCTTATAGAAAATTACCCCAAACTGTAAACATGTTTATTTTCTAGAACCTTCTAAGGTCATAATATAGTCTGGGTCTTGATTTCAAACCCAAGTAAACAACCTATTTATAGTTTCAGTGATCATTATCTTAAAATATAATCTTTTCTCATGGACATATATTTGCTTTATAATTTGGTTGTTTACAAATACAATTTACAATCATGGACAAAAATTAAGTACACAATATAGATACACATAACAGCAGTCAGTTAATTCAGTGTTATTTTGTCACCTTTTTATCGATGTGTGGACTACATTGAGAGATTTTTAATGGTTTTCTAAATGTATTCGAATGCATGATTTAAATAGCATAACAGTAATCAGAGATTATCATTTGTAATGCTAAGTTGGTTTCTTCTCAGTTATTCATTCTTAATGATTTTATTTTGTAGAGATGAGGTGAGCAAGCCTGCAGTTTGTAGTATATGTCAAAAGAGGTTTAAGAATGTTCCAGCTTTAAATGGTCACATGAGATTACATGGAGGATACTTTAAAAAGGTAATTTAAAAAGTTTTCTTATGACCTGGTCATTTCAGTTTATGGTATATCATTGCAGATATTGATATACTCAACATTAAGTTTAAATTATTGAATTCAGGTTTGTCCATAATTTTTTATCAGCTTCACACAACATTGCAAACTCTTAAAATCAAATGAAAGAGAAGGTAGGAATTTGTTCACAAAATGTATATTTTTTACTGCCAAGATCTTACAGTATTCCTTGACTTTTTATTATATGGTGATTATTTTATGCTACAACTATTTCATCATGATTTGCAGTGATAAAAATCATGCATCAGTATAATTATCTCTTAGCTTGTCTTCAAGATTAAGATCTCTTCTCAGGGATAATGCTGTACTAATTTTCATCAGGAAACTGCTGTGAAGGAAGACAAGAAACTGAAGAAAGGTGGTGAGATGGCTCCACCCACAGGTCTCCCTCCCAGGTCAGTGACTAGTGGTGGCCCACTCCCAGGGATAAATCAAGCATTCCAGCTGGAGGCCCATTCTCCCAATGGAAACTCCCAGCAGGGACCCAGCCCCTTCCACTCTCCTATCCAGTCCCCAGGATCTCATGACAGTCAAGACAACTCTTCCCAAGCCATTCAACAGCAGCTACAGGTATTAATTATAATTCTTTTGTGCCAAAATATATGATTTTGTGCCCTGACAATTGTTACGTGCTTAGACTCGAATAAACAATAACATAGAAAGAGTGAAAATAACAAGCTTGTAAAAACTTAATAAGCAATTTATTGAGCACAAATATTTTCCAGGAAAGAAAAATAAACTTACGGTTTTAAGAATCAATTCCCAAAGTTAATCCAAAAATAACTCAAAATATAATCCACTAGTGAAATTGCAAAAGTCCTGGTAATAAAATGTCCTAATAATTCCCAGTTCGAATCTTAGTGAAGCGTCCAAGATGGAAGACGATGTCACATGATGAAGTCAGTTCTGGTCTTATGAAATTCAATGAGCACAATTATTTTCCAGATAAATAACAAAATAAATCCTCTTGATCCAAACGAATTGAAATAATTTCCAATAACTCAAAACAATACAATTTAATATTCTAACAGCCCAACTTCTACTAAATAGTTCGCTCCAAAACATAATTTATATACCTGTTTTTATGTAAACAAGGAAGGGGTCACAGGATCTTCTAGAATCTTTAGAACAAATTTACGTTCAAAAAATCTCGTGCACACCGTGTGACCCAACTAAAAATAGAAAGATGTTTATAACAACGCTCCATAATGTCCTTGGAATCAGCCAATCATTTTAAAAGCTTGTTTACAACTCTGAAGCCAGGTCAGAAATGAGGTCAACATCTGGTGTTTATTTGTAAAGTACAAGTCATCCCACTTTTTAAAATATATATCTCCCAATGAATGAATCTTAAACTTAAAATGTCAAATTTGAATCTGACAAACAAACAATTAAAATAAAAATAAATGACTTAAAACAAATATATGTAACACAATAGATTTCTGTAATCGATATATTTTTTGGGAAACAGCATTATGCTCTCTACTAGTGGAGATGAATGCCAGCATCATTACTTTCAGATGCTTTCTGTTAATATTGTTAATTTACATGGCTGTAAGATCAAATGAATTGATAGTTTAGCACTGCATCTGTTCTGCTGTCTGTGCCATATTTCTGTTAGTATTCGCTGTTTTTACTTTCTCAATCAAATACATTACCTGATCAAATTAACATCATAATGTTTTCTTTGCTACCTCTGAAATCAAGTTTGCCCAAAAGGACAAATGTCTGTCATATATAGACAAAGAGAACAACTCTTACAGATTATCTCCCCTTATTCCTGCTAGGTGTGCTGGTGTAAATAGTTTCAACTTTCATTCTCATCTGTGCTGTATAGAATTCCTTTAAATATTGATTTAATTTAGACCTTCCAACATTTCTTTTCAGTGCTATAGGAACTGGAAATATTATCAGACTTGGTGGATACAACATATGCATGATTTCCACAATTTCCTTGTATTTATGCATTTTCTGTACTGTTCGTTATTGTACATGTGATTTTTATTGGTAATGTGCAATTTTCACCATTGAAATTGTTTGTTTGTTTGATTAGGATTTTTAACGTAGCTTTAACAATTTTTTCAGTCATATCGCTACGATGTCTGCTGTGAGGCAGTTTATAGTGATGTCTAGCACTGAGGCATCATGCCGCAGACATGTAGCATGATGTCCCACCCAGTCACATTATCCTGACACCAGGCCGACAAGTCCTAACACTAACCTCTTAATGCTGAGCGTCAAGCGAGGCAGCTGTTAGTACCATTTTTGTAAGTCTTTGGTATGACTCGGCCGGGGATCGAACCCATGACCTCCCGCTTCCGCGGCGAACGCTCTAACCACTAGGCCACCGGAGCGGTTACACCATTGAAATTGCTGTGTGCTGTTATAATTCAATTTATTACACTTTTAAAGTCATTTTAATAACCATAAAATTTACAATAAATCAATCTGTCATCTTGGACTGGCAAGCAGCTAGCCAGGCACACCTCTTGACAGCATTTTGTGCCTAGCACACCGCACATTCATGTTGGGTGATGGACATGATATGACTGCCACTGATGAAATCCCAGACAGAGAATTAGACATGTTGACTGTACTATGTCATGGTAACTTGTATCCTTAAACTATGGCTATACAAGAGGACTACCACAACATTTGATGAGGTAGATAAGATGGACCTGCCTGAACATTCTGATCTGACTATGGAATGGATCAAATTTTTCTTCAAGGCAGCAGTCAAGGAAATTTATTGGATTAGCCATCACCTAAATACCCTCCTCCATCTACAATACCGTATATACTCGCGTATAAGCCGAGAAATTTAATACAAAAATAAGGCCTGGAAGAAGGGGGGTCGGCTTATCTGCGGGTCAAGTTCCAAATCTGAAATTTATAATGCTTTTCCCCCTTGATTTCCAATATTTATTGTTTCCGTCGATCGCCGAATATGAGATCACATGCCTAATGATGCCACATGGCTGATAAGATTTGTCATGTTTTAACGTACTTGACGTCTATTTGACAGATGTCCATCCACCAGAAAATACAGCCATTCGTGTTATTTGAACAACGCAAATGCGTGTATTTTCCAAAAGAACCGCCATATTAGTAATGTCTATTCAAGTATTTAACCCTCAGCTAATCAGTTTTCATTAAACGCTACGGTTTCGTAGAAATGCACGCTAGTTTATTTCATTGTAAATATGAAAAGAATCTACGTAAAAAAAAATAAAAGAATTACGATACTGAAGGTATACAGCCATACGTGTTATTTGAACTACGGAAATACATGTATTTTCCAAAAGAACCGCCATATTAATAATCTCTGGTCAAGTATTTAACCCTCAGCTAATCAGTAATAATTAAACTCTACGGTTTCGTAGAAATGCATGCTAGCCTATTTCAGTGTAAATATGAAAAGAATCTACGTAAAAAGAAATGAAAGAATTATGATACTGAAGGTATATACGACAAACATTTTGATCGAGAGTAGAAATACATGTATGACAGTCTTCAATAAACAATAGCGAGAGGCTCCATAAGTGGTGTTTGTTGCGCGCATGCTTAGGAACGGCCAATAACAGTGCAATATACGATTCAGCGTGAATAATTGTAAAACAATATAATTTGTTGGATTTCTTTGACAGGTGTTTTAGAAGTTATCAGGAGCCACAGTTTATATACAACTATTGTTTAGTTGTTTGTAAAGCAAAGTGGTTTATTAGCGGAAGATTGTCGTACAATAGCTACCATATGGTTAATCTGTGGTAAATGCCTCGGGGATAATACGTTTGTTTTGTTGCACAATGCCAATGACTTAAGTAATAGATGCCAACTCTTAGATGTATTGTTTAATGAGATATGGTAGTGGACATGGTTTCTGCTCAAAGTTATAAACTGTCACAATACTTGAACAATGTCCACGCTGAAACCAATCATAGTTTGATCAATTGAATCACACTACCCGTAGTTTACAAAACACAACACAAATAACAATGATAAATAATTATCAAATACAATTTGAAAACCAACCACACATAGAAATAATTACAGGATAAGGTATATAAATAATATACTACTACTGAAAGAAATTATTTCAGTTTATTCTCTAGAAGTTTATATTCAATTCAATCGGATAAAATGACTAGTGTTGGAAGTAAAAGAAAGCGTTCTGCTTATGATGCAGCATTCAAACTTAAAGTTATTAAATATGCAGAAGCAAATAACAACTGTGCTGCAGCGCGCGAATTTGTTGTGAATGAGAAGCATGTACGGGGGGGGGGGGGGGGGGACGACGTATATGATGAAAGCACGCCCGTAACAGAAGCCGAGTTTCGTGAACTGTTTGGCGAGTCTGATACAGAGACCGATTTTAAAGGATTCTAAAAGCGATCAAACTTTTATAATTCATGATTTTAGAATGAGGATTAATTAAATATCCATTATAACTTAACACTTCAGAATTGTTTTTATTTCAACATATAAACTAGATTTCTTACTTTTATTTTATTTAATAATGTGATTTACCTAAATAAACGTATTCAGAACTCACTTTGTGCATCTTGTGATGTAACGTTTGTATAAAAATTATGAGTCGGCTTATACGCGGGTCATGCACTTTATACGACTTTTACCAATTCAGTTTGGGGGGGTCGGCTTATACGCGAACGGGCTTATACGCGAGTATATACGGTAAGTCCTAGGTATTAAGTCAAGGCCTCTGGATGTAGATGATGACAATCTGTCATTCAGAGTATTGCCATTATTGTCACAGTTCAGATTACACTGGCATCTCATACAAATTTGAGATTCCAATCAATCCACTTCTTTTCTGTGAGTCAGTTACTCGCAACTTTCTTACCTCATTGGTACAAGTCATGTACTGACGTGCATTAACCAGATGTACCTAGCCTTGACAAAGACATTTCCACCTTCAGTATGTCTTTTCTGCTATGTTATAAGGTGGACCGACTTGTATGCTATATCACCAAGGTTGCCAATAAGGTAGCTAACCACATGATGGGAATCACCAGTTTAGCTTTTTATTTGTGTTTTATTTAAATTCATGCATGCATGCATTCTTCTTCTCAAACCACATCATGCAGCTACCCAGCACTTCCTCCCTTTTGGTTCTCTCTCTCCATCTGTTCATGGGCTGAATTTAGTAACTGAGAAAGCAAGTGGCATAATAATTGTCTGTTCATTATCAGTTCTAACCCTATCTCTGAACAGTTCCCATCATGGAAGTAACAATCAACACCATGAAATCACAAAAATGGTCCTTAACAGCAGCAGAACTTTGTGGCAAAGCAAATTATTGGCAGCCATATGCCCCTTGGTTTTCCCTGAGAGCAGGGAAGTGAAGTAGAACAAATGTCTCCTCCCGCAAGCTGTCATTGACTTGACATTTTTCCCACCCACTTGCAACCCACTTAATCCCAGAAATTGAGGATCTCCAGATCTTATTCAGCCACTTGCTTCCACTATTTTTTTGTTCCCCTTCATGATGGAACTCCCAAGCAATCCCATGAAGGTGTACATTCTACAGAACGAAATAGAATTTTTCCTCATGAGATGGTCTGTGGAAAACTGCATACCATGGGTCTCTACACCAGAATCTTGCTTGTGGTGAAATCTAACATATAATTGAGACTTGTGATAGACAAGCAGGTTCAATCAACTGTTTTTGCCCAAATGATGGGGTGGCAAGGTATGTCCATCTTGTAGTACAACACAAATAATAAACTACCAATCTTAATCTCTTAGATGTGTACTTCATTTACAAATTCATATGACATCACAAAAAAAGCTTTGCTTCACATACCATGGGGTAAAATACAAATTTTGGGCTTTTCCAGTCAGCGTCAGTCTAAGTCTTTGTGCCTTCACCAATACATTGGTTTCTCCACCAGTTTAGAATAGAGTCTCATTGGACAGTCAGTCGGGTGTGGAGAGTTTCATTTGAAAATTTGGAGAAACCAACTTAAAAGTAATCCCTCAAGTTGTTGACAGTTCAGGACTTAAGCATCTCAGCTGCTCTTGATATCCCACCCATAGTGCTAGAAATTATGTTTTTTTTTTTTTTTTTATCTCTTTGACATTTTGGTAGAGACCCCACAGTAGTTGCTTTTGAGGAGGAATCAACTGTTACCGCATGGAGGGTCCCTCCTGTGCATCAATTAAATAATGCCCCACCTTTACACTGGACACTTTATCAAATGATTTATCGACCAAGATCTATCTTCACACAGTGTTATGGATTGCATTCTTCAGGCTAGAAGGCTGTTGAAATCCAAGATTTATGATGACAAGTGCTGTAAAGGGTTCATTCAGGAATGCATTGATCTGATATGCTACTCATTGACAGCAGTGTCAGATTTCTTCTCTTTCACTCATTCATTGCTCAGTTTCCACCATTGGAAGTTTTAGAACAGCTCTCTTTCGTACTTTTAAATTCTAAAGGGGTTCCAGCATAGTTATTTGATTTGAATTACCAATTGGCATCACATCTTGAAAATGTCTTCACCACAAAGGAAAAAGAAATGTATTGCACAGAAATTGATGTTTAGTTTGGATATACCAAAAATTGACTGTGCATTCAGTCATCAAACAATGATATGCATCATGCTTTTTGCATGCAGTGTGCCACAAATTTTAGCATAGGGCATGGTGGCCAGGGACATCAGGACATCATTTAAATTTTTTTCAATAGGGGTGGGGTTTGATGGGCTTATTAATTTTCGTATATAGGCTACATGCAATTTTACAGCACATGCAAATTTGAGGGGATGATCCCTCCCCCTCCCCAATTGAGATGATGTGAGGAAGCACATTGGTAGCCAAAAAGCACATAGACGTTGGAAAAATTAAGAACTCGCAGCAGATTTCAGCTCTGGAATATTTTAAACCATAAACAGAAGACAGGCAAGCTACCAATGCTGAAGCATTGTTTGTATTTTCATGTTGAACAAAATCTACCTTTTATGAGCTGGAGACCATGCTAAACATTTGTTACAATAAATATTCCCCAACTATAAAAAAACCACCTAATTTGTGTCCCTATTTTCACTAATTGCAACCCTGGAGGGTTGGCAACTATGATCATACCATAAAAATGTTCTTCCTTCTTAAGCAGAAAAAGGAGTTAGAATCATGCTTTACTGAGGGTTCATATTTATGGCAACTTTGATTGAATCTGTCTTGTGTGAAAGCCCAGCTTTATGGGGAAACAATCAACTACCATTACTAGGGGCCCCGAGTGGTCTAAAACGCTCTCTGTTATGGATCACTGCCATCTCACCTCTATCTGAGTGTGTTCGAATCTCAGATTTGGCCAGTGCAGGTATGTGAGAAAGCTTGCCAGTAGCTTCTCCTGGGTCAGTTCTTTCCGGGGGTTTTCCTGGGTTCTTCTTCCACCATTAATTCTGGCCGCCATGTATAGCCTATCATGTACTGAAAAATGGCGTTAAACACGAAAACAACAACAGCTACCATTGCTAGAAACTGAACAAAATGCCAAAGTCTCACTCAGTCACATCAATGATCAGTCAAAATCGTACATTTATATTTGACTGAATCAAAAAAGAAAAGAAATTATCAGAAATCTATTTCTCCTGTCAGCATTTTGGCAGCTACCATTTCTAGGTGGATTAATTCGACTCGAAAAAGGTCATATCAGTCTCTCACTAGAATAGATCTACATTTGCATCAAAATCCTTGAGGTTTGGCCAGTTATTGAACTTGGGCCTTTATTAATCATTCCTTACTGGATGATACCACAAAAGCTGATTCATGGCAGTTAATAGGCATATATGTATTTGGCCCATTTGTATTAGCCCAACAAAATGTCAAAAAGCCATCCTCCAGCATATAGTAACAACTTACTGGAACAGAAATTAAGCTTTTTCCGATAGCTGTTTCAAGGCCATCAGCCCCCACCCCTTTCGGCTTGAGATGCCAGGTGTGTAATAAAATCGGGCATTTCATTACTGCTATTAAAATGTATTAGTGAGGATTAAAGCTTGTTTTAATTATGTAGTATTTACCTGCTATTATTACCAAGTTCCCTCCTTTCTCATATCTCTGATGTGCTTTAGTCTCAGAACCATGTTGAAGAAAGATCTTGTTCAGAAAAAAAGGAATGTATATGTAAGGCTTTAGATGTGGACAGTTTTATTTTTATTCTAGATATCCAATTACTAATTGGAGCAATGAATTTTCACATTGGACTAATAATAACATATAAGTATTGCATAATTGAAACTAGTTTTACCCACCAAAAACTGCATCTTAATGAATATTCATGCTGATGATGAGAATTAAACTGCAATATTCTGGTCACGAGTCCAGCACCTTATCCACTGAGTCACTCCATCTCATTTTGAAGGGATGTAATGGTTTCAAAGGTATGGATTTCAGAGTAGGACTACAAGAGGTAAGAATAGACCCAGGATTTTCATACTGGCTGCACAGATCAATTCCTTTTGTAGTGATAAGTAACTGATGCATAATAAAGCGGTCAGACTAAGAATAGAGTATAGGTTATCATTCTGTGTCTTCACCCCAGGAGCAGTTAGAGATCCATGTCACATTGATTGTATAAACATCTTATAGTTTTTATGATAAGAAAGTGATCTCGTATATGGAAAGAAGATGAATGACATCACCATTATTTAGACAATCTAAATATGTGCTCCATGCTTTTTTTCCCTTCTACAGTTTCAGTGTGTCAACTTGAATTCACAAGCTGACATATGTCAACTCAACAGGTGAGCGATAAAAAAAAGTCTGCTTGTGCCTCTAGTTAGATATTATATTTTATCTTTGAGTACTAATGTTTATCTTTTTTTGGAAGGGTTATCTTCAAAAAAAATTATATTGCAGTTGTTTGTATTTATATTTTTAGACTTTCACCTTTAATCAGCATCATATAGCCACTTTTAGAGGTATGCTTTTTTTGTAAAGCATCTGCCAGGTACCTGTCGATTTTAATGATCAGTTACTCAGGTATCCAATCAAAGGGAAATTGTATTAAATGTGTACAAACCTGAACTGCTTTGTTGTAGTTTAATGCTGACACAAGCAGCATGCAAAAATTTGTACAAGTTAGGGTATATTTTTCATGTCAGATCCTTTTGTAGGGTTGACTTGTTCTCAGCGAGTCCAAGTTGCATTTTGAAAAAATAAACTAGATAAATAAACAGATAAGAAACAGATAGAAAAATTGACAACAAAACTAGGTTAAATATACTTGTAGTAGTGACTGAAATGTGTCACAAATAAATTAACAACTTTTTAAAAAAAACAACTATTAAATCCACTAAAATCCACAGTGGTTCATATTTTAAATCCATTTATATGATAAATCACTGAATTCAATTAAAGGTCACATAGCATAATATAAAAAAAGTTAAAAATGATCCAATTCACAATATCCCATAATATGCATGCATCTTACAAAATAAAACAATGGACATTAAGCCCACATTTGTTTAATTCATAGTATCCTATAAATCTTGCTACCTAATGACATCTGGAACAAAATCCAGGAATTTATCCTCATTGTTAAAAAGGTTCTTAAATCCTGCATTGTAGTTGGTAAATCATCGTAAATATCGTCTGACTTCTTTTCCTTGACCACACATATGGGTGCTTATCTAACAACTGAGCTTGGGCTCTGCAAGTAACACTTTGATCATATAGTTTATGAAATCGGTTCAAGGTTACAACTTAATACATGTCAGTTGTACAGCAAGGTCAAATAATCTCCCTATTTTATTTGCCACTGGCCAAGTATCACACTTGGCTCAATCGAAGGGTTTTCACATGGGGAAATAAGCTAAGAGATTAAGGTCAAACATTTACTGGAAGAAGCACAACTCTAGTTGGCACTGATCAAGTACATGCATTATATTCGATCAAACAGATTGTCAACTTGAAAACAAAGTGCATATTGCCTTATAAACCAAGGGCTTATTTGGCCATGGGTACTTTGTATGTGGTAAACATATACCGAATGTATCATTTTATTACCCTGGTTATTATTAACCAGATACCCATTCACAGCATATTGTAATGATATGCTATAAGACCAACTACATACATAAACATTTTTCCTTTCTGATTTTTTTTGTACTGAAATAAATGTTACCATGATTTTGAGAAGAAAAAAAAGAAAAAAAACAAAATAGACAAATAAAATTTTGGTAAACTTGTTTATATTCATATGTAGAGGACCTGAAAAAATTTTCATGTCATTTTAAAAGTTCTGTAAAATTTGTCAAAAGGAATGAACTATTTGGTTTTAAGTGAGTTGTACCAGTTTATCTGTTTTTCAAATTAGCTCCAAGCAATAATACAACAGCACAGAATGCTTCAGGAACTTCAGCAGCAGCAAGAACTGCAACAACAAGAGCAACAACAGCAGCAGTTACATCAGCAGCATCATGGTCATCATCAACAGCAGTTACAACAACAACAGTTGCAACAAGACATGGAGCGAGAACAGCAGCTTCAGCAGCAGTTACAGCAAGAGCTGCATCAGTTGCATCTCCAGATTCAGAAACAGCATCATGAACAGCAACAGCTAATGCAGCAACAGCAATCAACACTAGATCAACAGCAGTTGCAGCAGCTCAAGGTATTGTCCATCTTAAGAGCTTATTTAAAGGTCCTTCATCTGGTATTAGTCGTAAGTTGTCATTGCCTCTTGTTCAGAACTACTTAGAGGAAAGTCATGAAACTTGGCACAGTTTAAATCAGAGAGTTCTAGTTAGCCCGAAATGTACAGTTTTGCTCCGCAAACATCAGGTATGGCTTATAGTGTAGCTGTCTTGAAAATCATATTTTTCTACTTATTCTTTTAGGATGGTATGAACTTAAATTATCAGTTAAACACCTACAAATATTTAGTTAGTCCTAAATGGTACCAATTCTGACCGTCAACATGGTCATGTGGGTCATCTTGAAAATCTTGTTATTGCTTCCCATCATCAGTGGTTGGTCATATTGACATGTAGGGTTCCCGCAGGTCATGGAATCCTGGAAAAATTTTGGAATTTAAAAAATAAATTTCAGGGGCCTTGAAAAGTAATGGAATTTGTCAAATCCTTGCCCAAAAATTGGAAAATTCATGGAATTTCTTATAATAGAGTTGAAGAAATTGATTACTTCAAATTTCATAGAGCACTGATTAAATAAAATGTGATCAAATTAAGATCAGTAAATTGTTTCATTTTATTTAACAAGAGTAAGTCTCCATACAGTAGATATCACATTAATTTCGATGTTTTTCAATTGAAAAATTCAAATGGTCAGCTGCACCACTTTGAGTATTTACAGTTTAACATTTTGTCAATATGAAGTTAATTTCTAACGTACAAGGTAAGTACTAATTTGGTTTTGTTTATATTTCTCAATTCATGTTGTATAATAAGAGCTACTTCCCCTAACAGTAGATCTCACTTGATTTCCATTGTAGATCAATTGGAAAATTCAAATGGTCAGCTGTGCAACTTTAAGTAGTTACCATTTGACGATCTGTCAAAACGAAGTTAATTTCTTCTGAGAAAGTGTCTGTTATGGCAAGTTTTGTCCGATCATCCAGGATCTTGGCACCTAGAACCTTTTACAAATTTCATTGAATGGACCTAATGTATACATGCCAACAATTTTGCTTTTGGTGTAATCATTATGCTTTTTTTTCATCAAATTACGCCTTAAGTGTAACCGGATATGAATTACACTTTTTTGGTGTATCCACCTTCCCAAAAAATCAAATATTTGTTTTCTTGTTTTTATTAGCATTCAATTAATCCCACAGACCGTATTTTAGAAAAGACTGCTTCTACGTAACTACAGTATAAGAGTATGCTTGTCCGTGGACTTTCCTAACATTATCATGTTCTCATTATAACTAGTTTTGACCTCGTATTTTGTTTTTAGCAGCTGTATGGCTTAGTGAGGAGAGAACAGACTTGTTTTCTAATGTCAATCTTTACACGCAGATTTTTTGTTCTAATTCATATTTGTTGGAGAACCAGTCTAAAGGAATTTGGCACTAAAAAAATTTAATTTATTCAATGCTGATATGAGAGCAAAAATATGTCCTTTCAAATAATTTCACAGATGGATTAGAAAAGGGCAAAAAATAAATGAAACAAAAAATCGCAGAATCCTTCAAATATGAAGACATGAGGGCAGCATCACGTGATGTCTATTACAGGCAGTGTGGAAAGAATTTTAATATTTGGTGCTAAAAGTCTTCAGATAGATTCTAGTTGATGTGTGTGTAAAGCTAAAAGTGTTACATGTGAAAACTTTAAGCAGTAAAGGATGTTAAAAGATGAGAGGGGCAAACAAATCATTGTTCATTAAAATTTTAGCATGTTATATGTGGACTACGCTTTTTCTGCCAGGATTCCGCTTTTTGACCACTTGGATTACACTTTTTCCTCGTCAGGGGTTGGCATGTATGCTAATGTTTGACAGGCTGAATGCAGAGATTTATCATTCACACCCTGGAAAGCTGTTGCCAACAAGATCTTGGTTTCGCTGACACAGAGTGGAATCTTTACAACCGCTATTACTTCTTTAAAGATTTTCCATCCAGAATAGAGGACTATCAAAAGGCATCTGGTATCAAGGAGCTGCCACTAAAATTATGTCAGCACAGGTGGCTTTAGTATTAATATTAGTACCCCTACTCCCATGGACGAGGTACTAACATAAGCATGTATGTGTTAATGGAGCCTTTTTTAACCTAGTATCAACAATTTGAACATGTTCCTTGCATATAATGAAATAAATTGAGTAGTCCCCTCTTTAAATACTGGATGTATTGCAGAAAATTGTAGAAATTCATGAAACATTTGATTATGCCATGAATTACAACATGAAGCCATGGTCTACAAGACCATGTAAATTTAAAATGTACATATTAAAATATATGTCATTAACTTGTTTGTTATTTTTGATTGATTGATGTCATTCTGTATATTCATTAACTTGACAATGCAAAATAGTGTGGTCCTTGACTATTTTTGTTGTTGTAGGGTTTAACACCATTTTTCAGCACATGATAGGCTATACATGGCGACAAGTATTAATGGTGGAAGTAGAACCCCAGAAACCCCCAGGAAGAAAAACACCAACCCACAAGAAGCTACAGGCAAGCTTTCTCACATACCCACATTGGCCGAATCTGAGACTCGAACCCATGCCGACAGAGGTAAGATGGCAGTGATCCGTAACAGAGAGTGCTTTAGACCACTCAGCCACTTGGGGCAAGCTTGAGTTTTGTGAATTGTCCCTGAAAAAGTTTTGGAAAAGTCATGCTATTTGTTTTTGTTAAATCTGTAGGAACCCTGGACATGGGATTTTCACTTAAGCACAAAAGATATATTTGGCCAGGATATGACACAGATTTGATAGATTGGTGGTTTGGTGAATAGATGAATGTACAGTAGTCCCCCTCTTGTACGGCCCCCCTGACCAGCGGCCACCCGCTCCAAACGGCCAGAATTCGTTGGCACCGACGAGTTTCTGTTCAAAAGTACCCCTCACGAGAGGCCACCCGGCTAACGCGACCAGCGGCCAGCATTTTTGTGCAATAATATAAAATTTTCCCCCTCACGAACGGCCTCATTTTATTTTTAAATGTATCCAGAACCAATAATTAATTCAAATCTTGACGTAAGGTAAGTAATTTTGATTATCTCTATCGTAGATACACGTCTCCGAGTGTCAAGTCGCCGTTAAAAGTGTTGATTAAAGATTTAAAGTATATCGCTATCTATGAAAGTCGATGTTTACAGGAAATGGGCTCAATAATGTTATGATAGAGTTTGGGGTTTAATGCCAATGTCGAGTTCTTCTCTTTCATGATTATAACCAGACGTAATTGTTATAATCATAACAAGGGTCAGCATAGGCTAAAAATAGATTTTGTACATTGGCACACACAGAGAACCTTAAAAAAAGACAATAGGGTACCAGACAAAAACCGGAAAAATTGACCAAACAATATGGCTTCCTTTACGAAGGTTGCATTTCGTAGACTCGACAAAAGTTTTGTCTGCATAATTAAATCGCATACGACTGTATTGCTGACTAGCAATAACCGAATAAATCATTACCAAACGCTAAAATGTCATCACGTTAACGGATACATTATTTTCGAAGAAAGTCGGTTATTCTACTCGATGACATCGGGGGGGGGGGGGGGGGGGGGATGCCGAACAATTGCATGTACAAAAGACTCGTAAAAACAAGTTTATGCTGAAATAATTTGAATAAACAAAGTTATAACCGATAAGAAGGTTATTCAGCAGCAGTGGGAAAATGGAGCAAATGGAAGATAATTATGTATGTACCAAGATGTAAATGACGTTTTTGAATCCATTTGCAATGTGCATGACAATACCCGCTCGCATATCAAACTTACGCCAAGAAAGCAAAAATAGTAACGTATATTCAGTTGAAATAAATTTGTTACTATGACCAAAAAAAACCAACTTTTATTGATTAATGTTTCATTTAGACGAAGATATTTAATGTTTTGAAGTATGTAGCTTTCTTACTACGTACATTACATATACATGTACTTCTCATAATAAATTTAGCCCCCCTCTGGAACGGCCACCCGCCTTATAAGGCCACTTTCCCGGTGCAACAGGGGTGGCCGTATAAGAGGGGGACTACTGTATATGTATATTTTTAAATTTATGGTAGTATTGAAGCTGGCCTGTATATCACAGTTCAAGTCCTTAATTCAGTCAGGATCTGCATATCTTAATAAGGTTCAGTTACCGGACCTGAAGGTCATCAAGTTCTATAGATTTTAGCAAGAAGTGAGGAGCTAATATTGGATTACTTTAGTAAAAGAGGTGCTTGTTCATTCAGACATTTACAGACCCACATGTAATCATGTGACATCATTAATAATAACAGTTAGTTGGACCAATCTTGGTTTATGCAGATCTGGTCAGTGTAGGCTCCAACTTGTCCTGGACTAGTGAGTGAAAAGGGAAATTGTCAGGCCCTGTGATAGCCATCGTGAAAATCTTGATTTAGATACTTTTCCTGAATGGACATTAATAATGATATGGGTTCTTATATCTCGTTTGTCCTATAAATAAAATAAAGATACTGATTTCCAACATGATGGCCACCTTGAAAATCTTTTGATCACTAATAATTGATGTGAGGTTATGTAGCTGGTCATTAATGAAAATTATGCCAGTGTGACCTCTCAAAAAACATACATATTATTATCTAAACCATATAGTTTTTATGGTACAAAACTGATGTTGATCCAACTGCAAAAATGAGCATTATTTCATCTGAATAGATGGTAATAGCAAAATGGGGTTTCACAAAAACATCATGAGCAACATGTAGCTGGGTTTGAAAGAAATGGTTCTCATCTGACCTCAAACATGATACACATACCATCATGACCATCTTAGAAGTTTTTTTTAATCATTGTTCCTCCTTTATAGATGGCATCATTAACTTAATGTTTTATTTAAACATTTGCAGTATTTTGTTAGATATGAATAAATTTTGTTTTACAGGTTTGACCACCAACATGTCTGCACATTTGTGAAGTTGTGAATACCAGTCCTAATTAATATTGTCATAAAGTCAAAAGTATTATTGCATTCTTGTGTAGTGAAATCATATAGTTTATCATGTTTTAATTAGGTAGCAGTGGGTATTTTATTATGTAATTAATGTCTATTGATGCGTAAAATAAAGTCATCAGTTGCAATTATTGTGTTATTCTCATTTTACACATTATTTAGCCAATTATTCAACTTTGAACCAGGATTATCTTCGAAATTTGTTCACCCTTCCTGCTGAGTTCATGCAGTTGTTCTATTATGTGACAAGTGGTAAGTAACTTTCCAATTGGTTAGTTTGCTACTTGTCTATATAAACATGACATGAACAGCATATTAGTGGTCATAGGATTGGAGTAAGAAGTTTCTGACCCTGTTGCTTCATGGAAAAAAATTTCTCTCTGAAGTGTGTGTGTTGATGTATTTAGTACCTTCAATAGGTTATCAAATTGCATATTTTATTATTGAGCCTATCATTCCTTCCATGTGTCTGCTCTCTATGTTTGCTCAAGACACTGATTGTTTTGTGTTCATGTTTATAGTTCCACCATCTCTCTGTGTTGATAATAAATATAAGATGCAAGTCTTCATATTAAATGTACTATAAACTGAATCAATGTATAATGGTATTGTTATGTATAGTTGATATCAGCACTATATTTCTGTATTTTCATCTTGATATTGTTTCTTTCTCTTAACACAGCAGCAGCAGTTGGAACTAGTTAAGTTCCAGAGGCAGCAGCTGGAGCAGCACCAGCAGCAGGTCAACATGGCTCAAATGGGAGTGGATCCTCTTCAGATGTCCTTGGTTTCCAGTCAGCCTCTGCAAGTGCCTCAATCTCCACATGTTCCCCAGTCCCCATGTGTGCCTCCCCAATCTCCTCTCATCCAAAGACAGAACTCCATTGAAGCCCCTCATACTCCCCGGGAATACAACCACCGTGAGCTTCACCAGCAATCATCACAAGAATTCATACCAATGCAAGTTAGTCCTGTGACCTCTCAAGTTCCAACAGATCTTCAGCATAGATTGCAGTTTACTCTATCAAAGACAATTTCTAGTGAGTTTGATCGTGTGATTCAGGCTCACCTCCAGAATTCATCAGTGAACCAAAGATCAGAGTCCTCACAGACTAGTCTACAATCCACTCTAGATCAAATATCAAACTTTAATCCACAAATGGAATTTCCATCAGATCTGGGAACAGTGCAGACAACATCCCAGATTTCCTCCTACGTGTCCCCAGTGCACCTTTCTGCTGGTCAGATGACTGCATTTAGTGGACCAAGTGGAGACAGTCACAGTGAAATTCTGTCACAGATTATGAGTACGTTGGACAGTCTTCCAGAAAATGTGTCCACCTCTCTTCAGATGCCAGATTCTGATGTGATACAGTCATTACAATCACATTTACCAAATCAAGAGTCATCATTCAGAACATTTGACACATTTTCCTTTAGAAATGCATATCATGACGATTCTTTATCCAGCCAGACTTTGTCTCAGAACACTCAACCAAATTTTATGTCCAGTTCCTTGATAGGGTCTCAAAGCCAAACATCTTCTGAACAAATGAATCCTTCCAAAGAAAATATAAAACAAGAACTAATTAGGAATATTCATTCTGCAGCTGCTGCATCAGTAGCTTCTATTCCTATGTCATCCAAAGCAATACAAAATCCCCAACTTGCATTCCAAAGCTCAGGTTTATATGGAAAGGATATTAATTATTCTAAAGATAATCCACAAACAGGTGAAAACTATATTAGTCCAATTCAGCTGAAAAATAGTGAATTAAAACGTAGATTATCTGCAGGTCCAGAAGACTTTATTCATATCAATACCAAAAAATCTGCATACATTGACAGTGTTTATTCTAATTTGCAACAGCAGGATTCACTTGCTAAACCTGGGACATATGTTAAACCGGCCCCCATAAAATCTGGTAATCCTAAACTCAGGACTAGGAGTAAGTCTGGTGAGGAACAACCTGATATCTTTAAACTCCGTATGCGGAGTAAATCTGGTGATGGACATTCTGATTTTATGAAGCCTAGAATGAGGAGCAAGTCAGGTGATGATTACAAAGTTCACCTCTATTTCATGACACAAAAAAATAGGATGGAACCTATTGCGTCCCACAGACCAAGGAGTAAAACAGATGAACATCTATCAAACTGGGAAAAGTCTCCTGATCCACTCTCACTTTCAGATGGTGCTGGAGTTTTCAGGAACCCAAGTGGACTTACAGGTCTTAAAATTAGAAGGAAAAATCGGCCAGCTCCTCTGTATATTCCTTCCCACTCTTTAAATCATTGTGGATTTCAGAGTAACCTCAGGTCCCCACGTGTATGGCCTGCAGATGCAACAGAAGGTACAAATAGTATAGTTCCACCGTATACACCACCTCCAATGCTCAGTCCAGTACGGAGTGGCTCAGGACTATTTTGGTCCATCAGTGGGGCATTTCCTACTTCAGTTCCAGCCACACCAAGGTCTTCATTATCACTCAGTAGATCAGGTAAGCACCAAAGTTATTACATAGTATTAATCAAATTTTGAAATGTTTCTTTGAAAGATGGCTTCTGATTTTTTTTGGTACAGATTAATTAGTCATGAAGCTCATGTAAAATTAAGTGGTTTAATAACAATTCATGAGGAAACATGCAGATTGGCTGGTTTTATACATCAGAGGAACAGATTGAATACCTTTCTATAATACTTTATATCTATAAGGATATGATGAGTGTCAGATACCACAAAAATGCCACAAATATGTTTAGAATTTTATTACACTATGTCTAAACGTTTATTTGGGACCCACAAGTAGTTTGTTACCAATCATGAAAATTTCCATCTCTTATCCTATATCAAATCAGAGCTTACCTAAAGTTGATGTAAGATGTCAAAATATTGTGTAACAGCTTTAGATTAGGTTGTCCTATTGAGACAAAAGTGGTGCCTTGACTGCCTTTGCAGAACATTGCTCAGGCATGGTACTGGAATCTTCCTGTATTTTGTTTGAGCACTATTTTCTTATAGCTTTATATTTCTGAGTTCTGAACTTAATGTTTTGTTTTTTCTTTCCATTGTATGTTCTAGATGTGTTGGATAGATTGGATTAATTTAATTTTGCCCTGCTGTTACATGTTATTATAAATCATATATGTTGGAAATTGGAAGACCTTAAGACATGTCCTCATTTCCATAACCATTCATCATGCAGGGAGTAGCAGTGGCAGCATAAAGAAGGAGGAAAGTCTGGAACAGGTTGAGGAAGAGGCAACTCCAGAAACAGACGTTAAACCGTAAGTGTTGGTTGACTTGATTGAAGCATTTCCACCATGCATCAGTGTCTCGCTACATCATGCATTATTAGCACACTAGGTTAAAGTTCATGTCAGGCTGATTCATTTAAACATGGATGTATTACTCAGGGAAGGCAGTTTCAACTGCACAGATACTGTGATAACTTTGTGTAATGAAAAAAAAAACATGTGAAATTTCTATGTCATCAATAACTCAAAATTAGACAGTAACATATAGTTTCCACATATGTTTTACTTGAAAAACACTAAATTGCACTTTGTGCATATTTAGTTGCTCATTGACAGTGACCAAGACCTGTCAACCTTTGCAATTTAAACATTTTGCTGATATGACCAAAACATTATGTATTTAGAGTATGATTGCAAAAAAATAAAAAATACGATTGCTATGGTCAATTCAAATATTGATTTTTCTTGGTTAAATCCTAGATCCAGTTTTTCATATTAAACTTAGTTTTTTTGGTTCTGGTTTTTCATATTAGATTTGGTTTTCTTGATTTGTTATGTTAGGCTTGGGTTTTCATATTAACTTTTTTTCAAACAGGGTTTTCTAATTAGACTTGTTTACCTGGATCAGGTTTTTATATTAATGTGTTCTGGATTCTGTTACTCATTAAAGACTTGGTTTACTGGATCCAGTTTTTCATACTTGGGTTTTCTGATCTGGATTTTCATATTAGACTGGTTTCTACATCCAGGTTTTCATATTAGACTTGGGTTTTCAGGATCTGGGTTTTTATGCGACTAAGCAGACTATTTAGGAAATGAGACAAACTATACAGGGGTACATAAGATGCTTTAATGTACTGTTTTTCATTTAGGCATCTGATCATCTGAAAATATGTCGATGGTGAAGACAAACAGCCTCTTGTAAAAAGTTTAAACAAAAGTTTAAAAAATATATTTAAAAAACAAGAACTTTAACTTTTGTCCACAGTGGGCAAGATGATTGTCACTGTCACATGAATTTCAAAAAGCATAAGCAAAAGCAACTAATAGTAGCATGGATTCTGAAAAGTTGCACTCAGTTGTGCTTTGATATTTTTATGCCATAGAGAGAGAATGTAATTAAAGCTTTGACCTTTCCAACATGTGATGGAGCCTTTACTGGGGAAAATGTTCTCATTATTAAATGGTGATTTGAAGATGAAAAAGCTCAGTTTTATCAAAATCAGACAATTCTTCACTGGTTGCATATATAAATATGGTGAATCCTTCAGTATATTTAATAAGTGTCCATGCCATTTGGTACATTTATCAGCTAAAGAGGAGTCGAATAGACTGAGTTTTGATGAGCTTTAGTGGATATACAATTTTAGGATTAGACAAAGGAAACTTTTATAAATGCATTTGGACACAAAAAAACAAGTAAATTAAGGCTAAAGGTATATTTGCTGAAATCAAAAGTGGCAGGTGTGGCAAGGCAGTTGTGTCACTGTCAGTATTGCCTGCCAACTGTTAGATATTCCTGAAAATGTGACCTCCAGTTTTAATGTTGTTGCTGTCAGAAGTCCACAGCAGTTATTATGGCAGTAAGGTGTTCACACACACACACACACACACACACAGTATGGTCCCATGTGGTACATTTTCAGACTACCATCATATAACGCAATGGAAGGATCTTAATCTGCACCATTTTGTTTTGATGAATTTTAATTAATGGCTTAGACACTAAGGATAGCAATTACTCGGAATTGTTTTTTGTTCAAAGATCATGTCTGTACTGGATGCTTAGTTGGAGAGCATTCATTTAGTCTCGTATATGTAAATCTCTTGAACAAATGCATTCACACTGCAGAAATCATTTATCATTTTTGTTGACACATTGAGTTATCATTGCAGTTACTTTCATAGGATAACACAATTCCAGCATGAGGACGGACATACGAGTGATCAGATATATTTGGAAATGCAACCAGATTATAATTTTTACTAGATGTTTAATAAAACAACCTAAAAGTTTGAAAACATGAGCTAAAAAGAAAGAGAAATTGGATTTTTATTTTCATATTTTAACATCATTTGAAAGGGATAGATTCAGTCCAAATGTAAATATTAAGTGCTGGTCAGATTCGTGAAGACATGGAAAATTTCACAAGCTTACAAACATTGATCATGAAGAAAAAGAGTGCGATGATACACTTAGACTTGGCACAGAAACAAAAAAATACATGGCTGAAAGTTAACTTGATGTAAGTAGCTATTTCTCTTCACTCACAACTTTAAGCACAGTGAAGTTGCTGATGTCTCAGAAAGAGCGAGGAATGATTTTTAGCAGTGTGATGTATTTTCCCAAGATATTTGCATGTACAGGACCAAAGGAAAAAACTGGCAAGAAAACTTGGAAGCACAGCTTTGAATTAACAAATGAACAAATTGAAGATCATAAACACTATGTTGACAAGTGGGATAAGCAAACTCAGGGTAGAAAATGGCGTGTTGAACTTGTAGTCCTTCATCATGAAGGCAGTGCTTGTTATTACAGGTGTTGTTGAGTGTTCTCATTTGTTGCAACACCAACCCACCCCTCAAAAACTAGGTCATCTACTAGGTCACACTGCAAACTGCAAGTCCAACTGCAAACAGCAAAGATCCTGATCTGCCATAGCAAATGCATCTGTGGTTAAGGGTTTGTTTTGTTCTGTTGATTACTCGTAACAATTGGCACAGACCCAGATCTTCAGGTGCATTTTACAATGGTAGATCTGGGTCTGTGCTGTTTGCTGTGAACTTGTCTTAAAGGGAGTAAATACAGTATGTCACTTGGTGCCATGCATTTTTACATTTTAACTTGTTAAGACGTTTCTGAAGTTAAATACAATTTGGTAAGTAAGAAAACATCAAAAAGACCAAAGTCATGTTAAATATTTCCTCTTTACTTTAAATTTATTTTATTTGAAGCCCCTGTTTGACATAACATTTTGCAACCAAACCTCAAACTAAGGAATCAACAACTATCATGTATACTTGCTTATGAATAATGTCCAGCTGCAGACAGCAACAACCCAGATATTTTGCCAGGAGACCTAGGTCTAGGCAGTTTGTTAGAAGTAATCAATAGAACATGCAATCCAAACCCTGATCTGCCAGTATATTGTGATGGTAGATCCGGGTTTGGAAAATATGCTTTTTATAATATAAAAATGTATTCCTTTTATGCCATATTTAATATTTGTCACAAAGATTGAAAGATAAACATTTTGGTATCAGACACAAAAATAAGAACAGCTTGATTTGATTGCTCTGTGTCATCCTATGACTTCTGTGCAGAGATCTGAAATCTATTTTAATTACCATATTGGCTTCTAAATCTTGTTCTGAGCAAGAATATGCCTGATTAAATTGGTTCTATTAGAATTGAGGAGCCTGATAATTTTTTTGATGAAACATTGATGATGATGAATGAATAATAAATTTAATAAATTTGTAGCATAAAGAGGCTGTGGGGGATGGATCACTGTCCAATTGAGAAACACTTTGATAAAGAGAGTGAATTTATCATACTGACATCTTTGTATACAAGACACGCAGATCTATCCTTTCTTGTTTACTTATATTATTTTTCATACTTTGTACAAAGAAGAATTTCAAATTTCAGTCATTTAATTTTGCAGTCATGTAAATGTGGGTCCACAGTACCAGGCGGTTACACCTATGTTCATTGGTAAGTATTTTATTGTGTCATTAATGTTTATATTAAGACAAGTCCATCTTCCAGTAAAATTATCCATGAATATTTTTTTAACTAAAGAGGAAGTTGTTTTTGAAAATAAATTTAATGAATATTGTTATCATCTGTTGTATAGATATGTACAAGTGGTTTATAGATATGATTTTATTTGAAAGACAGCTCTTTTGCTGCTTTTTAGAAGTTAATTAATAAAAACATCAGTGAGCTTGTCATAAACAATTAGAATGGCATACTTTCTTTTGGAAGTTCTTTGATAGTTCACTAAGCATTTTCATATAGTTCCAACAATAGGCATACAATATTATAAATTCTGCACAAAAAGAGATGTTACCCACGGCTTGAAAAAATATTTTCGTTCCATGAATTTAATGAATGATATGCCAGCAATCGCTATATTTCAGTTAAACTTTACCTTGCAAGTCATAATGGGCTGCAGACCAGTACTGTGGCAAGAAATGTGACCTATTATGTACTCACAAGTATATCAACACACTTAACAACTTGATTTGTCATTAACTTTAAGAGCTCTCATCCACTGATCATAAATGTGTTCAATATTTGCATGACTTTCACATTAAGATGGGGGAAACATGAGTGACAGAGTGGTCTAAGTGGTCAGTCTCAGACCTTCTAACCCTTACAATTTTGCTGCAAGTCTTACAAAAATTACCCTTAAAATGTGAACTTGTGGCATACAATCAAACACTATGGAAAAATGATCATTGCCCAAAAATCTGGATAATTGGTTCATGTGTGTTTGATTTGGATCCGGGTTTCATGTCATAATTAGTGAAATTCGTCACTAAACCAGACTAACTTTAAGTCATTACAGCAGCACCTCAGGGGCTTTAAACTGCTACCGTTTTTGTCATGAAAAGCATCTGCATGATCAAACTGTTGATAATAATAAAAAATAAAAAAAACTTAAAAATCGCATCCAGAATGTGATGCATGTTAAAGATGAAAGGGAAGATAAGCTTCTAAAAGTTAATAATCAACACAGAAGAATGAAAAGGAGTTGTCAAATTGAGAGTTAGGAACAAGCCATTGAATAGGGTTTGGAACTAAAGTTTGTGCAACTGTACTAGTAGTAAATAAAGTCTATGCATACTTTACAACCATTTCATATTGTTTGTCACCACTGCATCAAACATTTAATCACATTTTCCAGCTTTATAATGGCTATTATTGATATCTGTTACCATACTGAAAACTGGTAAATCTTACGGGCAAAAAATCAACTTCCTTATAGAGGCAGACTCGTAAGGGATGCAGTTTACATGGGTTCAGGTTCTCAGCTCAGCAGTGTGGGTATCCAAGAAAGTTTGCCAGTAATTTCCTGGGGGTTTTCTAAGTTCTTCCACCACCAAAATATACCGGTGACCATGTTTAATTTGCTGTAAAATGCTGCTAAAACCCACAATACCAAATCAAGCCTTATTAAAGATAGCTACTTTCAACGAAAAAAGAAATGATAATGAAATAGTGCCAAGGTCTCTAGCTGTGTAGACCACTCAGCTAAGTATATAACAATTTAGTGTTTTTGTACAGGTTTCTTAATATCATGGTATGAAAGAATTTTTGTCAATTTTAACTCCCTTTAAAATCGGTAAGATTTCAAGATTCTGATTTGGAATCTTAAATGTGCATAATAAAAATAATAAAGTATACTTTGAAAGTATAATGTAGTTTTAATAAGTCTTAATTTTAATGACTCATCTGGAAAATTCTCTCAACACCTCGAGGAGGTAAATTCATATGAACTATTTATCCATTAAAGAATGTATTAAAAACTTGTTATCTCACAACTGTATGTTGCAACCTTATTTATCAGTTACTTTGTGCAACAGTTTGAAGTCAGATGCTTCACATTTATCAATTATTTCTTTTCTTGTTTTAGGCAATAGAAAGGATGCTCTTAAAAGTATCAGTCGAGAGAACATTGTCTGGGAACCCAGTGTTATGGGTGATAACACTGATGAAGATGGTATGTTTTCTCTTGATAAGAAGCAGATGTTGTATTTAAGGGATTTTTTTATAGCTCTACTGGACATGGACAAGAAAAGCTTATAGGATGGTCTTTTGTCCATCATCTGTCCTGTTAACACAAGCTTGTCATTGTACCTATTCCACAACGGAACTATCTTCAGAATATTGCTACCTTTACTCTTCTCAAATGGATGGCTATATCAGCATGGAGTTTTCATTCATACACTACCTTGTTGGGCCTAAATGAAAAATGGTGTCATGTCCAGTGTGAATGCCAGAATAACTTTGTTTAAAAATCTTCTTGTCCCATGAATGGATGATATTGTGGCAGGGTGGTTTGTTATCACCAAAAAAGACTTCTGATGATGTCTACTTTGGCCTAAATGAAAATGGTGTCAAGCTGACACCCGATTTGCCATAAAAGATCAGATTTGGAATCTACACTTTGCAGTTAAATGGAAGAAATTGTCTTTTCTTGAATAAATGGCAATTCTTTTAGCTCCTGATCCATCACGTCTTGTGCCAAAATAAATTGCTGTTTACAGCAGCTTATCAAGAACAGCTGGATTAATTTTGACCATAAAAGGCTTTACAATTGTTTATAAATGATGCTGACTTAGCTACAGGAATAGCAACCATTGCTAAAATCATTTTTTTTCAACAGCTTAAAAAAATTGCTGAATGGACTTTGATCAGGTTTGCCAGAAAATGTTCTATCTTGAAGGCCAGTGAGTTTTATAAAAATGATGCAATTTTGCCAGCAAATTTGGACACTGCTATAACATTGATATTGTGAAGCCCACACTTTTCTGAGAGGAAAATACCCCAACTATATGATTAAAAATCCTTCTCCCATTGGGATGAACCAGAAGATTCCAGATCACTGGATCACCCTTAGGATGCCCCGCGTATTCTTGCCCATGCATACTGCCTCTTCATTCTTTCATTGGTCGACATTGCTTATTCTTGCCCATGCATACTGCCTAGTCACTTTCAATGGTCAACTTTGCTGTAATCTGTCAATGTCGAATGAAATTTTCCGTCACTTTATCAGTCATGAAACAAATTTACTATTTCTCTTGTTGCATATTCTTTGTAAATGTTTGGTTTATATCCCTGATCATGTTTTATCTCTTTTAATTTAAGCTCTCCTGAGAATTATTAGCATTTGTTTTATTCTTTATCTCCTTAGGATGTTGTGGATTCAGATTCATTTGTGCATTTTTCTATCCAAGGGTTGGTGTTTTGTTTTTATAATTTCCCTATTCTTGCATAAATTGTAGTCAGGGCTGTTCCAGTAAAACATATATACCCCTCCCTCCCCCCTCCCACCCCCCCCCCCACCCCCCCGGGAGGGGAAGGCACTTTTGAATTCAACCAACCCACAATAGAAGCAATTTAATACAATTATGATCCACCCTCTGCTGTATTTTAATTTTAAAAAAACATCGCCCCCTACAGAAGCATATTAGCTAGTGGTTAGAGGGTGGTAGAAGCTATTTTAATTTTGGATTGGGGACAGGCGTGATTTAAATGACTGCTGACTGGAGGTAATTGAATTCTTTGATATGTAAGATATAGATTATAGATAAATAATCAACTGCACATTTTTATGTGTATCTATTTTCTGTAATCAATCATGTGTTGTTCTTTTGTCTGTCAGCCATGTATGTTTCTTGTTCTGTCAGAAATAAACAAACGTTTAAATTTGTGAAAGTGATGCTGCATTATTTATGCTTGCTTGAACACTATATAATTTCTTGTCTTAAAAATATATTTTCTGCAAATGATACTTCTTATTTTATGCCTTGCTGCATGATTGATGTAAAAGAGAAAAGAAATATAGCATGTCAAAACACTTTCAACATCCCTACTGATCAATCAGTTAATCATCATCATCATCAATCAATCAGGTTTCTGCCATCAAGCCACAATAAATTAGTTCCATGATTTTCATTCCAACCACCCACTGGATGTAGTTAAAATATTTTATACGATAGCTGTCCCTTTCCAGAAAATATTTTTTAAAAAATCTAAAACCCACCTTGAATTAGATTTTAAAAAATGGATGAAAATTGAGGAATAATTATTACTGAATAATTATTATGGGACTAGTGTACTTTTAAAATCAACATCAATGTTGTCAACTGTCTATTGTCAACAATAGCAGCAGCATCACTGGTGGCCAAGCAGGAACATGATGTACTTTTAACTTGGCAGATTGGTGTAAGATGATGTTTTCTGATTACTTGCCGTTCATCATATTTGTTTAAACCCCATTTTGGCATTTTATGTCTACTTGAGTAGTAGAATTGGCTGATGTATATAGATTCACTTGTGCTAAAAATGGTGTAAAAGCCATAATGATCTACCAACAACCTGATGTCATGTCTATGAATGACATTGGGTGTTGGAGAGACCTAAAACACCAAATGAAGCAACTAATTAACAGCACCACCAGCAGCAGAAGTACTGGTTTTTCATTTATGCCACAGTTGTATGAGTGCATCATTTTTGACCATAGTAATTTCTTCAAACCAATGAATATTGTCAGTTTTTCTTTCATCCATCTAATGAACAATCATCATCATCATGTCCTGCCTTTTCTGATAACTGCCGTATATATACTGGTTTGAGTCCCTGCGCCGAGATTTTCTGAAAACTTGCCAACAGCCATCAGATTCTCTGAATCTTCTTCTATCTTTGATACCAGCTGCCGTATATAAGCTACAAAGATCTGAAAATGGTATTAACCCCAAATTAAGTATAACTTCTTTATCAAACATCACTAACAAAATGCAGAACAAAAACTGCAATGAAACTACCGGTACAATTTTTTTGAAAGCCTATACTAATTTAAAATAAAGGAACTTCTTTCACCAATTTAAAGTTTTTCCTTCTGCATGTTTAATTCAAATTTTCTGCAACATACAAATCTTGACAAATGCATCAACTTCCTTCTCTAACAACTTGTTTCTGGCAATCTCTTTGTGCATTTATGCCAATATATGTCTTTAACTTTCTATCTGGGTGTTCTTGAACTCATAACAGTGTGTGAAAAATATACTTCAGCTGCTTCATATTAAGCACACTAAGTGGAGTACCTTTAAATTTCTCACTTTTTTTTCTTCTCTCAGTCTCAGTTATAACATATTCTTTATCTTTCAAATGATCAAGAAACATTTGTATATCATCACAGCTTATGCCTACAAGATTGCTGATACTTTCCATGCCTTTTGTAAAAATATCTGCACTCAATTCCATTAGATGCTTTATGTTTCTGGTTGGCAAAAAAGAAAGCTGAAGTAAGAAAACAATCTTTTGCTTCACTGTCCTGTTCAATCTGCTGAATGGCCGTTAATGTGTCTGGATAAGACAGGTAAAAGCCTGGTAGATGAGACATATCCAAGATTGGTTTTATTTCATATCTCTTGACATGGAAACCTCTCCAACTATCATCTGTTCTGTATGTTGCAAACGCATAATGCATTTCAGTAAATATTTTTGAATCATTTGTGTTCACTAAAAGTCTATAAGCATTCATTGCCTTATCTTTTATAAGTCCATATTTGTAACAGAGTATAATGGTCTCTGTGGATTTATTTTCCAATTGAATGGATACATTCTTACCAAGAAAATTCTTTATAACAAATTCGAAATTTGGGTCAAATACCCAGTCCATTGTTTTAGGTGCAACATACCTATTTTGTCTGATAAATAAAATGTGTCATTGATTCTTTTTACTGATTCTTCCTGGGCAGCTGACATATTTTCATACAATTTGTCTAAATCAAATGTGCCCTGTTCATCATACCCATTCTCGTAAATTCTTTTTGAGGAGATTATTCCACACTGACTTAATGTGCTATTTTCTGTGAGTGAAGTCTCTCCACAGAATGATATTTTGAATCTCCTTCAGCCAAACTCTGCACTTTGAATCGGTCCAACCATCTAATAAGCACTGAACAAAATGTGTGTCATTTTATTTCGTCGACGTTCATCTCCACCTCCATTAACTGTAACAAGCAACTGAGAGACAAATGAGCCATTGTTCAAAAAGTGACTTGTATATTTATCTAAAGTAAAGACATAATGTACTGGAGTTAATTCAAGTGTCTAAATGCAGTCGAGGGTTCAAAATAGTAACATGATTATGTAGCCACGACATTCAAAATGGCCTCATGACACATGGTTGTGTTATTCCACGTAGATTTACAAGGGAATGGATAATAATAAAATTTATATATCGCCAAGAGACACGAGAAATCCCGGTAAGTGTCTTAAATGTACACCAATGTGTTGCGGATAGAGCTACATAAGACCAAATGTGAAATGGAACTGAAAGACTGAATTCCAAGCAAGCAAACCTCTAAATTTCTGGATATATTCGTCTTTGATTCCACGTTTCCGTAGAAAACTTAAGAGAGTTCATCAATTCCCAATTGTCTAACTTTTTCTTCGGCCATGTTGACCAAACATGATGTACAATAATGTCCGAGTGACTTGAATACGGGATACGCAAATATCACTGGATAACTCAAGACAGATAAAATCAAATAACCCGTTAAAGTTCTCTCCCCTGCACGTTGATTCGCCGCGATTTAGACCGCAAAGACAGGATTAGATCACGGGCTCGTATGACCAGTCAATTGTAAGCAACGATACGAGCCCGTGTGGATTAGATGTGATTTAAATATTATGCATTCATGTTTTCTGACACCCCTGCAAACGATTTCTGATTTGTTAACACAATCCACACCTGAAGTGATTTTTCAAGCCAACCCTCCACATTCAGAATATAAATAGTTTCAAACATAACCACCTACATATTTTTTTTTTAAAGTGCCGTCCCGGGGTGGGGGGATATATGTTTTACTGGAACAGCCCTCATCTAACTTGCTTTTATCTATTTTATTGTTCATTACAAATGATTTAATTCACATTACCTATATTGTGAATTGCGATGTTTTAATGTGCAATAAGCAGGTCACATGCTTGGTTATAAAACACAGGTTCTTGTTTAATCTTGTTTCAGATAGCTTTCCTTTATTTTCTATTTCTATTTTAGGTTTTTTTGCTGATTCAATAGTCCTTATTTTTATATTAAGCCTGGTTGTCTTATCTTGCACTTTCCTGAACTTAGCATTGCTTTCTTTTTTTTTTTTTGCAAATATATTAATAAAGACTTAGTCCATGCATTACCTTTTATTTACATTTAGTTGCATCGAAGATGTTTGTAGTTTGAATTTTGCAAAAATTTTGTTAGATTTCTCATTTTGGAGGAGAGTTTGAGCAGGGTTTAGGTGGGAAAAGTCCCCTTGGACACCCAATCCAAATCTTTTGCATGTCTTGTACAAGCTGTTAGAGAACAGATACCGTATTTTCGCGCATATAAGACGCACCCAAATATAAGACACACCCGTATATAAGACGCGGGTTTTGACGATTTGTGTAAAAATATTTTACATAAGACACACCCATATATAAGACGCGGGTTTTGACGATTTGTGTAAACAGAAATTACATAAGACGCACACGGCCTAGCCATCTGCACCACTGAGCAATTTATATCCAGTGGTTTCCTTTCCTTTATCATAAATGAAAATTTGTCCAATGTTGCATTACCCATCGGATGTAAACAAGGCTTCATTACCATTTTTAGTTTAGATCAAAGACAATGTGGCAGGACCGCAACGATTATCGTTTATTCTTATCTGCCGCCGGGCCAATAGCGGATGGGTCGAGTATCTGGTATCTAGATTCTAGAACATAAACGCCAGATGTAAAGGCGGCTTCATTGATCTGCTAGGCCAAGTCTTAAGCGAGTGGGATTAGTACCGTACAAAAAAATTCTGGGATGGTCCTGGCTTTTAAAAGTCTGTCGCCAAAAAAATCGCCAACCTGATTATTTTGTCGCCATTTTTCCAAGTGTTAATTTTACCCTATTAATGTAACAGGCAATGAAAATTACAAAAGATGAGTTAGTTAATAATTTAATTACAACAAGCATTAACAAAATGTTAAAAAAGTGTTACACGAATATCCGTCGCGATTTTATGGCTGCCCACTTGTTGAATGCAGTTTCAAAGTCTAATTTTGCACATCTGTACATGCTGATTCTCGTTAAATTCTGACCACCCGCCACGTGATAAAAGATTCCGAGCAAATTACGATGTTCGCCAAAATCTCCATTAAATGCTCTATTGCTTCCTAAATCCCAAAAGAATGATCACTGAATGCTGTATAAATTTTCTCAACAAGCAAAATAGGATCTCCATTCCCACGAATGAAACTTAACACGAGTCAACACCTGGCAATATTGGACCGTATATATTAGCATAAGTTAACATCCAATATAGGGATTCTTTCACTCCTGTATTTTGAGAAATAAATAATTATTTTTAATTGTGCAAAACTTGTTTATTTGTTGTTTGCAATTTCTTCTTGCGGAGTTTAAGTGTCTGTAACCGTAACACGGGATTGATGGCAAAAGGAAAAGATCAATGAGTAAAATGCACAAATATTATTTACACCGCCTGGATTCATGTTTGGTGACACACTCCTTCTTCAAAATATCACAGCCAGTTGTAAATGAATTGACGAACTTTGCCTTGATACATACATCACAGAACATCTGTTTTAACTTTTTATCATATCTCAGCCACGGACGCCCAAGTTTCCAACTGTCTAGAAATTTTTGGGAATTTTTGCCCTGTTCATCATTATGTGGTGTTGCACTTGAAGCACTACATGTAGATGATGTTGGACTGCAAGGTTTATTATCGGGTTCAGTGACTGTATTATCTGATGAATTTGCACTAAATCCAAACGCCGACAATTTTGTTAACTTAGGAGGAGATGATGAACACGCAACGTCTAACTTCCGTTTGCTCATGATAATGTTGCACTGACGACAGATATAATTGTGACTGAGATTTTTTCCATTTGCTTTGTATGTATACACAGTAGTCGGTACTTCAAAGGTTATCAGTTTTCTATGAAGGTTCAGCAAAACTATTGTATTGGTATATGTAAAAACAACAACAAAAAAAACCCAGATGGATTAACCATTCAATTTTATCTGTTCTATTCGCGTCTTCAGAAGTCGGTCAGTTGTAGGTATAGTACGGTAGCATGATTGACTGTATCACAGCATACAGTACTCGGCCCAGATGTCAGCATAAGCAGAATATGATGTAACAATGCACTGCTAAGATGGGGTTGTCGATACAAACAAAGGATCATTTGTGTACAGATGGATTCCAATGCATTGCTTAGTCAAGTTTGTGGCTTCCTTTCGTTCTCCCTTTTAATTTATCCAGTCCAAATCCATGATTGTTTGTACAAATTAAATAACCAAAAAGTATGTCGCCCAAAAATCGCCAGATGGGACATTTTTGTCGCCAATAAGGGAAAAAAATCGCAATTTGCGACATTGGCGAAGCCCAGGACGATCCCAGGCCCTGCACTGGATTGGTACACGTGGTAATTACTGAACACTTACCCAACTGTTTTTACAACTAGGAATAAAAATCGTGAAACGTGAATTTTCGACCGCAATAATCGTCCTTCAATATCACACACTGTACCGTTCGTTCGTGTTAAAAAATACTTACCGTACTTTCGCGCATATAAAACCAACCCGTATATAAGACGCAGGTTTTGACGATTTGTGTAAAAATATTTTACATAAGACGCACCCATATATAAGACGCATCCTGGGTGCGGGGTGTGTAAAACTTTGTATAAGACGCGTCTTATATACGCGAAAATACTGTAGTTGTCCTCTGTGCAACTTGCAAAAATTGCTACCAACTCACCGGTACAATGCCAGCCACATTTATGCCACAGTAGCCAGTCCATCAGGCCAGTTGATTTTTAGGCATATCAGATCTAAAAGAAATATTAAAGGCCATGTGAATAATAAAAAACTGGATTGTTTCTGATAACCTCTCATTAATGTGGGTGATATGAGAAG
Source organism: Unio delphinus (assembly GCA_029339505.1). NCBI lineage: Eukaryota > Metazoa > Mollusca > Bivalvia > Unionida > Unionidae > Unio > Unio delphinus. The sequence continues at coordinate 1,721,230 of JAQISU010000169.1, read as the reverse complement.
ATTAATATCTTGATTTTTTTTATCTGCAGTCACTAGATGCTTACAACTCCAAATATTGCTCTTTGGCACATATGTGATGTCTCTTGACACGTGCTACTTCCAATTCCCAATATGTGGTGGTATTTTTGATGCCTGGAAGTCACCATAGGCTTTTTAAAAAAAAACACTTCCAAGGAAATTAGAACTTTACAAAAGGAATATGATGCTATCAAATGAAAACAATTTTTTGGTTACAGAATTTGGTTGGAAGATTGAAACTGGATGCTTGCTAATACCATGACAATGCTTTTGTAGTTCATTTAGCTTAGCATTATATACAGGCCTCTCAAAATGTATTGAAAGTTACCAAATTTATTTGTGCATGAATGATTTCAATTTTTGTACAGTCATACAAAGCAGCAATACTCATGCAATATATCCCAAAAAAGAGCCATCATGTGCCGCAGGTAAATTGTACTGAGACGATTATATCACCAACATTAGTGAAAATGTAAAATAAAGTGAAAATTAGACTGTTTGCATTAGGTAAATTTATTTACATTTCAAGAGGCTGGTGTGAAAATTCACTGAGTACATATATGATTATAATTCGCATTGATGAGTTGAACAAGCCATAACTGTTGAGCTGCATTCTGTTGATACAAATTGTTTGATATAGTTCATTTTCCAGATAGTCTACTGTTCATGATCAGCTGTATGTTTAATAATACAACTTTATCTTTGGAGGTTGAATCTAGTTCTGATAGTGTCATTAATGATGAGGTCTGTGGATGACATCCTGATTTTATTCAGACTATAATTCATACTGTTCATCAATGGTTTGATAATGATACCCAGCCTCTAGATTGTATTGATCTGGATCAACTGGATAGTGAGCATTATTGTCCTGGTCAGTAAACAGTGGACACCTTATGTAGAATTGAATCACATTTAGTTAATTTCTTATTTTGTGTTTTTCTTAATGTTCATGTTTCATTATATAAAAAAGGGCTGATATTCATGTCTCCTTGAATTATTCATAGACTACATTTAGTCTTTTTTGATGAATTATAGACAGTATTTTAAGGTTATAGATTACCAGTCATGAAACTTTTAGGATTTTTGGCGAATTTCACTCAACGAGCTAAGGGTAGGATGAAGTTTGGGATCTCGCAAAGTCAAGACATACATACTTACAAAATGAAAAATTCTTTCTTCATCTTAGAATATTTTCGGTCTTGTTCTATGAATGAGTTAGATCTCAGATGGATTACCAAACTCTCTAGAAAATATTAGGATTGGTGTACCTGTTCCCAAAGGGAGGTTATAAGAGAGTAGTTACAATCTCCTGCTAGGGAGGAACAACACCTTCCCAATATTGTGAGGGCAGAGAGTGAATGCACATGCACACCCTCCCCACAAGGTGAGGAGAAGCTTCCTTATCAGTCCCAAATCATCAGTGATGGGATTAAGCTCAGATCTTGGAAACGGTCTTCCTACAGACCCATTTTCCCTCTAAATCCCTACTGGATGTTTTTCTTTCCACTGCAGGGAATCAATTGGCCCTGCTATATTAAAATGTAGTTGGGGTGGTGTTGGTTAAAACTGAATTGATATGATACTTGCCAATGCCAGATTCAGTATCATCTATGCTGTTAGCAGCAGGTAAGTATAGTATCATGACAATTAATTTAAACCCAAAGAAGAAAATACATATTAAACTGGAAGAGATAATCAAAAATTTAAAACTTCGACAAATACTATTTTCAAAAACCCACCACACCAATTTTGACCAACTTGGCACAGAGCATCCTGGCATAGAGGTTGTTCAAATTTCTACAAATGATTTACTAAAAGTAGAAAAACTTGAAATGACTCATTGCAAAACAAAATGTGCCAAAAGTTTGACAAGCATTCTGGCATTTTGGGTTTTCAGCTCTATGAAATTGATTCAAATCCACCATCAAATATGACCACCATTTTGGAGAAAAGAAAACCTTGAATAAACATTTCTGACAACAAGTTGACAAATTGTTTTCAGAAAGCATCGTGATTTAATAGACTCGGAAGTTTTCACAAATGATGCCTATCTGTTGTCAAATATGGTTTGTTGTTACTTGTGCTAATATACCATAAAATATGGATAAAGATACAAATGCTAGATAACCTTGAAATGGCTGTTTTGATAACAAATAGTCAACAGCACAATATTAAAAAATCCAGAAGCATCTCGCTGACCCAGATTAATAATTATCAGATCTTACATTTGGTTGTTAGGCAAATGTCAGCCCATGAATAATCTCAGACCCACTTTAATCGCTTATTTAAAGTAAATGGTTTTTTAAACTTTTGAGCCCATAGAATAGGGAAGTCTGTAAGAATTGGATTTTTAATGTAGCTTTTAAAAAAATTCAGTCATATTGCTACAATATCTGCATTGTGGCAGTTTAGTGATGTCTGGGTCATCATGCTGTAGACATCATGTCAAACTCAGTTACATTTACCTGACATCAGGCTGACTATTCCTATCACAGACCTTATAATGCTAAAAGTCAAGCGAGGCAGATAGTACCATTTTGTAAAACGATTTTGGTATGACTCTGCTTGGGTTTGAATCCACAACCTCCCACATCATGGGTGGACGTTCTAACCACTTAGCCACTGGTCACTTTTATGGTGGAGGTATAAACTGGTTTTGGTTTTTTAGCAATGCTTTGATCATGGTATCAACTTGCAGGTACGAGTCTCTTGTTCGGTCAATGTTGGTATGTGAGAAAGCTTGCCAGTAGCTTCACGTGGATCGGTGGTTCTTTCTTGGGTTTTACTGGTTCTGCAACCACCATTTATACTGGCTGCCATCTATAATCTCTCTTGTGCTGAAAAATGGCATTTAACCCTACAACAGCAACAAATCAACTTGCAGTTATTGTCCTTTTTGTGTTTTTTGTAAAGTGAAGATGAAAAGAGCTTTGGTGAATTGCAGTGCAGGTAAGTGAGACTAATAATACAGTGTAATACATTACACATAATGTTACAGTAATGTGTTTCATTTACTTGTCTATGTCACTGATGTAAGCAAGATGGAAAAGACTGCGGTTGGAGTAATGGGGGTTACTATTAATCTACATGTACATGTATCAGCTGATTGTAATGAAACAGCTTCTTATAATATCATAAATATTGATGTGCTTATGGTGTGAAGCTACATATCTCTAATGTATTGACAAATTTAACAAGATCTTATCCTGCTAAAATGTTCTCTTGAAAATAATGTATTGTGAAAGACAAATAAAAAAAATATAAATTAATTTGCATGGAAAATTTTCATAGCTAATTTTGACACTTGTATGTTATCCCTAAATCATTAATATTGTATCAGAATTGTGATCATTATCTGTGGATAGCCACCCTTGTTCCTATTTTCATTGTCAATAAAAGTTGGACTAGTGCAAATTGATTGGCCATCTGTTACATGAACCAATACATGGCTGTTACTACTGACAATTCTAGGGCAACATATTTACATCAATTTAGAAGGGTTATACTCATAACAAGTTTTTGCTATTCTTATTTTTATATTTTGGAACCATTACAACCAGGTTTGTGATGGCATACCATTAAACTATATCCACTGACAGTGGAAGACATTCTTGTCAAATATATAAAATTCCACCCTGTGAGAACTATTATATTATATATAATAGGTATAGAATTTTCTGCCAGAGCATCGGTGCTCACAGTGTTTCTTTATAAAAGTACTTGAAAGTTATATCTTCTGTAATTGTATTAAGCTGTAACTTTTGTAGAATATTTCTAGAACTTTAAAGTGTGTACCCAGTTAATGCTAGGAGACTGTCTTGCCTTAAGTCAGCAGACTTTTACTGCCATTTGCAGGGAAGATGCCATGTTCTGCAAAACACATAAGTACCAGCTCAAGCTTCTGAACTGATTTGCACATATCTCTATGATCTGCCTTTAATCATGTGTTTTTGCTAATCAGACTGGTTTAACCAAAGTATTTCATTGTGTTATCTTTATATCCTCATAACAGTGTGCTATGGTGTTTTATTTAGTGCTAAGTTAGTTGAAGTAAAGTGCTTTAGCCAAGAATACACTACAGTAGCTGATGCAGGCTGATCTGATGATAGAATTTGACCCCACATCCTTTAACTCATGACTCCTTCACACAAACTTTTAATTATAACTGTGGCTTCTTAAAGAATGGCATTTTCACTCTGCTTCCTGATTCTTTCAGTACAATGTTACCAAGACCTAGCCTGCTGTGCAGCTGTCAAGGGCAATGGGAGCAATGTAGAATATGCCTTGCATCTCCTATACCTAGCCAAAGGCAATATTCAGGTAAACATTTTAGCAACCTACTTTTATCGTTTTATTGCGTTCTTTTTTTAAATTTTTTTTTTATATTCTGCATAAGACAAGCGCTAGAAGCAAAATTCTTAAAAAATTTCATTACTGAACAGATACTTAAACTTTCCTTGCCTAATAGTACAGCTGGACAATTTTTTTACCTAATTTTTAGTTTGGCATTTCCAGCAGTTAAGGCATCTTGACTTGGTCCTGATTATCTGTCCATACATCAGTTTTCCCATTCTGAGAAGCTTGCGATCAAGATTGATTTAAACCACTCAATATAAATTAATGAAATTTTGAAAACTTATTTAAATGCAAATGTAGATAGCTTGATAAGATTTCCAGGCCATTAAAAAAAAAAAAAAAAACCTCAGGTGCCTCTGCTTGTGTATATTATGTTTCATTTCTGTACAGTAACAGTTGTCCATCATGTACAGTTACCACCCTTTGTTTAGCATGCAGTTGAAAGAATCAATGAAGAATCTTTTTGAGTTTGGGATTAAAAAGTGAAATGTTAATTTCACTTAGACAAAAAGAATAAAAATGGTTTCTGTTGTACGAGTTTAAAAAGTGTCATGACATACCTGCTTGCTTCCCTTTTCAGGTAGTTCCCTGTCCAAGCTAAATATTCCAACATCTAATTAGTAATTAGTAACTTAAGGCCCAGACAATTGGAAAGTACAGTCTTATTCCTTAGTTTAGTCAACATACAAAATACCTTCCTGTTTTTTTCTATTTCTTTTGCTCATTTTGAAGGGGTCTATTGCAAGCGATGCTTCTCTTCACTGTTCATTGTTTTGGATTAGTAATGCCTGCCATTCATTGGTTACCATTATTATTTCTGGTAATTGTTTTCTCTCAGATTAACATCACATTATGTGGGTAAATGCTGACACAGGAATTCCCCATCACCTGCCTGTTATGCATTGGTTGTACATGCACTTACAGATGACCAATATGCTTGGAACAGATCAGGTATGGAACAGGAATTTGCCACACTAACTGGGGGAGAAGAAATAGCCGTACTTTTTTATATGACAGGACAACTCCATTCATTCCTTTGAGTGGCCTGAATCCAGTTTTGGTTTACGGAAGTTGGCTCCCACTGTGGAAAAGAAACGAGTGAGGCCCAATAAGCCAACAATTGCAATATTAGCATAGGATACATTCTTGTCCTCTCACAGGTACAAAAAGTACCTGATAGTGTCATTTCTATCCAGCAGTAAGGATCAGTACCATCTCAAGACAGCATTCTAAATCAGATGGATCCAAGGCATGCACATCTATCAGTTATCATGGGAATATTCAAGCATCTAGAAATTGGGCTTTGACAGCATGGGGACAGATGCAGTTCAGTACCCACTATCCCCACACTCAGGTCTCTGTTACTGTCTAGTATAGTCCAAAATAACAATAGAAAATTGAATTTAGCTCACACATCTGTTACATTGATTTGGACCAATATTCTACCCCACCCTTTATGTTCTCATGTATTCCTCATAATGATTTTTTGGGGGGCACCCAACCTCCTCTATTTTATTATTGGTATCAAGTCTTCTTTCACCCCCCCCCACCCCCACCCACCCCCAGCCTTTGGCATCATAACTGTGCCAGGTTTGTTTTTAATGTACAATGGATGTCAATTTGGGGATTTGCACTGCAATTTGTCTTGTTCTTGTTCAACAAAAAAGGGATGTGCCATCACCTTCACAAAAGACTGTCTAGAATGATCCTATTTGCCTAGAACTGCCAGTACTAATAAAATTCATTTTCATAATAATAATTAAATATAAACTTTCAATGGAATTTAAACATTTATTGCTGTTAACAAAAGAAGAAAAAAACAGCAGTTGAAATAGCTATGTTCAAGGCAATATGTTACATCCAGATTGTGTGCCTGGAACCTCCTCAGATAGGAAGACAACTCAGAGGAAGTCACTCAGTCAGATATTTCCAGTGTAAAAGGAATATCTTAGTGGACAGCCAATCTAGAGAGAGCTCCATGGTTCTTGCAGAATGGTCTCAGCAAAACACTTTCCAGCTGTGAGAAAAACACCAAGTCAGGATCTCCAAGTCTCATCTTGTCCTGATGACCACTTGCCCCCACAACAGTCTGGTTCATTGATCTACTCCACCACCTGTTGGTAGACCAGCCCAGGTGATTACCGCAGGGAAGGGATGAGCTGTTGCTGCTGTTAATGACTAAAGAGCAGCCCCTTGTAACACAAAAGTTAGACCACACTCAAGTTAGACCCTTATCTTTCTGGTTTTGTCAGTTTTTTTGAGTTTCAATGACAAGTATAATACTGATGAATGCCTAGATGGAAACCTTATGTGAGTGTTATAAAAAAAAAAAACAATGGTGAAGTTTCCTTCAAAAACCTTACTTTTAAGACAGTCTTCTGACTCTCCTTAGCATTAGCAAGGACAGTGAGTGGAATTCAATGCCTACGAGGAAAACAGGATTGTTTACAGTTCAATGGCAACTGTTTGTTTCTTCCTTGATGGCCTGGGCTCCTGGCTAAGAATCATCTACCTTAAGAAGCTCCACTTCCAACTAGAGATCCCTAGTCTGTCATAACAATGCTAGTGATTATCAAATAGACTCCTCCCAGTTAAGGCCCTAAGAGTTGTTTTGACTTCAACTAAGTGCAAAAGGAAGGGTTGAAATATTGTCTCTCTAAGTGTTTCCTCAGATATTTTGATGGCGTCCATTTGCAGGTGAACTAACCTATGAAGAAAGCTTATCAATCCCTCATTCTTTCATATGAAGTAAAGCCTGTGAAGATTTGGTTATTTCTGTATTTTGGAATTGCTTAAATCACTCCTCTTTTGGATGTTTTGAAAGCAGCCTACTGGTAGTCTCTTTTACCTCTGATCTTTGATGCACCAGCACAAATGCATTTACTTGTTAAGTCCATGTATTCAGCACAGCATATGACCAAATCATTTGCAAGTTTACAGTGGTGGACTCTCCTGTCATGATGGTTATGTGCATTATTTCTTTATGCCAGTTTTTGTGGGGGCCTTCAGCCTACCTCCTAACTGAAAATTCAGAAATACAATTATAGCATTTAAGTAATGTAATTCTGCTATTAAAAAGGTGGGTTTTTTGGAGGGGGAACGATTTTGAATATGTAATATTTACCGCTACTATTAGAAAGATTCCACCTTCCGCCTTATTTATGTCGTGTTTCAGTCCATTTCAGAAGAGGATAGTTTTCCATATGTTTGGTGAGACCGTGGACCATCTTTTTTTACTTAGTATTTAGTTTGGACTGGGGATTTAGTGTTTGAAAATTGTAAGCAGTGTAGCGTGGTAGTAACAGGTAAGTATTACATCATTAAAGTTAGTTTTCCCTCCAAAGAACTATATTTTTCAATCAAAGGACTGCAATGATCACTTGAATGTACTTGTCCAGTTTAATGTTAAGCCTGTTTAGAGAATGCCAAGATATTTCACTTTAACGGAAAGTAATGGAGTTGTAGCAAATATTATGTAATTAAAATTAGTTTCCCCATATGCATTTTTCTGTTAAACAAAAATATATAAAGGACTGTAATCAGGACTTCTTTCTGTTCTCTTAATCTAATTTGCAGTTTATAGCATGGTAAGATGTATCAATTTTGGTTTGTCCCATGTTAAATTTGGTGGTTAGCAGGCCTGATGTTGTGAGAGAATACCCTTGTTAATGTTAAATTTAATTTTATATAATGTGATAATGCTGCCAACTATTTCTGATTGATTAACCTCAAAAAAATCATCTTTTCAGGAAGCCATGTGTAATCTTATGGAGGAACCTGTCTGTCTTCCTGCTAACCATCATCTTCTCAACTACATTTATCAAGGTAATTTCTAAAATTCAATTATAATTTTCATCTGGGCAAGCTTCTTTCTTCACTAATTATATTATATGCAGGGTCTTATTGCTCAGAATTACATTCAATGATTTTCTTTAATTTCTATTACAACATTTTATATACACATTGGCCTGATGTACATAAAGCACAAATATAAATGTGAAACTTTGATCACAGAAATCAATTACTCTGTAGTTTCCATTGCCTAAGAGACACAGTTGTGTCCTGAAAACTTTCTTGATGGTCTACATTTATCCTTCAAAAATTGTCTTTTTCTGTCATTCAGAACAAGGGCAAGAACATTTGCCCAATACCGCACTTGCCACCAGCAGGTGCTGTTAGTTCTTAGCTTCACTGCTGTACTGATAACATTGTACATGTTACCTCCAACAATCCAATTTTTTTTTGTGTTCAAATTGGACCATCCAACTTGTATTTTTGATTTATTGTGTGGGACAAAAATTATTCTGCTGGTTGTATATGTTACATTTCCAATTTATGCCAAATTTGAGCAACAAAACCCAGAAGAAATACCCTTTGTCCATTTCAGAAAATGATTCTTGGAGTGCAGAGGAAATTGATAGATATCAACAAGCTATGTTTAATCATGACAAAGACTTCTTCATGATTTCCAAGGAGGTAAGACTTATGTTTATAATGACCAAAAAGTAAGACTTGACATGCATAATTATGTTGTCATTAGGACATGCATGAAATTATTCCCTGATTTAGTAATTCAGTCAGTCATTAAGTTATATTGAGTGAGAAAGATTAAGTAAAGCAAAGTTCAGAGAAAAAGAGCACAAGATGAAAAGACTTCTAGTGAATTTTTACTACATATAAGTGTACATTTTCTAGGTGGGAACAAAGACCACAAAACAGTGCATACAGTTTTACTACCTTTGGAAAAAGGTTAGTCCGGATGAATACAAGCGCCTAAAGCGAATCAGAAGAAAACGGCGGCAAATGTACAACTTAAGGTCACAGCAGACGGAGACACAGGGTGAAGCAGAGCCCAATGTAGAACAGGATGAGGAGGAAGAAGAGGAGGAGGAAGAAGAGAAGGAAGAATCTGACTCAGAGCCCAGCACTACTGGCACAGCTGATGACCAAAATGTATGTATCATCAGTTAGCATGTCGGGTATACAATAGTGCATATACTTCTCCTTCAAAAACTTGCTCACATTGGGGTAAAAAAAGAAATAGAGTGCAGCATAAGCAAGTGCACAAGGGAAGAGCATCAACAGAAAGAAATGAATAGGGTGAGGATGGAGGTTTTCTTGCCTTTTCACCTCTTTTGTTCATCTGCCTTGATTTGATATGTAATACAAACCAGATCTACTTTTATCTGATTGTAAAAATGCAACAAACACTTCGGAGATGAAAGGACAGTCAACTCTTGATTGGATTCTCATGGAAATGCTTTCTGGCATCATTGTTGACACTTCATATTTTAATATAATGCATTCATGATAATTACTTAAAAACCAAATTAGAGTTTTTTCTTGACAATACCTATTTGATTGGTATTTATAAAATTGTTGCCATCAGTAGGCAATACCAGAATTTTAATCAACCAATATTTTGCTGTATATTGTTACATTGTATAGATAATTTTCTTTTAAAGAAACTTAAAAAATACATTACTTTTTGTTTAAAGTTGTGAATTTCGTGATGCTGGTTCAGATTTTTTTGAACTAACCATTTTTGTTTTACAATCAAAAGTGGAAATTTCAAAGAATCAGCTACCTTTGGTAATTCCAGTTCCAAGTAAAAACTTATTATTGGTCATATCTGTACAGAGGATAATCAAGATGGTTTCCTTTGCAAATTTAGTGCTTTAGGGTTCCCTCTAGCTAATTCATGAGAATAAATTGTTGTCATCATTTCTTCTTTAAAAATGTGCTTCTGATACTTCAGCCGCCTGAATCTCAAAATGTATTGTTTGGACTATTGAAAGTGTTTATCAGTCTTTCACTGAGAGACCTTCCTTTCATGAAAATTAAAACCAATGAGGTCAGTGCTATAGACCTGTTCCATAATGGTTGTTACCACCTCTGAAATAGGCTCCCTTGAAGAGCTCTTTGGTATATTGAAATCAGAAATCGTGTGCATGAATTTACAATCCCTTTTTCTGGAGAACAATACTCCCATTATCGATGCATCAATAAGCTAGTCACTAACCTTAATCGATAATGAGTATTTTTAAAAAAAACTTTTTAATTTTGCAGTTTTACATATTTCTGTTGGCATAACTCATTCTAGAGTGATGAGGAACATATAAATTGATATCAGATTTGTCATAATCTGTGGTTGTATACAATTGATATGACTTATTTGTTTATGCAAGACATGAGTTGCACAGATTGACAAATACTTCATAAGATACATAAACACATTATTAACTGTTGGATAGCTTGAGTTCAGTGCTTGAAATCTATAATATTAGCATCAAAATATGTGGCACCATTACAAAACTGCATGGGTAGAAGCACATGGCATGAATATGTAGATCGGTAGAGTCGCTAACCCTAAGCGATATTGAGTTTTAAAAAATACCAACTATTTTATTTTGCATTGTTTCATGATTGTATTGGCATAGGTTGATTAGGCTGATAAGAAACATAACAATTTATCAAATTTATCAAAGTTAATGGCTGAAAATGTTTGCATAGGAAGGAATTAGGTGCATGGAGGGACAAATGATGACATATTTAATAAGATAAATACACACATTATATACTGTTGGATAGCTTGAATTCTTTGCTTGAAATCTGTAATATTAGCATTAAAATGTGGCACCATGGCAACAAGTCATGGGTAGAGGCACATAGTATGAATATGTAGACTGGTAAAGTCACTAACCCTGAGATACATTGAGTAAAAAATACCAACTATTTTATTTTGCATTTTTGCACATTTCCATTGGCATAAATCAATTTAGTGTGATGAGAACCTTATAGATTAATATGAAATTTTTCATAATCGGTGGTTGTATACGATTGGTGTGACTTATTTGCTTGTGCAGAAAACATTTGTATAGGAATGCGTTAGTTGCATAAATGAAGACATGCTTAATAAGATACATATGCACATTATATACTTTTGGATAAATTGAATTCTAAGCTTGAAATCTATAAATAGATAATATTAGCATCAAAATATGTGGTGCCATTACAAAAAGGCAAAAGTAGAGGCACATAGCATGGATAAGTAGATCGGTAAAATTGCTAACCGTATGCGATATAGAGTTTAAAAAATGCGATTTTACACATTTCTATTGGCATAAATTGATTTATAGTGATGAGAACCATATAAATTAATATCATATTTGTATTTTATACAATTGGTATGACTTATTTGCCTATAAGGAAAATGTTTTAATAGGTAGGCATTAGGTGCATGGACAGACAAATGAAGACATACTTAGTAAGATACATATGCACATTATATACTGTTTTATAGCTTAAATTTTATGATTCACGTCCATAGTATTAGTATCAAAAAATGTATCACCATCCCAAAGCAGCATGGGTAGACACATGTATCAAGGATATGATGAGTTCGTTTGGCAAGACTTTAGGCACACAGACAGACAAATGAAGAAGTACTTAATAAAATATCTTCACATATTATAGACTGTTGTATAACTTGAAATCTATGCTTTACATTTATAGTATTAGCATCAAAATGTGTATTACCATCACAAAATGGCATGGATTGATGCACATAGCCTGGATATGTCTGAAAATTGGTAAATTCACAAGCAATACTGAAGAAAACAAATACAAACTTAGTTTGCATTTGTACAAATTTCTGTTGGCACAGATGGTTTTAGAATGATGAGAAATTTATCAATTTATATCAGCTATGTCCATATCAGTGGTTGTTTACAATTGGTATGCCTAGACAAATAACATTCATGTATGACTGCATTAGGCGCACAGACAGTTGATAAAGTACTTATTAAGATATATATTTATATATTATATACTGTTATATAGTTTGGATTTTACTTGAAATCTATAGTATTAGCATTGAAATATGTGGCACCATTGCAAAACTACATGGGTAGAGGCATATAACAAGGATATGAAGATCAGTAATGTTCGTATGTGAAAGCATAGGGTAACTGGACAGACAATTAATGAAATACTTAATAACATATTTACAAATATTAGATACTGTTGTATAGCTTGAATTCTTTGCTTCACATATATTAGCATCGAAATATGTGGTACCATCGCAGAACAGCATGGGTAGAGGCACATTGCATGGCTATGAAAATTGGTAAATTCATAAGCGATACTGATTAAATAAGAAACAAATTTATTTTGCAATTAAATACATTTTTATTGGCATAGATCGATTTGACTGATGTGAACCATATAATTGATATCAAATGAGACTTGATTAAATAGATACATCCACATATTATATACTGTTGGATAGCATTAATTCTATGCTTTGTTGGCCTCCATCACAGCATATATATTTGCTTGCCATAAGAGTGTTGAATCATGGATAAATAAGTGGAATTAATCATTTATAAAACATTATCAAACAGGTCTATTGCTGCATCTTGGAAAATTTTTTAATTGTTCTCATTTGACAATGTCATGAAAGTCACTTTCTGACTTGAATGTTTTGATTTAACTCTCACATTTTTCAAGCTATTATAGAGTTTACAATAGATTGTTCTACTTAAGGTAATTACACTTGACAGTTTATCTTATACTCTTAGCCTCCATCCAGGCTAGAACATTCAGCAATGTTGTAGTAGTACTAGTAGCAGTTAATGACCAATATTAAACTGTAGATTTTGAGGAAATAAAACCAATTTATGTAATACTGACTTAGGTTTTATGCTACAAACCTTTGAAGTTGCTACTCCATAATGAAATAGTTGTGAAACTGAGCTTATGCACCTAATGGATTTTCATGTTTCATGACTTTATAAATCCAGTAAAATTGGAAATTTATCATCTAAGCACATGCTTTTCAACAATTTAAATAAATGTGCAAGGTATTATTTGATATAAAATTCCAATAATGCAACAAAATTTAAAAAGTAATACATGTCAATCTTTTGTAGGAGAAAGATGAGGATATTTCTTCAGTTAGTTCTCAGTCTCCAAGCCCAGTGACACCAGTCTTTACCTGTGATTTTCAAGAGTGCAATTCTGTAAGTGTTCATGTTTTTATTGTGTAATTTATCTTTCTTGCATATTTGTTATTGTTTTTTATCAGTTAAAACATTTGATGTATTATCATCATCATCATGAGTCTCTTGACCTAGTGTGGTCATTGAGGCACTGTGCTGCTAAACATCTGACCAGTTCCCTCCACTTGTCTCGATCATGTGCCATTGCCTGTGTAGCCACAAAACTTTTCCTGGTCCATTCTGTTATGTTGTCTGTCCACTTTTTTCTGTCTACCTCTCCTTCTGCCACCCTGAACGCTGCCCTGCAGTACTGTTGTGGATAGACTGTTGGCTCTAGTGACATTGGCACACCATTTCAGCTTTATCTTTTGGACAGTGGTGAGGTGGTCTTCATAATGGCCTATTTTGTACCTGATGGTGTTAGTCCCTTCTTCATTTCTGATGTGGTCCATTTAAGAGATGCCAAGGGTGGTTCTATAGCATCTTTCTTTTTTCAAGTGCCTGGATTCTTCATTGTAATTCTGCTGTCAGAGTCAAGGCCTCACATGAATACAAAAAGATTGAGATGACTAGTGCTCTCAATAGTCTGATTTTAGTTTTCAGACAATTTTTCTCTCCAGATGGGTCTTAGCTTTGACATAGCTATTGTTGTATGGGCTGCTCGTGACAAAATTTCTGCTCTTGATCCCCTCTTCAGTGATTATGGTGTTAAAATACTTTAACTGGCCCACTGTTTCCAGTTCCTGTCCTCTGACTTTAATCTTGGCTGAGGTTTGTTTGCTACTATTTGTCATAAGCTTTGTCTTCTCGGCGCTTATCTCCATGTCAAATCAGGAAGATGTTTCATCCAGGTTCTTCACTACGGTGGCAAGCTCATCTTCATTGCCTGCCAGCCCATCAATGTCATCTGCAGAGTGTAGGTTGATGTTACGCCCTTTAATGCTGAATGTCCCACAGTGGTTTTCCAGGGCTTCGCTCATGATGCACTTTAATTAGATGGTGAAAAGCGTGGGTGACAGGAGACAGCCTGGCTGTACTGTTGTCTTGAACCAGTCCCCCACATAACCTTGAGCAATTACTGCACTGGTAGCCTGGACATACAGCTGCTTGATGATATTGGTCAGTTTTTGATCCATGTTGTACTTCTTCATTGTGGCGCACTATGCCTCATGCCACACTCTGTCAAAAGCCTTTTTGAAATCTATGAACACATCTTAGATGTCTTGTTGATGTTGCGAGTACTTTTCACACAGAACCCTAAGATTGAATATTTGTTTTGCTTCTTCAACTCTGGAACCATGCCTGTTCTTCAGCAATTATTTCTTCTGCTTGTGGTTTCAGTCTGTTCAAGATGATCTTCAGCATCACCTTACTATCATGGCTGATCAAACTGATAGTTCTGTAATTTTGGCACAGCTGGAGATTGCATTTTTGGGGGAAGTGTTATAATCAGTGACTGGGTCCACTGTGTTGGCCATTCACCTGTCTGCCAGATCTTGTTGCAGATTTTTGTTAGTAGCTCTATTACTGATTCCCCCCCCCCCCCTTGATAATTTCAGCTGGGATGTTGTCTACTCCAGCTGCTTTCCCATTCTTTAGTGCTCTTATTGCTGACTCTACCTCTTCTTTGAGAATGGAGAAATCATCATCATTTGTGGAGTTTGGAACTTCAAGCACCTCTGGGTCTCCTGTGGACGGATGATTGTAGAGTCCTTTACTCTGTCCATCTTTCTGCAATGTCACTTGCTTCGGTGAGGCATTTTCCATTTAAGTCTTGAATGGTACTGATTCTTGGTTGCTTCTGTCTGGTGAGGTTTTTCACGGTTTGGAATGTCTTTTTGCTGTTATTCTTCATCAGATTGCTCTCTTGCTCCATTGCTCCTGTTGTGTTTTGTTTTTGTTTTTAATGGTTTAACGCCATTTTTAAGCACAATATAGGCTATACATGGCGGCCAGTATTAATGATGGAGGAAGAAACCGGACAAAGCCCGGAAAGAACCACCGACCCACGAGAAGCTACTGGCAAGCTTTCTCACATAACTACATTTGCCGAATCTTAGACTCGAACACACGCAGACAGAGGTGAGATGGCAGTGGTCCGTAACGGACAGCGCTTTAGACCACTCGGCCACTCGGGGCCCCCCTGTTGTGTGTCTGGTGTTTCTGAGGTCTCTTCAGGCATCACATAGATTCAGAATCTCTTCTGTAACCCAGGTTTTTTTCTTTGGGCAATGGAGGCCAATGACGTCCTTGGCAACTGTTGTCATGACTGTGTTGAAAGTGTCTGATGTACTATATAAAGTGATTAAAGAAAGATTTTCAGCAATGTAGATTACTGTGCTGCCAAGATTGTCTGCAAGCAGAGTTTAACTGTTCTACTACTGACATCAGTGTCAATGTTCATACAGATAAAAGCATATATATAGATATAGATATACACACTGATTTTCAGCTGTTTAGTTTCTCTCATTTAGATACAAACTGTGAAAGGATACCAGTTACCATACCAATCAATCACATCACAAGCTCAATTCCAAAGTAAACATGAAGCATTTCATGCAATAGCCACAAAATTAGTTTCTCATTTGCCATTGAAGAAATAAGCAGTTTCAAAAAGTGCAAAATGTTGTCAATAAGGAATAGAAACATTATGAGTTTTAAATGAAAAATGTTTGGAATACATGAAACAGCAGCAATATGACATCCAATATTGGAAACACATTCAAAATCTATTATCACTTCTCATTCAGAGTTTAGTCATATCAACATCAGGGTTTCAACAGAAGACTTCTTATGATGTATAACTGGTTAAACTAAAATGGTGCCAATGTAACCTCCATGGGGTGCATCTTAGAACTCTTTTTATCACTACTCCTTCTAAATGGAGTTGTATCAAATTTGATTTTTCATCAGAAGTTATGATGTATGTTGAGTCCAAATGAAAATGATATCTATCTGCCTGCTAATATGGCTGCCATTGTGGCCATCTTTAAAATTGCTGCTTCTCCTTGATGGATGGTCATAACAACGTAAAAGTTTCAATAAGACAATCATATATAGATGAAGCATGTTACAAAAAAAATTTTAGCACCAGAGGTTTGATTGATACAAAATTTGTTCTTTAGACATATGGTATATCACTCTGGATGGAGAAAATGATGCCACCTTACATACATGTGAACAGAATATGGGGTGGCATGCTAAAACTGGTTAATTGTAGTTCTCCACAACTTTCCATGAAGTGCTTATAAATGGCCCATGTACTTTTTAACCTAACTGTACTCATTGTGTTGAGGCTTGTAGTTTTTACATGTATCATCAACTTGAGCAAAAGTTTACTTGCACTATAAATCCAACACTTGATGGTGACATTCATCTTGATGAGAAAACTTCTACAACTTTCATCATTAATTCTCAGAGACACAAATTTGATACACCATGTGTTGAAACTCACTGAATACCTTATTCTGTGCCAGTTATCAATAGTGTATCATTATGCAAACTCATGAATGAAGGACATGACATATTAGTGGATCCATTGAATGAATTTTATACAATAAAAGCTAATACATGTATGACATAGTATAAGCTATTGATTAAGATGAGATGTGAAATGTTAATATTAATTAAAGCCTTGTGCAAATAAGTTTATGAAGAACCTATGATTTTTCAGCAATTCGGTTCAAAGCAGGCATTGATAGTACACATGCAGACTCATACCAGAGTGCAGGGAACTGTCCACTATGATAACCTTCATCAGTATCATAAGCAGGAGGTGCGCCCACAGCCACATGCCCAGAGAGTGGTGGTCACGGATAGGTCACAGGTCAATACAGGGTACACACACAGTAACAGCAATATCCATGCCACGTCATCACATCTGCCAAAGCCACCAGCCACTCCACCTAATAAGAAATCACCTGCCAAAGAGGACCAAGGAGATGGTGTGTTCCCATGCAAGCTGTGTAGCAGGTAGGTCCTATCAACTTAGATATTACAGTTTCAATCTGCTTCTGCATGGAATTTTTTTATCGTTAAGATGTCTGATAAGTTTGATATTTAGAGAGATCAACACATACTAATGAGCCGATGTGTCTGATAGGTTGAGCTTGTTACCACTCTGGAATTAATATTTCAGAGTCAAATTTGAGCTCTTATGATCATAGAGCAGGCAAGTCTTTCATCCATCATCTGTTAGCACAAGTTTGTTATCACTACACAATATAAACTACTTAGAGGATTACTATGAAACTACACAGTACCCTATATATTCACTTATAGGTTGAGTCAGACTGCAATAAGCAAAGATCATGATCATCTGTAGCATAAGATGCCCGCAGACCAGGGTGTGTATTGATTGTTCTTCAGATTATTCCTTAAAAAAATGCAAACCCAAATCTGTTGGTACATTGTGTGATGGCAGATCAGGGTTTGTGCAGTTTGCAGTTGGACTCTAGTTATAAGTGAATAAATTCAGTATTAATCCTATGTTATAATTGGTCCTAAATGAAAATTATACCATTCAGACATCCTTTATGACTGCCATGGCAGCCATATTTAATGTTGTGGCTACATTTCCTGAACAGATAGTAAGTCACTTTTTTTTTTCATTAGAAGACTTCTTTGTCTTTTTTTGTTTCTAAATCAAAATACTTCAAATCTTAAATGTAATATGGCTGCCATAGTAACCATCAAAAAGATCTTTATCTTTATTTACAATGCATGTATGCTGAGATACTTTCATGGTAAGAACTAGAGAATGATTTTGAAACGTGAAAGGATTTCAGCATACAAAAGCATGCATGCTAACTGATTTGAGACTAAGAAAATATTATTCATTGACCAATTTAATGAAAATGTAATTGTTTCATATCAGTTTTAGAATAAGCAATTGTAGTTATTTGTTAACTAAAAGAGACTTGAGTATTTAGGCAGCAAACAAAATAATTGATAGAACTATGGTCTTATTCGTGTTATATTATATTTTGGTTTTAGTATATATTGAAGTAAATCCTGATATGTAATGCATCAAACATTTCTCCTGAATTTTCACATATTACAGAATAATAATGGAAATATTGTTTTGATAAATGAAGCAAGTTTTTTTCTTCAAAATTTACAATGAGAAATTTATATAAATGAATCAATGGATGTATGCATTATATTAATATTAAGATTTTTCATTTGCAATTTTCATGCAATAATAATTTTTAAATTGCTGTTTTAACTTCCAGGATTGATTGCCCCATCCCACTGACCCACCTCCCCCTCCACCACTACCAGATTTTTGCTCCATACCCCCAGCCTCCTTTTCATTATTGTGCCTTTTCCAGACTTTCATAAATATGTATATATATAGAATGACATTCTATATGTCAGGGGACAGTTAATGGTACTAACCACTGCCTCGCTTGGCGCTCAGCATTAAGAGGTTAGTGTTAGGAATGGTCGGCCTGGTGTCAGGATAATGTGACTAGGTTGGACATCATGCTACATGTCTGCGGCATGATGCCTCAGTGCTAGACATCACTATAAACTGCATCACTGCAGACATCGTAGCGATATGACTGAAAATTGTTAAAGCTATGTTAAAAATCTTAATCACACACTCATTTTTTTTTTCTGGTTTTTCATTTGCCTGTATTTTTCCCAAGTCTCCTTGGTAGCCTCACATCAATAAAGAATTAATCATAATGAAGTTAAGACAATTTATTCAGTGAATTGCTTGCATACCCCTATGATGTTAGTCTTAAGTCAGTTTTACAAAAGGTCACATTTTTTAAATTGTGGTTACAATTGAATTATTTGCATTTCCTATACCCATTGATAATTTGTATATAGAATTGACACAAATCATTATCAAGCTAAAACAATTCAATCAGTGAAAGGCCTGTACCCCCGTTAACCTTGGAATCAAGGTCAGTCAATGAAAGAGTTCAGATATTCATTCAAGTTGTTTCATTTGCTTATATTTCCTTACTCCTTGATGGAATTTCTTCATATTTGAGGTGAATCATTAAAGCAGCTAAATAATTTATTCTGTGACAAATATATTAGCCTTTTTAAGTGTTCAGTGTTACACATTGACCTAGTGTTCAAGGTCATATATTAAATTTTGCCACAACTTTTTGGCTAGTTTTTTTTAAATTTGATTATATTTCTTAAATCCTTAAAGAATTTGATTCATGCTTTGGATGAATCATCAATCTTTGAGAATGCATTCTGCAACATGTTCACTGGTCTTTTTCACCTTTGGGTCACAGCCATAGATAACATTTTTATGTTGGTTTTTTTTTAAATCTTTTTATTTGCTTATATTTTCTTAACTTCTTTTTGGATTTTCTTGCTTCATAGTTCATTACGAAGCTTGAGACAATTCATTCTGCAATATATTCTTTTGACCTTGGTGTAAAGGTCACACAGTTGATTCAGTTGCATTGATCATGGCTTAACATATAGATCCCGACCTCCATGTTGTTTATAAACATCGCATGGATCTATTTTTTTCAGTCATTGCATTCAATGTCATTGTGTCTCTCATGCTTCAGATATTCCACAAAGTTCATTGCTAGAACCAAAATTGAGGTATCACCTGCCATAATCAAGAGCAGTAAATGAATTGAATGGGATCAAGGTTTGAAATGTCTTCAAAGTTTTGGTTGCCTGGTTTATGGCAACATTTTTTCATGGAAATCACTTAAGTGATTTTTCTATATTCCACTTACCTCTCTGCATCAGTTTTGTAAAGAATTTCATTTCTCTGAAGAATTCTTGACTATTAAGTTTTGTGTGTATAATATTTTGGATTAATTCCTGTATTTTAGTGTCTCAAAATAGTACATCCAGAAGGCCAGAATGTATGAGTAATAAATGTGGCTTAAAACAATCTAAAAAGCTGTTACTGACCCAACCTTGCAAACCTCCCTCTAACAGTTCTCATTGATTTGTTAAGATGTATTTATCTGCAGATAATAGTTATAAAGAGACACTTCTGTTGTAAAAATGTTTTTCACTTCAGCATGGCTTTGTAATTTTTTCTGTTGCTTGGGCAAATTTGCATCTCATCCAACCATTTGCTTTATGGATTTATGGAGTTGTATTATATACATGACATTGAGCTATTTCCCCTTATGATTAGATAATTGTATCTTTCTAAACCTTGTTCATTTCTGTAATCACTCCAAAATAAACTTGTAGTTTTAAAATTAAAAAATGATGGAAACATAAGCAGATATACAAAGTATTACATGACCCAGAAATAGATAAAAGAACTGGCCATTCAGTCAAAATCCCATGAATTGTCGTAAACCAAATCAGAATTTTTAAGTATTAGACATAGCTGCCAACTGACCTGGGTTTTTTCTTCGTATTTGTCCCATATTTTGTTCAAGTGTGGTTTTTTTTGGTCACAAAATAAGTTTTTTAATTTAAGAAAATAATAATAAAATTTCTTTGGAATTTTTAGTTTAGAACGTACTCAGTTCTGTTTTGATAGAATGTATCTTGTGTATATAGGAATACAATTCTACAATATAATTGGTTCATTCGAAATCAAGGCTACCATGCCTGTCGTAATTCGCCACATTTGGATTTCTCAAATAGTTACCACTGTCGCTGTATCTCATCATCATAATATTCAACTTATAAATATGTTAAATAGGAAAGGGGAATATTCAGAATTTTCTCCAGGAGAAACAGAAGGAAACAACTGGAAGGACAATTGTGCCATCTTGTGTAGATTTGTGAAACCATATAGTAAAGGAGAAAACTTGACGTTTTGCAAATTGTGTAATGTGATTTCGATATTGGGCGTGGAGACGCCCATGAAATACAAGAGCACGAAAAAGCTAATAAACATCAGCTTCCTGCTCCATCACACACAGCTCAGCCTGAACCTTGCAACATATATAAATACCAGAGAGAACCTTAATGTAATTCAATTTATTAAATTTCTTTGAGAAATAAACCTTCCTCTTTCAGTTACTAGTGTTGCTGGTGATTTATTTTGCACACATTTTCCAAACTTTAAAATCACAAAGGATAACACTTTTGCTTGAACAAAAACAATTTAGTAAGAAAATAACTTAATTGAGATCATCAATGAAAGTTGGTATGTTAGAATCAATGATTATAAAAACACCAAGGTGTGGAAAAGGTTCATATAAACAGTCTTTGTCTGAGTCATTTGCATTCTTGCAACTTCTCAATGGACACCCAAATGAAACATGGTGCCTGTTCAGAAGGTACAGGTACAAGTGTGCAACAAATGCATCTTTGACATTAAATAATTATGTACGGCACTGTGTAACTGTCCTACTTTACTGATGGTTGTATATGTTGTAAATAGTTACATATGCATACAAATGTTAAAAATCAGTTTTTCTTCCTGAAAATCAGTATTTTTGTCACAAGTAATCAGTATTTTTGTACTGGGGGTTGGCAGCTATGATTAAATAAGTAATCGAATAGTGGGCACTGAAAAGAAATCACTTGAAATCAGTCTTAAACCTAATGCTTAGACAACAGCTACTTTTTGTGTTGCATTATCTGCTTGTACATATGTTGTTACATCTTTATTAGGTAAGTTCATTGTCAGTGTATTCCCAAAGCTCCAAATTGGCGTGTACATATATTACTTGAAAAATTGTTTCGATATGAAATATGTATACCAGAAGCATAATGTTTGCATTTGCCTCTCTTTCCAGAGTGTTTTTCAAGGTGAAAAGTCGTAGCGCTCACATGAAGATACATCGTGAAAATGAAAAGAAAAAAGACAATGTAAACACCACAAAGGCTCCAGGGATATCATCCAATCTGTCTGAAAATGATGTATCTCCAAATGGCTGAACTTATTGGTGCTGTATTTTTTTCATAAAAGTCTTTTTGATGTATTTGTATGAAAATTATGAAAAATGTCTTTTTGATGTATTTGTATGAAATTATGAGAAAATGTCTTTTTGATGTATTTGTATGAAAATTATGAGAAAATGTCTTTTTGATGTATTTGTATGAAAATTATGGGAAATGTCTTTTTGATTGTATTTGTATGAAAATTGTGTACATAAAATGTACAATGCTTTAAAGGCAGCTGATTGTCAGAATTGTCCTGTATGTTGTTTTTGATGTTATAGATGTGTGTATTTGATACATTGTACATTGTTTTGCATTCTAAAGCATGCTCATTAACTGTTATTACAAATAGTATGGAATATAATCACATTTTTTAAAAGTTGTCATATTCAGGAAAATATTTTGTGTACTAGAGAAGCTATCATATCCATTTTTTATTAATTGTATGAGCAATATATGGCTTGCACGTTGTATGTACATGGCTATTGAACATATAATAAAATGTATTGAAGACCAGACAACTCTAAAAGAAGCATTTCTATTTCTGAGGTGTGCATGGATATTTAGGTACAGATGGGACAATGATTGTTTCAAGATGAATACTGTGAAACCAAAAGTAAAAATATATGGTAAGAAATTGTACCTCCATTTAAAAACTTGCAAAATAGTCCAAACCATCAGATCCTTTATTGAAGAAATAAATACAGATTCAAGTTGTTTTCCCAGGGTGAGATGGACATTTAATAATAAAAAAAAAAACAAGTTTGAAATCTTACAGCATTAATATTACTGTTAAATGATGGATAGTTTTAGAGGTGGAAAAAGCATAATCAGGCATTTAAAAAGAAAAATAACCAACATGATTTCTTTTTTGTCTTACAAAAAATTAGAAATAGGATGAAAATCATTTTCTTGCAGTTTTCTTTGTGTATTTATTTTTTGTTATTATCGCCATATATGGTCAAAACAGAATACACATACAGATTACTACAATGGTTCTTCATTTTATTTATAGATGAATCGTGATGCAGACTGAAATGTTGAAACAAATTCGTATATCATGCTCCAGAGATTTGTATCAGGTTTGGTGTATAGCATGGTTTGTTACACTGTGTTGCCATTGGTAGTTTTCTTGTTGACCTGTTTTAATGTAAAATTTTGGCCAGTAAATCTTTTTGGCACAATTATAAAGCAATTTCAATCTTAGGGATTGACATCCATCCATCCAGCTGGAAACAACACCCAGGACATGCATGCCAACCAATATGCTTCTGGCATAATTGTACTTATTTTTTAGTAGATTGTTACACTATATTACATTACGCTTTTTTGGTACATTAAAAATAAAATTAAAATAAAACATTCAACAGTTGTTTGTGTAATTTTTATTATTATATCTTTAATTCCACTCATTTAAATTTGAGAATATTCTTAAAAAGATGACTGATGCTTAAGAAGAGTATAATATATAGCAACTGTATACGACTCAATTACAAGAAAACATGGGTTTCTTCAAATGTGCACTATGCCTTATTGATTCATTATATTGTTAGCAGACCAGTCTATACTTTTAAAGAAAATGGTGTCAGATGATAAATGAAACATTATGGTGAGTTGTGGATGTTATGAGGGAAAGTGTTAGAGCAGATGAACCTTGTCTAACTTTAAAACATGTCAGGTCAGCAAAATGGACAAATCACCACTTTAAAAACTTCAAATGAAGAATTTTAGAGTAATGTAATACAGCACTCTGAGCATATGATCATGCTCTTTGCAGAATTACAAGAAAGTTGTACTTCTGCAGTACCAGGTTAGTAATAAAATTTATTTTTTGTCATACAAGCTTTAATTCTGCAATGTAATAGATCAAAAACATTACACCCAAATTATGTTTTTTTGTCACTTATAATAGCAATAATTACTCTAATACCTCTCAAGGTATTGGCATGTATGTCAGGTTGTGCAATTTGGTTATTTTAGATGCTTTTATTTGCCAAGTTCTATAAGCACTTGATCAGTATAACTTGTTGGTGACAGCTGTATCATGTCTAGCTTGTGCATGTAATCAGCTAAAAGAGCTTACTCAAGAAAAATAAGTTCTTAATCAGTGTACTAGGCTGACTATGCTTTTATTATGTACCTATAAAGAATTGAAATTTATTGTAAATATCAAAACTACTTTTTACTGTATGGTTATTAATTGGTGAGGTACCTCATAATAATCTGATATTCTTTACGATTTCAGAATAAACTGCATGAATGTGTTTACATTGAATGTACTCAGTGTCAGTGTCTTTAATTTGAATCCTTTCATTATTTTGGAAAATATTGTGGATACGGATAATAGTTATGATAAAATTCATAAACTTGTCATATTGAAACATTTCTGATTTCACCATGATCTCATGTGATGACTGGTGGGGAGTTCAGTACGTTTTTTAATGTTGCCAAAAAGACTGGTGGGCTTTCGTTACTGATTTTTTACTGTGTATAGTTAAATTATACATTCATGTCAGTTCTATAGCTAATGTTACAGTTAGTAAGATTGAGGTAGAGGTAAATTATTGGACATCAGAAAGTATAGGTTTTTTTTTTTACTGAGGTAATACAGAATGGAAAAATGCTAGCAGTTATTACAGATGTCTGTATTCAGATTGATATAAAATAATTGGTTGTAGCTGTTATCATTTATAGGTTATGAGATCATTTTTAGAATGTTCTGTGGAGTACTACACCTTGCAGGGAAAATCAGGTCACTGTGACTTTTGTTAACCTTTACTTTGAGTTCAATTTCTAAGGTATTATTACCCATGGAGTTGCATGACATTGTTTGTAGTTGTATAATGACCAGTACAACAGCCATTTAATGACCAGTACAACAGCCATTAACACCAACTAGTTCACTATGACTTGTAATTCACGGTTCAACATTTTGCTTAACTTTGCTTTTGAGCTCGTTTTCTCTTAAGATTAGTGTTTAGATAATTTTCTCACTGACTCGTTGGTATTCAGGTGTGTTGTTTCATTGAAAGTTGTCACCTATATGTTGCATTGAAATGAATTTGATTAAATTTTTATTTAGATCATTTTGTCCTGTATTGTTGAAATATTTTCGTCAACATGTTTTGCCAGTTGCAAAACTAAATTAGCTTATTTTCCCATCACCTCACCAAGGTTAAACAAAATGTCACTTCACCAGAAGTTAAGTTCAGCATGAATCCAGAGTTTTAATCTTCAGGTCACAAAAGTTGGTATTTAGATGTCAGATTTAAAGGAGCCAAAAAGTACCTCTTTAATATTCTGTAAACAGTATTTTTAGTTTGATGTTTGGCGATACTGCAGTTGATGGTTTCTTGTAGTGTATATAATTCATGTTCTTGTTGCTAGACCTTTATTTTATTTGTTAGGCATAGCAGGGTCTTTCCTGCTGATTGTGATCATCTATGTAAAACTAAACAAATTACCATTTGCATAATTTGACAACTCTTGAATGACATGAATTTTGATTTCTCATTCAATCTCTTGAAATCAGCCACTGGATAATTTTCTTTTTAATCAGTATGAATTTCATGCTTTTATGGTTTGTCATGAATTTGTTCTGTGTCTGTTATTCTTACACTATCTTTGCTGTTTTGGATCCCTTTAATCTAAAAATTCTCAATAACCCTGAGGCAAGTACATCTGTCAGACTAAAAAAACTAATTTCAATCATGTTTGCCTTGTACAGAAATACGGTGTTCTTACAATGGCCTTTTATTTTGTTAAAATGTTGAAAGATTTTAGATTATTATCAAATGATCTGTAATTTTTCATTATATTTTGCATGTTCATTTTCTGTAAATTAAAGCAAGGTTCCTATGTCCAAAGACAATATGTAGAAAATGACCAATTCCAGACTGAGTATTTTGTTTCTCAGATTAATTTTGCATTGTTATGTCTTCAACATTTTTCTATCCATTCCTTCATAATCAAAGGACAGAAGTGAAGTGACAATGTTTTCCTCCAATTGGGGTGTCTTGTACAACTGCTGTTAAACAAATTTCATCTTCAACCTTGAAAATTTCACAGATAAGTTATGATTTTTAAGATTTTTTTAAAATGGCTGTTTGACCATTTAAATATACAATCATGTACATGACATCCAGGGAAGGTACTTTTTTAAATTTATATGCTAATGTACTTGGATTACTCAAAGAGTTCATATAAAAAAGATCTAAAATTCTAAATTGCATCTTTGGGTAACTACTCAACAGTAAAAGTGCCTTCACTGTTTTGAAGTACATCGTACTGGAACAGCCCTGATGTTGTTTTAGTACATTATTGGAGAATTTTTTTCCTTTTATTTGTACATAATTGTCTCTTGTATTTTTCACTGTATTTAATAGTTTATATGAAGATTTACAAATTCAGATTTATATGCTGATGCACACTGCAAAAGCAGATTGGTGTCTCCATCTTTCGTTTTACCTGGGCAAAAACAGATTGGTGTCTTGATCTATTGTTTTTCCTGGCAGATTGATGTATTGATCTGTTTTACCTGGGCAAAAGCAGATTGATGTCTCAATCTGTTGTTTTACCTGGGCAAAGGCTAAACTATTTTGTTTTTGAAGTGTACCTAGCATCTACTTTTTCTTCTCCCTGTTAAAAATATACATATACCATTTATTTGCATCTGGTGCATGCAATATATAATCAAAAGTGGAATTATATGGTCATTAAATGAACAAATTTTGATTTTGTTTTGTGACAGCTTCACAATATAAAATTTAGATATTTGAAGATCACAACGGCTTTAGATTTCTCAACTATGTCTGTTATTTCAATTAGATTGCAGTGACTTGCTTTCTGTATGGCACATTTTTCTAGGTGATTTGTCAGTATTGTTCTTATTTTTTTTACAAGGTTACACAAGATAGCAAGAACATCAGACCACAAGTCTTGCTTTTAAGCCAAATTTTGAAATCGTGTACTACTAGTACAGTAAGCAACATGTTAGAAGACTAGTGATGCAGTTTTTTCTTTGTCTTAAACTGATGTTTTTTGCAAAGCTTTTTTTTTCTCATTCTAAGCAAAAATGTTTTGGTTCTAATGAATGGTCGGTGATGTTACCTTTGCATAGTCTTGTCAAAAAGTTCCATCTCTAAAAAGTCTTTGTGCATACTTAAATTGTAATTGAGCTTTCAAAATTCAAATCTACAAAAACTTATTTGAAGGGAGGTTGTTGCTACAAATTCTCTCTCTCTCTCTCTCTCTCTCTCTCTCTCTCTCTCTCTCTCTCTCTCTCTGTGACAATTAGGACAAAATATTTGGCTGCCTATTGTGTGCCAATGAAGTTAAGGTAATCAGTCGCATGCAAAACAAAAAAAAAGGCAAAATAAGGTAAAATCTTATAATTAATATTTTTAAATTGAACCAAACTTTTTTAATGGGACCCTTTTGATTTGTAATTTTAGACCAGGATAGACTCCACAAAAGACTGGAATCAAATTCTGTCATTGATTACTGTTACTTTACCTACATTTATGAACATTTTTAAACTGGTATCCTTTTATTCTTGAACATTTTAGAATTGTTACTAGCTTCTATCTTTGGCAGACTTTTTAAATATCTTAGAATTTTTCATTTTCATCAGACTTGAATATATCAGTACTGATTTTATCCATGGTGTTTCTATATAGCTGTCCTATACATATACTGCAGATTTCAGAACTGATATTTTCAGTTTGTTATTATTTTCACAAAATCGTTAGTTTAATTAAAAATGTTCTACCAGTAATTAACCCCTGGGTCATTCATATTCTTAATCATTATTTGGAATTGAACTTATTAAGCTGAAAATGAAAGTATATGTATGATGTACTTCATTAAAAGATGGTGTCAGTATAATCTCTGGTTCCAGTGGACAGCACTATAATGGGAGAATGCTGTTTTATGAAACTTAACTATCATATTATAATCATGTTTAAGATGCCCAATTGCACTTGGCATTGACTCTGATCAGCTGTCAATTTCTGCAATGGCAGATCATAGTCTTGGCTAGATGTTTTACTGACATTTTGTCATTATGAAAGCTATGATCTCTGACTACTTTTCATATTGTATCCATGTTTATATGCAGCTAAAAACAGTATACTACAACTGTTATTGATGATTTTGTTATGTGTTTTTCATCTCATCAAACATATGACCAAGGGGCCCTGAGTGGTCTAAAGGGTTATGTTATGGATCACTGCCATCTCACTTCTATCAATGTGGGTATGTGAGAAAGCTTGCCAGTAGCTTCACATGGGTCGGTGGTTCTTTCTGTGGTTTTCTCGGGTTCTTCCAACATCATTAATACTGGCCGCCATGTATAGCCTATTGTGTGCTGAAAAATGGTGTTAAACACTACAACAACAACATTTGACCAAAGACAAGCAAAGATCTTGTTGGCTCTACATCTTAACACTGTAGAGACTACTGCTGGTCAGATTTTGTTAAATGCCTGCCTTAAAGCAGAGCATATTAGTTTACAATGCCATTCATGACTGGTACCAATTTGGTGTCCTCATGAATTGAATTCCGCACTAGTCAGTGTTTAGATCTAAAGATTAGAATTCTAAATTGCACTCTTTGGGTGACTACTCAACTATTGCCATTCCAGAGTTACATGTATTTTTTTTTTTTAACAGGATAAGCCCTTAGGTCTCTTATTTTCCCAGATGAGACATTAGTACCACTTTACTCTCCTGCATGTGTCATGGCATCTTCCTCAACAATAATATGATTTTATGTCAATGCAAGATGGCCTTGAGTGAAATTCTTGTGAAAATCAAGGGAAATTATCATTTACATACCATTTGATCTGTAATTTACAGTAACAATTCTCCATCATTCATTTTGAATTGTGTTCTTTTGTAGATAAAAAACTCTGGATTATATGGAGTAGTGCAAACACTGAATGAATGTTGTGATATTAATTTGTTGAAATAAAAACATTGATACGAGAAGTGGTGCAATTTTTTCAATTTTATATACATACTTTGTATCACATCAGATGTAATTATAATTATCAAACTGTTTGCTGTGTGAAACTGCTGCTTCTGCCTCTGTTATGTAAATTTATGCACGTGCTACATAGTGTTCAAGAAAAATTTATTATCACTGTAGCCATGTACAAATGTAATGCATACTCATTTGCTGATTGTCAATATATTGGTTACATGCTTTGTTATCTTTACTGTCTCCATACATGTATTTCTGGTACATAAATCATTTAGTTTCTGAAATTATTTGTAAGAATAAATGTATAATATGTTAATGAATACCTTATTTTGGGACTGATCGCTTTGAAGTGTTGAATTA
Organism: Unio delphinus; assembly: GCA_029339505.1. Taxonomy (NCBI): domain Eukaryota; kingdom Metazoa; phylum Mollusca; class Bivalvia; order Unionida; family Unionidae; genus Unio; species Unio delphinus. Next base: position 1,691,660 of record JAQISU010000169.1, on the reverse strand, counting down.
CATAACTTTCTAAACTTTGATATTTTTACATAGCTAAGGGTCCAAGCAATCCAGAATCATTAAAAGTTGTTTAGTTTGGTATGCATTTTCATTTCCTGCAGTTAACTGAATATCTTTCACCAATTAAGGGCCATGACATAGAAGAGTACAGGGAAGACGAGCCCTGCTGCTAATTGCCCCCAAAGCATCATTCTTGTTAAAATAATTCATCAGATTTGCACAGGTTGAAGAACATAGACTTGTCAAACACATGAGAAAATGGGTTTTCCACAACAGCCAGCCAGGGCAGTCAATTTATAAAGTAATAAAGAATTTCCAAGGTCTTGTATACTTTTTCTAAACCTTATAATTTTCTTTCACATAACTCTTAAATATTAAATTTTGCAGTTACATAAGTAATTAATCAGATTCTTGTGGGAAAAGTCAGGGTGAGAAATAATTACATTTAGTGGATGTATTGATTTGAGTCTGTCGCAGCCAAAGTGAAATTTTTTAAGGATTACATCAAATTGAGAGATATGAGGAGGCCATTGAGCTCCTTAGGGTTTGGAATTGCATTTTGTGCAACTGTACTGGAGGTAATTAAGGTTCAAGTAAACTTGACAAAGTTGAACATGTTTTTTTCCACAGCATCAATCTGGAATCGCACTTCTTGACTTTTAAATGCATGTTTTCTAGCCAGACACTTGCAATACATGACTTTTTGTTACACCTTAATGAAAACTAGTCCAACTTGCAGAAAAAAATTGACTGCCTTACTTAGGTCTTGTTAGAATTGGCATGTCTGATATTCACTATCTCTCTTTTCAGAAAGTTGTAGATAAACTATACAAAATAACATTCAAGAAAGATTGGTGTCAAAGGAGAAGAGTTGTAACTCTGAATTCTATTGACATTCTATTTGGGCTAAACAGTAATATCATTATTTTTAGATTTTGGGTCTGTTTAATATGCTTTTATTAGATGAAATGATTTATTTATTATCATTAATTTGTATTTAAAGCAATTTGTATGCTTTTTGGAAATATGCAGGACCATTTGAGAATTTTTGTATATTTGTTATACATAATTTTGTTTGCAATACCAATGAGATGTTAATCATGTACATTTCAGTTACACTTCTTGCATAAACAGTCATGAGACATGATGTTGTAAATTTCTTATAAATGTTTATTTTGTTCATTAGTGGCAGTGCTCAATTCATTTTACTTTAACTTAACTTTCTGCCAACACCCTTGGCATAGTTATTACTTATCTGCTGCAGGACTAATTGTGTTGGTCATTTATTCATTTAGATATTATTGCACATAAATGATATCAGCTTGTAATTTTATTTTATAGCTTTTGCAAGAATTTTGTCATAAATCATGAAAATAGTCCTTTTCCAGTTACTGCACTACCTGGTGAGTCACCCAATGAATACCATGTGACACTGGTGAAAGAGTTGATTTGAGACCCTTTTGTCTACAGTACAGATTTAAATTTTGTTGTGATAAAAATAAGTATTGAAATAAATGTCAAAGGTAGATATTTAATTAAATGTAGCTTTAAAAATGTTTTGCATTTTGTGCATTTTTCAATGCTAAAAAGTGAATATTTTAAGAAAAAATAACAGGTCACCATTAAATGACAAATAACACACTTTCATTTGTTTAAATGTGTGTTATAGTCTTTGAATAAAGCTTGTCATTCCCCTTAGTATGAAAGTAAATTAGTACATTCAAGTAAATTATAAATTGTGTATGTGCATGTGTGCTATAGTTTCCAAAATATTTAATTCCATCACCAAATGAGTTGATCTTTTATGCTTTCTTTTCATAGCTTTAAAGAACTGGTGTTTTATATGTTTGTATATATACATACATGTATTATTAGAATGTACATACATGTATATCAAGTCCCTATAAATTGGTGTTTATTCCTCTCTCTCTCTCTCTCTCTCTCTCTCTCTCTCTCTCTCTCTCTCTGAGATTTTGGCTATTTAGTGATACAGAAAGATATATATATATATAGTTTCAAAACTCCTTAAATTGGAAATTCATCATGGAAGAATGATCTATTCCATTCTGATTATTGTGGTTTTATTGGGGTAATTGCCTTTTTCTTCTTCCATTGATTGGTTTATTATTTGTTGTTGTAGTGTTTAACACCATTTTTCAGTACAAGAAAGGCCATGGTGGAGGAAAAACCAGGGAAAACTGGGGGAAAAAATACTGACCCATGATAAGCTACTGGAAAGCTTTCACACGTACCCAAATAATTGGCTTAGCCCTAGACTAGAACTTGCACAGAGGAGAGATGGCAGTGATCTGTAACTGTAATCCTTTTAGACCGCTTGGCCACTCAGGGCCCCAATTGATTATTTGTAACTGTGTGGTCAATATAATATTTATTTTTAATAGATTGATTGATTACTTGTTTATTAGCTTGTAATAAGATGCAACATATTGATCCTTTGCTTAATTTCTTTTCTCTCCACCCACAAGCTCTGTGCCACCTACCTACTTCATGGGAACACAGGGATGCAGATAAGGTTCACTTTGCCCTAATACATATTACATGAGGCAACGTTTTTGCCTGAGATGTGTCCTAAATATGGAGACTACAATGAACATCATATTTTTCATGTATTGATTTTTTTTTTTAAAAGCTACATTTGTATATTAAAAAAACATTTTAAAAAGTAGACCTTACATTTTATGGATTTTACTCTATTTGGCCATTTTTGTATTGCCATTATTTGATGCCTAAATTTATTTGGCACTGTAATGCCGGAACTGAACATTATACATACATACCTACCTACTTTGATCCACAAATTCACCTTCCAATTTGTGGAAAATTTACTTCAAGATTATCCATCTGTTGTTATAGATATCTCTTGAAATTGAACCTGGATTCGTCAAAGTCTCAAAACAATAACAGAATATTGGATGCATGAAGTATTATTACTAAAGATTGTCCGACCCAGTCTCAGATCTAAGGTGATTGTCAAAGGTTTGATTGTGTATTTATAATATTTAATCAAATATTTAAAATCATTTCATTCAAATTTCATTAACTTTTAATTTGATTTGATTTGGACTAGCCATTTTTCAATGAACACTTTATATAGTCAGCATAACACATCATAATTTTGATAATCATGTGGTTCTTAAAAGAATTTCTATTGCACGTTCATGGATAGTGAATACTGATTTATGAACAGGACCATTAAGTCATGACTGCTACCATGAAATATGGAGACTACATGGTTATTTGTATCAGTGTCACATGACATGCCCTTTGGGACAGTCCATTGTAAAGTGATTGAGTTTTATCCTGAACACAAGTGAAACCTCCAGAGTTTAATAATTGCTCCACCTTGTTTTACTCTTATTGATTGTGTTGCTCCTCCAGAATTTAAAGTGAGATACACACATTGAAATCTTTTGGGTTATAATGGTCTTTTTAACATTTTCTTATCACAATATTTTCATTAAACTGTTAGGACAATTTAGAAGGGTCAGAAAGGTTCAATAAAGAATACAGGATTTATAAGGGATAATGGAAAAAATTTGTCATTCTAATTGTACAGCTACAGGAAAACAGAGTCTTAATATACCAAGGAGAGAGAAAGTATTTGATATATTGATGGCACAGATTGTTTTTTTTTCATAAAGAGCACATACAATTTTAGCATGCCAGTTACAAGGTTTCTTGAGTGATTTTAACATGTTGTGTTTCTCTCAAATCAACATAGCACCAAAGAAGACAAAACATGAATTGTGTTTTCATCATTTTGCATTCAGAACTTATGAAGATTTCTTGAACAGTTGATTTTTTTTAAGTTGGTTTATGTTTAACAATACATCAACTCGTGCATGGCTATATCAAGCTGGAACAATAGTTTTGTTCATGTCCAGAGACCTGCCAGCTGGTTTTGGCATGTAGTATTTAAAAGAGCATGGCTGTAGAAATACATATAACCTACATACAACATTGACCTCGTATTTTCAGCTGTATCTTATAATCATACCATCCAGAAGACACTTTTTCACATAGGCCAGGCTTTAATTGCTCAAAATTCACAGGTAGTTTAGTACCAGTGCAGATCAGGAGTAAAATATTGGGAGCAAATGACATTAAAAACAAGTGTATACTCCATGTGTCAAGCAGTATCAGTGCTGTATGTACTATACTCCATCTGCTGAGCACTTTAAGTGTTACATGTCCTATCTTCCATGTGACAGGGAGTTGAAGTATTGTACTTATTAATAGTTTTTTTTGTTTGCTTTATTGTCATTCATGTGAAAGGCAAAACATTCATCACTTTTCCTTTGTCAGTTTAATAATGTCAGTGTTAATGTTCAATATTTAAGTATTTGAAAGTCTTAATTCCTCCACATCACTAGCTATATTCATCTGAAACATTGTTAGAAAGTTTTTTTACAATTATATCTACAAGTTTCTACACTGGTTCGCTTGGAGTTCTGTCTCGCCTATGTTAGCAGCATTATTCACATGTGGGACACCCTGTAGCAATTGTCATGCATTAATGTGATATTTATTGTAAAGAGTTTCTTCCTTAAAAGTAAATCAAATCAGAATCACTTGCTCGTCAATGGTCATCAATTAACTTCATTCCACATCACTATGGAATGAAACAGTAAATATTTCTTTGCTAGTGAAGGCAGATCAGGAAATAAATTTGAGACTATTTCTTTGTTGCAGATTAGCTAAAGAACGATTAGAAGTTTCTTTTTATGTTCTATAATTGCATGGCATTTGACACATGATTTTGGCCTAGTTTTCTATTCATTTCATATAAACTTGAATAATGCATATTAATATTTTTAACTTTTTAATCAATTAAAAAAATTATGATGTAGTGAAAGAGTGGAAATTGTATTCATTTTCAAACTGATTTAAAGCAATTGTTAATATGTATTAAATAATTGACAATATTAATATCTTTGTGTTGTTAGAAGTGTATATATATACATATATAGGGCATGAACATCAGTATCCTTTGGATATTGATAAATAGTTCATTTTATGTGTATCACAGTGATGCATGTTTGACCATTGTATTGCAAGTTTTGATTTTAATGCTTATCTCATGCATCAAAGATTGCTTCTTATGTACTTTGCTGACCTCAGTAAGTTACAATGACATTACACATGTGTAGGACCTTCCAGTGTAAACTGTTGACATCTTTATTTGTTCACAAAAATATTCATCTTGTTTTGCTTGTCTGTAGAGTGTAATGATTTTTAGTCAGTTTTGGTTGTGATGAATAAACAAGTCTTGTAGGTAAAGAATGTTAATATTTTAGAAAGTCATCCCGATGAAATCTTTTTTAATCATCAAGTTAAACTTAAAGCTTTTAATGTGAATTTATCTTTTGTTTGTTTAATGAGCTATGATAGTGTGTCCAAATCTTAGAGTGCATATTTTTATATCCATTATTGTGTCTTTTTAGCAAATTTTATTGTGATTTAAACATAACTTTTACTTACCTTGATTTGCTCCACATCTCATTTTTATAGAACTTCATAGTTAAACATTTTTATCATGCTCTTAAACATCATCATTTTTCCCTTCCACTTTTACTGGCAAATCTTTCCAGTCATCCGTATTTCTTATTACTCATTCTCTCTGATTAAAAATGCTCAAAATGTATGTATATTTGGTGTTTTATTTTTACAATTTGTTGCAATGCTTGACACAGCTGTCACTTTTGGATCCATTGACATGTTCAACCATTCACACCCTGATCAACTTACATTTTGTTCCTTTTGTTTTTGTTTTCAATAACTTTGTGTTCCACCCTCTTTGGATTTGAATTATAGCTGAGGTGCGGGCTTGACAAACAGGCTTTGACTTGCTTTTTGTGTCGTTTATTCATGAGAATGTGTCACTTATATTGTGTCCATTTATATGCGGTCGTAGGGTTGTTGATGTATGTACCGGTACATCTATTTATGCATATTTACAGTACTTACATGCGGATAGAATATCACCTCAATCATGCCATAAGTTGAGAAGGAAATTTTCTCAATAAGTTCATCTCCCTGTATGCTGATCAGGTGACTTGCACCAATATTTCATGTATCTTTGGATTAGGCAAGATATCTGTCAAATACCTGCAGATATGTTTTTTGTTCACTTTAGTTCTAGACAAAACATGGATGGTATGCAGTCTGGGTAAAAGAAACTTTATGGTTTGAGGGTCAGGTATCCTAACATTCTGAGTAGCCTATTTCTTTCAGTACTGATACACTCTGAAAATTTAACTGCACATAACCCAATTCAGTACTGATATACTTTGAAAATTTAACTGCATATACTGGTAACCCAATTCAGTACTGATATACTTTGACAATTTAACTGCATATAACCCAATTCAGTACTGATACACTCTGAGAAAATTTAACTGCATATAACCAAATTCAGTAGATACACTTTGAAAATTTAACTTCATATACCGGTAACCCAATTCAGTACTGATACTCTGAAAATTTAACTGCATATAACCCAATTCAGTACTGATACACTCTGAAAATTTAACTGCATATAACCCAATTCAGTTTTGATACTCAGAAAATTTAACTGCATATAACCCAGTTCAGTACTGATACACTCTGAAAATTTAACTGCATATAACCCAATTCAGTTTTGATACTCTGAAAATTTAACTGCATATAAACCCAATTAGACTAAGTCTGAACTGAAGTGTCCATTAAATGGATATTTTGAACAATTACTTCACAAACATATAAAATGACTATGTTGAGGAGGACATAGATCATCCAATCCAAGAGGTTCCTCTCTTGCATAAATTATGAAATTCCAACCAATCATTCTTTTGAATTTTCTACAGTTAATGTAAGTGAATATGATGTATTCTGTACCTTCATCACTCTAATGTTACAAAATCCTCTGTGATTGATGAATAGGTCCAAAAGCCTTAAATGTTAAGAATCCTCAGTGATTGATGAAATAGGTCCAAAAGCCTTAAATGTTAAGAATCCACTGTGATTAATGAAACAGGTCCAATAGTCTTTAACCGCTCCGGTGGCCTAGTGGTTAGAGCGTCCGCCGTGGAAGCGGGAGGTCGTGGGTTCGATCCCCGGCCGAGTCATACCAAAGACTTACAAAAATGGTACTAACAGCTGCCTCGCTTGACGTTCAGCATTAAGAGGTTAGTGTTAGGACTGGTCGGCCTGGTGTCAGGATAATGTGACTGGGTGGGATATCATGCTACATGTCTGCGGCATGATGTCCCAGTGGTAGACATCACTATAAACTGCCTCACTGCAGACATCGTAGCAATATGACTGAAAAATTGTTAAAGCTACGTTAAAAATCCTAATCAAACAAACAAACAAACCAATAGTCTTACATAATAGCCTAAATGTTAATCCACTGGGTGTGATGAAATAGGTTCAATAGCCCTAAATGTTACAAACCTCACTGGGTTTGATGAAATATGTCAAATAGCCTTAAATGTTATAAACTTCACTGGGTGTGATGAAATAAGTCCAAAAGCCCTTAATGTTACAAACCTCACTGGATGCGATGAAGTAGGACCAATAGCCCTAAATGTTACAAACGTCACTGGGTTTGGTGAAATATGTCAAATAGCCCTAAATGTTACAAACCTCACTGGGTGTGTTGAAATAGGTCCAATAGCCCCAAATGTTACAAAAACCTCAATGGGTGTGATGAAATAAGTCCAAAAGCCCTTAATGTTACAAACCTCACTAGGTTTGGTAAAATATGTCAAATAGCCTTAAATGTTACAAACCTCAATGGATATGATGAAATAGGTCCAAAAGCCCTAAATATTACAAACCTCACTGGATGTGATGAAGTAGGACCAAAAGCCTAAATGTTACAAAATACACTGGGTTTGAAGAATTAAATCCAAAAGCTCAAAATGTTACAAACTGCACTGGGCTTGATGAAATAGATTTTAACTCCTAAATGTTACAAAATCCACTGGGGTTTGTTGAAGTAGTTCCAAAAGCTCAAAAAGTTACAAAATACACTCAATTTGATGAAATACGCCCCAAAGTCATAAATGTGACTGTATCTATATGAAATATTTAATTCTATAACTTGCTGTATTAATAAGAAAAACCTGTTCTGTTGTTTTTCCAAAAAGAATTTTCAGTCATATGAGATGAGACCAATTCTTTTTAACTGCTTTGTGTGGAAACCATTTTTGATATTCTTCAGTGAAAAGATTTTCAAATGTGCTCTTTTGGTAGCCATATTAGATGTAAGATTGGCATCATTTACATTTAGGACTAACAAGACACCAGAAGAAGTTAAAACCTTATGTTGCCATGACAATCCATTCAGGAGATTAATGACAGTTAAATATTTTCATTGTGGTACCCATATTTGATGATAAATTTGCCCCATTTTCATTTAGAATCAACTAGGTATCATAACTGGTTTTCTCGTGAGAATCCAATGTTGATAAGACTTCATTTAGAAAGGGTAGCATTAACTAGATTGTCAAGCTGGCTACCACGATATCCATACTGGATGTCAGACTGGTACCATTTTCATTGAGGACCAACTAAACATCACATTTTAAATATAAACTGTATGCTGATATGGTCATCCATTCAGAAGAATTCTTGATAACAAGATTTCAAGATGGCTGCTGGATATCCAGACAGCAATTTTAATTTGAGACCAACAAGACATTATGAGAAGCCTTTCAGTAAGAGCCCAATGGAGATACAACTTTCCAATTAGTGGAAGGAATAATAAAAATTTCAATATGGTTGCCATGCTGGCCAAGTCAAATGTTATGTCAGTACCGTTTTTATTTAGAATCAAGTAGACAGTATACAAGGGTTTTAGTGAAAATCCCATGTTGATATGACCATCCATTCAAGAGAATTAGAGTAACAAGATTTTCAAGATGGACAGCCAAGTGTGGTATCCATAAATGTCCAAATAGATTCTCTTCATTTAAAACCAACTAGACATCGTATAAAGTCTTTCAGAGAAACCCTATGTTGATAGGACCATGCGTTCAGGTGCAGTAGTGATGATTTTCAAGATGGCTACTGTGGTGGCCATATTTTATTTAGGACCAACAATACCTTGGAATTAATCTTTTTGCAAACTTTCATAGCAATTCTCCAAGTGGAGTAGAATAATAAACTGGTGCTAATGACTGGACAGATGTTTGAAAAGGGACTACAAATGACAAGCCATCCTATTCACTTTTTCTGATCTATGACCAATGGAGCTAAAATGTTTCAAGGTTTGATTCAGGGGAATTTACAAACAAATTTCTGTTCTCCTTACATTATATATTTTTAGAAACTGGCTGCTTAAATGGTGCTCATCATTTTCATACTTTGCACAGGGATTACTTGTTAAAGAAAAGAAATTTCTCATGTTTTCCGCAGTATTAAGCCTGGCTATTTAGAAAGACTTTGTATAAGATATACTTATAACAACATTTAATTCCATTTTTTGGGGTATATGATTGATGGTGTCATCTGGTTTAGCTCAATGGAAATTAAGCATGGTGTTACCCAAAGGTGTACTTTAGACTATTACATCTTTTTTTTTTCCATACATAACCTTCCTCTATGGACAGATTACACAAACACTGACTTATTTGCAAATGATACCAGTATAAAAGCTTCAGGTTGTAATCTAATTACTGTAAGATTCTTAAATATTTGTCTACAAATGTATAAACTGTCAAATGGCATCATGTCTTCAAATGTATACTGTCAAAAGGCTCTTCTTGTCTACAAAAGAATAAACTGTTAAAAAGTGTTGTCTACAAATGCATTAACTGTCCAATGGCACTATTTGTCTACAAATGTATAAACTGTCAAATGGCATCACATGTCTACAAATGAATAAACTGTTAAAAAGTGTTTGTTGTCTATACATGTATAAACTTTCAAAAGGCACTTCTTGTCTACAATTGAATAAACCATTAAAAAGTGTTGTCTACAAATGCATTAACTGTCCAATGGCATCACATGTCTACAAATAAATAAACTGTTAAAGAGTGTTAGTTGTCTATAAATGCATAAACTGTCAAAAGGCACTAATTGTTGTACAAATGTATAAACTGCAATATGCCAGAATACATGAGAACTATTTGATAAACATTATGGCCACATTTGTTTTATGGTCAACTCATGTGGCTATTTGAATCTTCCAAAACTGAATACTAAACAATTTTGATTTTTTTGCCAATATAAATTATAGGTCATTTCTATAGAAAGCTTTAAAAAACATTCAAACAGTTATAACTTGAATTTGCCTCAGTTATTCAACATTTTTTTGTTTTAAATTCCTGTATTAATTAATTTAAATTTCTTTTACACCTGTTATGTTCTGAATACTGTAAAGATATAACACTTTTATATAAAAATAAAACACTTTAATTGGTACTTCATTCAATAGGGACTTTTCATTTTCCCTCACAGGTTAAGTAGTAAGATTTATGGATGGAGATTTGTTACAAAGTTTTGAAGGTAAGGATCAAGGAAGACTAGATACATTTGTGTTTGAATTGAGTTACTCTTGTTAAATGACTAAAATGATTAATCCCATACTAGGTCATAAAGACAAATTTAAATATATTAAATGACTAAAAATGATCACTCCCTAACTAGGTCATAAAGACAAATTTAAATGTATCAGTCGCATGTTAGTTCTTTGCTGTCATTACCTTAGTCAAGGTATTTGTTAGAAGGTTAGATGCACAAATTTCTTGTTACCAAATTTATTATTATTTTTCACCTCAGCAAACATTTCTTTCTGAAAATGATTATTTAAACGAATTTTGTGAAAATGCCTTAGCCTCCTGTGGCATGAGTCCTGGCACAAATTTAATGTGGATTAATGCAAATTACCATTAAAATCAAGTCATCAAGGAAATAAAAGGCAACAAAATGGATAAAATCTAGAAGAGACATTTCAGATCTTGAAGAATATAGGTACAAGCCAAGTTGGATGAATTAGGGAATAAAGTCTTCAGAGTTGTAACAAGTCAATCTGATGCCAGATTATCCCATTAGTACATGTTGACAATCTTTCATAATCCAAGATATCTAAGTTCTGGAATATAGCTACCATGTACACTTGCTTATAAGTTGAATCAAACTGCAAACAACAGTGTTCCTGATCTGCTTTAGCATCATGTGCATGCAGATATGGGTCTATGTTCTTTGTCCTACTGATTACTTCTAACAAACTGCACAAACTCAGACCTGCTGTCCTATTATGTGATAACAGGCCTGGGTCTGTGCAGTTTACATTTGGACTTGCCTTATAAGTGAGTATATACGGTACCATGTATGATTAAAATCTGTTAAAAATTCTAAAATGGTAGCATGCAATTATTGTAAGACCATGCCTACCCAACAATAGACAGAGACCAGGTATGTAAGGTCACTGGTCACTTTGGCCAAGTGATTAAAAAACGCATATGATGAACAAATTATTATTGATCAATAACAGATTAAATGCCATACCATAAAATCAATTCATTCTCTGGTCACATACATTAAAGCACTTAGGTAACAGACTGCATCACAGATGACAGATGTTGTGTTATCATAAAATCAATTGGCTCAATTGGACAGATGATTTAAAGTTCTTTGGTGACAGACTGTGTATCACTGATGACGTGTTGAGCTATCATAAAAATCACTTGGTTCTTGGGACACATAATTTAAAGCACTTAGGTGACAAACAGTGCATCACTGATGACAGATGTTGGGTTATCATAAAATGACTTGGCTCTCTGGACAGGTGATTTGCAGCACTTATGTGACAGACTGTACATCACTGATGACTAATGTTTGGTCATCAAAAAATAAATTTACCCTTTGGACACACAATTTAAAGCACTTAAGTGACAGACTGCATCACAGATGCAGGGTTATATTACAACAGCACATGACTTTATGAGTAGATGATTTGAAGCATTTAGGTGAAATGCTTTACATCACTGATAACATGTTGGGTTATCATAAACTACATTGGTTCTTTGAACAGATGATTTGAAGCACTTAGGTTACAGACTGCATCACTGATGACATGTTGGGTTATCATAAACTTACTTGTTTCTTTGAATAGATGATTTAAAGAACTTAGGTGACATACTGTGCATCACTGATGACAGGTACAGGGTCATAAATAACCACTTGGCTTTATGAGCAATTGATTTGAAGTACTTAGGTGACATACTGTGCATCTCTAATAACAGATTCAGGATCATAAATGACATCACTTAGCTTGATGAACAGATGATTTAAATGAACCCCTCTCAAAAGGAGCTAATGATCTTCAACTGAAATAATTTCCAGGAATCACAATAATTCCATTTATTGTGGTATTTTATTTGTCTTTCATCACCAAGTATTAAAACCATCTGCATGCACCAAAATTTGATTTAAAAAATATGTGTAAATCTTCAAGTTAATTTTTTGGAAGATACCCTACTTCATTGTGTAAAACAAATTTTAGTCATGGTTAGATTATTGCTGAATTTGTATCAGGCACTGTCACATGCTAAATTTGCTTGTATTTATGAGTTATATCTCCTTTAATGAGAGGTTTGTGACCTGGCATTGTTCAAAATATTCTTTAGGTATATCCACAAACTGAGCTAGATGAAAATGCACTCTTACTCACAAACCAGAGCAGCTGAACTGATATGTTTCTGCACCATTTTCATCCAAACTAATCACATATTGCAAGAGTTTTTTTTGTGTAAAAATCCCATGTCAGGGCTATATTCATTCAAAAAAGTAGTTTAAGATTTGGAGATGACAACTATGGTGCCATACATGAGGTCAGATGAGCACCATTTTTGTTCAGGACATAAAAGTTTAAAAGTTATATCACTACAATACAGCTAAATGGTGCAAATTAAAATGTAAATTTTAAAAATGTAAAGACAAAGAACTACCCCCAAAATGAGGAAGAATCACCCACTAAATAAATGCAAACCTACACGAGAAAAATGACAAAGATATTTCTGTGTAAGCTATATAAAGCAATAGATACAGATATAAATGTAAAAAAATAGTCTGTTGGAGAAAACAAAATTAGAAAGATCACCATCCATCCAGGAGTAGTAGTCAAAAAAAGAAATTCACAATGTCTGTCATGGCAGTCATTTGGAGTGGTTGGATCAGCACCTTTTTAATGTAATATCGACAGATTGCAAGAAATAGGTATTGGTTCTTGTTTTTTTAATGTCTGTATGACCATCTCTACAGAAGTAGCTGTCATCAAATTTTTGGACTTCAGAAAGAAGTGTTTTAGTGAAAACCCCATGTTGATGTTACTTCAAGAGTAGCAATATAATGCTACCATAATAGTCATACTGGAGGTCTGTTCATGTCCATTTGATTTTGACTCACTGAATATCATAAGAAGTCTTTTAATAAGCTATTATCTTTATGTAAAAGCCCATTTCAATATGACCATCTGCTTAGAAGTAGTGATACCAAGATGATGCATTGTAGTTAAATTGGAGATCTGACTGCATAGGTCAAAATCCCAAGCCAATTTAATGCTTCATTCAGGAAGAGCTGCAACAAGGTTTTCAAGATTGCCACCATGATGGTCATGTTAGATATCTATTGGCACCATTTTCATTTAACTTTATTTCATAAGAAATCTTATAGAGAAAATTCATGCTGAGTTACAACTATTCATTAAACTGCTAATGGATGACAGATGGACAATAGACAGACAATGGACAACATATACAGGCCTATTACATTCACTATTCTAATCTTTGACCAACAGAGAAGATAACTGGTATAACAGATTTATTCATTCATTTAGAGAATGCAATTAAATCTGTATACTGTATAGGCTTTTGGGCAATTAAGTAAGTATGAACTATGTATAGAACTGCTGAGTTTACTGATTTCCTGAATAATACACTTTGATCGATTCATTATATGGTTAGAACAAACCTGAATTCACTACACTTTAATATGAAAAGTTATTGACAGGAAACATTTAAGTTGAGACATCTTAATATAATGAGAATTGTTGTCCAGCAAACATTATATCGAGTTATAATGATATTACAGTGACTTCTTAGCACAGAAAATCATATTAACTTTACTTTAGATACATAAAGAGTTGTTTAAAAATAATAATAGAAGTTTCTATCAGGTCTTCATAATAAACTGCATATATTCAAAAAAGCAGAATTTTACAGTTACCTTCACTATACCGGTACTTAAACAAATAATATAATTTTCTATCAGGTTTTCACCACAAACTGTATGATTTAATAGGTACATGTATCTCCAATTAAATGTTTATAAAAGACTATTTGAAAGGAAAAGAAAAAATGGAGTGAATGACAATAACTTTATTTATGAAAGTATATTACATGTAATTTACAAGTAATTAAAAATCCTACAGAAATCAATCAGAAGAAAGTCCTAAATAAAAAGGACATTGGATTTGACACTTTTACATCATTATTTCCCCAAATGCCTAACACAATGAAAAATAGGTTCCACATGCAGCAATGAACAACAATGATCAAAATGTTGAATATTGAATTGGAAGTTCATGCTAAAACATATACATTGGTACATCTTTCCTATAAAAAAATTAGTGTTATTATTTTCTTTTAACTGATTTGACTTCAACTGTATTTAACTGAATATCTGGAGGATTTCTACTAGAAATTTTGTAAGTGATGATAATCTGTTGTTTTTCTAAGAAAGTACATTTTTTCTAAACTAGTGTTTGCTGTTCAATTAAATATAATATTCCCATAATCATTCACAGACTTAACGTCTGTTTGAGGAAAAAATAATTCTGGAAGGTAAATTTATTCGAATATTTTGTAGATAATGTTTATCATTACTAATTTAATAACAAATAATACAAAAACATTAAATTTTTTAAAATATTCTCAACTTGTTACAAGATAAAGCCATCAGCTTTTGACCACTCTTTGAGATAGCACTAAAGATAGTTCTTTGAAAGAATATTTTAACATTAGATTTAGGTTTTGATTGTATGCATGTACCGTATACTTGTCAAAATGCATGGCAAAATGATTTTTTTCAAATCAGAAACTTTCCCTTCATCATAACTTGGCTCAAAAATATCTCAATTTTGAGCCTATCCTGAACTCAACATTTCAAGATAAAGTTTTGGAAACATACTTAAAACAATGCTCACCCATGTAAAATGTGATGACTTAAGATCAAATTTCCTCAAATCTTATTAAACATTGATGAGTGCAAAACTATTGGGTCAAGTGAAAATTGACCTGTAATTTTAATATTTTGGGCTGAAGAAATGTAACGATGGTAGGCTGATTTTCAATGTACATGATATAGAACCCTGCAGCCATCGCACTCAAGAACCTCCTTCCTCTTCTTCAACTTCATCACGGATCACAGGAACACCTGAAAAAAACATTGAAAATAAGTAAATATGTATATGCACAAAGGCATTTTAAAATTGAAAAAGTAGATTCATGCACAAAGGCATTTTAAACCTGAAAAAGTAAATACATGCACAAAGACATTTTAAAAATTGAAAAAAAAGTAAATACATACACAAAGGCATTTTAAAACTGAAAAAAAAGTAAATACATTCACAAAGCATTTTAAAATTGAAAAAAAAGTAAATACATTCACAAAGCATTTTAAAATTGAAAAAAGTATATACATGCACAAAGGCATTTTAAACCTGAAAAAGTAAATACATGCACAAAGGCATTTTAAAAATTGAAAAAAAAGTAAATACATACACAAAGCCATTTTAAAATTTAACAAAAAATACATGCACAAAGGCATTTTAAAATGTAAAAAAGGAAATACATTCACATAGGCATTTAAAAAAGATCATATTATTCTGCATATATTATATCAATAGAGTTAAAAAAAACTTTTAAAGTTATATGCCTAATTAAAAAAAAATATCTGGATAAACAAAACTAAAATCCTGCCAAAGAAAGCTACTATGATGTTCTGTGACTGTTTGAAACTCTATTAATTTTCAATCATTCAGACCATCATTATGCTGCCTAGTTTCCCAAAGTCTTTTTTTCTGTTTGAATTATCACCATAATATTGTACATAGGAATTACAAATTAAGGCATAATGTAAATTTATTGTCATTCCATATTGTCACTGAAAAGACAGAGATGAAGATAACAGATGTCTGAAGCTTTCTGAAACAAATGTACCTGTCTTAAAATACAAACTTTTTTTTAAATTGTTAACTTGTAATGAATTTTAAAGTTATGGAACCTGAGAAATGTGGTGAAACCTGTCTATTAAGGACAGTCAACAATTTTGTCTTTTATACTTCATACATAAAAGTACATAAAGAGGCATTCAAAAGTGCACACCCATTTTGGGGTAAAAGTTTGCAAAATATATAATTTACAGAGAGTATATTCCTCAGTCCTGGCATACCTCATGGGAAAGCAGCAGTTGCTAAAAGCCACTTTGTACATCTTAACTTTCTTGAAACTTAGAACTATATACAGATGATATTTTGTTACCACTTATCATTGGTGGAAATCAGACTTAAAAATGAATGTAACATGTGCTCTATACTGTGTGACCATACTGCACTTTCAAAAGTCAGAGCTCTCAATACAGACAAGGAGACAGCACTTCTTGCAGGTGTATACAATAGATATAGTCAGTGTACACTTATCATTATATGATACATTTAAAAATTTACCAAAATAATAAGTTGTAAGTAGAATATGTAAATATTACATTAAATATGGTATGTAAGTAACATTAAAATGGAGGTTTATAAATGTTGACCTTTATCTGGAGGTGTCCACTGTGACAGGATTTTTTTCCCTCATTTTTCTCCCTTTGTGACTAAGTGGCAACAAGTACTGTGAACGTCACATTATATAGCTACCCCATCTTTAATAGTTCTCTAAACAGGAACTAGTAGACCATGGCTGACTCAGAAATTATTGATCTACTAGTCTCATGTAACATGTACCTTTGGTCCAGGTGTGCACTCTTATTATGCAGAATCATTTTTTTTCTTTTCAGACTTACTATGACTGTGACCTCTGAAAAGTTTTTGTCATTACCTAAGTGCAAGCCATGCACAAAATTTGGTCAAGTCACTTACTCTAGGGTAAATGTTTTCTGGAAATGCTTGCAATGAAAAATGGGACAGAAGTTTTTTTAAAATAAATACACTTTGCCAAAATATGGGTGTACAAACATTTTAATATTAAACCACAGTAAATTTTCCTACATATATGTATATATTATTATTTGGACCTGGGTGGAAAGTGAATCCACAGTAGTAATAAGAAGTCAGACATAGATGAACATACAGGTTTCACAGCCCAAACCTTTTCTCTAAACAAGAAGTTTGATAAACAGTTTATATACCATCAAGTTTCCTGAGCTTTGAGAGCTTAGCAGCCACTCTGTCTCTGTAGTCCCCTTGTGCTGTATGGGTTTCCTCAAGTGGATTTCCTACAAATACCAGCTCCTCAAGGCAAGGCAAATCTGACTGGAATAACAATAACAAAGATGAGTTAAATAAAAAGATATGAAATAAAACACTTGAGAACAAATCTAATTCAAATTATTCACATTATACACAGAATGATCTATCTGAATGATCAGCTGAACTTATTTTAATTTATCACATGATTACAGTGTTATTTAGGTTAATATACCCATAACATAATTTTTCTACATCTCCAATGTGTAATAATACTTCATGACATTCAGGTAAGGCAGGCATAAAAAAAAAGAGACAGTCAAAACATTTTTAGCATCATATCATTATAGTATTCTGCAGTTTCATCATATAAAGTCAGTATATTTCATCACATGATAAAAATAACTGTATACTCATTATACAACTGTATATTCATTATATAACTGTTATACTCATTATAAAACTATATACTTATTATAAAAATGTATACTCATTATACAACTATATACTCATTATAAAACTGTATACTCATTATAAAACTATATATTCATTATTACAACTATTTTACTCATTATAAAACTGTATACTCATTATAAAACTATATACTCATTATATACTCATTATAAAACTGTATACTCATTATAAAACTGTATACTCATTATACAGCTGTTATACTCATTATAAAACTGTATACCATATATACACTGTACTAGTAGTGTATAAGCCCGTTCACATATAAATTGATCCACCCACCCCAACTGAATTGGTATAAACACTAAAAAGTGTATGACCCACATATAAGTCGACCCACAACTCAATGACAAGTTCTACATGAATTTATTTAGACAAACTTATATTTAAAAAATTATTTTAATAAAACTGTCTGAAAAGTAATTTATTTAATTTTCTGTTTTTTAATTCTTTCTGCCTAATTTAGATTCATGAATAATTTGATCAAATGATGACAAGAACTGAGCCATAATGAGTTGCTGTAACACTGCCTCTCCCTTTGGAATTGCATTGGAATTTTATATGCACCAGTAATTACATTTTCATTTGGCCTTGAAATTGTAAATATATGGACCTAACTCATTATGTGATCCCAGTATGACAACACAATGAACAACAATATGGTTTCCTTCAATGCTCACAACTGGACAACAGAATGTATTTACATAATGGCACCACCGCATGTACATTGTAGATTAAACATGCGCTAAATGAAACACATTCTGCTGAAGGAAGTACACCTGTTGGAGTCAAATCATGGGCACCACTGCACTGAACTTTGATGACGTCTCCAAAATGCAATAATGAAATTTCAGAAATAATGCTTAAAAAAATTATGCTAATGCCGTAAAAGCGGAGTTGTAGTTTATTTTGTTGTAAGCAACCTTACACCATATCTGTCAACTCTCATGCTAGGAGGAGAAAAAGCTCCCAATTTTTAGGGTCATTCTATGCCTACCTCTTGATTTCATAATATCTAACAAATTTTTCAGAGAACACTCGATTATTACATTATGTCTTCAATTTTCATTTATCCTTAAAAAAAAAAGTCCACCATAAATGGATATATCATATGCAATCCATGGAAGCCATGTTCTGTTGTATTGCCTGTGAATATTGTTGTGACGAAATAATTACTTTACTAGAAAGAATTCGCTTCTTCAGTAAAAACAATGTTAAGTTTAAACATTACTCAGGTAAATTTAGGTTGTTTTTGTTACCTCTACAAGAATACAAAAATCAAAAAATAAACCAGAACAAAAAAAAAACCTGCAGCAGTAAAACTGTCAGCATGTAGTTTCAATCCCAAGAATGATCACTATGAATGCTGTAACTCTAATTGATATAGCACCTTTCCCACCAAAGAAACTTACATGAATGAACACCTGTATACAGTGGAGCCTTGTTAATCTGGGCATATTCGTTCCCAGTGGATATGTCCGGATTAATGAGTTTTCCGGATAATTGAATCATGGAATTTTTTTTTATTTTACGATATCATCACAGCGTATATATGTACATATATATGCTAGCTTTAAATGTAATGTACTGTATATTCAGTAATGGTTATAATAAATTAATGAATACATCTATTAATTTATTTACCATATGTTATTTTGCAGTTAAATGTGTTATGGTAAACTAATAAAATGCAGTCATTTTTATGAGTCGTATTTTACTGCTGTTACAGTTGCTAATGATTGATGTCTCCATTGTCTTCGGAAATGAAGCCCTATACTGTCCACAGCTTAAATATGTCAACTGTATTTTTATAGCCATCAATAAACTGTGATTGTTACATATAATTGGTAAACATCAAAGGGGCTTAATGACAATTTTAATTTATTTACCATATGTTATGTCAAAAAGCATCAACGATTTGATCCCTGTGTGTTTATTTAGTTATTAACAACCCTGTCGGCGACTAGCTAAAACATACATTGTTTATACAATCGCTGGTTAAAAAATGGTTACACTACTTAGTTATTGATAGTGGCCATAAATTATCAGGGGCTTCACTATTGTGTTTTATGAATTTTTCTACTGACTGTATTCTAATATAAGATTTTTTGAATTATCTTATTTTTGAACAGATTATTTCCGGATTATCAAGACAAGTTTCAATGTAATTTTACATTAAAAAAGGTATTGATTTCTGGCCTGAATAGGGAAACACTGAAAAGCACAGGAAAGTATCCATGTGCCGTCTGCCTAAAAGGCGCAGGTAGAAACTCAATCTTTTGCATCAGCTGTTCACATTGGGTTCACAAGAAATGTAGTGGAATCAATGGACCTCTCAAACCTGATCCAAGCTACAAGTGTCCCAGATGTAGTGGACTCGCTCGACCTATTGATGGAAGGCCTGTGACAGAAGTAACTGTAGGTGAAGAAAAGCTTGATGTCGTAGCCAACTTCTGTTATCTAGGAGACACCATATCAGCCGGAGGAGGATGTGAACTGGCATCAACAATGCGTTGAAAGTCTGCTTGGAATAAGTTTAGAGAGCTTCTCCCAATCCTGACGAATAGGCATTTGACGCACATTACAAGGGGTCGTCTTTACTCAACTTACATCAGACCTGTGCTGTTATACAGCTCTGAAACTTGGGCTGTCACTGCTACAACTCTCAGGAAGATACATCGCAATGATAAAGCCATGATACGATGGATCTGCCATGTAAATCCCGAGGCGAATGTCCCATTTGAGTCTCTCCTCACCCAGCTCAACATCAGAAATATTTCTGACATTATCCAATCAAATAGGATGCGATGGCTGGGCCATGTTGAGCGTAGTAAAGGGTGGATATCCAAGGTCCGTTCCTTCAAAGTTACTGAAAGTCGAGCTCCAGGCAGACCTAAGCTAACATGGGAAGAGTTGACAAAAAGAGACAGAAAGACGTTGGGGCTGAGCGGAATCAATCCACAGGACCATAGAGCCTGGAAGAAAGCTTTGAATACTCTCACGACGAAACAGACAGGCCTACCATCGTTAGAGAATTAATAAAAGGCCTGGATAATCAAAACGGATGATGATGATTTACAATTTGGTCCCTGATTTTGATTTCCGGATCTGGAATGCAGATTTCTTGATTAACGGAGCAAATTAACGTTTAGGAATTCCGTTCCTGTTGAATTATGTCCGGATAGTGAGGTTTCCGCAAAAACGGAGTCTGGATTAATGAGGCTCCACTGTATATATATTGTATATAAGAATGTTAATTACCATTGTTAAGTTAAAAGAAGGACGAATTAAAACACATAACACGTACCATATGTGTCTTCAAAAAACTAATTCAGACTACATGTGTTTGTAGTAAACAATACTAAATGCTTTATGCATTGACAATAAGGGCAAAAAATTGGATATACAATGAGAGGAAAATAGTTGCCACATGTATGGTACCATGAGGCTGCCTATTTAGGTATCATTTAGTTCCAGTGGCCTAGTGGTTAGAGCATCCGCCACAGAAGTGGGAGGTCAAGGGTTTGATCCCCGGCTGAGTCATACCAAAGACTTACAAAAATGGTACTAACAGCTGCCTCACTTAGGACATGTTGGCCTGGTGTCAGGATAATGTGACTGGTTGAGACATAATGTTACATGTCTGCAGCATGATGCCCCAGTGCTAGACATCATCAAATTATTTGACTGATTTAATAAATTTCACTTGTAAAAAAAAAACTCTTCTATCCATAGGATAGTACCCATGCAATGACCTGCTCTAACAAAAATGTCTCAACTTGTGTAGATGTTTTAGCTCAAACATTTACATCTGCATAGAATATGTACAGACATGTACATCATTCAGTTTCTATACTATATGATTCAGTACATCAATCACATGTATTAATGTATATCTTTAATGCAGTATTTCTCATTACTTAATAAATAAAATAATCAGCAAACATTGCCCGCTTGTGTCTGGATGTAATATTTCAAAGAAGTTAAAAAATTTTACATACTGGTATATAATGACAGAAAGAATTCATATTTAGCAATAATGGCTATCCAGAAATTTCAGTATATAAATTTTAAAAAATTTCACAAAATCAACAAAATTATTTAAAAAAGGTTTTAAAAGGCTGAAATCATTACAAAGAGCAGAAGATCAGTAAAATATCTGCCTAAATACTAATCAGAAACATTCATTTAAATAATAATTAAACTTTTCAAACCCATTACATGCCCATTAGAGTAAAACTGCAGTGGCAACACTTCTCTCCCTTTCTTTACTTACCAACTTTTGAAATTCTCCCCAGTCCTTTACTAGATTATTTGACATGTAAAGAACCTGAAAAACAGAGAATTTCATATACACTATAAATTATGTCCTAGTGACAAGTTTCAATTGGGTAAAGATACATTTTTAAAACAAGATAAAAATGTACACTGCAAAAATCTTACATCAATATATTTCACATAAGTCGTTTTAGGAAAAAACAGTATGCACTTTGCAAAGTTAATTTAATGGGTTTGTAAAAGCTCTGTAACAAGAGTTTGATCCTTGAAGGGACTGGAAATTGACATGGACAAGCTGGAAAGAAAAATTCCTAGCTCTAAACTCATAAATAGTCAGTTGCTTCTGTCCTTTAATTTTTTTGAATAGCAGAGTATTGAAACAATCTAAAATAATCTTGTGAAGCTCCAACATACCAAATTCGGTAAACAAATATTTTTTAATATGTTTGAGTTAAGAAACTCAAAAGACACCTCTAAGTACAGTATAAACGTCTTTGTCATGGTCTTTGACCTTCAATCTGGATTCATGACCTCACTGTCCCAGATGCTGTCAAGATATACCCACCTGATTTTACTCTATTTGCAGGGCATGACCAACAGATCAAAGATTTTCACAAGCACATATGCATGCGCCAGAACCAGACATCACTATTAGGGTGTCTAAAATGTGATTATATTAAATGATCTTTATTTTTTTTATCCATTAAGGTGTAAAATAAACACTAAACAAAGTAAAACTAAAAAATGATTAGATTTACATCTTGTTTCTTTGTTGGACAATTAATACAGGTGCCACCAATTAACTGTTAGACCATTTAGTCCTAGTCAGGAATGTGTATGTAATGTCTCATGGTAGACTTCCCCGCTGTTCAGGAGGTCAGTAGTGGTTATTAAGTAAATAATTATCTAATGGATAAATGATGTGCAACATGATGGCATAACCTTTCCTGATCTTTGACCAGCAAAGTTGACAAAATTGCTAATGATCAAATAAAAAATTCATCTTTATGTCAGACTCATAATTCACTGCTTTTGGTTTTGTAATTATTTATATTTTCATCAGAGATGATAAATTTGGAAAACATCAGCAAACTAGCATATGGTGGATTATTTGGGTTTCTTTTAAAGTTCCACTGTATTAAATAAAAAGTTAATGTAGCAAGAAATTAATTATTATTTATAATCATGACACATTCTGTCTTTTAGGAATGACCATATCACCTAATAAAGAACTCAGAATTCCAAACCTAAGGCGATCCTTTGCCCTTGAACAAGAAAAGAAAAAAACAGTTGCCTGAAAATTCAACAGCAGTGATTTGGAAAATGTTTAAGTGCAATATAAATACCTTCAATTTCTTGAGCACGTTGATTCCTTTCAATTTTTCTATAAGATTGTAGGAAATCCAGAGTTGCTCTAAGGTGTCACCAACTGCTTCCTTTATTGACAACAATGACAGAAAATGTTTTTCCATTATTTAAATTTATTATGGCATAAAAATATTGAACTAATATTGAAAAACAAAACTACAATCAGTTTTGATTCTGATCCATGTTTTAATGGAAAAAATCTCATGGATAATTGCTTTAAAAAGTAATTTGTAACACCTTTCCCAGGACTCTATGGAGTTACTCTTATGCATGGTCCAGAGAGAAATTTATCATTATAATTTTTTGTTTGAAAAACAAAAACCTACTCTTTAAAATAAATATGTATCTTATGGAACAAAATATATACATATTATATACTTGTATTATGAATAAAGTTGAATTCAATGCAACCATAAATCAACTTGTATGGTCATTTTCACCATCATGTTTAACACATAAACTGTTATTTACTAACATCTGGTTGGACTGGGGCCAAGTGAAAAGAATATTTCTGTCTAGTAGACACAAAAATACAACAATCACAAGAACTAAATCTGTAACTCTCCTTGTTCATATGAAGTCAACTATCTACTTTGTTACTTTACATATAATCAGCAAGAATGTAGGTTTTGAAAATTTACTCAATTTCTTCAGCTCTGTAAGACACTATAATTCTATGCAAGATGTAATTAAATAAAACAGCACTAATATAAACACTTACCAAACCGGTTAAGGATTTGATCAAATTTCTCCCCAGGGATAAAATTTTTAGATTTTCTGAAAGAATAAAAAAGATGTTAATATCCACTCACTAAATTAAGATGAAATAATGATTTTTAAATAACAAATAAATAAGAACACATTGACAGATCAGTGAATTAAAAACACAACACATGGCAGATCCAGGTTCACAGATTTCCATTTTACAGATTAAAAATTAAACAAAAGAGAACTGGATATGCCGATATAACCAGTCATTTAGTAACAGTGATAACAAAAGTTTCAAAATGGCCACTATGGATACCATATTGGAAGTGTAACTATTTTCATTTATGACATCAAAAGAAGTCCTTCAGTGTTTTCATGACCATTCATTCACATGAAGTACAGGCAGTTATAAAAAGACTTTCAAGATGACCATTGGGGTGGCCATAACGAATATCTGAGTATCACAAACATACATCAACAGAAGTCTGTTAATAAAAGCCCCACACTGACATCACCATATATTCAGGAAGAGTAATGATAGCAAGATTTTTAAGATGGCTGCTACAGTGACCATTTTGGACATAAAATCAGCAACAATTTCATTTAGGACTGACTAGACATCGTAAGAAGCTTTGTGGTGAAAAGTCTATGGCAGTATGACTTTTCATTCTGGACATCAGCTCAATAGCATTTTCATTATAATAAGAAGTCTTTTGTTAAAAACTCCATGCCAATATGACCATCCATACAGGAGGTGTAACGATAAAAAGATTTTCAAGATGGTCACTGCTGCAGCCATTCTAGATGTCTGAGTGGTACCATTTTCATTTGGGACCAACTAGAACTTGGGATGAGTGTGTGTGTGTAATGTTTTATGGTAATCTTCCAAGGTGTTTAGGAGAAGAAGTGATAACAAACCTGTGCTAGTGGATGTATGGACCATATGAATGATGAATAATGGACAACTGACTGTCCCCTAGGCTCTTCTGGTCTATGACCATTAGAGCCAAAAATGTATACCAGTAGCCATTTTGAAAATTAGTTCTGATATTGGTGACAAGTTGTTAAATGGTATTTATTTTAATGGGCCATAACTAAGACAAGTAACAAGCTCATGCGCCAGATTTAATAAAAAGGAAAAAATGTATGTCTTATTTTAGGGAGAGGATAACAATTTACCTGGTACTATTGGATTCCTATTTGTGTGTGGATGAAAGAAGCCAATAGGGACACTTTACAATAATTTGCAGTACAATTAAGAGAATAAGATAAAATACAAATGAAATGCACATATATGCAGAAATTTTAGCAACATGTACTCACTAAGACCATTCAGGTTTGCAATTTTCTCAATACAATTGGTTGACAGTGAGAGTTTCCTGTAAGACAAAAATATAGGTAGAAAATATACATTCCTTTAAATCATTTATAAATAACTACATGTGGAAAATAGTCTGGCTACATTTATCACTAACATACTAAAGCAACAGACAATGAATGGTAAAATCTGAAAATCATTTAAAGTTTTTACCATGGCAAAATAAAATTCTGATATCCAACAACATGTATTACATGTATTTTTTTAAATATAAAGTATTATAACAATCTTATATTTCAAACCCAAACTGCAGAAATATATTTATTAGAATCAAAGAAAATTCTTTTATTAAAATTCTGAAATATGATGATTTCCAAATGGAATTTTATGGATTTATGAACTTCTATAATCTGGCTGTTTACATAATGGCGTGTTTCAATTTTACATGTTTTAAAGCTTGTTTCAAAGACAATCACGTGAAATGTTTTTCTGCAACTGACTAAATGAAGTGTCGTTCATTTCAAAAGTCTACAAACAATTATAGCATTTGCATGACTAGCATTTGTTTCCACTATTACTACTTACTAGAGTGAATCTTCACTAAATATACCCCTCAGTAACCTAGATTTATCAGACTGTCCACATGTTTTTGCTCCCAAAATGGCTACTGTACCATATAACAGTCAAAATATGTTATCCAAACTGTGTCCAATTTCAGCAAGTTTTATAAGTTTCTCTCTACTACAACCACTACATTATTATTTGATAAACTGCGAGGATCTAACCTGATGACCAACTCCTATTCTGAAAATCAGTCACTAAATGCAAGAACTAGCTAAACTTGAACATTCATCCAGTTTATCTGTGATATGAAAGCTGTAATAGGATTTAGGTCTTAAGGAGATGTTTTTCTTGATTAAGTTAGAATCAATGAATTCATTGCTGGATGTATTGGTTCATTATTTCTGGAATTCTAACCTCAATCAAAGTTTAAAAAAACTAACTTACTCGCAGTTGACAAGTGTAGAAAGGGAGGCATCCATCTTTTCAATTGGAGGAATCTGACCATACATCTTGCATTCCTTTAAATCCTGGGCCTTGACGCCTTCCTTCTCCTCCTACAAAAATAAACACAGATATGAATATCTTTCAAGTTAAATATGCTTTTTATATTAAAAACTAAACATTATACAATATTTATTTTACTGAACAATGCATAAATTTAAATTTGTGTTTTTCACAGTTATGTTTGATTTAAATGAAATTTAAATGCATTATGGTAAAATACTAATGATGTTATATTAAGTTTGTTTTTTATATTATGATGATTTTTCAATTTAATCATGTAAAAAAATTGCAGAATGGACGGGTATTCAAACACACTTCTTCCTGATTTACACATCACACTCATTCACTCACACAATACAGTATACCGGTACTCCAAAACTGGCTAAAAAATAATAACCATATTGAAACACAATACAAGGATTTCAAACACTTTCATGAGAAAAAAGTTTATAAATGATTTGCAAACCATTCCACTCAGCAATATAGCTGATAATAACACTATTTTTCATAATTTGTATCAATTAAATACTCATCAACAATGATGACTGAATTAAAATAAAAAGGGTTTAATGCCATATATGCTCATTTATAAGTCAGGTCCAACTGCAAAATGCACAGATCCAGATCTGCAATCAAATAATGTGCTTGTAGATCTAAGTCTATGCAGTTTGTTAGGAGTAATCAGTAGAACAAACAACAACAATGACCCTGATTGGTGGAAAGATCAATAAATGATATATATCATATTCAAACTTTTTAGATAAAATTCCTAGTTAGAAAGAAAATATATACCTTCTAATACAAGCTCCAGCAAGAAAGGATGAAATAAATAATTTAAAATGTCTCTAATGCTAATAACAAAAGCTGATAAGGATAACGTTAACACTATTTGCATCTTCCGAAGAAGCCTCATTAAAGTAGTATACACCACTTTATTTAAAAATTCAGTTGTTAATATACGTTAAGGATGGTTAAAAACGCTTATAATTGATTTCAGTATTAGCATTACTACCAGACTTAATGTCCTGTGCAGTACGAAATCAGCAAGACTCCAACTTTTGATACACTGCAAGTTTACTTACAACTTTGGCTATTGCCTCTTTAATTGTGGTTCCCTTGGACTGAAATTAGGATATATTAAAAAGGTTAGAAACAAGATATTTGAGACGAAAATTACACTGGTATGACGAAAGAATCGCGTATGTATTGTTTTAAAAACGGAGATTGTGCAAATATGACAGATACCCACCATCTTGAAGCCTCTGTGTTGCCTAGGTAATAACTGCGAAGCTTCTCCAAGTTAAATAATTTTGAGGGGAAAAAAAAGACGGAAAAACATTATTAAATAAAATTGATGCAGAAAAACGTCTTTAATTAAACTAACTTTCTGGATAAAAGACGTAAATGTTTACATAATATTTAGCCGCGAGAGCACCTGTCATAGTTCCGTAGTTAATGGGAACAACTAACATGGCGGCATTTTGTAGTTTGTCCCGTCTTCTGAACAGCAATATTGTCAGATTTCAGTTGCTGAGAATACTGGAGAGAAGATTAGGAAACTCAACACATTTGACAAACTCAAGTCATGTATGTCATTTTTTATTGCAAGCCATATATACAGTTTCAGTGCAACTTTTAGCTTATTCAGGGCTCCATTTCCGTTAGGAACCAATTTTCGAATTTCCAATTAGCACCAGTTTCGTTGTTATTGCTTGCTCTTTATTAGGTATTCTTTGATAAGGAAACATTGTTGTTTATTCTTGATAATAAATAATGGCAAAACTAACACTTTTTAAGTAAGTTTCACGAAACTGCTAAACGGAATGGATCCTTGTTTACCGCATATGCCTATAGTTGTCATACAAGGCTGGAACTTTAATATTTTTTTTTTTTTTTTATCGGCCTGCGTCTTACTACCAGTTTCATGCTGGTATGACTAGATGTAACATCATTGCTTGGTCTGCTGGTAAGCAGGTAACCTATGCTGCTAACACTCAGTTGTGTTCCAACTTTTGAAGAGATAAATGACTCTGTAATTTAAACAATAATCCAAATATTAAACATGAGGAGGGAATTGATACTGTAAACTGAATGATTTGATGTTCAAATTATCCCAATTTCGTTTCTGCACAAATATTAAATTTCTGCACTATCAGTTCCCTAACTTTGTAAATACAGTGTAGCATGTATTTTGGATAGGGAAGATGCATATTCATTTTTGGATCAAAAGGTCCAATTGTTTTTAAGGAGGAAAAGGTTTTTGCTCAATAAGATTAGTTTTGAATCAATTACATTGGTAAAAAAAATTGTGAATAGCTTACACTTGGGATTTTGAAGAAGACAATCACTTGTAGTGTTGAAGGGCAAGGTCACTGACTAAAGGAAGAAAAGTGATTTCTGCATAAAAACAATAGTTCTACATCATAGATCTGATCCATATTTTGGGATGGCTTGCACTGGGGATAAGGAAGAGACTTGTTTATTTTGAGCCAGAAGGTAAAATGCAAAGGTCACAATCATAAACAAGACACATGGTTTCTGCACAATAACTTAAGTTGTATATTACAGACCTAGGCTAATCTTTGTGAATGGCTTACACTTGTTGCAAGGTTGAAACCTTCAAGGTCACCTTGAAAAAAAGGAACAAGTGTTTCTGTGCAAATGTTTCAGTTCTTTACTATGTATTTTTACCAAAGTCTCTGAATTGGAAAAGAATTTGTAAAACAAAATGAAATAGTCTCTTAGTGCAAGAAAAAAATTTTTTTTTCTTAAAATTTTTTCTAAACCAATGGTATTCAAACTTTTGTTTTCATGAACCATTTGAACTTTGCTAAGGGTCACAATTGACCACTTAATGATTGCTAAAGGTCTCAGCAGCTAACTATTGTGAGCCTTTCCATGGACCACCTGAATGGAGCTTACAGACCACCAATGGTCTATATACCATGGTTTGAGGATCTGCTCCAGACCATATGCCAAATTTTGGAGAGTACTTGAAATGTGTAAGTTAACCTACTCATTTTCGAGTCCAAGGTGAGGTAATTGCAACTTAAAGATAATTGGATTTTTCATAATATTTTTTCCACAAGAAAGAACTCTATGCGGAATGGGATAAACAGTTGAGGTAATTTTGACTGAAAGAAAACAAAAGTTTTTGAATAAAAGCTTCATTTTAAAGCATTTTAGACCAATTACCATGACTGTATTTTGTGGAAGGCTTCACTTGAGGTGGAATATGCCTGTTAATTTTGGAGCCAAAGCTTGGGTCATTGTGACTAAAAATGTTTTCTTTCTGTAGTATATTCCTCGATTAATCATGATTTATAGCATGCATTTAGTGTATGCAAAAAAAACCCCTAGATTTTGGGGTTATTTGTTTAAAAAAGTACATTCAGATCAGAGTGATTATACAGAATTTTGACTCCATTAACTGGCACAAAAATGTGAAGAAAAAAAAGTTTTAAAATAAAATCTTTTCTAGCATTTTAAAGCAGAGTTATTTTAATGAGTTGGTGATTAGAGGGATGGTACATTATCTTGTTGGCATCAGTATGGCATAGTTCAATCTGGAGGTTATTGACCAATGGCTTTCATTACCGTGACCTGAATTATATTTAGTTGTTAGTTAACCTGACACTATTAATATTATATTAATGCATATTAGTTAGTACTATGCATGAAATCAGCAAACTAATTAGCATCCAAATGAAGTACTTTAAACAAAAATTTACATATTTCATCTATCTGTACCGGTCCCATCCATTTGTTCCTGCATTCATAGATTTGCCTTAGAATGATGAAGCTGCTTCCTGAAGTAAAAGACCATCACATTTTGGGGTTAATAGTGCCAAAATCCAAGGTATACATGTATTTCTCAAGATAACCAACTAATTGGTATTGTCTGTAATTGGTAATATTAATTTTTTTAAAAGTTACAAACTTTGTACAGAAAAGACTTTTATTTCTACTGCAGCACTCCTTTTCTCCACCTCCTTCTCCATGTCATTATCATCTTCTGATTGTCTGCTTAGAAAATTACAATTTTTCATTGAGAGAATTTTTTTATTTTCTGGGCAGTAATACCTGTAGAATTGAACACAATATCTTTGCTTTACAGAATATTCATTGTGGTGGAGTTTCCAGTACAAATACCAGTTTGCTGTGCTGCAGAAGTATACAGTTTTCTCCATTTTCCTTGGCTTTTTCCTCATCATTAAGAAACTACAGTGATGTACCCTCGGGTAAAAAAAGGCCAAGTGACAAGAAGGTTTGATATGTAACTCACCTGCAGCAAATTTCTTTAAAAAAACCCAGCTTAAGTACTCAGTAAAATTTAATTTCAGATTGCCTAATAATTAGCACTTAGATTAACACAAGACATTTGAAATTTGAAATTAATTCAGTTCAACTGTGTTGCTAAATATAAAGGGTTGTTTTATGAAATCAGAATGAACAGTGCATTGGTTTTGGTTCAGATGTAGACTTAAACATACCTGCCAGATATTGGTATGTCATACAAAAACATGATTTTGTTACCCTTTCCCCCAATACAGTTTCGTTGTTGAACATGATTTCCAGTAAATTTTATAGGAAAAAAAGAGGTTTGTCTTGATACTGCAATATATGACAGTAACATGTACCTTGTTTTAACAGCAAATGGCAAACAGTCAATATTCACTTAGCTTATGCTTGTGGAAAGACCATCTCAGCTGGCTGGTCAGTACATTTAATTGTCATGGAGGTAATTAAACTGTGGCTGGAGATAAACTGCAACTATTCCACAGATTACTTAATTGAGACACCACATCTTTTTTTGATTTTGTGTTTGCTAACTCTTTGAATATTGCTGTATTATTGCCCATTGTGCTAATTTGAATCAGAACAGGACACAAAGTGGAACAACCCAATTCATTTGAATTTAGCTAAATGAGAAATTCATGTGAAAGCAATAAAAGTATTATACTTAATTGCCTTTAAATCCATCCTTATTAAAAATCATTGGCTAGTTCATAAACAGCAGCATTTTTTGTATGTGAAAATACGATATTTATGAAAAGGCATAATTCATAATTCAGATTATTTCTAATAATTTATTTTGCCAGTTCTGACTCGTATCTTATTTTACAATTATTTCATGTTCCATTATTTCATGTTCCATGTTCAAACAAACATTTGGTATGGTCCACCAAAGTTGGAAAATTTTATAGCAGCTACATGTACTGTATATACTCACATATAAGCTCAATAATTTATTTAAAAATTAAAGGTCTTATCTGTGTGCCAATGTCTAAACTTGAAGTTTTTAGGTCTTTTTGTTGACTACAATAATGGCCATAAATCTTGGGACAAGAACAAATTATTTATTCCGAGTCCTAAGACATAGGTATAGCTTTCTTTGACCCGACCATTATTAAACTGTTATAAAATACTATGATTTGTACAAATTTTTTATTTACATGTGGCAGCTAATTTGTTATTGTCAACTCGTAAAGCATTTAGTATTGTTTACTATAAAACATGTATTCAGAATTAGTTTTTGAGGACACATTTGCTGTGTGGTATGTGTGTCATTCCTTTTAATTTAATGATGGTACTCAACATAGGTATATACAGTATAAAAATGCCAGGTGTTTACTTGTGTAAGTTTCTTTCATGGGAATGGCGCTATAGCGTAAGTTACTGCATTTGTAGTGATCATTCTTGGGACTGAAATTCATTGTGGAAGATGTGTTGTTGTAGAGGTAAAAAAAAAATCATCAATTTACATGGATAATCATTAAACATTCTATTTAGTGAAGAAGTGAATTCTTTCTAGTAAATTAATAATTTCATCACAACAGTAATTCGCAGAAGAAATGAAAATTGAAGACTCGTTAGTTCTCTGCAAAAATCGAAAGAGATCATGAAATCGGTCTGTAGGTGTGTAGCGACCCCTAAAAGCAGGAGTGTTTTATCTTCTGGGCGTGAAAGTTTACAGG
Source organism: Unio delphinus (assembly GCA_029339505.1). Taxonomy (NCBI): domain Eukaryota; kingdom Metazoa; phylum Mollusca; class Bivalvia; order Unionida; family Unionidae; genus Unio; species Unio delphinus. The sequence goes on along the minus strand of JAQISU010000169.1, from coordinate 1,658,995 downwards.
TATGGTATAAGGTCACTTACATGAAAGCAAACTAAACTCAGCTTTTTTGGATTTAGCATATATTTCAAAGCATTTTTTCTGAAACTTCATTATTGTATTTTGGATCTAATCAGTTAAGTGCCCATGGTTCGACTCTAAGGGAAGTACTTAATTCAGCACATAATTTTACTGTATTGTTGTTCATTATGTTGTTATACTGGGATTACATTTTAATGAGTTAGGTATTTACAATAAGTTAGGTATTTAGAATTTCAAAGCAAAGTAAAAACATAATAATTCAATCAAATTATACAGTAATACAAATCTAAATTAGGCAAAAACAAAAAGAAAGCAGAAAATTATATATGTGAGTATATACGATAACTTCAATAAGGCATACACCCTTGATCAAAGCAAGCTGACTACAATCTTCAGTTAAAACAATGCATCCAACTTGAATAAAACCAATGGATTATGATATATATAGTAATCTTAATTATAAATTTTTACTCTTTATGCATATACTGGAATTTGTTTTACTAGTTCTGCTTATGCTGAATTTATACTTTTTTTTATATAAAATGTTTCATATTTTTGATGATTTTTCATTAACATGTTTTAAAAGCTCTATGGAGAGAATTCATAACTTGCTGACAGGTTTACATTGCCTTATGAATAGCCTCATCCCCTTGGTAGTCTTGGTAATATGATTACATCAGTTGCTTAGGTCAGACCAAAATCTAGGCCAATTGAATTAGCATGTAACTAACTATACAGCCATATGCTACTGATAGTACTGAATATCTTAGTTAATTGTTTTGTCACATGTATTGGGTGACAGTGTGATACAGATCAAATGAAGACTAATGAGTGTGTTTTCTGAAGGGTTGTAACTAATAATTTTCTAACATGTTACTTACCAGTACCCAAATTCATAGATTTGTTATATGCATGCACTTAACACATTATGGATTTTATTACAAATGTTTTTTTAAAAACAAATGTAAGTTGTCAATTTACAAACATATTTCACATTGTCATTTTCTTCATTTAGTCAAAATTTCCTTTGTTTTTTTTTTTTCTCAAGGTGTAAATCCTACTGACAGCAGGTCACACTTTACATATGAATTTCACATAAATTAGCTTTATTGTTACCTCAGACCTGAGGATGTTGAGATAATGGGTAGTACTGTATTGCATTGTTATGTTCTACAGTATGCTAAATTCCAAGTTCAATTTCAGTATTTGATCCTCCCATTAGTAATTGGAGGGCCATTAAAATTACTTTCATTCCCCATCAAAAAATACTACATTTTTTGTGTCATATGTATCTTACTACCAGAGTTTCAAATAAAGTCCAGTGACACATATAATCTTGTTTTTTTTTTCTTTTAAAAAAAAAGTATTTAATTTTTTATTTCACTTATTATAAGCTCATTTACATTTCCCCTTATTTCTTAAAGTAGTCAGGTGTAATTTCTTTTAGATGAGCAACTAATCAAATGTCCTAATCTCTATTTACTATTAATTGTAAAGTATTGCACCTTCAGTGTACATCCAGTAAAGTTACATTCTTTAGAAATTTATTTTTTTAATCTATATTTTCAGGAAAAAGAAAATGTTGAAGACAGTGGTGCAGTTACTGTAGGAGAGAATAATGTTAATGATATGGTACTGAATACAAAGCATTACTTTTAAGTAGCATATATCATATGCTCCATGTCCTAATTTATAGATTTTAATTACAAATAAATTCTAGATTATTTGATTCAGAGTCACATGACTTGGTCAAATCTATATCTCATTTCTTGTTTTGTGTAATGATCATTGTTTAAAATAACAGTTTTGATGGTTTGATTTTTTTTTCTTCTAATTGGCATTTATTCATGTTAATTTTAATAGTAAATTAAGATAGAAAGTAGAGATAATAAAAAAATTTCATAACCTGATGGAACTGTATTCATATGAACAAAGCAGAAAATTAATCAGAAAACATATTTCTTTTGGCAGACTGGCTCTGATGAAGTGGATGTTCTATACAGACAGATAACTCTGGAGGTCAAAGGTCATGAGCCAGCAGTTATTAATAGTTATACTCAGTATGTCAGTATGGCTGCAAATGAGCTTGGAATTACAATTTCATCCATGTAAGTGTGTTTTATAAGTATTTATGTTGCAAGTCACATCCAGAGCAGACCATCAGATCAGTCACTACAATAAGTCATGACAAGGCAAACAAGGCTGATCCTGATCTACTAGCACATTATTGGATGGCAAAGCTGGGTCTGTGGTGCTTGTAAATGCGTTCTTAGCATAACAGAAGACAGTCCTGTCACAGCACACTGTACCAGCCCAGCTCTGAATCATTTGTTGTATAGGAATGCCTCAGGAAGAGAGATTTGTGGGGGTTTGTAGGGTTGTGAAGTGTGTCCAACACCTGTATTTGGAGCCATAAGTGGCTGATACAAGGTATATAGAAACCCTGATAACCAAAACCCTGCAAGTCTGATCCTGATTTTGCCATGACAACAAACATCAGCGGATACTCCATACATGCATTGTAGGAAGCGGGTATGAAGTATATGGGTGCAGTAGTTAAGTACATTTAAGTTGTGAATGCATGAAACTTGGCAGTGGTCCAAACGAAGGTGAAAGGAGTGCTGTGAATATGGAAAAGCATGACTGTAATGAAGCCTCCAATTTAGTGTACCTTATACATGATTGTCCATGAAGTTAAGATAAAGTCATTCGGATATTATGTCAGCTTTGTGAGTGCTTGGGTCAAATTTATTCCGTCATAAATACCCAAACATCAGTTGCTCCCTATAATTTCAATTTTCCACTTTCTCCTGTCGTATCAGTGGATTCTAACAACAAAATTTGAAACTAAATGGCACATATTTTTCTTTCATGAGCTTACACTGCACCAGAATACCTAGCCCATACAAAATCACAGCATATGAGTTCACAATAACTCTTAGTAAGCCATTTCATCTTCATATGTTTTGTAATCCTTACTTTTGCTTTTAATGCCTATTGATTTTTAAAATAAAAACATAATACAATAATAATCATTTTCTGTAAGTGTTCCTGCTCTTGTAACACAAAAATGACAACAACTAATTGATTCTACAAACAATCCAGTCAAAGCAGGACTGCAGTAATTTATGAAGATTGAGTTGTAAAGCAGCTTGTTTTGGTAATGTGAGTGATGGAGTCGAGGAAAGACTGCTGTAATAATGTTTGAACTTATAATTGGGGATATTACTTAGATTTCCGGATTTTTTAATTGGAAATTGCAGTGGCAAGATGCCATCTTGTCACAGATTTTGACAGTCATTTTAGTAGCTTGCAATGCCAAAGACTGTTGTAAAGTAATGATAGGAATTTAAAAATTAGTTATAGCATGTGCAATTCCAATAGTTAAGTGGTATTTGGTTTGATCATTGCATGGTAGATGTTACTTTGAATTCAAAGTGTTGTCAGTGAATACAATGGTGTCTCAGGTTGAGAAACTTGTATGAGTAAACACTTTGCATTACACAATACTATATATATTAGAGGTGTGCTGTATGAATGGTATACCGGATTACCAGTTATTTTTTTCTAGTGGTACGTACCATGGTGCTTTTTTACTGTATCAGTACTGTGGTAGTTTCCCTTAGTATGGAATATACCAAAATTCACAAGTAATCTTGTTTAGAATTGAATAATAATATAAGAATGTTTTAATTTTCATGACCCAAAAACTTAAAACTTTTTTTTTCTTCTTCATAAAACAGTTGTATTTTTCTCAAATTAATTTTGAATCATACAAATATAATTATATTACAATTCTTTATTGGCATGTTGGCCAAATGAGATGTTTTGAATGATATTTGGCCAAATCCATCTTTTGGGGAAAAAATTGGATTAAAAAATGTCATTTTTTTGTTTTTGTTTTTTACTATCATATACTAATGTGTAAAGTACATTTATTCCTTCATAAGACTTTGAATCATCCTGATTTTCTGTTTATGTATTCCCACAAGTATTTTGGTTTATTTAATCTCACAAGTATTTTGGTTTATTTAATCTTACAAGTATTTATGTATATGTAATCTCACAAGTAGTTCTTTACATGTAATTTCACAAGTAGTTCTGTATATGTAATCGCACAAGTATTTCTGTAAATGTAATCTCACAAGCAGTTCTGTATATGTAATCTCACAAGTATTTCTGTAAATGTAATCTCACAAGTATTTCTGTAAATGTAATCTCACAAGTTGTTCTGTATATGTAATCTTACAAATAGTTTGTTTTATGTAATCTTTCAAGTTAATAACATATTTTGTCATTTGTTGTGTAAGTCCCACTCAAAATTTCCCAGCATATTTTATCGGTAGTGTAGCTACTAATTTGTAGGCCTCAGTGTCAGTACATCCTATTTTTATCAAGAAGCTATCTAATGTCAGCATAATGTTTTATACTTGATGTTAGATATTGTTTAAGCTTAGTCATTCCACTCAGTTTTTAGACTTATACACCAATTAGCATACACATAATAAATTAATCTACTGCAATAAATAGATCATTTAATTGTTGAGGGGGTGGACATGAGATTTTTCTTTTGAGCTAAAAAAGTTTTTAACTCTTGAGATAACTGGTTTTTTTATTTCTTCAAATAATATAATGGATATAATGTGCTATTTTGCTATAAATCAAAGCAAGATATATTTTCAGCTATTCACAGAAATTGTTTTGCAGCACGTCATATCCATGAGTCAGAAAAAAATTGTTAGTCCCTACTATAAATGCAGTATATTGTGGTGTGTATCATAATATGGTCAAAATACTACTGTACAGAGTTTTTCTTGGTCATAACAAGTGTTAAATGAAACAATAACAGATTAAATATATGTACCCAGCAGCCAATGTCCATAAAATTAATTCAAATGTACTAATTAATAAAAGCATTTATTAACTCGAGTATCATGATGGATTCAGACATGCGATATGCATTGATACTCAAATATCACAAATCAGATGGAACATATGCAGAGATAGTTCATTATTTCTTCATTGTTTTGACTTAGAAATGCATAATCATTGAGAAAAGTCACTAAACCACTTATAAAAGTTGAGGCTATTTCATAATGATATATAGAAAGACAGACTTTTAATAATCAAGACTATTTCATTATGATTTATAGAAAGACACTGACTTATAACAGCCAAGACTATTTAATAATGATTTATACAAAGACACTGGCTTACAATAGTCAAAACTATTTCATTTTATGGTTCATGTAAAGATGTGCATACCAAAAGACATGAAGTAGTCATTAGTTATCAAAATTTCATTAAAAATTTATATCTCTATGAATAACCTGCTATATTTCATTTTAACATTACTGACAAGATCTATACCTGACAATTTACATCAACAAAATAGCCATGTTTAATGTACATTTGCCTAAAAAAAAGTATGTTTTTTTACACACCGGTATTGAAGAGAAATAATTAGGCGTAAAAATGTTGGTAAAAAAGAAAATGATGCTTGGCACATATTTTCATTTTAGATCTACTTTAATTTGCTACAAAAATTTATATATATTAGTTCTGATTTCAAATTGTTAGAGTTTTTTGTTTCATTTGTATTTTTTAAAAAAATCAGTTTCACAACCAACTTCTATATGCAAAAGTTTTTGGTACAAACAGATAATCATGATGGTTTTGCTCCACTGTTTTTAAACATGAAAAGGGTATGAAAATTGCATGCAATGCATTATCTGCTCAGATATCGGTTTTCCAGACATTAATTTTGTCAGGCTGATTACTAAAATAGGTGATCTTTGCATGTTATGTCAGGTGGATCCAGCTATTTGGCATTATTTCAGTCACGGCCTAATGAAGTGTTATCCTTAGGACAGAGACGTGAAAAAAAATTATATAACATCAGTTTATATTACATATACATCTACTGTTTCAATTTTGGACATTGTTACATTGACATAGATGCACAAAGGATTAGGGCATAAAACACTATTTCCCATCCTCCTAACCTTGAGGACAACATATTAAAGGGACAAAAAGGAAAATATTGGTACTTACTTCACTAATAGTGCTAAAATGTGAGAGAATCTTATTTGGTTTTACAGTTTTGTAACTTTATCATATTCTCTGTGCAGTCAATGTTTCCTTGAATACTTAAATTTTGTAATGTTTTATCAAATGCTTAAGGGACCCATGAAAAACAGAGATATATTTTACTATCTGGATTGCCTAAAATGTTATCTAAACTTTACTAAGAAAAATTTAGATGTTTGTTTGTTTGATTAGGATTTTTAACGTAGCTTTAACAATTTTTCAGTCATATTGCTACGATGTCTGCATTGAGGCAGTTTATAGTGATGTCTAGCACTGAGACATCATGCTGCAGACATGTAGCATGATGTCTCACCCAGTCACATTATCCTGACACCAGGCCGACCAGTCCTAACACTAACCTCTTAATGCTGAGCATCAAGCGAGGCAGCTGTTAGTACCATTTTTGTAAGTCTTTGGTATGACTCGGTCGGGGATCGAACCGACGACCTCCCGCTTCCAGGGCGGACGCTCTAACCACTAGGCCACCGGAGCGGTTGAGAAAGATTTAGAAATTTCCACCCCAGATAATATTCTCAATTAACTTCTGTGTTCACTCTTTATTCATTAGCATTTATTTTAATAACTCGCTCTTATAGTGACAAATTTTAGATTAATTTAAAGTTTTATATCCAAAAGTCTGCCCTTGATTTGGGGGACATTTTGGGAAAAGAATTGTGTGAAACTCACAATCCCCCACTCAAGGTGCAACACTGCATTAACTCGGCCTTTTGATAGTTTGTACATTATAATATACTTGCCTTCATTTTAGTTGATTATTCCTTTTCATTCCAGAAAAACACCTCCGAAGCAGTTAAAGAGGATGGTATTGTTAAAGTCTGCCCATATTTATAAGAAACATCAAGTCCATTATGAAATGAGAACTCATTTCAGGGTCATAGAGGTAAGCATCAGTAAGCCCACATCATGTTGGGGAGGGTGATGTCGTCTTTTTATTTGTCTGTGAACAGACCAAGTCATCATCTCATGGGTGAGATTTTCTTTCTGCCTGAGAACATTTAAGCTGCCCATGGTCATGATAACATTTTTCTTTGTAACTATGCAAGAATATAAATCACTGTATGCACCAGTGTTGAATCAGACAATCACAAACGTTGGTCATAATTTCTAGGCAGAATGATACTCTAACAAGTTTTTGTCTCTTAAACTCTGATCCCCATGAGATTTCCCCATTACAACCAACCCTTTTGTTAAATTGTTTTTATCTCATTTTTAAGTGGAAAAAAGTTAAGAAGGGTAGAATATGTGAATAACAAATGGATAATGCATTTTCATTAATACTGTCATATCATTTTTTTTTTTTGGTGGGTATTGGAACAATAACATGCCCCGCTCAGATTTTGAGGACACCATTTCCTCCATCTTTTATTTTCAACTTGATAAAAAAAAAAAAAAAGAGTTATAATTTAAGACAACACTCGCGTTGACATTCATGTATTTGCATGTTACCTTAATAAACAAATAATCAGAACTGGAATATCTTGTTTCTTTCAACAATAAAGGAAATATTTCAACAATAATTTCCATATATTGTTTATTCATGGTAGGTCACGTTTTGTGACAATAACCGATCACACCATTACACACACAAGAATTTAAAGTGTTTATTTCTTCGGGATACTGGAGGCTATGGCTAAAACATCATGGCATTTAATCTGTTGCTATGGCAATATCAGTGGAATTTCAGCACCTCTGCCATGATACTGCATTGGACTCATCGAAGGTCTTGCTGAACCACAGCAAAGACCTTCTATGGGGTGCTCCTCTAGAAACTGAGACCCTAATTGGGGGCCTCATTCTTACCATGGTTTCTTAAGTCATACTCTATCACCAACACTGATTTTTTACCTCCATTACTGGTTCATCAAAATCGACCAGGAAATGAGGTCAGGCAAATAGTCCTGAGGGACTATCTCCCAAATTTTTCAAGCAGGTCCAACCCCAGCCTAATCCACAAAATCTTGCTCTTTTGCCTCATCAGGTTCAAAGCACCACAGATTCTAGAGGAAGTTTTCTAATCCACCTTCCTTTCCTACCCTGGCAGGAAGAGGAGCAGCAGCCCTAGCAAATTATCCCATTTCCTGCCATGCATCCCCTTTGCAAATGTTCCAGTAGGTTCTAATATCCTTCAGCAAATTTGACCTGTTCATCTAGAGTCAGATGGAATTGGTTGATTTAGTCTTATGTTGCATCCTTAAAGACTTGCAATTAAGTTTGAATACCATTATAAGATATGTGCTAAGAGTAATATATTTGAGACTTAGTACATGTCATTAGTAACTGAATTTGAATACTTCGTGTCATGTATTACTATATATATTTTACACAGCTAAAGTACTTGACCGGTTCCACAGCTGACACATTTCTTGAGTACATACAAAGGAATTTACCAGAAGGGACAGCCATGAAAGTCACTAGAGTAAGTGATAAACTTTAGACTCGACTAAACAAGTTGTTTTCTTAACTTTCTTTATACATTTCATTTTCGCCATCTCATTCCTACACAACATTATACATGTATTTATTTGAAAACAAAACTGAATAATTTAATAAACAGTTGTCTGCACATGTGCATTAACCTGACATTATTTTTTCTAATATTAAATAACCATACTTACAAGAAAATGCAGTGTTAAATGATGAAAAAAATGCACAAACCCAGTTTGTGCATTTAACAAACCAAAAGAAACCCACATCATTTATGAATAAATAAAACAAATGTATGCTGTACAGTTTATATATGTGTGTGTGTGTGTGTGTTTTAAAAGCATTGTGTAAATGCTTGAAATCCCTTAATCATAGAATTTCTTTTCATTTCAGCATAGACTTGAGCGAATACCAGAGCATTTAAAACCACCCCCATCACAGACTGCGACAGCAGCATGCAGCTGAAGGATTGTATTGTTGATAAATGCATCTTTTAACTAGAGATTGCATTTTGAAAATCCATGTAACTGTAAAGGCTGCCATAGTTTGATCATTATTGATCACAGCTGTTCCCTTACAACATATTTATATCACAAAGCCAAATAAACCCAAGAGTCCAGATATAAGATATGCATTTAAAAAAAATCATAAATTTAATCAAAAGGGTTTTCCCATGACGTGTATGTTTTGAGGAAATTTCATAGTAAATATATTTTATACCAAATATACTTGCTTATAAGTCAGGTTCATCTGCAAACTGCACAGACACTGGTTTGCTGTCATGTAAATGCACTGGCATATCTGGGTCTATGCAGTTTGTTAGCGGTTATCAGTAGGAAAAACAACATAAACCCATATCTGCCAGTGCATTGTGCAATGGCAAATCAGGGTCTATAATGTGTGCAGTTGAACCTGGCTTGCTGGTGGGTAGAGATGGTACATGTGCATAATGCCTAGGAGAAACTAATACATTATGAACTATATTGCAATCGTTGCCAATATTTATGTTCAAATGGGCTGATGACATGATCAATCATGACAACTGTATTGATCTCTTGCAGTTGCTTAATTTAATGGCTAATCAGGGAGATGTAAAAATGTATCCAAGGAAAATGAAATTTTGACAGCAACAAGTTTTCAAAGTGTTAAAGTTATGAATTCTTTTAAAACCATGAATTGTAACCGGTAACAAAGAACACAGAGTAGTCTCTAATTTTATGTATATGCATTCAATCTGCTTTATTAATAAAGGCTGATCTTTGTGAAATACTGTTGACTATTGATTCTTTTCCTGTTGCCAGCTTGTAAAATAAAATAATCATCATTTAAATGTTTGTTTTGATATTTGCTGAAAAAGATAGGTTAATTTTTGTGTTGTTTGCTGTGATTTTGAAAAACACCACCATGAGATGGCTCTATTATATTTGAGTCTTATGCACTCTTAGAAATCTTTGTTAACTGATTGGTTCTGTAAAAATAAAATAGGAATTTAGCCTGGAGTCTTCTTTTAAAAGGTCCACGGCATGTGATTCAAATAATGGCATGTCTTGCTAAAGTCTCTTAATTCTTGTTGTTATAGGGTTTAACATAATTTTTCAGCACACGATAGGCTATACATGATCTTGTTGTAAAGTCCAGAATTGGACAATCCATGCAAACAATGACAAAAATCAATATAAAAAAATAAACTGTCAAAACATAATGCACACAGTGATAATGAAATTGATACCTGTTTTAAGGGAAAAAGGATTGCTGAAGAATTTAAGTGACAAAATACGTTTTGGGAACTGGAGAATATTAAAGCATTAATGCTTATCTTCCAGCCCAGGCTGGCTACAGTGATGTGCCCTTTGGCCAACAGAAAATAGCAAAACCAACCAGTTTAGCAATTATATATATATATATATATATATATATATATATATATATATATATATATATATATATATATATATATGTATATATATATGTATGTGTATATATATTATATATATATATATATATATATATATATATATATATATATATATATATATATATATTCTTTGGAGAAAAAAAAAAAGTTTCCAATTAAATCTACCACTATTGAATTCAACATCTTGTTACTACTTTAAAATAGGGAGAAACTACTTATAAACCTCAGTTACAACTATGACAAAAGTCTGGTAAGAATAATTGTGCACACAATAGGAATTAAATGTATATAACACAAGACACTTCAATTGCTAGTGCACCAACACAGCAGTTTTTGTTATGCTGTAAAACGCAAATACAACTTGTGCTATTTCAACAATTGTTATTTTGACCAAGTCGTATTTTTAAGTTACAAAAGAACACTTAAGTTTGCAATTTTTCTTTTTCAATGTACAAGAGTTGTTTTATACAACTTTGATTTCTCAGAATGGGGCATTTTTGAGGTCATCAAGAACTTTCAAAAGGGCACAAAATGGCTTGACAAATTAATGTTATTTTCTTTAAGGGATTAATATAAAATTCCTTGAAGACCATCTTGAAAAAAGAAATTCATTCCCATTTCCTCAGCATGATATAAAAAACAATGTTTTAAGTGCCATTAAAACCAATAAAACAAAAATTCTGGCTGAACTGTCACAATGCAGCGACTTTGATCAAGTTTCCAGTGCAGTTTTTTTTAAAATGGGAATGGTCTGCATTGACTTGCTAGTCAAGTCCTTGACCCATTTGCTATCAATAATGTATAGCATTTAATAAACAAAAGTAGCATGTAAGTGAAATTATGTACCTTCTGTGATCTTGATTTACCTCAGTATTTCCATGGATTCATATTAATTTCCAAAACTGCCATTTGAACATCCATTAAATTTATCTGTTACACTGTGATAAAGCATAGATTTTTCCAAACACAAAGTACCTTTGTTGACACTGCTTATGAAAGAAAGATTTGGTGTTGTGGCCATCCTAGCCAGCAAAATGAGCAAAGCAATTAATCAGACTATTGTGACCTCTTTGAATATAGTCTACAGTTTCCACTGTAAAAGAAAATCGTGCCCACTAAGGGATCTCTAAAAAGAAATGTTGACCCCTGCCAGACATAAAAAGCATATACCCCGGTAATGTTTTATAAAGAAATTTTTTTGATTCAATTACAAAATTACTATGTTTAAATACATATCAGAGATTTTGTTTTGGAGGATTTATTTTAGGTGATTGTAATTAATTGTTCTTACAATCTGTTTCAAAAGCTTTTATATTTGCCCACTCCTAGAAGCCAGAATTGGTGAAAGTGACTGACTTTTGTGTAACATTGGAGTTAAACCAGTATAACCACTTCTAGTAGCATAGTTCACAGATGAGAAATTAGCCTGATTAGCCACAACAGCATGTGAAATGCATTCATGTGTACAATATGCAATAAATAGAGACATGTTTTCCGACTTTCAATTACACTGTGGATGGTGGTTTATATATGGATTATGAGCATAACTTCAAATATTAAAGGATGGTCATTGGCCTTGATGACAGTGTAGTGCTTACATGTATTCATTCAGTTATGAAGTTTCTTGATTCTGACAAACTACTGTGGTCTTTAAACAGAATCCAGAACACCCAACAACTTTAAATAGCAAACTTCAACCAAAGTCAGTTAAGTATAAAATCTACTCCAAACTTGCCTGGGACAATAGCTCTACTTTTTACAGGTGAGCTAGAAAGGAACATAATTTTAGTACTTATTCTATGCATCTATGTGCATGTACGTTATTTTTCCTTCATGTACAGGTATTTACAACATAGGAGCTTGGAAGTCAGAGGGTTTAATAATTCACGCAAGCATGCATATTTTAATATTTTTTTTAAAAGAATATTCATGACTTATTACAGAATACCTGCTGTTGTTGTTGTAGGGTTTAAGGCCATTTTTCAGCACAAGATAGGCTATACTTGGCAGCCAGTATAAATGGTGAAGGAAGAACATGTTAACCCCCTGCCAATTCTGGGATGTATTACATCACTTTTAACAGTCTTACAAGGAATATAAATGGAGGGTGACTATTAGATTTATACTCATTTGTAATAATTAAAACAAAAATTTAATATGGATTTCTTCAAAATTGACTTCAAGTGGAAGGAATTGACACCAATTAATGAAAAGAAGTTCCAGGAATTCAAAAATAAATCATATCTTCCATTTAACTGTTGAATCCAAATATGATATTCTTCAACAATAAGATTTTTATATTAGCTGCTGTGCTGCACATATTGGATGCCATTTTTGGCACCATTTTCATTGAGGACAAAGATACATAATTAGTTTTTGGTGAAAACCACAATGATCATTTGTTCAGGAAGAACAGTGACACAACTTTTTAAGAGTCATCATGGCAGTAATATTGGATTTACAATTATGATTTTCATGAAGGACCAACTAGGCATCATAAAAAAGTATATTGGTAAAAAAAAAGTTGATATAGCTACGGTTGGGTGGAGTTGAGACTAGAGCAATTTCAAGAGAGCCATCATGGTTGCCGTATTAAGGGTTAGCCAATTTCATCACCATACAAACACTTCTGATGAAAACTTCATGTCAAAATGACTTTACATCAAATAGTGAAAGTAAAATTTTATAGATAATTGCATATTGGCTGTCAGATCAGCACCATTTATGATCAACAAAACATTATTATTTAGCAAATACCCAATACTGATGTTGGCAATAATTCAGGACAAGCTGTGATGAAAAAATTGACAACAGCACCATTACAGTACTTTCCATTCAGGAGTCTTTAAAAGATTTTAAAGATGGATGTTGTAGCAGCCTTATTGATCCTCATGTGGGAACCATTTTTGTTTAGGACCAACTTCACAAAAATCGTTTTGTAAAAAAAAAAACGTTTTTATGATTTTTTGATTTTCAGGATAGCTGCTGTGCGTTGGCCATATTGGATGTTTAATTTGGAACCATTTTTCATTGAAGGCTAACAATACATCTTAAGAAGTCTCGGTAGAAAACCCCACTTCAGTGACATGTTCTGGTGGAACTGTGCTCACATTTTCTTGATGGCTGCTATAGTGGTCATAATGGATTTCAGATTGGCACCATTCTCTTTATTTAGGTATACATAACAAATGTCTTTTAATGAAGCCTCGTGTTGATATGATCAGCCATTCAGGAGAATTAATGCTAGCAAGATTTCTAAGATGGCAGCTGTGGTGGCCATACTGAACGTCTGTAAAGCACATTTTTCTTGGGACATGTTTGTATAAAGTTTCAATACCGATCCTCCACATAGGAGGTGTAGTGATAAACCTGTGCTGATTGATGGACAAATGAACATCTCGTAGTCTTTTGTGGTCTATGACCAGTATAACTAAAGTTATAGTTAGAATTGTGTTTTTTTAAATTAAAAAATTATCTTTAGAAATTTCAACCTGTACAAAACAGTCATGATGCCTTATGTAACATGACCTAAATACATTTCTCCAAATAATGTATATACACGAATCTTAAAATAAACTTGTGCACCTTGACCGTTAGCATTTCAAGTCAGCAAGAATTCTAAGTTCTGAATTCCTTAATTAATCCATAGGCCAGATGTTGGCTTTTCATATCACACTTCCATTAGTTAGTTAAAAATGTCCTAGTCATTATAGATTGTTTATGTTAAACATGCCTCCGTGGAGCTTGAAGTCAACTTCACTGATTGGTCAACAACCTTGTCAGCTTTGCCCAAGTGACAATTGAAATTATTCCTCCAAGTCATCACTACCAAAATAAAATTGAAAATAACATATCTCATTACATAATACCATAGTTGCAAGGTAAATGATCCACACCAACTAAGATTCAATGACCAGTTCAATTAAAACTAGTTGGTTTGTTTGTTTGATTAGGATTTTTAACGTAGCTTTAACAATTTTTCAGTCACATCGCTACGATGTCTGCTGTGAGGCAGTTTATAGTGATGTCTAGTGCAGAGGCATCATGCCGCAGGCATGTAGCATGATGTCCCACCCAGTCACATTATCCTGACACCAGGCCTAACACTAGCCTCTTAATGCTGAGCGTCAAGCGAGGCAGCTGTTAGTACCATTTTTGTAAGTCTTTGGTATGACTCGGCTGGGGATCGAACCCACAACCTCCCGCTTCCGCGGCGAACGCTCTAACCACAAGGCCACCGGAGCGGTTAAAACTAGTTGGAATACTGCTTAATGAAATCATGATAAAACTATTGTGCTCATTTAATGCTAGATCAACATATGACATGTACTCGTTCAAAGGCAAATGGGCAAAGCAAGTGTTAAGACAGATTCATCTGGCAATCTGTAAAATGGCAGATTGGTCAAAGACTTTATGTAATATTATATGGGGGTGGCTGCTATAATGGTAGGTGGTCCAATTTAAGAGCAGATCCAGATGGCCCAGTCCAACACCAAAGCAAAGCACCTTGCCAGAGGATATGCCATGGCACAAATCTGTCAAGGACTTTAAACTTGCAAATCCATCATGCTAACACCAAGTCAATGCAAGCATTCATGCATTCAAAGGAAAAAAAGCCAAGGTCAGCTTAACCAATGCAATTATGGAAAATATTACCAACCACTTGCATGCTTCAATAACTTGTTTGTAATAATAACAAACATTGACCCTGGTATCCTATAATCTTAAATCTGAGCACACATTAAAGTATTAAAAACAAAATCTTTACATATAATTGTCTACACAGGAAGGCACTGTCAAAACATCTTGTAAAAATCTTAAACAATTAGGCAACTGTACTAGTAACATTATCTTCTGCCTTTCATCAGATGCAAGATAATAAATATTTTTAAAAAGCAGCCAGAGACCAATAGTAACTTGATAAAACTGGAATGGAATACCAAAAATATGGAGTCTGTTTATGACCGCTACACAGCCCTACCATAAGCCCTCTTTACCTTTATTCTGATCTGTTAGAAAAAAAAAAGAAAACTTTTGCATTTGCAAAATTTTAATAAGCAATTCCAGTGTAAGAACAATAATGTCATTGAATAGCTTGAACAATCTGCCACTGCCACTGACAGGAATATTGGACAGATCACTATTAAATGTCAAGCAAGACATTACACCCGACTGGAGTTTCAGATCAGTTCGTCAAGCAGTACACAACATCTGACAGGAGTTTCAGATTAGCCCTTCAAGCAGGACATAACATCTGACAGGAGTTTCAGCTCAGCTATTCCCGAGCCCTGCAAGATATCAGAACTTTAAACTTTAATAATGAACTTGTAGAGTAGAGCCTGATCCTCTGAAATTTACGGCTAACAAGGTATCTATTTCTTGATAATATACATAAAGTTTACTAAAAGTACAATACAGTAATTCATGCAAGTGCTTGTTCCCTACAACTTCTTGTAAACCATCAATCCATAAAAATTGTAATTAACAAATTTAATTTTTTAAATACTTAAATATTTTATTTACTCATGTTAACCAACAAAGTTAACAGATTCTTGTTTTCTAATCGCTCTTACAGCAAGGCAGGTATGTCCCTCTCATCTGTCTCCTAGCAAGAGATTTTATTAATTGGGATCTGGAGAGAGAGGGAGAGAGAATCAGTTTTTTCTCAACACTGGAGGCAGCAAGTGGCAGTCCCTCTCCCCTCAAAAACAAGACCCAAAGCAGGAATACTTTAAAACTGGCACAACTGGTAATTCAAATCGGTGTTGGCAGTTCCCCCGTTTTTCTCAAGAGCAGTTGTAAAACTACTCCTATGCAAACATTAAAATATGCTAAAATGCTTGCTACTGGCCAACTGTACAGCTATAGTTCCACTCATATCACAACCAATGTACCGGACCGTTTCGGCAACTGCCAATATCACGATTAGCGCTTAACATAAAATTGGTTATTTTATTAAAGTTTTTAAATAATTGAGACTTGGGGAACTTGTGATTTTTTTGGGGCATGCGGCATGAATCGGTGAATTGATGAAAAAGTGACTCTCATAACATCATTTAATTATTAAAAAATTAAAAGGCCCAAGATGTAGCATTATGGCTTTCATCTCTTTCCACGAGACACTGATAAGCTATCTCCGTAATAAGGACAATCCACAATAGTATAGGAAGATACACTTTTACCCTGATCATCCCTGGTACAGACAAAACCATGACTGAAGATTTCTACAGCAAGTGGGGCTACTTAAAGCAGGGTTTTGCCACACACACCTTTAATTTATAAGTGGGCAAGATACAGGTCTCTGTTGCTCAAAATCTTTGCATAAACCCTGCTCAAAGTAGATCCAAAATTTCTCAGACGGTATCTTCAATATGTTGTTCAAAAATACTTGCATAAAACCTGCTCAAAGTAGATCAAAATTTCTCATATTGTATCTTCTATAATTAGCTTTACCCAATTAATATTTTACAAGCATGCAAAATTCAATGTCCTAACTATTTCATACACTTACCAAGTTACACACACACGCACAGAAACATGCCTAGTGCAACACATACTGCATCTTCGTTAGCCACAGTTCTGATATATTAACCCTTATCATCACCATGGCAGATCAAGCAGTAGACTATTTTGGATCGTTGTATTTAAACGGATTTGCTGCATCCAATCAAAATTGTTCAAATCTGAACACTGTTCCTACACGATGAAGACATGGGCAGTACACAACTTGAAGGGGCTTGTAAAGAATTATTTTTCCACTGCTGGTCTATGTTTGTACAAATACCTTTCACACAAATACACCTGTAATGACTTCTTTCTTGTACACTGTCATACTTTTCAATGTTAAACTGACAAAGTATCCTTTTGATGGTAACTGCCTCAACCATTTTCAGCCAATGGACAATACACCACTGTTGTATGCTACCAGTTGGCTGGCACTGCATACTAAAGTAGACCACTCATGACAAAGTCCTAAAAACAACTGCTGAGGTGTCCACATTAACATATTAGAACCTTGGCTAGCAAATATGCACATACTGAACAAGACCAGAGAAGCTGGATACAAATTTTTGGAAAATTATGTACCAAAGCCATGGGAAAGCAGCTCATGATCCAGCAAGGTGGTTTCTCTGGAAACCAGTTAGCTGTTTCTTCAAACACCTCAAGTCATGAACTCATCTTACAGGCTGCAATAGAAATCATCACCTAAAATCAAAAGTGCTGAAAAAGCAATGATCTCATTAATGTGGAGTACAATAAATTAAAGCTTAATACTAGATTTATTTACAGATGACTATTTAAAAATTAAAATGAAATAAATGTCTTATGTTAACAACTTCACATCAAAACCTTGTGTTGGAGATTTTCTATTACCACCTATACCAGTTATTCAAAGTATCAAGGGTCTCAATTACTCTTGCAATTTACATACAATGCTAGAAATATTCTCTTCCAGAGACCTATGAAATATGCATTTCCAGAATTCATTTTTCATGATCATAGAATTTTCCAAGAGTCCAAAAATACTACAACTTTAATGATTTCACCAGAACATTATGCTTTTCCCACTTTGGTTCCATTTCCAAGGCATCCAAAAACACCACACATTATGCAAATAAATTCTCTAAATTATGGTAAAATTCATCAAAACATAAAATTTGTTCATCAGACATGGATTTGTCCAAATTAAATGTATAACATATGTTAATATATGTTCTTCTGGTCAAAGTATCCAGCTGGGTCCTACATATGCTACCAAAACAAACATACATCGGCATTCTCATGGTATGAATAAATATTTAAAAAAAGACAACCTTTGAAAGATTCCAATGTTGATATTTGTCTTACCCTGGTAGTATAGGTGGACAAGAATGACCAGTTTATATCACCCGTCAGTGGAATATGCACGAGGACTTGACCAGTCAGAAAATGGGTGCTTATATGTATGCTTACATGGTCTGGATTTTTATCCTGGGTTCCCTGTCACTTCAGCTTTTTCACGAATGGACCAGACCCCATAAACATTTTAATGAAGGGTCAAACAACAGTTCATGTTGATCTAGCTATATAATTATAATGCTCTTCAGGTATTTATATATTTAGCATGCAATAAATTTATGTAACAGTATAGAATATTCATAGAGGTTTAAAGCATAAAATAGAAGAATCCCAACAGTGATTATGGCCTAAAGCTCACCTTTCTGAACAAAACCTTGTGACATCATCTTCATCCACAAGTGTTATTCTTAGCAACATGGTTACAGAGAAGATTATTGTAAAGAGCTTTTGTATTGCCCACCTTATGATGGAATCCCTTACAGAAAGTCCTTTCAAATGTACAAACTTAATTTTTTTAAATCTCAAAATAAGAGGTCTGTTCCACATACAAATCTGGTAACTTATATATTGGACAGAAATTACTTTTCAAGTCCCATTGACCACTATGATGACAATTCTATTGATCTTACATGTCCAAGGACACGCCTCAAATACAAATTGCATTAAAAAAAATGTGGCATTTTTTTGGAGGTCGTCAACTATTTTCAAATTAAATATATTATTGAAGATAATCCAGGTAAAATACAGAATTTTTATGCACAAAATATCTATTTTTCAACATACTGCAGATTGCAAATAACCCTCTTATGATCTTTTCTCTACTAATGATCTTGTCTACCATATAGCAGGGTGAGGACCTTGATAAAGTGCATCAAAATAAGTGAAGGGAGTAAAAAAAAAAAGTTTAAAAGAAAGAAAGAAGGCTAACAATTTGGCTTATTCCTACTTGTGACTGATCTTGAGCATAAAGGAAATGAAATGATCAAGAAAAATAACATGCTATACGTTTCATCAAAATATTTTCATTGGTACAAAAGTTGCATGAATAAAGGTCATTGGTTTCTGTTTGCCCTTTCAGCAACCTTCACTTTACGGCAAAGGATGGCAGGGTGGTGGCCATTAGATGCAGCAGTCTATACTTGACATGCAATTGTTTAAAGTTTCATAATAATATCTAAGTGGTTCAAAACTACTTCAAACATATATATTAGTTGCAAATCTAAATATTTCCTTGCCATGGCCTTAACAGAGGGTATGTGATAATGGCATTGGACACTCAATAAATAATGTAATGTAGAACAAAATTCTGACCAGTTAGCTCAACAGCTGTCCAGCAGTAGTTCCCTACATTGAACCCATAATGTTAGCCTCCTGTCTGTTGGTTCCAATATCAACAAAAAAAATCTGGTTTTGAGGTTGTTTAAAAACTCATCAATGACATGTGGCTTTTAGTATAAATAATCCTCTAATTAGCCAACTCCCGCTCTCCTTTCTATACCGATGGCATTTTGCATAAATAGGATGATGCAAATTCACATTGCATACCTTTTACTCTATTCATATCATCCCATCTGCTATTCTGAGTTGTCAAAAATCCCACTGCTTTAATTTAATTGAAACAGTTCATCACATCCATTTCAAGGGATTCATTTGTCATGGCTTCATTAAAAAAAGAAGCAGATGTTCAGACTGCAGACATGCCAACATGGAGACCATCAGTAACAAAATATTGAACTGCAATGGTAAAGCTGGAAAATGTATTTAAAAGTTTGGTATTCTAAACATGCAGCAGCTGTAAACATAATGTTCAACATAAATGTTTGTATGTTACACGTATACCTTATTTGCCAAAAGTACTGTTGCACAAACTTTGTTTCAAATCCAGTTCAGCTCAAATTGACAGGTGATGCCCACAAAATGTAATCGTGTCCCTTTCCTGCATTAATTCACAAGAATCTGAATATTCCGTTCTATATTTCTGTGCCGATTATTACCACTATTTTAAGAGGGTTATTTTTATTTTCGCCTTCAACATACACCGCTGGGTGGACACCAGGTTTTAAACATTTTATAAACAGTTTGATTATACAGATGTTTTGCATGAAAAAATATGAAGTCTGCAGAACTGCTGTAAAGTGAGTCTGGTTCTCTTGTTTATTCCACTAATTCTAATATGAACCCAGCAAACAAATCAACTGTGAAAGAACCAATTATTTAGATTTTACAGCAACAAAAGTTTTTAAGTAGTTTCTGCTTTATTCTGCAAGTCTATTTTAAGAACTAATTGTAAGACTTGCACCAAAATCACAAGTGTTGGAAGGTCTGGGATTGAGTGCAGCATAGTAACCTCAAGTACCTTGTGTATGATTTGGATTGTTAATGTAGCTAAACTAGTTTTAAGTCATTTCGCTGTGATGTCTACAGTGTGGCAGTTTATACTAATGTCCAGCCTTGAAGCATCACAGTGCACACATTTCGAATCATGTCCAACTCGGTCACATTATCCTGACACTAGGCTGACCAATCCCAACACTTTTTAAATCTGAGCACACCAAGCAAGGCAGCTGCTAGTAGCATTTTCTTTATAAGTCTTTGATATGCCTTAGTCAAGGTTCAAACCCGTGACCTGCATCCGAGGCACTCTAACCACTTAGGCCACCAGAGTGATGTCCACACACTTCAGGGATTAAGCTGAAGAGCCTAATAAATAGATTTCTGGTATGCAGTATCTTTTGTAGAAAAGTACTCTAAAATAATACCTTAACTCGAAGCCAGTATCTTTATAAAATATTTTGAAGAAGGGATTGAAGCAGTAGATAGCTCAACAGAATTACAATTTTCCTTGCCAAGACCATTAAACACAAAACTTCAGAATGGTAGAAGACATAGTCAAGATATATACCTGGGCACAGTTTAATGAAAATCTTCAACTAATACAAAGTTATGATCCAAACATTAAAATGCTAATAGACAGCTAAAGTCATAACATTATATTATACAACTTAAAGTGGACATACAAGAGGCATGGTTAGGACATATACACATCAAATCAATACCATCAGGAGTTTAAGACAAGTGTTGACAAAATATGAACGTATTTTTTGTGTAAATTAATGAAGCTTGGTTTTTAAAAACGAAGAAAAAAAAACCTGTAATCTCCCTTTTATGATTATTTTATAAAATCTTACACAGAACTTCACGCTGTTAAAACAAAAAAAAAAATAACGCCGATCGCGTAAGACCATGATATGGCAACATTGATATAGCGAAGATACCGCAGTATCGAGTAATTTTGCAAATGATATTTTTACAAGTCAACTGAAAGTTGCAGTACAATTACAAGAATGACAGATATTTTATACATTTAATAAAGAAAGGATGAATACACGAAACGAATTTTTTTAACGATGCACTCGAATGAAAATGTGCATAAAAATGAATGTAAAAATAATGAAAATATTACGTTGCTTTATGGATAAAATTAAACAAAGGTATGAAATTAAAAGAATATGACAAGTCCACATAGTAGCAAGCGCAATCTGTAAAGCTTTGTGACTTGATAATTTTACAAGCGATATTTCAAACTGCATTTCCTTCCATCGAATGTCATGATCAGAATATGTACACGAGTTTCAGAATTCTTGACCTTTAGATACAACAAAGATCCATTTCTTAGCCAGCGTTTTTGCAACAAGTTGACGATTTTTCTGTAACTCTAAATCAAGGTACACGATTTCTTTCAAATAATAGCATCCTTGTTTGTAAAGTCTCTCAGCTTCACGAATCTTGCTTCATCCTCATCCGCGGCTTCTATCTCTCCGTAACGTTATTTCAATAAGGTGCAACGCGGCTCCGAGGTGGTGACATACGACTCGTACCGGGAGGTGGTGGCATGGGGTAGCTGCACGTAAACAGGAAATGAACGAAAATTAAGACTACTTTACATCTATACATATATCATTCAAAACTTATAAAATCAAAGACATTACTGCTGCCAAAATGAAATAAAAAATCTGCAATCAAGTATGTGTTTTCCAGTTTAAAAGAATAAAAAAATATTTTAAAACTATATTGTTGATCTTTGTACAATCAACATATAAAAAACAGCATGGACCAATGAAATGCCTAATGCTGCTTTTCCCTTCAGAACAGATTTAATAAACACTTGATTTTATGGTTTTAAAAAAAACGTCACTTTTGAACATAAGACTTTTATATTCTTTAAACCACTGGTATAACTGAAATCCAAAGAAATGTGGCACCCCCATTATACTCTGCAAGTATGACATTATATCAATGCACCTTTAAAAACAAAAATATATATATGCCACAATGAACAAAAGTCTGGTCCTTAATACTAGCATCCAGTCCTGGACATTTTAAAATACACAAATGCATCAACAAAGTGTCTTAGTCTACTTACTTCCTGAACAATGTCATCAACACGTTTCTTTTTTGCAGGTACAAACACTACTGTTCTTGTTACTTCATTTCATTAGTACTATCCCAATGCTCTCAACACAAATTAAACAAACATTAATTCTTTTAGCAAAGTTTGTGTAATACCCATTAAGGATGCAATAAATTGAAAGATGTGAAGTTCATGTATGTCTGGGGCTACAAATAACCTTTTAAGTTGTGTCCATAAAATTCAAGGATGGAACCACCAGCCTCCATAAAAAAAAACTAAACATTTTCCATGCATCTGTAGGGCAACTGAACCAATTCTTTTTTGACTGACCAAATATAGTGATGTCCATTCATTTTATCTTAAAATATTTAAATTCCATAGAAGCCATGCAATTATTTCAAAATAACTGGTTTGTGCAAGAAAATAAAGGAAATAATTAAAACATGAAAATTTGTTGCATGAAGTGTCAACTTCCAGTATAATTAATGTCTCTAGTTGTTTTGTTACTTTCTTTCCCACTCAAACTTCAACTAGAAAAAAAAATCCAGAAATTTTTACAAAAAAAAGGACAACTGGTCCACAAACAAAATGGATTTCAGACTACATCTGAAAAGTTTCCATCCCTGAAAAGTTCGAGTCTTGTAGCCTGAACTTTGCATTCTACCTCAAGTCCATCCCATATTTTATAAATTTTTTGCCACTTTTACCCCCGGGGGAAGAGTTCTAGAAATAAACTTTTATTGTTCCGTTGTTTATTGTTATTGTTTATTGTTTTTAGAAATGGAGACATGTCCCATGCCCAAATCTCACCTCTCACATTATAAAACTAGCATAACCCTTTCCATTTATTAGAGAGAGACCAATGAAACGGTGTTCCCTATGTGTAGTGCAAATCCTATATTGTATATACATTCAACTACTGAAAAGGCATAATTCTGAGTACAGCAGAGAACATGAATTTTGAACTCTTGTCAATACTGTCAACCAAATATTAAGGCAAATCATCAAAAGCTTTGGAAATAGTTGCTGACAAAAACATTATCATCTACTGCATATACATTTAACACCAAAATGAGGCATAGCTCTAGCAATACATTCGATATAAATGAAATCAAATGAGGTTAAATTCTTTACAAAATTGCATCAAAGCAAAACAGAATGTGTGTTTGCTGAACTTGTGTCAATATCAGATATGGGGTAATTTATCTAATGCTGTAAATCTAAATGCACAAAGTGAAATTATGAAATGTCAAAATGCATCCAAGCATTAAGATGGAATGATTTATTTATGCTGATCTCAAATAAATGTCTGCCTAACATTCTGGGTGACTCATCTAAGATTGAGAATAGTTGCAAACACAGAAATTACCTACTATACACTTAAAACCAAAATGAGTATAACACTGGAAAAATGCATAAACGGATGTTGATAGAATGATATGAGCATATTGACTCCATGCAGATCAATTTAATGCCTCCAAAAACATGATTAGCATCAATTTCATTTATAACCAATAAAACACAACTACAAATCTTTTAGTGAAAACACCATATCAATTTGGCCATCCATTTGGGGAAAGCAGGAACTGCAAGATTTTCAACTTGGTATAAAAAGAAGTTTACTGTTAAATCCAATATTGATAACAATTCATTTTCGGTGAATTTGAAGACAGCTAACTAGGTGGCTATAGCAAGGGTAAAATTAATTTATGATCAATTAGTAACCACAGGAAAGTGGTCTGATGAAAAGACAATGTAAAAATAACTTTCTACATAGGATTAAGAACAGTAGAAATTATATTTTCAAGCCACTACATCCAATCAAACTTAAGCTGTTGAAATTTGAACACATGATCAAGATATAGGGGGAGTACACAACATGAACGAGCTCATAAATAAGCAATTTCCCTCTTCTGGTCTGTACCAATACCCCTAACTCAAATAAACATGTCTTCTTTCTTGTATGTAGTCACACTTTCGATGTTTTAACTTTTAAAGTATTGTTTGAAGTCAATTGTCTCCACCATATACAACCAATGTAAAATGCACAGCTGTTACACACTATTGGTTAGTGGGCATACTACATACTAAAGAAGATAACTCATGAAATCCAAAAGATGTCACTAGGACAACGCATTAAAATATCTGTTCAATCTACCAAGGTGCAGATAGAGTTAATATTTTGGAACCTTGGCTAGCAAATATGAGGCAAGGCAGTGCATTAAGGTAAAAAAACAATTTTTTATAGGTCATTCATTTGCTTTAGTTATATAGGTATACAGGTACATGTTAAAAAAATTAATATCAACACGACATTAGATGTATTTCAATTCATATGCTCTTGTTTAAACTACTTTTTGCCTATGAAAAAATAACACTGGACCAGAAAATTGTAATCTGATTCAAGTTATCATAATACAGTAAAACCGGTCTTGAAATACCACTGCTATGCGAGACCACCTGTCTTGAGAGACCACATTCTTAATGCACAACTTTATTATCTAGGATTGTGACCCGTTATGGGAGACCACAATTGTTTGATAAAAGAGGTGATCTTTCATGACAGGTTCTACTGTAGTGTAAAATAATCAGATTAAAAAATGAACCAATATCTGCCAAAATCAAAATGGTTGCCGTTGTTGCTTAAAAAGAGCAACTTTTCTTTTAAAAAAAAACAAACTAGCTCAATGTTCCATCAGTAAATGTTGTATAATAGGTTTTGCTGAAATGCAACATTATTTAGTAAAGTTGTATAATGTAAGCAGTCTGGAGGATGCACAATCTGGAAACACCACTCCATTAAATGATAATATGGAAACCTTGAAGTGCATTTAAGGTCTTCCCATCATAAAGTTCAATACAAATTTTGTTGAGATCCAACAAAACTATGTAAATATAAGCCACCAAAACCAAAGTCAGGGGTCGTAACTCTGGTAAAAGGTATCTCAGAATGGAGGAAATAAAAGGTACAAAGCCTCCAACTTTAGCAAAATCTGATGGAAATGCATCAACCTTTGGTTGGTTATCTTGTAAAGACCAAAGTCCTTCGGGTTGGATAAGCAAGTCGGGGGCCTGAACTTTTCTAAATGATAAAAACTGCACAAGAAACTCTCAAGTGTACTTGCACCATGAAAGGCACATCTTGAATTTGAGACCATGTACACATCAACTGCATCTGAAAATCTGAACGATTCTTCAAGCCCTGCTAGTTACTAAGTAGCATTGGTCTGATGCAGTTAACATTTCATTGTAATGAAAAAAGATTTGAAAACACAACACCTTTAAATGCCACATCCACATTTACAGAGCAATTCACCAACCTAATGGTATCCAATTATGTGCCATGGTTGCACTGGTTTCAAACAACTTTCCAAACCATATAATCTGGATAGAAAAAGAATGAGCCATAAAATCTTGCAGGCTCTAACAATTTAAATTTGTTTAAATAGAAAGTGAAATCATTTCGTCCAGTCTAAATAATGCTATTGAGCACAATATAAACAAATGAGCACTGACGTTTTTCAAAAGTCCTATAATCTACTCTATATCTGCAGCAACAGTTTTTAACGTTTTAATATATATATATTTTTCAGGTATGCATGTATAGTTTTTATTATTATTACTATATCTCAGTATTAGTCTCATGCTCATGTCTAATTGTTTAAAAAGCTGTTACCTTCTTCTATAATAATCATCATAGTAGGGATCTCTGAAATGAAAATAAGGTAAAGTATTAAGTTTGTCATGACAAAACAGATTTAATGTGATGAAGGAAGGCTTCAATTCAGTTACTTTAAGGTAACCAGGTATAAAATCAAATGATATGAAGAAACTTGCCTCTATGTTTGTGGACAGGTATATAAATTCACAATGTAATCTGTTGGGGCTCTATCATCATAAACTATGCAACAGAAAGTAGCAAAGCTAACAATTATTGTAAACATTAACAATTCAATTATCAATGTCATAAAACAAAAATTTAATAGGAACTTACAGTATTAATGAACTGACACTAAAACAATCCTGAAAAAGTTCTATTCAAGCCCAAAAGAATGAAAAGTTGTAATTGTCAGATCCACGAAAGTACAAGTCCACCAACAGTCCTGACATGTCAAAACAGTGTGATCCAGAAAAATTCACAATAGTTCCAAAAGAATATTATAGTCTAATGAGCACTTCCTATTTTCATTGAATAATCCAAATTAATGTCTATCCACTCAAATTCCAAATTCAGTCGACTCCACTTAACTGTACATCGGTTAACTGCACACTTCGGATAACTGCACGTAATCATGCTGGTCCAGATTTTTCCTAATACTTAAAAATGTACTGTCACATACTCCAGTTAACTGCACGATCTCGTGACGGGCCCCGAGGGTGTTCAGTTAACCTGAGTCGACTGTAAAACATAAAACA
Organism: Unio delphinus; assembly: GCA_029339505.1. Lineage (NCBI taxonomy): Eukaryota > Metazoa > Mollusca > Bivalvia > Unionida > Unionidae > Unio > Unio delphinus. The sequence continues at coordinate 1,631,861 of JAQISU010000169.1, read as the reverse complement.
ATGTCTGCAGACTAGATATTACAACAAAAACATAAGAAATAATATAATAGCCCAGTTAGAGCTTTTTATATAAAGGCAAGAAGACTAAAATACAAATTATTACTACTGCAATGTGAAATAATTCAAAATTCCAATATAGGAAATGAACTCACACAATTTAACCCATCCAATGGGAACAAAATTCTTTGACGATACCACCTGATAAACCTGATCAGTGGAAAAGAATGAACCTTGTCAACATATTGATTAATAATTTTATTATTAGTAAATTCAAACATGTACGTAATCATCTACCTATTGATCCTATGCATTTTTACATTTTACAGTCGTTTCCTCAATCTTTTCAACAGTCTTAGCAAAAGTATTGTAAAGAGCCAGAATATTAACACAAAAATGTACTACGACAATGTATAAAAGATGGCAACACTAAAAAGAACAATCTTTAATATCAAACAAGTAATATAACAAGTTCATTAAACACAAATTGTGTTTAAAAAAAATACTATTCTAAAGATCTTGCGAAGCCAATATGATTGATAACCCCCTGATTAATATTATACAGAGTGAAGATCAATGGAGTGACAGCCAATAGTACAATTCATACAACACTTAACTACCTTGATTACCTACTACAACTGAGGCATCACATGAGAAGCATGTAGTCTACTTATCCAACTCCCCTAACCTTTCCCCAAATTACAATACAGTTAAGAAGATAAGGGTAAATTAGCATAATATATGGGTGAATGTGTGATCATAAATATGTTTACCCGTAATTCTATTTTAAATGAAATGGTCAGGATGGGACCCCTGTGTAAGCAAGGATATATTCTGCCTGGAAAATATGTGGTGATGAACAAAACACAAACACTGAACCTATGTTAGTAAAACATAAGATGTAAATAACAGTGATCTTCTAAGGCTGTAAGGGTTTAGTATGAAGAGATGCTTGCTGTTGGGTTTAACGCAATTTTTTCAGCACGCGATAGGCTATTCATAGCGGCCAGTATTAATGGTGGAGGAAAAACCCGGGAAAATCCCAGGAAAGAACCACCGACTCACGAGCAGCTACTGGCAAGTTAAACATGAGAAGCTTGTCATAACATTAACCTCTTAATGCTGAGCACCAAGCAAGGCAGCAATTAGTACCATTTTTGAAAGTCTTTGGTATGGCTCTGCCAGGGATCGAACCCAAGACCTCCCGCTTCCGATACGGACGCTCTAACTACTAGGCCACCAGAGCGGTTGGTATAGAATGAAATATATACAACAATAAGCAGTGTTATAACGGCATGGTGCTAACGCACATAATTTCACATTCTAACATGAACAGTGATTAAGAAATGGAACTAATCAATGAACCAGTCAGTGACATGTGAATTGTGCCACTGGTCCAATTTTGTGACAAGGATGTACTCCAATGTTTCCACTAACTTCAAATTCAGTCTATAACACAGTATGTTTATAAATCGCACAAACACCCATGTGGTCATAACCACAATACAGAATGTTTCCTAAACCAGTAACTGTAACTGTTTCAAGGCTGTGGTACATAAGATGCTGGCTTGAGCAAAACTGCAGAAATAAAGTAAAATCACAAAATACAACCAAAGTCCTTGAATATAGGATAATTAATTCTTATTTTGTTTAAAAGTGTGAAGTAATTGTCAAGATTCATATACTTATGACAGTATTTATGCAGGATACAAAAACCGTAAGCTACATACAGTAAGGGAACAATATATTCCCGCCCAGAGTTACATATAAGTTAAGCAGGCACTAGAAGGGTAAGGTCTACTTTAGAGAAGCATACGGTCGACTCAAGACATTAATGACAAACCTATCTAAAAAATTTGAAATGAAAGGAATACAATAACAAAAGAAACCTTAATCTGAAGCAACCTTTATTTTCTTATTATGCGCACCATGAATGTAATATCGAAGCCTCTGACTCATGACTATATGGTTTTTTAATTAATTACTCTAAGTAACCTGCAATGTTTGGTCAAGGAACCTGCTCAAGATAAAAAGTTATTCATCAATTTCCATTTTTCTTGAAGCCACAATGACCACGAGCTTTTGAACCCCAAATCAATAGGCATCTTTCATACCAATATTGCACTTTTGCCCAAGGTACCAAAACTATTATGCAAAAGCCTTTTTTGTAAGTCAGTGACCAAGATGTTTTATCCAAAAAATCAACAAGCTTCATTTTTTGCCAACTCCTTCACAAACATAATCAAAATTTATGTGCAAAATCCATCTATTATCTTTCTATCAGTTACCATAACCTTTGACCTTAAAATGAATAGACTTCTTTCTTACCCCAATTCAAGCTATACATATCACTGGGTTTAAATATGCACTAATGGTAATGTTCAGAAGTAAATGTTCTTTCAGTGCCACTGACCTCGACCTTTAGGCAATGAAATCAAGAGGGTTCTTTCTTACCCTAAGCGTAAGCCATCCAAATAGTCTTGATAACTGTTGATGGTGCTACTGTACAGAAAAAAACATAAAAATTAATGACATCAAACAATAATAAACTTTACATTGTGGCAGGCATATAAAAGTTTGACCAAGAATATACAAATAATGTTGATATATATATTATACAAAATTAGTCCTCTGCCTTGGCTCTAGATGCCATGAAACCCACTCCAAACTGTTGACAAGGAACAAATAAACAAAGGACGTGTCACAATGCAGACATATTGAACATACATACTTTCTTTAATACCAGCTAATGCTGACATGGAATTTGTTTGTAAAACATTATCCTATACTACTTAGAGGTAAATCAAAATTAAACATGGGGATATTTCATATATGCGTGTACATCTACACTGTCATGCATTAGTAAAGTGAAATTGGGTTTAAAGTAATTCGCAATAAAATTTCTGAACACTTTAATAATAATTTGCAACCAAATCAAAATTACCATAAAAGTTAAACAAAAGAACTCAAGCTAAATGGCAAGCTAATACTGCATTAAATAATGTTTTTAAAACTGCATACATCTCCATTTGTATTAAGTATGTGTTTGGACTACCTTGGTGGTGACCGTCTCCCATAGTACTCAGGTGGAGGTCTAGCATATGGATCTCTCTCCCTCTCTCTAAAGTATGGATCCCTTGGAGGTGGAGGTGGAAGGGGCCGCCTGTCATAGGGGTCAGGATAGGGCCTGTATCTATCAGGTGGGGGAAGACGATAAGGATCTCTGTAATAGGCATCGTAGGGATCTCTGTAAGACTCCCTGTATGGAGCGCCACCTTTTGGCCTTGAACTGAAATGAAGATATTAACAGGAGTTCAATTCCGTTTCCCGACCAAAAAGTCTGTTCCATTAAAACATGCAAGAGACTCAGGGAAGGTACTTTTAAAATGGGGTACTTACCCATAGATGCAATTTAGAATATTCATATCATTTAGTATGAACTCTGCGATTCAAAAGTACTGTTTTAATGGAAAACCCTAAAGCATTTTATCTCTGATCTTCTTGTTTAATTGATCTAACATAGGTAAAACAAACTGATCCAGAATGCTAGAACAAGTTTTTTTGACTACTTATTTTGTCCCACCATTAAGTGAAAGTAAACACGATTGCATCCCCAATTTTATTCCTGCACATTATGTTACATGACAGATGTACAAAATATATAGCTTGAAGCAATTATGCATGTAATTTGCATATTATATAACTCTCAACATTACATTGTGCTCTAGACTAAACAAACTGGAACTACAACGGAAACGAATTGTTTCAAAGCTGGTCAGTGTAGAACATGACGAATTCCAGTTATCTCCCTTTTGCCCTTTCATGCCCAATAATTTAAAATTTTAGTTCTTAATTTAGATAAGATGATTCAAAGTACCTATTAAATCAACAACCTTTGTGTCAAAAATCCAAGATGTACCCGTGTATTGCATATTCCAGCTGCAAAGAGCTCGAGATTACTAACAAGATAATGGCAAGGAACAAATATACACACTTCAAGCAACCTTCTCTCCAGCCGATCTTCTGGACCTGTTCGCACGGTTCTTCCAGGACAAAGTACAAACCATTAGAGATGAGCTTTCAAAACACAATTTCAGCAGCAACCATTAGCAGTATTTGAAACAGACTATATGGATTGTAATACATACAATCGTGATGAAGAGTGCAACATAGTCATGTGAATTTGATCCGATTCCAACATCACTGCTGCTCGAGTGCTTAGATCCAGTATTAATTTCACTAACTGATGTTATGAATACCTCTCTCATCCGGGGAATTCCAATCTTTTTCAAAAATGAAATTGTAAAGCCTCTGCTGAAGAAACCAACACTCAACCATTACAATTTAAAGAACTAACACCCAGTTTCTAATCTCTCATTAATATTAAAAATCTTAGAAAAAGTAGTTATAACCCAACTTGTATCTGAATTCAAACATTTTAGCAATGTACAGTCTGCATATAGCCTTTGCCAAAGTACCATAACTACTCTTCCGAATGTAGTTAATGACATTATCCGACTTGGATTGCGAAAAGTTTACAGTCTTCACCTCCCTTGATTTCTCTGCAGCATTTGACACAATAGACCACGATATATTACTTCACTGTCTCCAGCTTGTATTTAGCATTCATGACACTTCCTTACTTATGACTCAAGTTCTACTTGGTGAACAGGACACAAATTGTGTCCACAAATGGAACACACTCCAGCCCAAATGATACATTTTTCATTCAAATCCTTTACCACTAACAATAAATATCAAAACCAACATTAAATTCAGTCAGTACGAAACCTAAGTGTTACTCTCAACAGTACTCTCATATTGTGCCAATATGTCATAAACATATGCAACGCTGCATGTTTATATCAGCTCCATTCGCAAATATCTTTCAGTTGCTGTCACTCAACCACTTATGTGTTCATTAGTGATGGGAATCGGTCAGAAATTCATAATCGATAAACGGTTCCCCTTAACCAACTGATCATCGATTATAATCGGTTACTAAGAGCAAATTAAAATTTTTGTTAGTTGTATCTTTGATCAAGAGTTCAATATGTTTATAAATGTACAGGAGTAATCTCATTTAATGAAGTGTATTCTTTAACTTGACAATAATATTACATTGTGTGTTACTTTTGTTCTATAACTGTTAAATGAACGCAACTTTTTATGGCTGATAAGTCATATGTAACTGAAATATTGCTACAATCCCCCAAAATTCTTTCTTTCATATGTGATGTGTCTATAATTTAAAGTATAGAAAGACACGATTTTCTTGTTTGTCATTGTTTATAAATACTACAAAAGATGTTGCAATTTAACTGAAACAAATCAACAAAATGTGTTTAAATTTATTAACTCTAACTATTTAACAACTTGACCATGTAATAATAACTATACATTCCTAATTATGAATCATAAGTTTCTTTTATTTGTAGATGTGAAGGGAATAATAAATTTCAGGTCAACTTTAGTGGCTGGGAGTTTTACTAACCTTTGTGCTTTACATACACATAAAAGTAGTCTCCTTTTGCACACAATCGATTATGGAGTTTCACAATCGATTATCTTATTGATTTGCTCAACCAACTGATGATCAATTATAATCGATAATCGAAACACTAGTGTTCATCAGCACTTTCAGCACTATTTTAACTCAAGTCTGTCTAGTTCATCTCAATATCTACTCCAGAAACTTCAAACAACAGACATGTGGATCATCCTTAGAGTACCACAATCATAGCACACCTCCCCACTGCTCTGTACCCTGCATTAACTATTCATTCGATCCAGAATCAAAGACAACTTTGTTCTCTGTGCTATGTTTTACTGACCGACTCCAGTCCATCATACCTATATGACTTCACTCATGTGTATACACCTTCAAGATACTTGCACTCCTCTTCTGACAATTGTCCTCATTATTTCCACTAGGAAAATGAAGCCTTATGGACAATGTTCTTTTGCATACCAGGACCCAGCCCATTGAACTCCATACATGCCAACCCCTGACGAGGAAGTGTCGTAATCCAAGTGGTAAAAAAGCGGAATCCAGGCGGAAAAAGCGTAATCCACATATAACATGCTAAAATTTCAATAAACAACGATTATTTGCCCTGCTCATCCTTTACTGTTTCAAGTTTTCATGTGTAGCACTTTTAGCTTTACACACATCGACTAGAAACCTTCTTAAGACGTTTCGCGCTAAATTTTAAAAAAAATTTCGACACGGCCGGAAATAGATGTCACGTGATGCTGTACTTTTTTTTTTTTTGTTCTTAATATTTAGAGGATTCTGTTGTATTTTGTTTCGGGGGTTTTCGGTTGCCTTTTTCTAATTTATCTGGGAAATTTTTGAAAGGAGATATTTTTGCTCACATAAATGCATAGAGAAAAATAAAATATACTTTTTAAGCGCTAAAATATATTTAGACTGGTGCTGCAAGAAATATGAATTAGAATATGGAATCTGCGAGTAAATATTAAATTTGGAAAACCAGTCTGCTATCTCCTCACTACGCATATAAATAAATATAAATAGAATCGAGGTCAACAGTAGAACCAGGTTAGCTATAAATAGAACATGATACTATTACGAAAGTCCACGGTTTAGCGTACTCTTATATTGTAGTTACGTAAAAGCCGTCTTTTCTAAAATACGGTCTGTGGGATTAATGGAACTTTAATAATAACGAGAAAACAAATTAATTTTTTTTTTGGGAGGTTGATGTACCAAAAAAACGTAATCCATATACGTTGAAGCGTAACGCGTAATTTAGTGACAAAAAGCGTAATGATTACGCCAAAAGCGTAATGGTTGGCATGTATGGAACTCAGACACAAAGGCAGTGATCCAATTAAAAATTGCTCTTAAAACTCACCCATTTTGACTGCAAGATCAAACTTAAAGATCTAATGTTTCCTATGTAAAATATTTTCAACACGTTTTTTGTTTTGTAATTTCATCTTATTTGACAAACATGTAACAAAAATCAATAGTGTTCACCACTGTCATTGTTAACAAATTTTCTACACACATGAGAACCGACAGTGTCCTTGATCTTGTTGGCTCAATGTGGAATTGTTTCTTTCCTTCTCAATGAGAGCCTTTTTCCTTTCAAGCTCCAGCTTGTATTAGTGACATGCAGTGCACATGTTCTGACAGAGGGCTTCAATTTTTCCATATGCAGCTTCTTTTGTAGGTGCGGTTCCAGACTCTTACAACCAGGACTTCCGTAATGTACATCTTTGTTGAAGAGGTCACAAACTGCCAGTCCTTTAGCATTCAGTTTCCTTATAAACAGACCAACTAAATTTCTGCCATTCACATATCTCGTTTTTTTAAAAAAACCTGTATCTAAACTTTTTGTGGCATCGTCTCAACAACTAGGGACGCCATTTTTTGCAAGTACGCTTCCTCTTTCCATTGCCATCTGTTTCCTTTACATGAACTTTCATTGGATGAATTTAAACATGTGACCAATCAACATACTCTTTACGCGAGTCGTGGGCTAACAAATATATGAAGCGAATATGTTACAAGGGTTGTTCCGGAATGAGACAGAACGGTTAAAAACCGGAGAAAAAGCCTGGATCCTACATGATTAATAAAAAAAAGAGGACTATATAAAACTCCTTGCATGCTCTGGATATTATTCAAACAACAGCAACTGCATCATCATTTCAAACACATGAAAACTTGTTAAAGTGATATTGAAATGTGACCCATCTAGACGGAAAAGAATTTCATGACAAAAGAAACAGGTACAAAAAATCCAGATTGATTTAAAACGAAAAACATTATCCACCATTAAACATTGATGAGCTACTGAAATCAATTTTATTGGCCGATCATGATCCTTGTTGCTATTTTTAGTAACACTGGGATTTCTCACGATATGCACTAATCAGAACCTGCTTTGGTTGCTTGTTAGTTTAAACCAATTTTTCCATTTAAATTTCAATAGAAAAAAATGTAAATAAAATAAAAACTTTTTTTTAGAGAAACAATGTTATCCTTCACCAAGCAATAGGAAAGATTCAGATTTCTTGCTGATAGCTGCTACACACATAGTTTCAACATTTTCACCTAGCTTTAAATCCTGAACCACATGTTTGTGAGCTGGTAATTCAACGTCATAGGTTGATATTCTGAAATTAGCATTTAAGCGGGTGGACACATTTTTTGCCAGATTTTACACACCTACTGCAAAAGCATCTCATTCCTTTCTTTCATTTCCAGTAATGGTCGATTTTGTTTCCAGTCTTAATTAAAACTAAACTTTTTACTTGGCATTAGATGGACCTTCCGTTTAATTGCCACCATGTTTAAGCACATCATTAGGTTCGTCCGATATGGTATTAGCTTCAGGAAGTATTTACTGTCATTGTGCATACTGACATAACTTATGCACCTTGACTGTTATTTGAAGTGTAACTGCGAAAATAAGGAAAAAGTGTCAGTTTTAACTGATCTTGCTATTTAATACACAGCCTTGGGATCAAATGTGCTCTTCTGACCTTTCTTATTTACCAATCAGTACTGAGCACATGATACACAGAAATACGCGACATTTAAAACCATCCAAGTACAACATAATCGCTTCGAGTGACAACCAGGAATTTTACATCAGAAAATAAAGAGCCCAATTCTTATTTTTTGTGTGATTTTGCTCACCTAGGATAAAAAAATGTGCAGGAAATCGGGGGGGGGGGGGGGGGGGGATATTTTCATGATCACGCATCCTAGATACAATGCTGAAAACAAGAATTTTCCTATTTCCAGTTCGCACTGTCAAATGTATAACAAACTACACTAAAAATCAACAATTGGAACTTTAAGAAGACAAATATTATATCCACTTGAAATGTAAAAGCATGTGACAAAACTAAAGACCACATTTTATATTACTTATTTCGTTTTGCTGTGTGAATATAAAATAAATCAAACACTTACGGTCCCTTTGGGCAGTCCTTGGACCTACAAAAGATAAAGGCAAACATTGTATTAATTCAAAAGGCCAAGACAAAAACTCTCACAATTTCTTGCTTATCACCGATTCTGAATTCTGGCAAATAAACAAAGTTTCTTGTAAATCAAATTCAACAGGCATTATTAAAATTGTAGAAAACATATTGCAACTTAAATTTCATGCAGAACTGACCAAAAACTGATTAATTTATAAAATGTACATTAAATTTTGAGATTTTTTATTACATGCAACTTAAATGAAAGTAAGCAAATTAAACCGACGGTCATATACTGAAGACAAAAGAGTAGAAATCCCATAAGTGGCATGAAAGAACTGGGAACGTCTAGCAACCACAAAAAAAAATCAGAGTGGACATGCTTGGACTTACCAATGACCCTCTTTCCCACATCTATAACATTCTCCTTTGCCTCCCATACCAGGCTTCTGTCGCACTTTACTGTGGGAAAGCTGCAAAAATATAAACCGTCTGTCATATGTATGAACATATATACAAGTATTGGGAAAAAAACCAACAGCTGACTATTTTTTACTGTACATTAGTACCATAATAAGTCTACAATTCTATCATGTCAAACAAGCTCATTTCAAAAGTTTTATAATGGCTTTGTCAATATGTAACCATGTTTTGCTCGAGATTATTTATCCCAATGCTGTCCAACATGTGGCCTGATTTTAAATGGCACACAAGAGCAAGAATTTTTTTGGTGCTTTTATGTCAAAAAAGTGCTTGACCTACTTTCATAACATATCTTCTTGACCAGTTCAACATTTGTGAATAATAATTCTACTTGTTACTTTCAAGTTTTCTGCTGCGACCATCGGATTCAAGAAAAAAAATTAAATGGTCCATGGTGTCAAAAAGGATGGACAGCACTGATTTATCAAATCATGGTAACCATCTTCCATCATGTGCTATTATTATTAATTATGCAAGGAAGGCACAAGTCAGACAAGTGGCAAAAAAAAAAAGATAACATGGTTATAACAACAAACAAGTTGTTTTAAATTGTAAAGTACAGGGAATGGCTAGTGGATGTTTACTAATATCAAAGTGATGACAGACATGCCAAACACTCTGAATACGAAAGGCATATCAATATGACATGCAATGTGATGTACTTTAAACATTTATCAACAGCAAGTCTTCTTGCTTCAGTTCTTAACAAACAAATATGCAGCTTTTGGTAGATTAAAAGCTTTAATTCCAACTACTTAAATTATACCTCTTTCGTGATGCATTGAAATTCCAACTTGTGTTTGTAAGACATATTGATTTCAGCCAGAGTGTCTTATAAACAGTAATTGTTTGAAAACAAAAAGAATCAGTACATTAATTTATATTATCTCCATATTAAGAGTAATCAGTGCAAACCAGTCTACTTGAGAACTAAAATGTGATACCAGTGCAATGATGTGTGGTATTAGATTACGAATGCTGATGCATGTCTGCAATAAACTGTCAATTCCATACCTTACTCTTATAATATGTGTAGTTTGAAGATACAAAATTGGAATGTTTTTTTTTGTTATATAATAAAAAGATAAAAAATGTGGTTCATAAGGCCTTCAAGATTTTTTAATATATAAATCAGGTGATCTGATTTTTTAATTGTTCTTGTACTGCACAAGACATTTACAAAGGAGTAACAAAAGGAAGTTGATACATTATTCAGTTCGTGTCCAAATGCAGAAACAACTTTCTCCCAATTCTAAGGAAATATAATAAAAAAGGGACGATGGCTAAGAAATGTGAAGCAAGGGAATACATCTCATATCCAATGCAAAATTAAAATCCCAGCCACACAAAAAATGTAAGTCAGGCTGAGCATGATTTTGTCCTTGCCACATTCTAATGCTGATCCAGAAAAACATTCTCCATTCTTCTAAAAAATTAAATTATTCAAGGGGAAATCTGGACCAAAAACTATCGAGAGCTCAATAATCACAAATATAGCAATCAGTGGTCAACAGTCAGTGATCTTGTGAATGAAACTAAGATAATATTTTGTTTTTATAAATTATACCAGTGAAGTATGAAATATACACCTTTCTTCTTCACTGAACTATAATACGACATTGGCACAAAAACACTATCTTTCCCATCCCAGTTTCAGAAATTATAAGCCAGTAATGATCATTCTGATCCTCCGACTCCAAATATCAGATCTGTTACAAAATATTGTACAAGTGTCTCCCTTTACCCAACATGAGACGAGAAATCTTGGGGATCAATCTGCTCTACGAATAACAAATATTCCCTGCTAAGAGTCCATGACCAAAGAGGTTTCAGTTTCACTCTCAGGCTTTCATTTTTAATTAATACATTTTGGTGTCATGGGCAAATGACTTCAGTTGTCTAATCTGTTTTGAACAATGCACCGATTCCTCTGTCTTCATGCAACGCAAATATACTCTTTTTGTTAATGACAGTTAATTTAGTCAACTTGAACTTCTAAGACAAACAATTTTTTGCCATACCTCTACTTTAAGTTGTGAACCTTCAAACGGTGTATCATTCAGTGCATCTACTGCTGTCTTGGCTTCATCTGGGTCAGAAAAGTGCTGAAATTAGTAAACTTTGTAATGAAGTGACATAGAAAGCCATACTCATGCCTCTTAACTGATTAAAAATAAGTTCTACACTGCAAGAAATTTATGAAGATTCAACTAGCACTTTAACATATATATGGAGTAGACTTATACTTCAATTATAATTTCAGCCACGTAAACTCTTACAAATACTGTAAATGCCAGAAAAAACTATGCCAAAAAACCCAAAAACTTTAATAATCTTAATAAGACGGATGCTCTCATGAATGAAAAGAATATCCAAGAATTCAAGACCAGACCAGTTCTTCCTTTTTAACGGTATAGAGTAAGGTCCAAGACGTGGCAAACATATTGGACATCAAATTTTCTTTAGGACCAAATTGACAAAGGTCTGTTAGTTTAAATGTCATGTTGGTATGACTATCAATTAAGGAAGATCAGCAATAACAAGATTTTCAAGACTGGATACCAAACTGCACCAGTTTATTGTATTACCAACAAAACATCACAATAAGCCTTCAAGTGAAAAATGCCACATTAGCATGACTTTCCATTCAGTAAAAGTAATAATAATTTGAGTATGGCCACTTGGGCACTCATGTTGGACAAAACTAACTAGCATGTGATTAACTGGGGTGTAAAGTCTCATGATGATCCTCCCAATAGTTTCGAAGGAACAGCAGTAACAAACCAATGCTAAAATGTACTTTTATTAATGTTTTGTTGAAACCTATGAATTTATGAGTGTATATTGAAGAAAATTCCATGCCACTCGGGGGCCCCTACAAAAACTTGTTTTGTAACTGTTATAGCAGCATAGCATGTTACATTCAAAATAAAATTTAACCATTTTAAACCATTTCTCAACCTTGAAATATAACGGTTCTCTATCCATGTTTATATCACTAAATCATCTGAATTTGATAATTAATTATTGCCTGTATCAACATCAGTCTTTACTCGTGTTACTCAAGCTTTCAGTTATGATTCTAATCTTGCAGAAAGTACTTAACAAAATCTGTTTAGGAAGATGGAGTATCCAACCCAATTACTTTAAAAAGAAGACAATGACAAAATCTTAAACAGCAACCATGTGATCTGACATAATGGTCATTTGTTTTTTTTTTTTTTTTTTTTTTTTAGGGTTTAAAGCCATTTTTCAGCACACAATAGGCTATACATGGCGGTCAGTATTATTGGTGGAGGAAGAACTAGGGAAAACATCCAGAAAGAACCACCGACCCACGAGAAGCTACTGGCAAGCCTTCTCACATAACTACATTAGCCGAATCTTAGTCTCGCACCCACGCAGACAGAGGTGAGACGGCAGTGATCCGTAATGGAAAGCGCCTTAGACCACTCGGGGCCCCAATGGTCATTTACCTCAATGAATGCAGAATCTAATAGGGGGATTTTCTGCAAAGGAGGAAGCTATGAAAACAAGCATAAAATAACCAATGTTTATTTACAACAGACATCTAAAGGCAAGAATGGGGTACAGGTGTCAAAACGCACTTCCACAGGAATCGAATAGAGGCATCCAAAGACACTTCCACAATAATGGGGTAGAGGCAGCCCAAAGCACTTATATTTTCCTTGTATAACTACAGATATGAAACTAAAGTTTTAGTTATAATTACATACCTTAAAGAAAACAGTACAAGATGAATACCACAAATTCCTTCTCAGAAAGTTATATATAACTTATGTAATTTATCTCATTAAATGTAATGTATAAAAAACAAAACTACTTACTACAAACCCATAGTTCTTTACAATGTCACACTCAACAACTTCACCATACTTCTCAAACAACTTTTGAAGATCTACTCTTCTGCAGGTGTCAGGTAGATTTCCAACATAAATCTTTGTGGATATTTTTCGAGACATTTCTGCCCTGAAAAATAATGATTTGTGGTTGTAAAATACATATTATGTCTTTGTAAAACATGATTAATACACTGCCTATGTGCAGACATCAAAGGCCCAAAAATTAAGAGTTTGAAATACTGCTTAAATGATTGAAAATCTAATCAGCTTATCTACCTCTTACTATACACAAGTTGTTGTGTGCTTAATCCTGTTAGGAGACATCCATTTAGTATGTATACACAGAATTGGGTAGAGGAGGTGTCCAAGTTTTGCGTATGTGTGCACATGGGGGAAAGTAAGACCAAGTATTGTATATGTACATAACAAATTATATTACAAGAAAAATGTGTCCCTTAGTCAAAACCAAACAATCTAGCTGTAATACAATTTGAACACCATCCTGTTTGTATCCCACTACAAATTTTAAACAAATGACATCAAAAATGCATAAAATTATAAATTTCTAACCTGACTAGCCAGGGGGTCCCTAAAAGTCAACTTGTTGGCATTTTAAAAACAAAAGGAAGATCTAGATGCAAACGAGCATACTGTTTGCTTTGGAACCATATATGGATACCTGAAAAATTGATGGCATTAAAAAACTTGTCTGCATCCAATATTTGCAATGTCTTGGTTTAATATTTCTCTAAAACAGAATTTAAACAAAATATAGAGGAACTCTTAGACATATTTGTTTCAAGATATGTAACACCAAATTGTATGGAATTGAGATTATCAACGACAGTGAATGATCACATCTGTTACTTGAAAACAGACTTGTGGCAACCGCGATAGTAAAGAAAACCCGTTTGATTCAAAATTTGAAATTGATGAATAGAATGGTTATGTTTGATGCATTTTATTATCACTGATGCTACAAAACTAAACACCTGGGGGTATGGGAGAGAGAATGGTTTACTAAGTAAAATCGATGCAAAACATTGGAGGGGACTTGGAAGCAACAAGGGTGGAAGGTGTGGTCAAAAGTTCATTTTTGCATACATACTAAATAAATGGCCCCATAACATGCCTTCATTAAAAGTCTTAAAAGCTTTTTACCAAAACCATGAGAAATTGCTGAAAGGCACGAAAATCAAACAAATTCATCAAAATATGGACACAAACACACAGCAAATTTAATTTATATCTCAACCGGTTTAGCTTAATCAAATCTAGCATGTGAAAACATATCTAAATGTTTAATTATTACAAAAATGTTGATAATTTCATGGAAATTTAGTCAGGTTATCTACATATGAAAACAAATTATGTATGTTCAGTACAGGTTACCAACAATGACTTCTGTTTAGCCGTTTTATCAAGGTTTCTTTTTCTTCTAAATAAGTAAAGGTCTCACAAATTTAAAAATGGGAACAAAAAAAACAAGCTTTGTAATGGCCTTGAAATTTTAATCACATCAACTACACAAGCATACAAATATGATGGCAACTTACATGTCTACAGTAAGTGGTTTTATACAATCTTGGTAAGAAGTTTCTTCAGGCAGATGACTGCTAGATGACCAAACCAAGATGCCTCTTCAGGAAGCAATGGGAGCTAAAAACAAACAAAAAAAGCAAAAAAAGTTTACAAGAAGGCACAAGCAAAGTTTTTGACTTTCAAGTCCGAGATTGGGACAATTATCAAATGGCAGTTTAATCAATGTCCCATGCTAATAATAATCACTGCAGATCTTTAAGAATAAACACAAGTAAAATAAATACAATAAAACCATCCATACAAGTCAGAGACCCAAGTTTCACTGACAGATGTGGTACATCTCTTGAAAGACTTGCAAACTTTAATTTAACATGTGTACTGATTCACACATTGTGTATTACATCACTAATTTTTGTGCTGAATTGGATACATTCTTGATTTACTGTCTGATCCAAATTAGACATATTTGTTTAATACAAAAGATGACTCTCTTTTCGAGAAACAATGTTGATCGATCGATTCATATACAGTGTATATATTTGATTGCCAAGTAAAACGAAAAATTTGAAACAATGTAAATTAGAACACAACAATACAATTGCCGGTTGTGATACGCTGGACAAATGACGCTGGACAAATGACTAGACGTTTTGAAAAAAATCGGTTAATTTTGTGTGTTACTCCCAGATTTTGCTGCCGTTCCATGCACAAGACATAAGTGATAAAACAACACAAGTCTCTTTTAATGGATTATTTTACAGCAACAAACACTTTGCCAAGTTTGTTGATCAAAACAAAGCCGGCAGGTAATTTGGTTCTCGTGGAAGTACTCACAGGTTTCGAAGTGACGGTTGATTGACTCTTTTCATGTTTTCATAGAAAAGAATATGTTGCAATTATAAAGTTTACACTGAAACGGAAATAAAGGATTATAATGTGATTTTCACACAGCAAGATATTTAATTGCTGTTTATTTCATTATCTGTTGCCACATGTTAGCATTTACCGGACGTTGTCATTGATCGCTATTCCACCAGACTGGTTTTTTTTAAACGTGTATTGATGACGGTGTATCAACAAATAAACCTGAATATAATGTGATATCTTATTTAGAATTTGCAAATTTCACAATATGGAATCGATCTTTGTGGGCATTAATCACCTTTTTTTATGATAAAACAAGAAATGTATTAAGGTATGTACTGGCAGCCTCCCATTAGACGTGTAGCGCATTCGACAGAACTCGGTAAAAACGATCATTTTCATCCAGCCATATTTTCATTATTAGATGAACCAGCAATATTATAATTTATACTAAAATAAAGTTCATTTCTTGCTCTTTTTAATTGTTTGTTTGGTTTGTTGATGAAAATAAGTTAATGAATAGTAATTTGCGTATAAAATAGCAACACTTTCACTGTTGCGCACGATTCGGTCCGCTCAACGCCTCACAGAAAAAGCAAGAGATTTGCATTCGCTAGGGAAATTCCATTTAAACTCCGAAGTCACCGGGTCAAAACCTAAAAATAGCACCACACTGTAGAGCAGTGAACGGTCTTTAATTTCATATAAGTTTGAAATGTATATGTTTAAATTAAATGTTCGTGGTAAGCAATCAAAAAATAGGTTCATGTTTCCGGCTAAATATCTCAGCCATTTTTAAAAATAAAGATATGATACCTGTATGCGCTGTATAGCCCAATTTCTGCTGAATCTAATGATATGCATGGCTTCGAGATCACATTAAAACCAGCCAATTGCAAGC
Source organism: Unio delphinus (assembly GCA_029339505.1). NCBI lineage: Eukaryota > Metazoa > Mollusca > Bivalvia > Unionida > Unionidae > Unio > Unio delphinus. The sequence continues at coordinate 1,615,244 of JAQISU010000169.1, read as the reverse complement.
GTGTAAACCGCAAGGTCACATTCAAATATTTCGAGTTGCACGCTGTAAAGCGATTCCGAATTACATGGCCGAATTCACATTCACACTTGATCCAGATTTTGGTTTCGTTTGTGAGAAATTGCAACAGTAAACTGGTAAGTATTATTTTTCTTGCTTTTCAATAGATTAATGAATATTTCTTTGTATTTCTTTATTTTAATTTTAATGGATTCAATAAGATAACCGTCGATAAAATGTGTTTATACTGCGACCGGAAGTTTACAATTGCCATGTGTTCAACCTATCTTGCATTACAAGGTTGCGAGAATGATGTAATTTTAATAAATAAAAACTACCTATATTAATTCGATGAATTGGTAAAATGAATGAATAAATAATCATTCTGTTCATAAATATTTTGTGTAGAACTTATTTGTTTGCTCATTTTCTCACATTTATTGGACGTTTATAAAACGGAAGTTGGTTTTTCTCTTATGATGTTATCTCTTCTGTATGTATTTAAATATTTCTTGGTTGAAGTTTCCTTGTTATTTTTAGTTGGCATCTTTGGGAAATTAATTATCATACACCAATAGTTATTAATCTCTGTATGTCTGCCTGTTTCTTTGCATTGTAAAAGAAAAAAAAAACACATTTCCATCCTCCCAATCAATGTCATTTGGTGTTAACTTGTGTATAAACACATTTTAGTTGGTATCTGAGAAATTAATTATCATGCACCAATAGCAATTAATCCATATGTCTGTTTGCATTTTTGCTATTAATTTTTTTTTTTAAAAATACATTGCCATCCTCCCAATCGATATCATTTGGTGGTACCTGGATGTTTTGCCTCACCTGGTACATGGACATTTCGCCCCAAATCTATGGACATTTCATTTCATACCCCATATCCCCTCTCTCTCTCTCTCTCTCTCGTTATTTAGACTTAATTACAGCCAGGTAACTTATTTCAGCTTCATAGTTAAATAATCTGCTAAATGTGATATCAAGTTAATTACACAGCAGCCAGGGTGTTTGCGGAAGTCATGGAAGCTTTTATGAAAAGAAATTTACAATTTAGTACAGTTCATCTGGCATAATAACAAATGCAATGACATAATTAAAACAACATATATCAAAAGTATATCAAAATCTGAGCATTAGGATAGAAAATTATCACTGTAAACAATATATTAATTTTCTGATCAGTCTTGTTACATAAATGAAGAAATAGGGGAAAATATTATCTGATATAACGGCACGCTGAATGTAATTGAAATACATGTATAAGAGAGAGAGATATAGGATTATGGGGTATGCAATGAAATCTTAACGATAGGCGTCTAAAGTAAAATGAAGAGAATGGTGTAATGCTGATGAATTTATATAAATGTCCAATATTTCCATTGTTGTGGGGCGAAATGTCCATTGAAGTGTGGTGAAATGCCCATTAAAGTGGGCCAAAATGTCCACAATTCCATTTGGTGTTATGTATTAACATATCAAAACATTTTTGGGTCAAACAAAAACAACAAAATGTGCTCACAAAGTTAAAACATAAATTTCTACGACCTGAAGATCTCAATCTATAATTTTCAAAAATAAATAACTTACAATTTTGATTAATATTTTAACAATATTTAAGTTTCAAACTGTGGAAGAAAAAAAATTAAGTTTCCCAAATATTGCACTGGTCTTATAAATTATTAACTGTCCTGTTTTGTCTTTTTACAGAGAATGGTGGGGACTTCCACCATATGTCTAGATGGTTGATTAAAAAGGGCAAAAGGAAAAAAATAGCCCTTGAGCATCAAGAGTAAGATGTCATCAGCTATAAGTGTTTGATCCAGCTCCATCAGATATAAAGTAAATTTCCTGTCACTTCCGATCAAACTAAAGAACTTTTTAAAAAGATTTGCTCAGCCTCGTGTCAAGATGATCTTAGGCATACAAATTTGCAAAAGGAGATGCATCGTGTGCTTAGAACTGCTGCTGGAGCAAATTTAGAATCTATTTCTGAATCAGATGCTTTGTTATTTCTTAACCGCAGTGCAACCCATGACTTGGAGAGACGTAATGTCAGACCTTTTCTTCAGCAGTTGAACTTAAAGTGGCATCATATTGAGATCTTGATATGTAAAGCTGATGGGGGATTTTCCACACAGACATGACACTTTGTTATTGAATTTGCTATATAACATGCCTTTTTCATTTCAATAAAATATTTTTCTTGCTTGCGCTCTTCTGCACAGTGCAGATTTTACATTTTTTTGTCATATGTTGACGTCATGCATGTTTTGCACAGGGGGTGGGGAGATGTTAAAAATAAAAAGTGTTTTAAATCCTTAGTATATAGAATCATTAGATAGTTTACAGCAATCTGAACACAATACACTTTAAATTTTAAAAATTGATAAATAAATGGCCAAGATTTTGAATTTTTAATATTTGCGGCTGTATTTACCGTTGACCAAGTCGGTTAAGATCATGAATTTTGGAGGTCTGCTACATCGTTATTTCAGAGAATTCAGTTCCCAAAAAAAATTGAGCAAAGTCTCTGTATAGAATGTAAGAGATCTGGAAAGTTACAGACCTAAACTACAGTTAGTTTCAATAATATCAACTACTCGATATGGCCATTTGTGCAATTTGACAATTTTGAAGAAAATCACGCCATTTTATGAAGATTTTTACCCATAACTTTTGAACCAGATGAGGTAGACATATAATCTTTTTTTTTTGTTCTTTAAGTTTCGTAAAAATCTATCTATTGGTTATAAAATCCACACAGAATTTCAAAGTTAAAATTTTGGCTGCCAGTACATAATTAAGGTTTAATTTACCAATTTGTATTGCAATTTTTTCATGTTCAGCATATTTTGAAAGATTTTTAAAATATATTTTATCTTTGGGGGAAAAATCTGGATTCACTACAGACACCACGTTATAAGTGGGTTCGCAAGTTATTAAGGGAGCGGTGTACTTCAAAACATTAAATATCTAAGTCTAAATGAAACCTTAATCATTAAAAGGTTCTTTTTGTTGTAATAATAACATTTATTTCAACTGAATATACGTTAGTATCTTTTCTTTCTTGGTGTAAGTGAGTGGGTATTATGCGAGTGGGTATTGATGTCATGCACATTGCAAATGGATTCAAAAACGTCATTTACATCTTGGTACATGCATAATTATCTTTCCATTTGCTCCATTTTCCCACTGCTGCTCAATAACCTTGTTATCGGTTGTGACTTTGTTTATTCAAATTATTTCAACATAAACTTGTTTTTTCGAGTCTTTTCTACATAAAATTGTCAGGCATGTCCCCCCCAATGTCGTTAAGTAGAATAACCGACTTCTAAAATAATGTATCCGTTAACATGATGACATTTTAATGTTTGGTAATGATTTATTCGGTTATTGCTGACTGTACGAGATTTAATTATGCAAACAAAACTTGTGTAGAGTATACGAAATACAGTCTTCATAAAAGAAGCCATGTGTTGTCACATGATTTTTCCGGTCTCTGTCTGGTACCCTGTTTTGTTTTTTTTTTAAGGTTCTCTGTGTGTGCCAATGTACAAAATCTATTTTTAGTCCATGCTGACCCTGTTATGATTTTAACAATTAAGTCTGGTTATAATCATCAAAGAGAAGAACTCGACATAGGCGTTAAATCTCAAACTCTATCAAAACATTATTGAGCCCATTTCCTGTAAACATAGACTTTTATAGATAATGATGTACTATAAATATTTAGTAGACACTTTTAACGGCAACTTGATACTCGGAGACGTGTATCTACAATAGAGATAATCAAAATTACTAAACTATACATCAAGATTTGAAGTAATTATTGGTTCTGGATACATTTGAATAAAAAAAGTGGCCGTTCACGCGGGGGACATTTTACATTTTTTGTATTAAAATGCTGGCCGCTGGTAGCGTTAGAGGGGTGGTTGTTCTTGTGGGGTACTGGTTGGGGGGGGGATCTTTAAAGAGGGGGACTACTGTATATACATACACATATCAAATCAAGTAAAGAATTAATAATTCATATAAATTTTAATTATTTTGTTTTTTTATTCTTGTTCAAACAAGCATGACTATTCCACCATTTATATATTTCCAAGAAGACTCCTAACACCCTTACAATGTGTCGGTAAATAATTGTGATGCTTTCTCTGTATTACTACAATTCACCATGTATTAAGTCTATCAAATCAAGTTCAACATTTAGATGAATTGTGCCATAAAAAGTTAAACAGTAAATAATTTGTATCAAAATCACAAAAGATCATAATTTTATTTTGCTTTATATTATTATTCAAACAAAAACAAATAATAGTCTGTGTCTGGAAACTGATATACACAGAGAAAACATGTAAATACATGTGTATTTCAGTGTTTCTAGTAACCCAATTAAAATACTGGACAGAGCATGTGTTTGAATGCATGCTGTGAAGGTTTTGAACAGAACATAATTTAGTTCAATTTTGAATTCTGCATACACAAACTATACAAAAACATGAAACTAGGAAAGTATCACATTTGTTTCTTGTTCTTAGTTTCGTTAAAGGAGCATACTCCAAATGAAAGGTTTTAGTGGACCCGAGATTAGTGATCGCGCTTTAGAACGCTTACCGACTTCGATACCCGGGACTCCTAGACAGAAATACGCTTGTGCGCTAAAACGACCGTGTCACAAAACTGCACATGCCAAAATTTGAAAAAAATGAAAAATTAAGGAAAAGACTTATTTCACTGCTACGCGTTTAAAGCAGCTTTGTCAAAATAAAACCCGAATACCACCCACCCTCCGTGCAACGGCAGATTTTATACTTGACGCATCGAGAAAAAAATTGACGTCTGATTAAATGCTAACTTCATTTTTCTTCAAATGGCGATATTATGCTGCGCAAATTTTTGTGTATCCCTGTAATACATCAAAGATCACTACGATTTTTCAAGTATCAAATTCACCTTTGTTCGAGACGCAAAGATGTCTGCCCACGCCGTTCAACTGGTTTGCCAACCCGTTTTCAAATGATTGTTTAACAATGAACCAGTCAAAAGTCTACACTACCGCCATCTGTTGGCGATATTAATTACGCGGTTACTAGAAACACCGAATACACTGAACAACCGAAATACCCATGTATTTACACGTTCTGTTCTCTCAGTATATATCGGTTTCCAGACACAAATTATGATTTGTTTTTGTTTTAATAATAATAGAAAGCAAATTAAAATATGATTTATATGATTTTGATATGAATTATTTACTTTTTTTTCTATTTATAGAACAATTTAAGTAATTATGTCACTCGGTCGTACTTGATTCGAGAGACCTGATATAAGTCTAATCAAAGTAATATATATGCACAGAATGAAAGGGAAAGTATCGAAGTATCCAAAGTATATGCCGACATTATATTATATTATATTATATATATATATATATATATATATATATATATATATATATATATATATATATATATATATATATATATATATATATATATATATATATATATATATATATATATATAAATATATATATATATATATATATTGGTTATGATGATATGAAAGTTGATTGTAAGGGTGGTTAAGAAAGTCTTCTTTTGGAAATATGTGAACGGGGAATAGTCATAAATGTTTGAAGAATAATAATAAGCAAAGTAATTTAAATTTATATGAATTATTTATTCTTTATTCTTTACTTGATTTGACATATATATGATAAATGGCGAATTGAAATACATATTAAAAAAAATTAAAGTGAAATTTAACAAAGTGCCAAAAGTGTATGCGATAGTATATATGCAAAAGTGAGATTAATATTCTGATCGTAACAAGCCACGATATATGAGGATAGATAAAGACAACTCAGGTAAGCATTTTTTGTAATTTAAAATAAATGTATTATTCATTATTTGGCAGAATTTAATATTTACGTTTAATTACACTCATAATGTATCAGGTTTCAGTGTATGCATAATTTGAGCACGCAGATGAATTAATTAATCCAATAGTATTCAGGGTTATGCTCCTCTTGAAAATCGAACTACAAGTCATGTTGCACCGAAAACAATAAAATATAGCACATTATGACAAAATCTCTGGCTCATGTTTAGATTTTTTTAACCCTCCTTGCTGCTAAAGGTCTTAAGACATTTTCCTGAATTTCCAGCACAATGATTTTCTAACACTGCACATTTATCGTCAAAGTAAATACATGTACTGTCATTGGCGTCAACTAGTACGTCTTTCCCCCAAAAATTTTTCAAGATATTGCTGCGGTCAGTCACGGTAACTGCGTCGTCTATCAATATATGTCTAACGTTTTCTTGTAGATGGCGTGTGCACAGAAGGTGCGTTGCTTCTGACAGAACTGCCGTGATGTCTTTGACCAGAGCCTTCTCATGATCACTTCTAATTACAAGGCTCTTAAAATTCGAATAAATAAGTTTTACTTTCAGATGATGGAATTTTTTTTTACTAAGTTTCGAAATTGCTATCGTCGTGAATGAAGAACGGTCCAAGAAAGATTGGTGGTTCGCCTGTTAATTCTGGCTCGTTTTACCGCAAGTTACTTGTAACATATTACCGTCACATGCATTTTGCACAGCATAAACGTTTTGTCAATGCCAAGGACAGTGTGCTCGGAGCAACAAAGATTCTTAATATCTATTATCTGTTCGTCTGTGTACAAAATGACACAATGAATGAGGTTTAACACTGGTCTGGAAGTTTTTATATTTTTGTTTGTCATAAATTTGTTGAAGTTGTGACGGTTGGGAAAGTTCAACATATTTCTAAAGTAAGTTTATTTAATATCTGATGCGGTTTCATTTTTCCAGTCATTTCTGTAATCTCGTCTAAAACAAGGTCAGGAGTCCGCAAATACTCTGTCGTCTGTCGTGAGTTTCCATGCGGCGTTAACCCAGGAAATTTGCCAACATATTCAACCAGTGACAAATTACTTGCCAAACACCCCCTCCCCTTGCCACGTGACCCTCTTTTTGTACATATTGTCTTTTTTTTAACTGAGTATAGTACCTGTGGATCACAACAACCTGATCTTTGCCAGGATGCGATTCAAAGGGTCGATACTCAGTTTTCCCTTGGACTTGTCTTTTTTAAACAATATTTCCCATTTGTAAAACAAAATCATGGTCAGATTACTGTTGTCAGACAGCAAATAGTAGTATTTACGGGATGCACCAGCAGATGTATCCCATACGCCACAGTCGTCTAAAAAAGAACTTTTGCCATTATTCGACCTTTTTTTCGATGTTTCTCGCATTATTCACAATGAAATATACATTTTCTTTCAAACCACATGGAATGCATTATACGCTAGATTCTGATTTTAACAAAACTTCCACTGCTTTTCCCGTGTCAAGAAAATGACACTGTCTAATTTGCTTTTGCTGGATGTGTATGCCAGTTACGTCGTAGATTATATGAGTATGTGACTCGTTACTAATTTGTTTTGCCGTCATGTCAATAATAATAGAAATAACATCCACTGAGTCATCTACTGAGTCATCGACATTAACAATGACCATATGCTCCTTGTTTTCATATAACAGAGGCACAAAGTGATTGGGTATAAACCCGTCTGTTCCTTCTGGGACAGCTAGACATTCGAGTCCAAATTATGTATGCTGCGGGAGCAGACCAACAAATTGTTCTCTACCTTTTTTTTTATTTGTACTCCACCTATTTTATTTTATTTTGACTGGTGGCGGTCAACAAAAGAAAAGGTGGAGAATAATTTGTTGGTCTAGAGATGCGGGAGATCAGGAATGGTTTACTGCCCTTCCAACAGCCTTATTAAATGGTTCTGATGCAAACTCGGCTTGGCAACTGTGGCGGATAATAAGAACGAATGGGTTTTGGAGATACTGGCACGTAGTGCATATGTTAGGATAGTTTTTTTTTTTAGTAAATTAATAAGATTGCCATTTTCTTTAAATTGTATTAAAGTAATGTTTTATTTATTTATATTTAAGTAAGTTTCTAAAATATATTAAGAGTAATTTCATTTGTTTTTGAAGCACAACTATATAGAATAGAAATGGTTGCTGCGCAAGTGGAAAAAAGGCAATGTATATAGCCATACTGCATAGAACCGGTAAAAATAAGAGCTTTGTTAATGTACAGTGCTGTGTGGGATTGTATAACGAAAAAACATTATACATGCCATTTCGCCGATCAGCTAGAACTTCCAGGTTACATCAGTAAAAATATATTCTGCAACCTAGACATTGGCGAAAGTCCAATTTGGTTAATAAAAGTAGAGTAACCTTTCTCTAAGAAACTTCTAAATAACACAAAACAAAATGGCTTCCAACGACGTCAAGCGAATATAAATAACTATAAGGCTAAGTCTTATGACGTAAAACAAATTGGTTCTTACTTGTTGGAACTGGTTCTTACCTGGGGAAAAGTTGGCATCTTTTTCTGACTGGTACATTGAGTGTACGACCTTGTGTAAACCTGACTTTAGCCGAAGGTGTATAAATACAGATGCGCAATTGGCTCAGGTCAGTTTTTCCGTATCAGCAGAAAATAGATGTTTGACTTCTCATTTCAGGTAAGAACTGTATATGTCGTAACTTCTTTTAGAAATAGGTATTTTTAATGGTTGAGATTTTTATGGTAAAATTGTTTTGTTTGCAACATTGCTACTAAATTCTTTTATTTATAATATATTGTAATAGAATGTTTAATGTTTTAAAGACTTCATACTTAATTATATTTATGTAATTTTTATTATAAAAGTTGAATTGCTACCAACTTCATGTTTAGATTTAATGTTGAAATAAAGTATTCTTTAAGCAAGAAAGAATAATATCTAGTATTATATTCTAAGTCAATATTCTATTTTAAAATAAGTAAAATGCATTTCTTTAAATTAATTGTTGCATTAATTATAGTTATTACATTTTATACTTTGACTATCTTGAAACTGATTGAGAATTAACTATTTGTATAATATTCTAAAATGCAGAGGTTATACGAATAAATGAAGTTGGAAAGCTTAATAAGGAAAATGTATTATGTGTTTCATGAATTTTTATTATAAAGTTTTTAGATGTGTTTCTAGAATGTAGTGATATATGTGTGTTGATTATTTAAATAAAGTTTTTCCGTATCAGCAGAAAATAGATGTTTGACTTCTCATTTCAGATGTAGCTGTTTCTCATCATCGTTGTGATACTCTTTTAAGAGAGCCTGAACTCTCTCTCTCTCTCTCTCTCTCTCTCTCTCTCTCTCTCTCTCTCTCTCTCACCATGGACGTTGACGTTACTTAACTAACGAGTAATTCCTTCAAGAAATGAGAAGAAGGTTATGAAAAGCTAATCACATTATACATAACAAAAACCTTCATAACAAGTGATGACAACAACCTTTTTTTTCATAACAAGTGGATGGAGAATATTACAGATCTCTTGACCCTCTCGAAAGCCATTTTCCCCAAGATGTAGCCGTATCTACACCGTTATGAGTGACTATTTCTTTTGAGAGAGTGTTTTCATAAAATTAATGGAGAAGAGACTAATGATAAAACGACATTAGTGGACGAGTATCATAAATAAAGATGCCACACGTATAATTACAATCCATGGGAGAGATTCGCACCAACACATTTACGATCGTCAGACTTCATACCGCCAATGTTTGCAGTTTCCTTGCCCGGAACAGTTACACAACTATCCTATTCACGTGACCGATACGTGATTCTACCTACATACTACATTGCTCCTGCTGGAATGTCTCACAAATTACTAGTAATGTATGTGCCAGTATCTACGCCGTATCCAGTTCCAGCGACTCAAACTCCATTCGACTATGGTTCCTTGATCCTACGTAGACAACGATTAAAAACCAAATCCAGTTTCTCACGTAGACGACTACCAACTCACCCCACAAAACCACGTCAGCAGCAGCACTTCAGTGACCTCCGCCAGCTCAAAGATTCCTAAAAAGTACTTTTACACGGCAAATTAACTGTGTATACATTTACTATCAGCGCCCAGAACAGTCTGAGTTCAGCCGTTTAATTCAGTTAATGTGACTCAATACTATTGACATTATTCCTAGGAGTGCAATTTTTCTCTTGAAACACCAGTTTCTCAAGTACAGGTATGTCTGTTATCATATTAGATATTTTTAAAGGTGATCAATCTCAAAATCCTGTTAAATGGCTAAATCATTTTTTACAATGGGCTAATTTTTATGATTTATCAGAAGCTAAAACTTTGAATGCTTTTCTTTCTCACCTCCAACAACATGCTAAAGTATGGTATGAATCACTACCTGATAACGTTAGGAATAACTGGTCAAGTCTAGTAACTGCCTTTACATCTAGGTTTCACACTGACGATATCATTTTAGATTTATCAATTTTACAAACTCGACAAGAATTGCCTGAAACAGTTTTGGACTATTTAAATCGTCTCTTACAAATTGCAAATAACCAAACTATCTCAGATCAAATATTGTTTGCAGTTGCATTACAAGGTTTAAAACCAGCTATTAAACAAATCGTAATGAATAAAAACCCAACAAATATGGATGATTTACTTCAAGCCGCAAATTTAGCAGAGAAATCTCTTGTCACAACTGAGAATGATGATTGGTCAACACTTAACACAATTTTAGAGGAACATAAACAGCTTAAAGATGAAATTAAAGCAGTCAGCTCAGAAAAAAACACATAAAACAATGTACATGTATTATCTCAACCCTTCGTACGTGCCAAAAACAAACCATTTCGGCTGCATTGCTCTAATTCTCATCATTATATATCATCTTATCAGACAGCCAATTTTCCAAACTATTCCTCCAGTTCAGTACATAAATCTCGCGATCACTATACATATCAGTTGCCTCCTCGTGATGCGCGTAGTAAGCCATTCTGTCTCAGTTGTAGTATTTTTTTTCAGTCACATGGAAAATTATGTCATGCAGTCGATAAACAGTGTTACTTGTGTCACAAAACAGGTCATTTTGCACGAGTATGCTTTTCCCCACAACAACAATATAAATTCGCGCCAAATGAAAGGTCACAACCTTGCCACAAACAAACTCGAGAACCACAAATCACATTAATCACACCTATTCACAAAAATTTTGTTCCTCTTTTTGTTAAAGACAAAATCACAAATGCATTAGCAGACACAGGCGCGACAATTTCGGCCATCAACCTAACATTTCTTTCTCATGCAGGATTCAATCCACGTCAAATTCAACCATCAGATTGTTCTAATATTGTTGCAGCAGGTGGTGAAAGAATCTCGTTTCCTGCATTATTCAACTTAAATTGAAAATAGGAGGTGTACGTTTCTCTCATACATTCTATGTTATACCTGCCTTACAACATTCAGTCATTTTGGGTATAGATTTTTTGACTGAATACAAAGTTGTAGTGAATCTAGATACACAAACGCTCTCTTTACTAGACGATACGGTAACTATTAATCTGATTCGCACTTAGTCTGGTTTGGCACGCGCCAATAAAAGTACGACAATCTCACCGAACTCAATTTGTTATATTTCTGTTAGCATCAGTAAAATAAAAAAAGGAACACCTGTTTTACTAGAACCATCTCATAACATGTCAAATTCTACAGTCTTGACAGCTAGAACAATTGTAACGGTTTCGAAAAATAACCTTGTTCAGATCTTGAATCCTACTCCGAAACCTATACATATACATGCAAATACCGTATTAGCTTATGTAGACGTACTACACCCACAAACCATATTTACCATTAGTAAGGACACTTATGACAAGAATATCACACCTAACACACCTTACATCATGAACACACAAACTAGCAAACCACGAGAACCAATTAACTTTGATTTACACTCTTCAGATTTGACAGAAAATCAAAAACAGGAACTTCAGTCATTTTTGAATAAACATAGAGATGTTTTTGCCTTAAACTTAGATGAATTAGGAAGTACTACGGTATTTACCCATCGAATAAAAACAGGTGATTCCATGCCAATTCGTTGTCAACCTTATCGTGCGTCTCCGCACATCAATAAAGAAATTGATAGACAGGTAGATGAATTATTAGAACACCAACTAATCAAACCCAGTTCCTCGAGCTATGCATCTCCAGTTGTTTTAGTCAAAAAGAAAAATGGTGAATATCGCTTTGCTATTGAATATAGGAAACTTAATCAGGTGACACAACCAATGACATTCCCTCTTCCAAGATTAGAAGATGTCATTGATGCAGTTGGACAAACAAAACCCTGTCTTTTCAGTACATTAGATTTAAACTCAGCATTTATGGCAAATTAAAATGGACCCAATGACAAAACAAAAGAGCTCTTTCATAACATCACGTGGTCTTTACTAATGGGATGTAATGCCGTATGGACTCAGAAATGCGTCCGCCACATATTGTGTTCCTTTAGGTCATGTACTTAGAGGTATACCATGGTCAACATGTCTTGCATACATAGATGACATTATTATTTTTTCCAATTCATTTGAAGAACACCTAGCACATGTTGAACTTATTTTCGATCAACTACGTCAAGCAAACTTGACACTCAAACCGTCAAAATGTGTATTTGTAGCATCTGAAGTTATTTATCTTGGTCATAAATTCTCAACAAAAGGAATCAAAGTAGATAAATCCAAAATAGACACAGTTACAGTTTCCTGTTCCAAAAACACAGAAAGATGTTAGGAGTTTTCTAGGGTTGTGCAATTATTACAGAAAATTTGTCCAGGGATATTCTACAATAGCAGCACCTTCAAATAAATTATTGACAAAAGACAGTTCATTCCTTTGGACAGACAAGTGTCAAAATGCATTTGAAATTCTTAAGACAGCCTTGACAACAGCTCCTATCTTGGCTTATTCTGATTTTAATAAACCATTTATACTCACATGTGATGCCATTGGTACAGCTCTAGGGTATATCTTGTCTCAAATAGGGACAGATGACAAAGAACATGTTATTGCTTATGGTGGACGAGCTTTAATAAACGCTGAAATACAATGGACAGTGACTGAACAGGAATGTTTATCAGTCTTAGAAGGTATCAGACAGAAATTACATTCTTTTACGATATGGAAAAAACCCTTAACCGATTTCCAGTACACACTAATGATAACATACCTAGCAGTATTTCTTCAGAACTATCGGATCTCGCCCAACATTAGCGCAAATGCCCTGATTTTAAGGACATGTATGTTTACTTAGAACAAGGAATATTACCAGAAAACACTCGTCGTGCAACAGCTATTCCATATAAAGCAAGCCAGTATGAACTAATCACTGGTGTCTTACATCATTTTTTTCAGCCTCGTACAAAACACAAAACTTCTCCAGATCAACTCATAAAACAAGTTGCTTTACCCACAAATTTGAGACTCGACGTCCTTCTATCTTATCACGATTCAAAAGCAGGAGGTTGTCATTTAGGTATCCAAAGAACATATCAAGCTATCAAACAGAAATATTATTGGCCTAAAATGTATCAAAATGTGTATGACTACATTACATCATGCTCTAAATGTCAGCTCATTAAACCGGACACAAATGCACGAAAAGCCCCATTGCACCCATTGCCCCCAGAAGACGTATTCTCTAGGTGGCACATGGACATTTTGTGCATGCCAAAAAGTAAGGAAGGTTATCAATACATCTTATTGGTGACATAGTTTGTCACATTGGTGTGAAGCCTTTCCCTTACGTTCTCAAACAGCAACAGAAATCGCCAGTGTTTTGTAGAATGAGATATTCACACGTTATGGTGCACTGCGAACACTTGTCAGTGATCGTGGACGAAACTTTGTCTCAAATTGTACTTGCACTTTGTGAATTGTTTCAAGTAACACGTCATCATACTAGTTCATACCACCCTCAAACTAATTCTCTCTGTGAAAGAACTAATAGTACCATCAGTCAAGCGCTTCGAGCTTACTGTAGTAAACACAAAGATGATTGGCCGTCCATATTACCCAACGTAATGATGGCATTCAGAATGAGTCCAGCAGTTAATTCTACTGGATACTCACCTTATTACATGGTCTTTGGGAAAGAAATAACTTTACCCCTAGATGTGTCTCTTACACCTAAAGAAACTGTACAAACACAAACACAACAGTACATAGATCAGTTGATTCAAAGATTGAAAATAGTCCAAGAACTAGCTAAAGCAAATACACGTGAAGCGCAAAACACAAGCAAACAGAGGTTTGACCAGAAAGCAAAGGAACCGTCCTTTCGCGTTGGAGATTATGTACATTTACAAATCTCACGAATACCCGTAGGGTTATCAAAAAAGCTTTACCCCTGATGGGAAGGTCCATATTATATTACTCAATTAGGTCTGAATAACACCTACAGATTACGCTGTTGTTCCGACAATAAAGAAATGAAATCACTTGTACACGCTAATAGGCTTAAGTACTATAAAGATCCTAGGGATTATAGACATCCGACACCGGACACAGTCAGTACACTCCCACAGCAGACTCAAGCATCACATGATCGAGCAAGCAATGATCACGCACCAACCAACAATGATACCGAATGGTACTCAGTTGATAAACTTTTGAAATCCAAATAGATTTCTGGAAAGAAGCATTTCTTGGCTAAATGGGCCGATGGATCCACGCCATCATGGCAGCCAACGGAGAATGTTTCTCAGGCATTAAAAGAAGCATTTCACAGAACACGCACGCAATCGAATACACGTCGCAAACGACTAGGTCGAATATTTCGTAATTGAATTCAATACGAAATTCTAAAAAAAAAAAAAAAAAGAGAACAAATTCCTTCGTATTTGGGAGAGAAAATTATAGGCCTATCGCCCATTTCATTCTTTCTTCTCATGCCTTTTATTTCTCTTTTCTTCTCTTGCACGCAAATCTCTCAACTTCTTATCTTTCTCTTTAAGGTATGGGAGGAATATGGACTTGGTTCATAGGATTGTGTTCTTTTTAACTCTGAATGCAGAGTATATAGTATCAGAACAAACAACAAGAAAAAAAACAATTTGAAACACAGGTTATCTCCAGCATCTCCCACTTTTATATAGTTCAGCCTAAAAGTGGATTCACAGTTTTAAATCAGGCTTACACGGACTGGTTCAATTGAACGTATCGAATATTGTTACAGAATATGTCAAATGTAGCTACCTAATATTATTTCACAGTTATAATAAGTCTTAAAACGAATAAGCGGTATAATACAGCAATCTTATTAATGTATGGGTTCGACAATGTTTAGAGGGTTTCCTCCCACAATTTCATACAATTGTATGAATGTATGTACTTTATGGTACGTTTACAACAGGACTTGGATTTCAACGTGTATGTGTACTTGATCCTGTTATTATATTGCTCCACATAATAACTAGCAACACCTGGCATTGGCAAGGGCAGGTAATAGCAGGAATTATTTCTCTTTGTCTTTATAAGATGACAGGAAAGACGATTTTTTTTTTCTTCTTCTTTTAGGTGGCGCTCACCAGTTATGTATTTTCAGAGAGTGATGTATGTATGGTGAAGTTGTTTGCATTTGTAACATGCACAATGGTGATAATATTGGCATATCTCTGCTACTTTGATGTAATGTGGCTGAAATTTTTTTGGATACTGTTCTTGTGG
Source organism: Unio delphinus (assembly GCA_029339505.1). Lineage (NCBI taxonomy): Eukaryota > Metazoa > Mollusca > Bivalvia > Unionida > Unionidae > Unio > Unio delphinus. The sequence continues at coordinate 1,599,594 of JAQISU010000169.1, read as the reverse complement.
AAATTGTACATGATCTAAGCACATGGTATAACAAAATGGATGCTTCCATGTGCTTGACAAATTAACCAGAATTTAACAAAAGTGTACTAACTTTAGCAGTTATTAAAATAGTGAAAATGAATTTTGCTGAAGTAGGCAATAGCAGCCTCTGAAAGTGCAATGAACGAATTACAAAATATCTGAAAAGTACAAACAAGTGATCAGCTCTTTTTTCTACAATTTACTTTTGAAGTTCAGGAAGTGAAAATGACCATGCAGACATAGCAGTTTTGTTTATACGAGCACGTCTATAGTGAGCCAAAGCTGTATACTCTAGAACCTAAATTACACCCATCAATCATACATCAGAATAAAGGGAATTAAATGTTCTTCTAACAACAATTATGATATACGAGGTCTTTATTATACAGCCAGTGTAACTAGTGAAGAATTCTTGGAAAATTCTATTTCTTTAAAATTGTAACCCTATGCAAAGCAACTGTAGAGCGACACCTTAGTAGGGCTGGATTTATGAGGTGGCAGGCTTATATCCCCTTACATTAATATGATGGGTTAAGTATTCGTGGAGATATATAATTTACTTTAAAATATGCTTTCAAGACATGGTATTTTTTCAAATAAATATTTGTTATCACATATTATGCACATCTCAACTGTTTCTAAAATAACTGCAAAGTTTCAAGGCAAAGCATAGAAAATGGAAAGATGGATGGATGAATGCAAGGTTAGATGGATGGGCAAAATGAAATGACTGATAATAAGAATAAACCAAACCATTTCAAGGATTTATTGCTTATATTTCATAAATGCACACGATAATATTTCTAGAATATAACTGCAGTATAATTTCCAATCAACATTCTTTTAACACTCATTGTATTAAAATGATTAAACTAATGATAAATAGAAATGAAGTGGTGCAAAACAGACGTTTATCTCTTGTATAATTCAGGTTTTACCCATTACCTCATAGAAGTGCTGAATAATAATTTTGTTACACTTTTTCTGAAGAAAAAAACTGCAGACTTCATGAACCACTGATGGTAGTGATGTCAACTAGATTTTAAAGTATTTTACAAAGCATATAACTCTGAAGATGACTAATGAAAAGACAAGACTTTTTTTCTTCAGACTGAAGTAGCAGATTTCTTACTGGATCTTGCATGACATTAGCCATATACCAATAATGCTATGCTGTGTTTTGTGATTATTCACACAAAATAAAAACAGTAACATAATTCTTCTTCACAATTCAAAGTAAAGTAGCACATTAAAAAAGAAAAAAAATCTATGTACGTACTGTTTGCCTATGTATATTTCTAAGAGTAGCTTAACTTTTCTTGGCTATAATGATATTTGTTGCCATTTACAGCATGTGAAAAAACATATTATTTCACATTAGTGAAATATTAAAATTATTTCTCTCAGAAAATCCAGTAATTCACTACCAAGCATAAATTAATGCAACAACTTGTTCCAGAAACATTTGTTACTCAAGAGCTATGCCGATAGTCACTTATATGGATATCAGATAAACATTTGTAGCGCCAATGTTTGTGTACAAAGTACCAACAGCTAAGGTTCTGATCACATATTAACCATTGCAGGGCTTTTGCAACATACCAGTTTATCAGTTTTACAAAAGCTATCTCTTTTCCACTTTACTAGTTCCTCTTGATGGCATAAACTGTGTCCCCAACTCTGATATCTCCCTCAATATCTGGGGTTGCATTGATTCCAAAACAGGGGGAGGTGCCATACTTTGAGAACTGTCTAAACCTAAAAGTAAATAAATGGACAGATATACTGTAAAATGCAGGTCTTCTACTTGTTTTGTTTATTCCAGAGTTCGAGTGAAGTATATGATCATTCCTTCAATCTGCCCACTGCCATATCTCCTAAACTGCTTTGTGTGATTCTGGAAATTCTATAGATTCATTGCTTTTCGGGTAGTCATTTGCAAGAGGGGTATAATCTTAGTTTCCACTCAAAGAGCCTCAAGGAGGAGGGGTTGAAGGTCAGATGTTCACTGATCTAAATTATACCACTCCCTCCATAACTTGCATCCGATAACTTGTGAACCCACTTATAACATGGAGTCAGGCTTGAAGCCCAGTTTATACTATAAATTACCCCAAAAATGAGCCCTATTTGTCAAATTTGAAGAAAATTACTACAGTAGTCTCCCTCTTAAATTGCCCCCCTGACCAGCAGCCACCCACTTCTTATGACTTGATCCCTTGGCACCAATGAGTTTGTATTCAAAAGTACCCCTCAAGAACAGCCACCCCTCTAATGCAACCAGCAGCCAGTATTTTAGCACAAAAATGTAAAATCTTCCCCTCATGAGTGGCCACTTTTTCTCTCAAATGTATCCAGAACCAATAATTAATTGATATCTTGATGTAAGGTAAGCAATCAGATTATCTCTATCATTGATACATGTCTCCCAGTGTCAAGTTCTGTAGAAGTGTTGACTAAAAAACAGGTAACACTAAGATTAATATTATATCATCTTCACACATCTGTCAAGTTCGTCTCTTTGATGATTTTAACCAGATGTAATTGTCAAGATCATAACATGGTCAGCATAGTAGGCTAAAATTAGATTTTGTGCATCAACACACACACAGAACCTTGAACAAAACAAGGTACCAGACAAAGATAAAAAAATTCATATGACAACACATTTAACACTTCCTTTACGAAGACGGCACATTTCATCCACTCAACAAAAGTTTTGTCTGCATAATAAATCGCAGACAGCACAACCAAATAAATCATTACCAAACATTAACATGCCATCACATAAACAGAGACCTGTTATTTTAGAATAAAGCTGGTTATTCTACTCACCGACATCAGATGAGGTGGGGAAAGACTCGAATAAACAATGTCATAACAGATCAGGAGATTATTCAGCAGCAGTGGAAAATTGGAGCAAATAGAATGATGTACCAAGATTTAAACATCATTTTTGAATGATTTTGCAATGTGCATAACAACAATACCCGATCACATATCATGCTTACACCAAGAATAAGAACTATTAACGTATATTCAGTTGAAATAAGTCTATTATTATAACGAGAAGAACCTTTTAAGAATTAATGTTACTTCTAAACAAAGATATTAAATGCTCCGAATTATGTAGCTTTCTTACTATGTACATTGCATATACTTCTCACAAAAATTTAGTCCCCTTCTGGAAAGGCCACACATTTTATAAGGCCACTTTCCCAGTGCAGAAAGGGTGGTCATATTAAAGGGGGACTACTGTATCAAAATTAGTAACTAAAACTCTGATATATCTTTTGTTTTATTGTCAAACATGGTAAATAAGACATGGAAATTTGAATCAGCATTATGAGAAGGGAGGCAGGAGAGGGTTGCAATATTAGTAAAAGGTCTGAAGACTTGCAATAGTTGTTACCCCTGCCCTATTATGATATACATATGGAGTGAAAACTGCTGTTACAAACACATATTTTCACACCAAGAGATAATCACACAGAATTTTCATTTTTTTAAATCTTTTTTACTATATAAATTTACCATATGTAATAAATAGAGAATATGTATGGTTTTTTTTTTAAAGGAGATATAATTAAATATTTCAAGAGTGCAGTAGAAACAATGTATTATTGCTATCAGTTTATTTCCCTATATTACAGAAAAAATACTGATTTTCTTTACATATTTTTCAGACAAAATTGTAGACTGGCATATATTTTTTCACCTAATAATATATAAAACAAGGCTTAAAATGTGAAGACTTTAACAGACTTACTTTTTAAGGGTGGCAAGTGGTTCCTCCTCAGGAGACCTAATTCCTGTTCTTTGGTTGATAGTAGTAAGCAGACATCTATTCAGAAAGATCCAAAGAGTCAGTATGATGTAAGACATAAAGTGATCATGATGTCTTCATTATTTAAATGTCATATGGAATCTTATATAAACTCTTATTCAGATGGAATCTTATACAAACTCTGATTTATATGGAATCTTATATAAACTCTTATTCAGATGGAATCTTATACAAACTCTGATTTATATGGAATCTTATATAAACTCTTATTCAGATGGAATCTTATACAAACTCTGATTCAGAGTGAATCATATATATACTCCAATTCAGATGGAATCATATACACACTCCAATTCAGATGGAATCATATACACACTCTGATTCAGATGGAATCATATACACACTCCAATTCATAAGGTATCATAAACAAACTGATTCAGATGGAATCTTATATAAACTCTGATCCAACTGGAGTCATATACAAACTCTGATTCATATGGAATCTTATACAAACTCCAATTCAGTTGGAATGAAATATAAACTCTAATTCAGATGGAATCATATACAAATTCTGATTCAGATGGAATCTTATACAAACTCTAATTCAGATGGAATCATATACAAATTTTTGATTCAGATGGAATCATATAAAAACTCCAATTCAGATGGAATCATATACAAACTCCGATTCAGATGGAATCATATACAAACTCTGATTCAGATGGAATCATATATAAACTCTGATTTACATGGAATCTTATACAAACTCTGATTAATATGGAATCTTATACAAACTCCAATTCAGATGGAATCATATATGAACTCTGATTCAGATGGAATCTTATATAAACTCTAATTCAGATGGATTCATATACAAACTCTGATTCATATGGAATCATATACGAACTCCGATTCATATGGAATCTTATACAAACTCTAATTCAGATGGAATCATCTACAAACTCCGATTCAAATGGAATCTTATATAAACTCTAATTCATATGGATTCATATACAAACTCTGATTCATAAGGAATCATATATAAACTGATTCAGATGGAATCTTATATAAACTCTGATCCAACTGGAGTCATATACAAACTCTGATTCATATGGAATCTTATTCAAACTCCAATTGAGTTGGAATGAAATATAAACTCTGATTCAGATGGAATCATATACAAATTCTGATTCAGATGGAATCTTGTACAAACTCTAATTCAGATGGAATCATATACAAACTTTGATTCAGATGGAATCATATAAAACTCCAATTCAGATGGAATCATATACAAACTCTGATTCAGATGGAATCATATACAAACTCTGATTCTGATGGAATTAAATACAAACTCTGATTCAGATGGAATCATATAAAAACTCCAATTCAAATGGAATGAAATATAAATTCTAATTCAGATGGAATCTTATACAAACTCTGATTCAGATGGAATCATATACAATATCTGATTCAGATGGAATCATATACAATATCTGATTCAGATGGAATCATATAAAAACTCCGATTCAAATGGAATGAAATATAAATTCTAATTCAGATGGAATCATATACAAACTCTGATTCAGATGGAATCATATACAATATCTGATTCATATGGAATCATATACAAACTCTGATTCAGATGGAATCATATACACACTCTAATTCATAAGGAATCATATACAAACTGATTCAGATGGAATCTTATATAAACTCTGATCCAACTGGAGTTATATACAAACTCTGATTCATATGGAATCTTGTACAAACTCTGATTCAGATGGAATCAAATATAAACTCTAATTCAGATAGAATCATATACAAACTCTGACTCAGATGGAATTATATACAAACTCTGATTCAGATGGAATTATATACAAACTCTGAGTCACAGAATCAAAAATGCTGTAATAAGACAGGTGGAATTAAAAATGTTGATGACATTATGAGCAAGGATTGTTCCTTATTGTCTTTCTGACAAATGAAATTTACATCCAGAAGAGTACATGCTTTGTGATGGTCATGAATATTTTTAAGAATTATGTATGCTGGCAATATATAGTACCTAAAGTTATTATTTAATGTTCAAAAGATTTTTGAATGACTGAATACTTTTTCCATGTATCTATCATACAACCAAATAAAGATTTATTTGTTGCCTTGTTTCCAAGTTATTAAACTAACAATACAGTACAGTTTAGATTGTATTATGACATATTTTACACTAATTACATGTACAAAGGTTGCACTATAACACAACTTCCAACTTCTTCATTATAAAATGGGAAAAGAAATTGTTTAGATATTTGGCAATGCAAATACTTTATCTTATGAAAAATAAGACACACTGCATATTAATAACTACATGTAATAAGATACCATGCATGACAAATAGTAATTACATGTAATAAAACACCACATATATGACAATAAGAATTACATGTAAGAAGACACCATGTATATGACAAATCATAATGCCATATAATAGGATACCATGCATGACAAATAGTAATTACATGTAATAAAACACCATGCATATGACAAATCATAATTACATGTAATAAAACACCATGCATATGACAAATAGTAATTACATGTAATAAAACACCATGCATGTGACAAATCATTATTATATGTAATAAGACACCATGCATGATAAATGGGAATGACATGTAATAAGATACCATGAATATGACAAATAGTAATTACATGTAATAAGACACCTTGCATGTGAAAAATCATAATTATGTGTTATAAGATACCATGCATGACCAATCATAATTACATGTAATAAGACACCATGCATATGACAAATAGGAATTACATGTAATAAAACACCATGCATATGAAAAATAGGAATTACATGTAATAAGACACCATGCATATGACAAATAGGAATTACATGTAATAAGACAATGTTTATGACAAAGTGATTAAATGTAATAAGATACAATAATTACATCTAATAAGACACTGTGCATAGTACAAATAATAATTACATGTAATAAGACACCATGCATAAGAGAAATAGTAATTATATGTAATAAGACACCATGCATAAGAGAAATAGTAATTATATGTAATAAGACAACAGGTATATGACAAATTGTAATAACATGTATTTTTGTGATACCTTGTGCATGGATCCAAACATCTTAATACAACCTTGTCACCAATTTTAATCTCATCCCATTCATCCTACAGAAAGGAAATACAAAAGTCAGGTGATCAAAATCTTACAAGTAAGGATGTGAATGGTGATATTTATGATGAATACAGAGTTTTTCAGGTATAAAGTTGGACAAACCAATACTTACAATGGTACTATCATTGTCACTTCATAAAATCTTTTAAAATGTGTTTGAACTGCTGATAACTTTCAATTCTGTAAAGTCTCCTTTCTGTCATAGAACTGTGCATTTCTCTTACATTTTCATTAGAATTTTAATCTTAGAATAACAGTCCACAATCTAAAGCAGTCTAACCTTCAAGAATATTTTAAAGCATATAGTACTAACTGCATTATGATATCAAAACACTAAAGAATATTTAAAGCATATAGTACTAACTGCATTAAGATATCAAAATGCTAAAGAATATTTAAAAGCATATAGTACTAACTGCATTATGATATCAAAACACTAAATTGTTTTTCTACAGAACTCATTAGAAACTGAAAATAAATTAAATGAAGTAGAAGATCAAAGGTGTACAGCTTTCATTCACCAAAATTATGAAAATGTCAGTGGAAATTGTATACATCTCTTGTTCAAAGCCAGAGAATTACAGTAAAGTTGGAGTGATATTTTCAGCCAACTAACATTATATGTACAACCCTGTAATTTTATATTCTCTTCATCATGCAAAAGGCCAACGCTGAAAGTTCTGATTTTGGACCCAAATCTTTTCTATTTGCACATCACCTCAATCATTTTAATGGCAAGATTATATCAGCATGAACTTATAAACAATCCACAAAATTAAAAAACTTCAGTTTCATTTGAACTGACTTTAATCAATTATAATCCTGATTTTTGTGCAATTCTCATTTCTGTGCACATGAAAATAAATGAAATATATTGCAACTCAATTGATTAATATGAAGAATAAACAAAACAGAAAAACACAATTACAGCCAATAAACTTGGAAAAAACTCCACATACAGTTCCTTCTGTTATAGGGCAGTAGTAACTGTCAATCACATTATGTATTATGTAATGAACTGCTGTATAGGCAACGAATGCATGCATGTTTATGTGTGTGAGAGTCTCTGCTGATAAATACATATTAAACATACAGTTGCAATGTCAGTTTATATAATTAGATACAGTTTTTCCACATCACAGTATTTGTGAATTCAATCTTCTAAAAAATTATTGTTTTAAAAATTAAAACAGAAAGCTGCTAAGTGCCTTGCTATGCTCCTTCAATTCATATTGCAGTGTCATCATGTTAAACAAGATTTAAAATAATGATAAATTTTGATCATGCTGAAAAGTAAATCATTTGTTTAGTATTAGGTAATAAATGAAACAGAGTTGATGCTATCAAATTCACTCTTACATTCAACTTATATCACAAGTGATAAGTAACCATTTCAAGAGACCTTATTAGTGGGTACATTGTGAAAATGAGCAGCAGTGACCGATGCTTTCTGAATGGTGGTGGGCTAATGGGTACTTTAGTCACTAGATTTGTGTAATAAATATTCAGTTTGTTTGTTTTAGGGTTTAACACTATTTTTCAGCACACAATAGGCTATACATGGCAACCAGTATTATTGGTGGAGGAAGAACCCGGGGAAAACCCCCAGAAAGAACCACCAACCCATGAGAAGCTACTGGCAAGCTTTCTCATATAACTACATTTTCCGAATCTTAGATGAACCCACACAGACAGAGGTGAGACAGCAGTGATCCATAATGGAAAGCGCGTTAGACCACTCGGTCACTCAGGGCTACTAAATATTCAGTAAAGCTTATCATAAATAATTGTTTACTGCCCACAGAGCTTAAATGACTGACCTATTGGAGTGGTTTTAGTAATCAAGACAACACTTAAATGACTGACCTGTTTCAGTGGCTTTAGTAATCAAGAAAACACATAAATCGTTGACCTGTGGGAGTGGCTTTTATGATCAAAGCAAGGCTTCAACGGATGACCTGTTGGAGTGGCTTTTATGATCAAGGCAAGGTTTAAATAGCTGACATACCTATCTGAGTGGTTTTAGTGATGAAGGCAATTCTTAAATGGTTGACCTGTTGTAGTGGCTTTCATGATGAAGGCAATTCTTAAATGGCTGACATATCTGGGTGGTTTTAGTGATGAAGGCAAGGCTTCAATGGCTGACCTGTTGGAGTAGCTTTAGTGATCAAGGCAACATTTAAATGGCTGACCTATTGGAGTGACTTTAGTGATCAAGGCAAGGCTTCAATGGCTGACATACTGGAGTGGATTTAGTCATCAAGGCAATTCTTAAATGGCTGACCTGTTCAAGTGGCTTTCATGATGAAGGCAATTCTTAAATGGCTGACCTGTTGAGGAGTGGCTTTCATGATGAAGGCAAGGCTTAAATGGCTGACCTGTTTGAGTGGCTTTAGTGATCAAGGCAAGGCTTCAATGGCTGACCTGTTGGAGTGGCTTTCATGATGAAGGCAATTCTTAAATGGCTGACCTGATGGAGTGGCTTTAGTGATCAAGGCAAGGCTTAAATGGCTGACCTGTTGGAGTGGCTTTCGTTATCAAGGCAAGGTTTAAATAGCTGACCTATTGGAGTGGCTTTCATGATCAAGGCAAGGCTTCAATGGCTGACATTGGAGTGGAATTAGTGATCAAAGCAAGGCTTAAATGGACCTGTTGGAGTGGCTTTAGTGATCAAGGCAAGGTTTAAATAGCTGACATATTTGAGTGGTTTTAGTGATCAAGGCAAGGCTTAAACGGCTGACATATTTGAGTGGTTTTAGTGATGAAGGCAATTCTTAAATGGCTGACCGATTGGAGTGGCTTTAGTGATCAAGGCAATTCTTAAATGGCTGACCTGTTGGAGTGATTGAGGAAAATTTGGCTGCCTTGAGTACTGTTACAGAACACAACAGCTGGCACAGATTAAGAACAATAGTGACTCATTCGAGACAAAGGTAACTTTGGCTGTGTTATTGCCTGTTAGGAATACAATATCTGAAACAATACAACAGTGGCTAATTAAAGACAAAGGCAGACCAATTTAAGAAAAAAAATACAAATGTAACTTTCATATAATTTTGCTTGTATGTTCATAGTATGATCATATTATATCCAGAAATATGTTATAATATGGGACAGTATAACAAATGAAAGCTGTAAAAAAAAATTGCACGTATTTGATCAGTTTTAGGAGAAAATTATACAGTTTCTAAGTCTTCTTTTGAATATGTCTTTAATTCTGGATGCTTACCTCCTCAAAAGGAATAGAGTTTTCTATCAGCAGATTGGGTCTGAAGTTCTCAACAGTGACAGGTTCTTTCAGCTGGTCATTCAGGGCATCAATGGATGCTGTCGTCATGAACATGAAGGAGCAATAATCTGTAAATGCCGTCTGTTTAAAATAAATGCATATTTTATTTTACTGCATCCATTAATATAAATATATATTTCATCATGTGCTACAAAAAATATTTTAATTTGTGGCATTGCAGGAAAAGAATTTTCTTTTTAATTTACAATTTTATTACACCTTATGTATATTAAATGTTTAGTAAATTCATGACAACAACATTACACAATCACAAACACTGATATTCACATTGAATGTACTGTACCTGATTTACATTACATTTTTAGTGAATTCTTGACAACAACATTACAAAAACTGATATTAATGTTGAATGCATGTGATTTACATTACATTTTTAGTAAATTCATGACAACATTACACAATGACAAACACTGATATTCACACTGAATGTACCTGATTTACATTACATTTTTAGTGAATTCTCGACAACAACATTACAACATTACAAACACTGATATTAATGTTGAATGCATGTGATTTACATTACATTTTTAGTAAATTCATGACATTACACAATGACAAACACTGATATCACATTAAATGTACCTGATTTACATTACATTTTTAGTGAATTCTTGACAACAATATTACAACATTACAAACACTGATATTCATGTTGAATGCATGTGATTTACATTACATTTTTAGTAAATTCATGACAACAACATTACAGTGACAAACATGCTGAATGCATCTGATTTATATCACATCTTTAGTAAATTCATGACAACAACATTACACAATGACAAACACTGATATTCACATTGAATGTACCTGATTTACATTACATTTTTAGTGAATTCTCGACAACAAGATTACAACATTACAAGCACTGATATTCATGTTTAATGCACCTAATTACATAACAGTACACAAGGACAATAGTAAACACACTAATATATTGTTCTTAATTGAAAGGTATATACACCATCTTAGTTATTCAATCATGGTTATATGAAAATACAAAGGAAAATCCATCATTTTAGTTAATCAGTAGTCATGGTTATTTGAAAATACAAAGGAATATCCATCATTTTAGTTAATCAGTAGTCATGGTTATTTGAAAATACAAAGGAATATCCATCATTTTAGTTAATCAGTAGTCATGGTTATTTGAAAATACAAAGGAATATCCATCATTTTAGTTAATCAGTAGTCATGGTTATTTGAAAATACAAAGGAAAATCCATCATTTTAGTTAATCAGTAGTCATGGTTATTTGAAAATACAAAGGAAAATCCATCATTTTAGTTAATCAGTAGTCATGGTTATTTGAAAATACAAAGGAATATCCATCATTTTAGTTAATCAGTAGTCATGGTTATTTGAAAATACAAAGGAATATCCATCATTTTAGTTAATCAGTAGTCATGGTTATTTGAAAATACAAAGGAATATCCATCATTTTAGTTAATCAGTAGTCATGGTTATTTGAAAATACAAAGGAATATCCATCATTTTAGTTAATCAGTAGTCATGGTTATTTGAAAATACAAAGGAATATACATCATTTTAGTTAATCAGTAGTCATGGTTATTTGAAAATACAAAGGAATATCCATCATTTTAGTTAATCAGTAGTCATGGTTATTTGAAAATACAAAGGAATATCCATCATTTTAGTTAATCAGTAGTCATGGTTATTTGAAAATACAAAGGAATATCCATCATTTTAGTTAATCAGTAGTCATGGTTATTTGAAAATACAAAGGAATATCCATCATTTTAGTTAATCAGTAGTCATGGTTATTTGAAAATACAAAGGAATATCCATCATTTTAGTTAATCAGTAGTCATGGTTATTTGAAAATACAAAGGAATATCCATCATTTTAGTTAATCAGTAGTCATGGTTATTTGAAAATACAAAGGAAAATCCATCTTTTTAGCTAATCAGTAGTCATGGTTATTTGAAAATACAAAGGAAAATCCATCATTTTAGTTAATCAGTAGTCATGGTTATTTGAAAATACAAAGGAATATCCATCATTTTAGTTAATCAGGATTCATGGTTATTTGAAAATACAAAGGAATTTATGACTATGATTTACAAGCCTGTATCTATATATATGACTATGATTTACAAGACTGTATCTATATATATGACTATGATTTACAAGACTGTATCTATATATATGACTGATTTACAAGACTGTATCTATATATATGACTATGATTTACAAGCCTGTATCTATATATATGACTGATTTACAAGCCTGTATCTATATATATGACTATGATTTACAAGACTGTATCTATATATATGACTATGATTTACAAGACTGTATCTATATATATATGACTATGATTTACAAGACTGTATCTATATATATGACTATGATTTACAAGACTGTATCTATATATATATGACTATGATTTACAAGACTGTATCTATATATATGACTATGATTTACAAGACTGTATCTATATATATGACTATGATTTACAAGACTGTATCTATATATATGACTATGATTTACAAGACTGTATCTATATATATGACTGATTTACAAGACTGTATCTATATATATGACTATGATTTACAAGACTGTATCTATATATATATGACTATGATTTACAAGACTGTATCTATATATATATGACTATGATTTACAAGACTGTATCTATATATATGACTATGATTTACAAGACTGTGTCTATATATATGACTATGATTTACAAGACTGTATCTATATATATGACTATGATTTACAAGACTGTATATATATATGACTATGATTTACAAGACTGTATCTATATATATGACTATGATTTACAAGACTGTATATATATATGACTATGATTTACAAGACTGTATCTATATATATATGACTATGATTTACAAGACTGTATCTATATATATGACTATGATTTACAAGACTGTATCTATATATATATGACTATGATTTACAAGACTGTATATATATATGACTATGATTTACAAGACTGTATCTATATATATGACTATGATTTACAAGACTGTATATATATATATGACGATGATTTACAAGACTATCTATATATATGACTATGATTTACAAGACTGTATATATATATATGACGATGATTTACAAGACTATCTATATATATGACTATGATTTACAAGACTATATCTATACTCTTTAAGATTGTGTGTGCTATGTGTAGCAAATAGAGCAATCATGTTCAAGCAAACGTCACAAGATTTTCTCTCAGCTTCCCATTTACAGGTGTAACCTCTGCTCATGATATTATGTCCCATGCATCATATTTGCAGCAAGATATATCATCAAATTCATCTTTAATCTTTGAACAAATCATTAAAATAATGTAATTTATATGTAATTTTTAAAAAATTTAAAATTTATATTTGCAGCATTTATTTTTTCTCTGTGTTGTTGTAGGAAAATAATATAATTATCTTGTGTTGCTTTCAAAATGTTGTCAGAAACATTTGGAATAAACAATCTTTAAGAATAATTTATTGTATCTTACAATATCTCCTGGCAGTCCTGGGTTCCCCCACGGTTTTTGTTTCAGAGTGATGTCCCTTTTTGGCATGTAACTGGCAGAAAAGACAATTCTGAGACCCACAGTACCTAAATATTGACTGGCCCAGGCTCCTGCATCATCCCCACAATCCAACACCTCCACTCTATCATTCCAGACTCTGCAACATCATAGAATAAACAATTCTACCACACCCATGAACACTGATTAGTGACTTTTTCATTTTTTATAGGTGAGTGGGTGGGTTGGTGGGATAGAGTAAGGGTGTTCAAGGGATGGACTTTATTATTTACAATGGGCATTGCCTAAAATGAGTTCATCTTTGCTAGACAAGGTTCCAATATGTTAACCCTATAAACACCTTGGTGAATTGCTCAGATATTTCAGCGCTTGGGTCTATGAATTTCATTGGATAGTCGGCAAGCCACTGCATAAACCCAAATCAAGCAATTTTCCACTGCCAGTCTCTGTTTGTACAAACACATCCTTTCCCTACAACACACCTGTAATGGCTTCTGCTTAAACATAACTATACTTTCAATGATAAACTTATAAAATATCTTTTTGAAGTCAATTGCCTTTACGATTTTCAACCAATGTACAAAGCACTGCTGTTACATACTATTGGTTATTTTGCATTACATAATATGGGAAACAACTATGACATCCAATAGATGTCACTAGGACAATGCACTGAAATACCTGATTGATCTGCCATTCACACATACTTGGCTAGTGAAGAAAAAGGTGAGCTGTGCAAAATATATTGCAGTGAAGAGGATCATCCAGAGAGAGAGAGAGAGAGAGAGAGAGAGAGAGAGAGAGAGAGAGAGAGAGCGAGGTTAGGTTCAATGGATAACTCTTTATATGTTGTCTCTTTTACAAAGAATAATCCACTCTCTCTCTCTCTCTCTCTCTCTCTCTCTCTCTCTCTCTCTCTCTCTCTCTCACTTGAACAGGTAAAGAGTTACCTGTTACATTCAGAAGTGGATATGATTCCTCAACCATTAATGAATATATACTTACCGAACTTCTGATTGACCTGATGTAGTCAGACTGGTATACACAATTATATATAATATTTAAGACCTTATTTAAGAATATTGATTTAATCATTAGTTCTATTTAGACTTATCATGTGAACTTTGGCTTTCAAATGATGAAATAAGCTTTTCAAAAGTCACAACAGTACAATACAGTCTGCATGGGTTAGAGTCTCAGATTCAGCCAATGTGGGTATGTGTGAAAGCTAGCCAGTAGCTTCTCATGGGTTGTAGTTCTTTATGGGAGTTTTCACAGGTTCTTCCTCCACCAGTAATACTGGTTGCCATGTATAGCCTATCGTGTGCTGAAAAATTTCATTAAACCCTAAAACAACATCATTTTCAACAAAGTGATTGACAGAAAACAGCAAAAGTTCAATTTAAAAACACTTGATCAAGGCACATCTCACAAGGAATAAGGAAAAAATTTACACAGAAAAGAAGAAACAAATCAAATACATTATTCACAAAAACCAACTCTGATGTTAAACATGACAAAATTTTAAACTATTATTTCTCTCAATGTGAAAATTCACAAATTTGCAATTCTTACTGTTTTTTTGCTTCAGTTGTTGGAATTAAGTAAATGGGCATGAAATGGAGTTTGGCATTGAGGTGGTTGCATCAAGACAAGAAATACCAGACTTTTACTGGTATTATATGCTGTATAATCAATACAGTCATAGAGATATCAAATAATGCATTCCTTCAACTTGACTTTACTCATATTGGTACCAATTCCAACCCAGATCATATTGCTCTTGCATATATGATATGTATCATGACTCCCACAACAGACATGAATATAGATATCAGATAAAGGAAACAGTGAGTACCTTACCTACATGACCTAATTTTAGAAGGATCAACTGGTGGATTGTTTGGTAAAGCTAAAGTTTCCATTCCTGGGGCATCAAGGCAGAGTTTGTCACCACTGCTGCTGGTGGCTATCAGTGCCATCTTGGGATACTGTCTCTGAGTAATGAAATCACCGTTCATCTCAGTTATCATCCAGTGTCTAAAAATAAACATCACAGCTTGTTACTAATACAAAACAAGAGTCCTTTACAAGGACGGATGCTCCACAGACCAAAAAAACTTTCAGGAATCCATAATAAGTCTATTTCTTCTTTTAAATGCTGATAATTAAAACCATCTCTAATATTATTCAGATTCTCCAACATACTAAATTTGGTAATAAAACAATTTTTCTTTGTTTGAGTTAACATTCACAAGATATCATACAGGGAGTATAAAATTATTTGACCTATGGCCTCAAATCAAGGATAGAAGATCAATGAATTTGTTTTATACAATGTAAAGACATAACTAATTTCTAAGCCTGATAACATAACATTATCTTCAGGAAGAAGTTTTATCATTCAAGGCATTCTTCAAATATTTCCAAAATTATAGTTAAAGATTCATAAATACTTTTGAATAGTATCATGCTTACAGGTAAGTACATGTATAGCTAAAAATCATGACTGCTGACCTTACAATCAATGTCAGAGTGCCATTGGAATGCAACTAAATACAATGTCTTGTCAAAAATGTTTCGTATATGAATAAATCATTATATTTATGAGGTAATAAATATGAGTATTAACCTCTGATTTGACTCCAAAGTAGTCCCAGTAGTAAGATGTCTGCAACCTTTCATTAAAAATGAATTGAAGACTGCAAAAAAATGTTGTAATGTCATTGCCACTGTATTTACTAGAGGAGTAGTGGTCAACAATATTTTTGAAATGGCTATGATACAATGTTGAAGGTCAAATTATCATCACTTCATTCAGAACTAGCTACATATTGCTGCAGTGTTTTAGTGAAAACCTTGTGCTGACCACCCATTGATCAGAAGTAGCATTACGTATATCTGATTTGATATATAATTATTTTAATTTAATATTGTTTGTCAGTTATACATTCCTCTTTTTTTCATTACATGCTATTGTAATGTATATGTATTCACTAGAGATAATGTTTTTTCAGAAAATAGGTTGACTGAATTATTCTTTGGTAAACAAGTAATGTTGACCTAGATCCTGACCTTGGATCAAGGTTAGTGGAAACTCATGTAAACAAGTTTTATATTAATTTTAAAATGATTGGTTGTTGTCAAGGTCAAGATGGAACTAGCGAATTAGAAGTAAACAACTTTTTATTCCTAAATAAATGTGATATAAAAGATTACTTTACCTCCCCCCTTTTTGTGATTTCACAATTTGGGGATTTTGTTTGAAACTGCTTTTTAATTTAAGATATAACTTTTGGTTTAGAGAAATATTCTCAGTTTTGGGCTTATACAAATGATATTAAGTCATCTTTTGTTGTTGCCAAGTTTTTTAATCCTTGTTGACCATTTTTCAGTTCATTTGGATTTTAAAGGATTAAATTGTATCGCTGGAAATATTTGATGTGCTCACAAGTAATTCTTGGACAAAGACAGTTTATCAGAATGTTATTCAAATTTCCAACACCACAGTGTTAAATCTTGTGATTCTAATAGGAACAATAGATAAACAAAAAACAGACTTCAGCATATGTCATAGTCTTCCATTTTGGATTTTCCAACAAAACTCTGACCACGCCATTGTCTTCCATCTTGGATTTTCCATCAGGACTCAAACTTGAATCTATTAGAACATTTCATTACAAGGACTTTTGTAATTTAATTCGTGAATTAATTTTGGATTTGATTTTGAAAACTGTTTATTTCTTCTATTTTTAAAATCTTTTCACAGGGAAATAAATTATTTGTTAAATTTAAAAAAGCTCATTGTTTTCATTCTTTCTTTGTTACCGTTTATTAGAGCCTAAGCTCGTAACAGTAGCCATATAAAGATTTTCAGGACAGCCATCAAGCCAGCCATTTTGGATACTGCAGCAGTATCATTTTAATGGGAACAACAAGATCTGTCTAATTTTGGGATGGGACATTATTATCCTTTCTATTTCCATCAACTTCATGTAGTAATAAATATTTCAGTGGGGGCTCCGAGTGGCCGAGTGGTAGCGCTTACCGTTACTGATCACTGCCATCTCACCTCTGTCTGTGTGGGTTCGAGTCTCAGGTTTGGCCAATGTGGGTATGTGAGAAAGCTTGCCAGTAGCTTCTCGTAGGTCAGTGGTTCTTTACGGGGGTTTTCCCGGGTTCTTCCTCCACCATTAATACTAGCCGCCATGTATAGTCTATTGTTTGTTGAAAAATGGCATTAAACCCTACTGCAACAACAACAACAACAATTATTTCAGTGAAACCCAGATCAATATGACAATATGACCATCCAATAAAAACAATAAAAACAAGTAATGATTATTTGGTTTTCAAGATGACCAAACATGGCCATTATGTTGGAGATCTGCCATTGTATAAAAAAAAAACTTTGAGTCAAAACAGCAGAAGATATAGCAAAACCTCAAGATGGCTATCATTTCAGCCATACACAAACGTCTGATAAGCACCCTTTTTTTAGGACTGACTAAATATCTTAAGATGTCTGGAAGCAAAACCACCATATTACAATGACTATCCATTCTGGAAAAAAAGCTAAAATGTTCTCAAGGTGGCCTAAGTATACATTAAACTGAAGGTCTGTGTAGCATTTTTCTTTAGAACCAACTAGATAACATAAGCAATATTGTTATCATACTTACCATGGTGATATAACAAGGGTAAACTGTATGTAATTTTCAATATCCATTCAGTAAAGATAGCTATAGGAAGACTTTTCAAAATGGCCAAGCTGGATGTCAGATCGACACCTTTTCTTAACTGGAATAGATATGACTGCATATTATATCTTTTAGTAAAACCCCATGTTGCTACAGACATCTATATAAGAGTTATTTATGATACTATATATGCTAAGATCTTAAACTTAAGCCTGCCATGGGTCCTCAAGTTACAACTCTCCGCAATCATACCTTCCTACCTGTCATAGAGACCATCACTGTACAATCCCTGGAAAGTGCATCTGGCAGATTTTAGTTGAATTGCTTTACAAGACTTTATTGGGTACAGGAATACATCCACCACCTTCCCAACAGCCTCACATCTTTGCCATCTTTTCCATTTCATCCAAACTGCAATCCCCACCTGGTATGCTGTGACTCCAAGTAAGCTCATGAAAATCTTCCCTTCTGAACTGATATTCCCAAGCATGATAGTTGTATTTGTGGATCACTTTACTGCAATGAAGTTCAATGCGCTTTAAGTTTATACAGTCATTAATAATCACTGCATTCTATTTATCAATACGATGATGCAGTCACACTTAACTGTTATTAGCAATGGGTGGTCCGTGGTCAAAGATAATAAGACTTTTGATCAAAATAAAAGATCTGAGGTGTTGTTCTCAACCAATGACAACGATTTTACTTCTTTAATCATATATTTTTATTAGTTATTATTATTAGTAAACTGACATAAAGAAATGTATACATATACTTAAAAAATTAACATTATGATGTAAAGTCATTGGAACACACCTTTACATTTCCAAATAACATTATTAAGTTCCTAGAATGGACCTAGATCTTTCTATATGCCTGCATGTTATTCAAAATATTTACAATGCATAGTAATGCTTCTTTTAACCTATTGTGTGAAAACCTTACAAAGTCAGAGGGCATGCACAGCCATCTGTACACCATTTTGTTCAAATATTCCAATTTTAGTGGTCACTGGTGTTACATATATGCAGGTATTAAAATTGACTATATCGGTTCTGCTGTGCTTATTTTAAGTCATATGACTAAAGTACGTTGTATAAGGACCACGAACGGCACATGGGCCCTGAATAATAATTATCACCCTTAGTGTGCATTGAGGCTGTGTCATTTCTTAAAATTGTATCATACATGTACTATATATATCCTGCTTTTGAATGAACTGCACTTTAATCGTAATCAAGAAACTTCCCAACGAAAATTATCGAATCTACGGTCTTTTACAATGGTGGTGAGCCGCACGATTCACACAAAACCACAGGGGCTCTGACAGATCAATTGTAAGTAACGACACGAGCCCCTGTGCCCAAAAACATCCCAAACTGCCCAAACCCACCACAAACATTATGGAAATCAAATGAAACATACCCAAAACCACATGAAAACATCGGAAAGGGTAATATCTTTTTTAAACTGACTACAAATTAGTATTTACATCGGATGCTAATGACAAAAGGGAGACAAATGTTCCTGGATTCATCACCAGTGCTGGTCACTATTTTCATTCCAGAAAAACTAATTATGCTGGTTATCAAGTCAAAGGCGGACCTAGTCATTCAGTACGTTCCAAGTAATAACGGCCTCAATGTTAAGTAAGTAATGGACCACCAGTGTGCCATACATATCAACGAGGATAACAACAATAACATATGCACGATATTATACAAATGTTTACATGTATTCGTTAATGTCTTTATTAACAATTTGTTGTCGCTGAGGGATATAGCAATATTTGTATTATTTGTGTCGCCACATAGCCAACAGATATGATGTATCCATCAGCAAACATTTGGTCCCCAAGTAGGAGAGAAGCCAATAGAACAGAACACAATACTTAAAACATAGGCAGCTTAATCAAGTATCTTTACATGTCTAAATGATTGTCCGGCATTTATGGGAAACTTTCTTGTGTTAAGAAAAATATATTTATACAATAGTACTGCAGGGCAGTGTCCAAGGTGGCAGAAGGCGAGGTAGACAGAGAAAAAAGTGGAGTGACAACATGACAGAATGGATCAGGAAAAGTTTTGCGGAGACACAGGCATTGGCACATGATCGAGACAAGTGGAGGGAACTGGTCAGATGTTCAGCAGCACAGTGCCTCAACGACCACACTAGATCAAGAGACTGATCGTGATGGTGATGATGATGATTTATACAACAATTATAAAGTTTAAAATGTCCAAAATCAAAACAACATTGATATGAGCTATCTCATTTAGATTTTTTCTCACAAAGAAAAACCTTTCCATTGTATAAATAAAAATATTCTGTAACCTTTTCCAAAATCAGCACTTTCAAATCCGGCTGATTATAAAAAATATTAAAATATTATATTTCGATTAATTTTGCACGTGTATTCTTTGTAAATGTGTGTTATTTAAACATTAACATTCGTTATAATATAGTCGTTATGTACTTTGATAGAAAAAGAAAACCGTTAACAATGTGTGTGGGTGTGTGGGAGGGAGCCTCATAATTCTGACAGGCGATACTCAGATCATCTAAATGGAGGAACTAGATCTGTTCCTATCCCGAAACATAGACAAAAAACTTCAATTGATAAAGTCTTCTTTTTTTGTGGTCAGCCGAATATGGAAACAACAAATTTGATGGCAATTACAACATGTTTGTTTGCATGAACGTATATAGAAAGTACTTCCAGTCGACGGTTTGAAGAGAAAAATAAAAGAAATTGAAATAGAAAAATTTATGTAAAAATAAACTTTTCTAGAATATAGATGGTAACTGGTGGGTTTTGATGAATATTATTTTTCTAGTATAGGATGGACTGAACACCAGACGGCATTGTTCATTATTTTAAAGTTTGAAAATTTACATTTTAATGTTTGATTGTCTTAAAAATAATACTGTATCGTTACGATCTTTTAAAGACTTGAGTAACTCTTTACTTTCTCATGGGGCTGAAGGAGGGGTGGAGAAATATACATGTAAAAATAAGAAATACCCAAACAATGGTTTCTAAACAGTAATTATTTAGGATTTTGTTATTAATTTTTAATTAATTTACTTCCAAGGCAGCATAAACACAAGCCAGATAAAATAAATAAGGATAAGATAATTTACTAAATACATTAGTATATTTTACAACGGATTTCCGTTTTCATGAATAAGTTTTCGAGCAGCTTTGAAATTGAATTTTATTATTTACTGAAATAAAATACTTAGGTTATTACTATACGAACTTGAACTTCAAATATAAACATTGTCTACTGCAGTAAAATTTATGTAACTTTGTAATTTTACATTTTTAAGAATGTTACAAATCATTTTTAAAAAAACATCACTCAAACTGAAACATGTTTCTGTGCCAAATACTGCATGTTCGTCGGAGGTTAACAGATTGTCATGTCACGTGATTGGTAGATGGATCGATCTATCATCTGTCTTAAGGTCAATTGTAAAGCAACGATACGAGCCCGCTACAAGTAGCTACTCTATGCTAACACTGCATCGGCGAAAAGCACCTTTAAGATAGGCATTTTACTCTGTCCCCAACATAAATGCCAAAATGTCTTAAATATGGTCAGAGTAAGCTCGAGTTACTTGTTGGTCAACAAGTGATAATATAATAATAAGGAGGTCAATTTTCATTCCATTCATACCCTTTAATGTTATACAGCGGAAACAGAATTATGGTTGACGGAGATTCTGATGCAATGAAATAAAGAGATGAAAAAAGTGGAAGAAACGAATAGGCAGTCACTCACACACACTTTAACTCACATCACCAATGCCAAGTGCGTTGGGAGCGTTCCAACTTACCCTAGTAAACTCCACAATCAGCTACCACGAATTATGCAATTTCAAAGTGACTTGGCTCCTAACGAACATGCGAAATCACATAACCTTGAACTGGTTCATCCTCATGCACTTTACCTAGACATTCCCCGTACTCGAAGTAGCAGGACCTCGTATTAGATAATGCTGACACATGGTAGTGGCACGTTCTGATTTAGGACCTGGATTTCTGACCTTCAGATTACGCTGGTTATTACTAGCCCCTGCGACTTTATTCGTTTTCGATCCTGAATTCCATACCTTTGACGTTCTAATATTGATTTTTTTGTTAAATGCACATAAAAAAACACATAAATATAAAGTCCTGAATCGCTTGGAAATTACTGTGGAAAGCATTTGTGAACAAGTAATAAAAGTTGCGACGTATTTTTTTATACAGTCACTAAAACATTGGTTAAAGAGAAAAGATATAAAAAAGTAGTCTTGAGGGGAAAAAAATATGCTGTAATATTTAGTATTAACTTTCGTCCTGATTGTGACACGTTTTATTTTACTTGCAACTGACAAGATATACCGTATATCCGCTGTTGGACATTTCTCTCTATACAGTATACCCACTGTTGGGCATGCCTGTCTATAGAGTATACCCGCTGTTGGACATGTATCTGTATACAGTATATCTAATGTTGGACAAGTATCTGTATTCAGTATGTCCAATGTTGGACATGTGTCTATATAAAGTATATCCAATGCTAGACATGTATCCGTATACAGTATATCCAATGTTGTACATGTAACTATACAGTATGTCCAATGTTGGACATGTGTCTATATAAAGTATATCCAATGCTGGACATGTATCCGTATACAGTATATCCAATGTTGTACATGTAACTGTATACAGTATGTCCAATGTTGGACATGTGTCTAGTATATCCAATGATGGACATGTATCCGTATACAGTATGTCCAATGTTGGACACGTCTCTTTATACAGTATACCTGCTGTTGGAAATGTATCTGTATACAGTATATTCAACATTGGACACATTTTTTTTTATACAGTATACCTACTGCTAGATATGCCTCTCTAATTGCTTTGTGATCATATTAGAGAGATCTTAAAGTTGATGGATGTTTTGCATCCTGCACGTACCGATGTAACTCCTGAAAGTAAATGGACTTATCTATGAATGTAATATCACATATATGAACACGTTTGAATATTTTAAGTGATATACATGAAATTCTATATTTAAATAATTTTACAATAAATTATGATTACTATATAAATTGACCATTGTCATTTATATGGGTCATTATTCATAAGACATGAAGTGTTTGTATAATATTACTGCTATGTACACGTGACTTCAAATCGGCCTTAACCCAAATTGGCAATAGCAATAATTATCCCTAAATTTTATAAAGCTTATTATTATATACACATTTGTATCCTGACTACTGTACTCATGAATAAAGCTACTTACCGGAGTTAGAAAACATTTAATTTATAATAAGAATTATTAAATATATGTTTAATTGTAAAACGTTAAGCATACTGACACACTGTGCTATTTTTATGATTGATCGTCGAATATCATGGCATTGTTACAGTCGATTGTGTAAGTTGAGTTTATTGTGGTATTTTCAAGATCGAATGTGGTTTGATTTGGATTGAATGTCTTTGACTGTAGTAAATCAATTACAGATGATCGATTGGAACCAACCGCTTCAGTGGCCTAGTGGTTAGAGCGTTTGCCGCGGAAGCGGGAGGTCGTGGTTAGATCCCCGGCCGAGTCATACCAACGATTTACAAAAATTGTACATACAGCTGTCTCGCTAGGCGCTCAGCATTAAGATGTTAGTGTTAGGACTAGTCGGCCTGGTTTCAGGATAATGTGACTGGGTGGCACATGATGCTACATGTCTGCGGCATGATGCCCCAGTGCTAGACATCACTATAAACTGACTCACTGCATACATTGTAGCCATATGACTAAAAAATTGTTGAAGCTACGCTAAAAATCCTAATCAAACAAACAAATCGATTGGAACGTCGCTCGGTCATTTTACGTCCATATTCGCTAACCAAGATTCCGATATATTAACATTTCGAAACTTTGGCTAGGAAGATGTTTTCCGTTAGGTCGTGAAATAACCACGGAATTAGTTACATGAATACATATCAATCTGAAATGCTTGGTGATTCGCCTGTCGGAATCAACCAATGCTACCAGAGCCGACATTGTCCAGACTCTGACGTTTTTATCTGCTTCCACCACCATAAAATTCCATATCAGCGAAAGTAGTTTAGAACTTTGTTTTCAATGGCGACAAATGACACCAGATGTTTCTTTCTCGACTTGACGGAAACGGCCGAAGACTTTCACAAAGGCAAATGATTCCACTATTTGTTTTCATTCTTAATCTCCTGATTAGTCGTACAGTCAATCCAGTCATCGCCGCAGTGTTTCTTTTTTCTACAGTGTGTTTATGTGTGCGTGTGATTTGGACTTTTAGCGTAGCTTTAACAATGTCTGAGGTGATAATTTGTAGTGATGTCTAAGCACATTAAGATGTCTGAGGTGATCATTTGTAGTGATGTTTAGCACTGAAGCATCGTGCCCCAGGCACGTGGCATCATGTCCCACCCAATCACATCATTCTGACAACAGGCCGACCAGTACTAAAACTAACTTCTTAACGCTGGGAGCCAAGCAAGATAACTGCATGTACCATTTTATCAGTCTTTTTGGTACAACTCGGCCAGGGTTTGAACCCGCGACCTCCCACTCAGAGGAGGACGCTCAAACCACTTAGGACACCGGAGCTGTCCTTTTCTACTGAGAAATGTACAACAATTCCGATTTCGTTATCATATTTCGGCTGTTTAACTGGTTAAAGATTAATATGCCGAGATCAGGCGATCCAGACATCTTCAGTTATCTATCAAAGGGGCATTACTGGAGGTTTTCGAGATGCACGTTGGGAGATGAAAATGGCCGAGATTCCCAGGGGCTTAACATTTAAATTGCTGCTAGAATTCACTAGTGTTTCGAGGGGGGATGTTTCTTCATGACTCCGATGCTACCCTTGGTCGTTCTGCATTCAAAGACTACTAGATTTGTATGTATACTTTTTATAAATTATGATTTGGAAAGTGTATTTAGTGGTTTCCACTGGGATGCAAGATTGACGGTTAAAAAAAATCTCCATGATATCAGAACTGGGGGATCAAATTAAATATTGTGTGTTGGGGAGGGGTGTATCTGTAGTACAAATGAGTAAAGGGAAACACTATGTATTGTTTGCATTCACGTTTAAGTTTCAATGGAATTCTGGATGAAAATTGATCACATTGTGTGCTAATCCAACAACGTGTAAGCCTGACCTGTGTTGGCCCCTATCATACGTATCGGAGTTTACGTCTTGCATATGTCCATTATTTTTATTTTTAAAAACACGTAACGGGTTTAATTACTGTCACAAATCTACTTGTATTCTATAAAAGCGTCAAGGGTCCTTGTTACAAGTACCTTCCAACAACTTATCGAAGAGGATCACAGCAATGCATCTGCAATTGGAAATAGCGGGTGGGGGACCAACATATCAGAAACACGCACATGAAAGCTTATGTGGGTCCACGTGCTCTTAACGAAAAGCAATTACTCAAGTTCAATGTACGAAAGTCGTGCTGGGAAATCTGCAGATACGTGTTAACGTGTTGATGCCGGTGTATGTACAACCACAACTTATGTTATACATGTGCGACTTGTTTGTCTGAAGCTAAGCAAACTTTGTTTAGTGGGTCGCTGATGACTTTAACCACAGAGAAACTTCAGGCACTTTTAGACGGTCAAATTTCATCGCACGATGGGTCTGCTCTTTAGCCGGAGTTTAATATTTAAACGCCATAATATTTGTTTTGGTTCGTTGATGCCTGTTTGCCATGTGGCCCTGAACAGTAATATGTCTGTCTTAACGTTTGTCGTGAGTGCAAGAAAGTAAAATGTTGATGACGTCCCACGCTAGCTGCACAAACGACAAGAAACACGAGGCAGTGGTCACTGAAGGGGTTACGCAGGCATCCACAATGTTAATTTTGACAACACAGCTTAACGAAAGCGACGCCAGCTTTTAATCAAATTGCATCGTTGGTTGTTAACATGACCGTATTTGTCTAAAAACAATAACCACCTGAATCTCTGCAAAACACGATTATATGACTGAGGAATCGCACACGGATATGGCAAATGATGTCCATGAAGTTGCAATAGACACTTTGCAGAGCCAAGGTTTAAATTTGGGTTAGTATTTTGTACAGTAGCACTGCCATTACATGTCTGGCAGGCTTACAAGCAGGTTGTGGTTTCATGAAAGAAAGATGATTAAGTTGATGTTGGATATACAACTTATGAGCTGCATGTTCGTTTGAGTCCATTAAAACATTATAGACGGACAAGCCGTCCAACCCGTAATTGTCGTGGCAATGTCACCCTTTGTGCGATCTTCCCGTGCAGTCGCTTACGACTGTAACATATCTGGGTACGTTTGCGGCTGGCTATACCAATATGGATCGATTCTAAGGGTTTGCGAGCAGCTTTAAAGAGTCGCTCTCCCGTACTCAGCAGTGTTACTGTGGAACGTTTTGACATTATATTTATCGTAATCTTTTAAATTGTTATGCCCAAACCAGCTCGATACTTTCACGGTCCTCCAGCCAAGTATATCGTGAGAAAACCGTAAGCTCCAGAATGGCCTCCACAAACATATTTCGAAACTCATCCCACACAAATGCCACCAAATATCAACATTTTGCATTGCTTTAGGCACGTGTGCATATTGTTGCGTTATATAAATCACATATGTGTTTTTGTGTCAGCCTCATGAAGATATTCTCACATGGTTGTCATGATATTCAAGCATCACATCTACATACATGACACTGTTATCGAATGAAGGTCGTAAATGGTAGGAGCTTCTTCTATTGTGGAAATAACAGTCAATGACAAAGGCATCTTTGATGACTGAAATGCATCCGTGACTACATAATAACACAGTTGATCGCTCGCATGCAGTGCAATCACGTGCGGATGATTTCATGTTAACTATGGCATAATCAGATTCAACAAGTGAAGTATTATATGATTCAGCCGGACCAATGATTTACGTGGAAACTTAGTTTAGAAACATGTCATCGTGACTGGGTGGTCAGGACTTTTTCTGAGCAGAGAAATCAATGATGGTGAATTTTCATTTCATGATGCCATGTTAAAAATCAGTTGTTGTATAACAGACACGTGTCATCATATTGTGTGCGATGCCCACTGCGATGAAAACACACTGCAAATACAACACGCATTCAAACACATAGTGGTAGAGCTTCGATCACTGGATCCTGTGTACGTCGTGGAGCAAAACTTTAATATTTTTTTAAAAAAAAACTCTGGCCCTGAATGCAAAATGAGTTAAAACAATGTCCCCGATGGGGACGTTGCTGCTGTGTTAACAAATCCACCCGGAAGCAACGCCATGGAGTAAATACCATAGTGTAAAGCACATAACTCGATTCAATTTGTGTGCACCTGTTACAAGAGTGAACATACGTCTTGATTCTAATTTAAAAACTTAAAACCGTTAAAGTGTGCCCATGCTATATGTTACTGACATGCTCTCACGTACCAAGCATCAAGTGATGTCCGTGCGAATCAATGCGCCCATGTAGATCTCATCCATGACTCGAAAGCGATCAGTCCTATCCAGATGGATCATAAAAAGAGGTATAAAGGCTAAGATTCTCATTGGAGGTAAAGCATACTGTTATGATGAAGCTAGCAGCTATCTCCTACGGTCCCCACGGTTATTGGAAAGGTGAAGTTGCCGCTGAAAAGCTCACCAAGGAGATGCTTGAGCATGGTTGGAAAAACAAGCATTGTGACAAATTGAATTATCCGTGCAAAAATTTCCCATCGATGGTTTGATGTGAAAACACCTAACAAAATGCATCCGACTAATTTTGTTGTTGTTGATTCTTCCACGTGATTGGGTTCTACGACACGTACACAAGTACTCGTTAACCATTTTAGATTTTGCTAGCAGGTACAAGGGAAGCAGAGGCGTTTATGTCTTAAGATTCGGTAAATGTCGTGGTTGTGTTTAAACATTTACGCAGGCAGAATGCCAGCATGGTCACAATTGTAGCAAGTGGATGCAGATACTGCTGACGTTAACGAAACGTAAGGCGTGTTGGACATA
Organism: Unio delphinus; assembly: GCA_029339505.1. Taxonomy (NCBI): domain Eukaryota; kingdom Metazoa; phylum Mollusca; class Bivalvia; order Unionida; family Unionidae; genus Unio; species Unio delphinus. The sequence goes on along the minus strand of JAQISU010000169.1, from coordinate 1,570,947 downwards.
TTAGCACACATGGTAACCAGGCTATCGTAGAACACTTTTTTCGGATATCAGCACATGCAGGAATTTTTAATGAAGTCTCTGACCTAGAGTGCTCGATCTAGCTGGTGACACGGTTTCCATCAGTTACAGAAATGCTGAATAATGAAACTACACACTCAGTTGCATTTAAATCCACTGAGGCAATTCGACATTAGATTCTCAGTTATTTTTTTATACGGTGATTTTTAATTTAAAAAATATCTTTCATTGTTAGATCCACACGGAAACAATTTTGTTTAGTATCTTTCATCTTCGCTAGTCAAGGTACCGATATGTTAACCCTATCTACACCGTAGCTGATCGAACAGATATTGTAATGCTTTTGTCCCATGGACATCTATTAGATTTAATGAGTTGCCTCCCTTGGTATGTAAAGCCAACTGACCAATAGCATTTAACAGTGGTGCATTGTACATCGGCCAAAACTGTTGGAGGAAATTTACTTCAAAAGGATATTTCGTAATTTTAACGTCAAAAGTATGACAGCATCTCCAAGATAAGCCATTTTATGTTTATTTGAGTGAAAAGTATTTGTACAAATATGGACCGAAAATGGAAAAAGGTAATGTACGAGTCCATTCAAGGTGTTGTTGCAGAATAGAAACCGAGTGGATTTTGGATTAAATGAATAATACAAACACAATGTGTGCAGATGGAAATTTATGAAATGAATTAATAAAGAAAAATATATGATGTATAAATATAATGATTCTCACATACTCTCAACATACGATTGATCTACACAAACAATCACACCTTGAAAAATAAACCAAAAATATGATATCGGTATGAAATACAGATTCAAGAAACCTCATAGATTTCAAATACGTTTCAAACAGAATAAATGCACTGTAAGATATTCGCATAATCTCATGTATGGACTGCGAATAAGATTCAAACAATCTCAAGGTATTGAAATATGATTCAAATAATGTTATGCGCTGTAAGGGAGATTCACATAATCTCCTGGAATACAACTAAGATTTTAAAAAAAAATCTCATGTAAATGAAAATGTACCCATTTGAAAAAACAATTGGGACAAACATATGCTTCTTGACCCTTGCACAATCGTACGATTCATAAACTGATAAACCGCAGCTTCACCGAGTCCTTGGATTAGCCAACACTTGTATCGGCCGCTCGCACCCTTGACGGATCCACCACATGTACAGTCATACGTATACACACGTATAGACAGCATACAGCACCATTGAATTAGCTACATCTACATTCGTGGCTCCACCACATGTTCAGATACACGTACGTACATACAGACACTCGAACTCTAGACAGCTCTCCTTGTCAGCTACAATAAAAACAAACTGGTAATAATAATGAGTTCTGAAAAATCTCTAGATATACGTTAATACATTAAACTCTAATAGCAACTTGTAATTCAAAGTTAACAATGTTTCAAATTTGCGTTGTACTAAATGCATCATTACACGACATGACATTACAAACTGAATAAGCTTCGCCTATCAAAATGAAATATAAATTTAACACTCACCCTTATAGCCGAAGAACACAATAGAGAGCGTACACTCCTCGACAAGATCCAAAACGACCAGTATGTCGGTTATATATTGATCTTCCTTAAATACATTGGAGAGTGAGTAATAGTCAGGGTTAAAATACCCGTGCATATCATGCTTATAATGTCCGGATCCCTCGTCGCAAGTAATTTCCGGTGAGATACATGTTAGTTCCGTCGCTTACCTGGAAAAGCACTTATTCACCCTAGATAACATACGCATGTACAACGAAAAAAAAAATAGTCAAATAGTTCTAAGGCAAGATTTTTTTTTGGGGGGGGGGCTAATTCTGTGACAGCTGTGTTTAGATTATGTAGGAACATTCTTCAAATTTGATCAACTTAATGTGGTGGCTGAATGCAACGATTCAGTTATTTTCCAGTTTGTAAGAGTCATGAAAGGAAATTGTATCTATTTATATATGTGTTCACTGAAATTGCAGACTGGAAAACATCTATTCTAAAAAGATAGTACTTGTTGGGCTATTGTTAAATTATTCAAGGACTTGGATATTTAATAAATTTTGTTGGATTAGGTGAAACAATTTAGGACTTTAGTGAAATTTATCTTTTATTAGATTACCTTGAAATAACATGTTTGGCTATTAGAACAGTGGGGGGGGGGGTCAGTGGGGGGGGGGGGGGCGTGCTAGAATAGAAACAGGAACAGAAATTACAACTGCTTCATACCTGGCTATTATGTTACTGACCGTGCATCATTGTTCATTGAAAATATCTGTTTCTACAATCATGGGTTAGGCAAGTCTTCATCTGTGTGTAGAATAATACTCGCGAATAGATCTGCAGGGTTAGGAAACTGTATTAGGGGACATTACTCTGATACGACAGGTAATATCTGATTGAGCACCAAGATCATGTAATGGATGCTAATGTATTTACAGTATTCATGAGGACATGTTTTGCCACAAAGTTAAGGTATTCCAAGGCATACCAGTTTGCAGTGATCGTATCCTAATGCCATTGAACTTTTTATATATTAGGATGTTCATATAATTTATTGATTTTTTTAAAACTGCCATGTTATCTCCTGATATGCATCCAGCAGTAGTATTTGAATCTAGAGGATAAAATCTGTTTTATATGTTGGAATTTTACAGACTCCATCAAGTGAACAATCATATCTTTGAGTTATAATAATAAGAACTTAATAAATCAATCCTTTGCAAATAAACAGGCTTATTCTTTTCAGGACCAAGAACTTATCTTGACATCTGAAATAGAGTATCTTCCATGAAGTTGTTGGCCAGAATGATTTGTCTAAATAATGCACCAAATAAAATAAGACCATACTTTGTATATTTGGATCTTAAAGTGTCAAAAGTCTTGATGTGTTTGTAAATTTACTTGATTGTTCTTGCTTCATTTTTTTGTCAATACTGTAACTTCTGAGGATGTGTCACACTGCTTATCTGTATTTGTGGCATTCAATAATAGAAGTTATGTGAGGATACCATTGTTATATTACAACTGGAAGTATCTTTTTAATTAATCTTCTCATTATTACACTAATATTTAACTAATACTGGTGAAGTATTCACTATATTTGTCAATAGGTCCACTCACTGACAACTGCATCTTTAAGTTTTCTTGCACAATATGAAACAAAGACTTTTCATAACTGTTCTTGAAAGTCAGTGTCATTGTGCTTCCAATAGAGTTCCCTATGATGAAGTCGCACCTCATATGTATTTAAAAATTATAACCACCTTTTGAGCCTATCTGACAAATCTGTATGACAACTTTAAGTTAAAAAGTGATTTAATCTTTTCTCTAGTGCCAGAAACACTCCAATATTCTGGTAATATGATTCAAACAATTTATATACTCATACATTTTTAAAAATACTATAGCATTAATATATGAATTTTTCACCAAAGAAAACAATACATTTATAGAGTATAGTAACAATGAATAATCCCATTCCTGCAGTATTACTTTAATCTCTCAGCCACATTCAATAAAATTGGCTTTACTGGTATATGTGCTATCAGTAGTAAGATAATAACAGTTTTGTTTGGTTACTGATCTTGGCTGAAGTCTTCTACCCCACATGACTATCCCCTGACAAGGGTGCCTCATGGTAAAATTCACACATGGACTCAGATGCATGCACATGTGATATGAGGACAAATAGGGGTAGAAGCCTTTAACCTAGATCAGTAACAAAAGTCCAAATCCACTATTATCATACTACTACTATACTTTAAAGTGCTTTAATAACATATCAATATGCAACCTTTTCACAATCTGTACATATTCTTCTATATTGGTATTTCATCCTAATTGTCTGTTAGTTTACACTGATAATATCTTGTATTATGAAAATATTTCTGTCAACAGTAGCAAGCATGGTTTTAGTCATGACTGATGGTCATTAACTGTTAAAGAAGGCTGAACTAGCAAGGAAAGAGCATTGTTTGTATTTGCTTTGGCTTTAAATAAGGCAGATGTGAAATTGATAAATGATTTGCAGTATGCCACATATGCATCAACTGATAATCATTTGCTGTGATGTGATTAGGATTTTTAACTAGCTTTAACAATTTTTCAGTCATATCGCTACAATGTCTGCAGTGTGCCAGTTTATAGTGATGTCTAGCACTAAGGCATGATGCCGCAGACATATAGCATGATGTCCCACCCAGTCACATTATCCTGACATCACACCAGTCCTAACACTAACCTTTTAATGCTGAGTGCCTAACAAGGCAGCTGTTGGTACCATTTTTGAAAGTCATTGGTATGACTCAGCCAGGGTTCAAACCCATGACCTCCCATTTCCAAGGTGGACACTCTAACCACTAGGCCACTGGAGTGGTTGATAATCACTTGCTGTATGCCACAGATGCATCAATTGATAATTGTTTGCAGTATACCACAGATGCATCAATTGCAAATTGTTAACAGTGAGTCACAGATGCATCAATTAAAGTGTTTGCAGTATGTCACAGATGCATCAATTATTAACTGCTGTATGCCACATATGCATCATTTGATAATCATTGACAGTATACCATGGATGCATCAATTGATAATTATTTGCAGTATGCCACAGATGGCTCAACTGATAATTGTTTGCAGTTTTCACAGATGCATCATCTGATAATTGGTTGTAGTATGCCATATTCATCAATTGATAATCATTTGCAGTATGCCACAGATGCATCAATTGATAATCATTAACAGTATCGTACAGATGCATTAATTGATAATCATTTGCAGTATGCTACAGATGCATTAATTGATAATCATTTGCAGTATGCTACAGATGCATTAATTGATAATCATTTGCAGTATGCTACAGATGCATTAATTGATAATCATTTGCAGTATGCTACAGATGCATTAATTGATAATCATTTGCAGTATGCTACAGATGCATTAATTGATAATCATTTGCAGTTTTCACAGATGTATCAATTGATGTTTGTTTAAAGTATGTCACAGATTCATCAATTGCTAATCAGTAACAGTGAGTGACAAATGCATCTATTGATAATTGTTTGCAATATGCCACATATGCATCACTTGATAATCATTAACAGTATACCACAAATGCATCAATATATAAATGTTTGCAGTATGCCACAAATGCATCAATATATAAATGTTTGCAGTATGCCACAAATGCATCAATATATAAATGTTTGCAGTATGCCACAGATGCATCAGTTAATAATCATTTTCATTATGTAACAGAGACATCAATTGATAATCATTTGCAGCATGCCACAGATGCATTAATTTTGGTAATCATTAGCAGTTTTCAAAGATGCATCAATTGATATTTGTTTACAGTATGCCACATATGCATCAATTGATAATCCTAACTTTACAAAGAATTTCTGGATATTGACAATGCCAACTCAGTGACCCGGATGACTTCTTTTATCAAAATCTAGACTCTATGGGCAAATCCAAATCAATGTCGAATGTGCATGCTTCATTGTTTCATGTTTCATTTTGACCACCAGAGTATATTATTGTGATTTCATTTTGTAGAGCAACAATTAACTCTCTTTGTCCTTATGTTTGAACATATCAGTATATTAAATATTTGGGTAACTCAGTGGACCAGTACTCAAAAAATTTGAAGCAGTGTTTTATTCATTTTAAGCATTAAATCAATTAGGTTACATACCAGCACAGCACAGCAATTCAGTTAGCAAATAGAATCAAGTACCTTGCCTAACGATACACCATGGTATACAAACCAGGCTGATTTTAACACATACCCTTTCAGATTAAAGTCCTGGATATTAACCACTGAGCTACACCTGCATTCCAGGTGCCCTGAGTGGTAGAGTGGTCTAAAGTGCTCTCTGTTATGGATCACTGCCATCTCACCTCTGTGTGGGTTCGAGTCTCAGATTTGGCTAATGTAGGCATGTGAGAAAGCTTGCCAGTAGCTTCTTGTGGGTTGGTGGTTCTTTCCAGGGGTTTTCATGAGTTCTTCCTACACTATTAATACTGATCGCCATTTTTAGCCTATTGTGTGCTGAAAAATGGCAATAAACCCTACAACAACTACGACAACAGCTGCATTCCAATGTCCCTTAGGGTAACAGCTGAGTAAAAACAATGTACAGGTGATTTTCTTTCTAAAGCCTCATTAGTTCTTTTTCCTCTCGTTACTTTCTGGTTTCCTCCACCATACAAAAGGGTTGATAAATGATGTATTTTAAATAGATAACTCCAAGCATACTGCAATTTAACTAGGATGGAAAATATTAGGAAGATATCTCCACCTCCTTACTTGAAAATGCTACCAACAAGATGGGAGGATTATATGCATATTTTTGCACATAATACTTATTCGGCACCATATCTGATGATAGGCTTTTTGTGAAATCCAGTACAGGCCCTATAAAGGTACCAAACTGGCACTGGGTAGTGTCATTACTGGTACTGTCTCAACTGCAACTGTACCAGTTTTTGAAGTTTTCTGGATGTCCTATACCTATCAAATATGTACTTGTGACAAAGATCAATGAATGTCATTTCCTAGTACTGGAATTCAAGCCTTGTTCATGATCCGTAACTACTTTCCTCACCCAGTCATAACTATAGCTTTAGATTTCTTTGTCACCCCACATTTGATGAAGGCTAGCAAGGACTCAACCTTTCATGCTTTCACTGAAGAACTATAAGTAAACAGTGACATATGGCTGTACATGTAGTATGAAATATCAACACTCCCAATTATGTGTTTATAGTGATGGGTGATATGTCGGTCTGATGTCACCTGTTCATTAAAATGTGCAATTTTGCTGCATGCAAATCATTCCGAAATTATCCTGTGTACACTTTTGACACCATATTAGTGCAAAATTTAAAATGGCCACAGGACAGATGTTTGTGCAAGTCACAATAGAATTTGCTCAGGAAATATAATGTACGTCACCAAAAGAACCCTTCAGCCGACAGTAGTTCCACTGCCTTGAGAAATACCAATAAGTGTATAAAAATGGTTGCAAATAATTGCAGCTTTCAATAAATAGGTGATATCGGCCCCAAAACCCAAAATCAACATCATCACAGGTGAGGAGCTTATTTATCGGTCTAGTATGGCTAGAATGGGGGAACCAGTTTTCATTTAATTTACTCTAAGAAGCAAAGGATTCAATGACTATTTTTTTAATTGGCAGATATACTATTTTTGAAGGTGTTGATAATTTTGTAATATTTTCAATATTGATTTTTGCTGTTTCCAAGTGAGGATGAATTAACATGCCAAAAGGCAGAATGAAGTTTGGTTATTAAGAATAAATTTGGTATTTGGGCCTAAAGGCTACATGATAAATGGGATTAGATGGATCAGAAGATAGTTTGGTTATTGAGAATAAATTGGGTAATTGGGCTAAAAGCTACATGATAAATGGGATTAGATGGATCAGAAGATAGTTTGGTTATTGAGTATAAATTGGGTATTTGGGCCATAAAGGCTACATAATGTGTGATTAGATGGATTGGAAGATAGTTTGGTTACTGAGTATAAATTGGGTATTTGGGACATAAAGGCTACATGATATGTGTGATTAGATGGATTAAAAGATAGGTTGGTTATTGAGTATAAATTGGATATTTGGGCCTCAAAGGCTACATGATATATGAGATTAGATGGATCAGAAGATAGTTTGGTTATTGAGTATAATTGGATATTTGAGGTTTAAGGCTACATGATATATGTGATTATATGGATTTGACGATAGTTTGGTTATTGAGTATAAATTGGGTATTTGGGTCATAAAGGCTACATGATATGTGGGATTAGATGGATTAAAAGATAGTTTGGTTATTGAGTATAATTGGGTATTTAGGCCAAAAGGCTACATGATATATGGGGTTAGAAGGATTAGAATATAGTTTGGTTCTAAGAGTAAAAATTTGGTATTTGGTTTATTTCCTTCAACATACTGGGTCCCTGATATGGAAGTTCTATGGTAAATGTACTCAGATGATGTCCAAGTCAATGAATGTGTATTGAATAATGCATCTGCTGAAGATTTACAGGCTGATCTGTATACAATTGAGCCAAAGACCTTACATATGACCTGTAAAACTGTGCCAAGATGGTGGATGTTCCATAATACCCACGCTTAAATATGGTGGATATTCCATAATACCCATGCTTAAATATGGTGGATATTCCATAATACCCATGCTTAAATATGGTTGATATTACATAATACCCACGCTTAAATATGGTGGATATTCCATAATACCCATGCTTAAATATGGTTGATATTCCATAATACCCATACTTAAATATGGTGGATATTCCATAATACCCATGCTTAAATATGGTTGATATTACATAATACCCATGCTTAAATATGGTGGATATTACATAATACCCATGCTTAAATATGGTTGATATTCCATAATACCCATGCTTAAATATGGTGGATATTCCATAATACCCATGCTTAAATATGGTGGATATTCCATAATACCCATGCTTAAATATGGTGAATATTACATAATACCCATGCTTAAATATGGTGGATATTACATAATACCCATGCTTAAATATGGTGGATATTACATAATACCCATGCTTAAATATGGTTGATATTCCATAATACCCATGCTTAAATATGGTGGATATTACATAATACCCATGCTTAAATATGGTTGATATTCCATAATACCCATGCTTAAATATGGTGAATATTACATAATACCCATGCTTAAATATGGTTGATATTACATAATACCCATGCTTAAATATAGTGGATATTACATAATACCCATGCTTAAATATGGTTGATATTCCAAAATACCCATGCTTAAATATAGTGGATATTCCATAATACCCATGCTTAAATATGGTGGATATTACATAATACCCATGCTTAAATATAGTGGATATTCCATAATACCCATGCTTAAATATGGTGGATATTCCATAATACCCATGCTTAAATATGGTGGATATTCCATAATACCCATGCTTAAATATGGTTGATATTACATAATACCCACGCTTAAATATGGTGGATATTCCATAATACCCATGCTTAAATATGGTTGATATTACATAATACCCACGCTTAAATATGGTGGATATTCCATAATACCCATGCTTAAATATGGTTGATATTCCATAATACCCATACTTAAATATGGTGGATATTCCATAATACCCATGCTTAAATATGGTTGATATTACATAATACCCATGCTTAAATATGGTGGATATTACATAATACCCATGCTTAAATATGGTGGATATTCCATAATACCCATGCTTAAATATGGTGGATATTACATAATACCCATGCTTAAATATGGTTGATATTACATAATACCCATGCTTAAATATGGTTGATATTACATAATACCCATGCTTAAATATGGTGGATATTACATAATACCCATGCTTAAATATGGTTGATATTCCATAATACCCATGCTTAAATATGGTGGATATTACATAATACCCATGCTTAAATATGGTTGATATTCCATAATACCCATGCTTAAATATGGTGAATATTACATAATACCCATGCTTAAATATGGTGGATATTCCATAATACCCATGCTTAAATATGGTGGATATTACATAATACCCATGCTTAAATATGGTTGATATTCCATAATACCCATGCTTAAATATGGTGGATATTACATAATACCCATGCTTAAATATGGTGAATATTACATAATACCCATGCTTAAATATGGTTGATATTACATAATACCCATGCTTAAATATAGTGGATATTACATAATACCCATGCTTAAATATGGTTGATATTCCAAAATACCCATGCTTAAATATAGTGGATATTCCATAATACCCATGCTTAAATATGGTGGATATTACATAAAACCCATGCTTAAATATAGTGGATATTCCATAATACCCATGCTTAAATATGGTGGATATTCCATAATACCCATGCTTAAATATGGTGGATATTCCATAATACCCATGCTTAAATATGGTGGATATTCCATAATACCCATGCTTAAATATAGTGGATATTACATAATACCCATGCTTAAATATGGTGGATATTCCATAATACCCATGCTTAAATATGGTGAATATTACATAATACCCATGCTTAAATATGGTGGATATTCCATAATACCCATGCTTAAATATGGTGGATATTCCAAAATACCCATGCTTAAACATGGTGGTAATTCCACAATATGCCTTCTCTTTGACCAAAAACATATCAAAGTCCTTCACTTACAATGAGTGGTTGGTTCCTTGATACAATGAGCGGTCAGTTCCTTGATACAATGAGGGGTCGGTTCCTTTTGATAAGCTGATAATTCCGATGTTGAATAGGGTAATTGACAATATACTCAAGAAATGTACAAACATCTATAGAGGATAACGCTCAGACTGGTTGATGCCTACCTAAACTATAAAATGTTTATCTTAATAAAGTTTAAGATAAAGTTAGTTGAAAAATGTGTAAGATAATCTGTCATGATTGAATGCATTATTGATGCTAATGCTTGTTCATCTTCTGACATTGGAGCCATAAAAAGCTGCATAATCTAAAATTTTAGAACTTGGTGGGCAACAGATATGGATGGATGGAGGGAGGTAAGGATGAATGGACAGAAGAATATACAAGAGCAATCCAGTATTGTGCCTGCTGTTTTTGGTAGGGCACAATAAGGCACACTTTTTCAAAGATTTATTGCTTTTATTTTATAGATACGTAATACTCATATCAGTATATTGGCATCTGTTCTTCATATTTTTTATTTGTAGCTTTGTGTCTAAAGAGACAATTGTTATTTTTCTGACGCGAATTTTCAGCCATTTTCACAACAGTCAGAACTCAAAATAAACACAATTTACTTCAAGGTGTACTCAGTCTACAGGTATAGAATGATAGCTAAAAGATATTTCCTAATTATTTAGTCAAAAAAGGACAAAACAGAAACATTTCATTTTGAACCTTAACTATGATGAACCAGCAACCTGTGTTTCTGAAGTAAAAATGATGAGATTATCATGCCTTTGTTAGGTCTTTGTTATTTATTGATTATGAATGGTATGTAATTATCAAGATTTTGTTACAGTGCAACTTTGTTGTTACAATCTCATTATTTAAATGACTGCCATGGTATATTTAGCTTCAGTGCAGCATATGATAAAAACATTATAATGAAGCTAAATTTCTCTGGTGGACCAAATAAATCAAATGCATAACCAATTAATCACTGCAAGAAAGAACATTCTAACAAAGTCTCTGGAATACATAGCAGTCATGAATTATCTGGAGAAATTAAAGTCAAACATTCTAACAAAGAAAATGTTTATTCAAGAATATATTTTGCAGAAATATCTCTCAAGAAAATAAACTTATGAACTTCTAAAAAGTGTTTCCAGGTATTTAGGTAAATTTTTTAATTGAATTGGAAGACATACCATATTAGTATCATGACGAATTATATATAAATATAAATTCCCATACTGTGCTGTACAAAAGTACCAATACTATAACAAATCTTTACACCTTAGCTCAACAATCAAAATAAACATGTATCAGAAGAATAAATTTTAAAAATCGTGAATGGTATTTGATTCACAATAAAAAATGTATCTTGAGATTATTAAACTGACCTGAAAGACCTATATTACCAACAATTCATGTAAACAAATGTTTTTATTTTCTAACAAAGATAAAAGGGATATATTGTTCTGCATGTATATACTTTTGTGTTTTTTTTATGATCTATCCTTTGTTTGATTGTTTCCTCATTTTATGATTGTTTATTTGTTTAATTGTTTATTCAAGTAATGTTAAGTACTCCATATCTATTATGAAATACACCCTTCAAGCCTTTTAAATGGATGTGAAAATAGAAAACTCAGAGGTACAAAACAGAAATCTTATCTCAAGTCAGGTTCCTCCCAAAAGACATCACATAAGTGGTGATAGAGTCTAATTAATTGTTCACCTAAATCAGACAGACAGTTTTATCTGCTTTTCTGAGAAAATCTTATTCTCTGTGAAAATGACATAATTTATTTTTGACAGTGCACATGTCGTGCACAGTTTTTTCTTTGAAGCACAGAATTCTGAAAATAATTTTCAAAAGAGTGAGATGCTGTACATGGAACCCTTAGTTTGCACTTTGATTGCAATCATATACCTCTGAAAATGTTTTGTGTATATGAAAGTGTACATAATGGTCAAAGTTTTCTCCATTTTTGAAAGAGTGACAACTTCATCTCACACCATAATAAACTAATTTTTAAATACTCTCCAAGAATGTAAAACAAGGCCAGTAGAGTTTCTGTAATCTGACACAAAATAATTAAATCCAATTAAACATAATAGTTGAGCATATGAATATGATTTTAATAATGTGCAATAACTGGTTCTAGATCAGGGTGTTATATAAGCCTATGGTCAGTTTTACAGATGTCAGATAAGCAAGGCAAGACTGCATTCACAGCACCGATGTTTGTGTACAATGTATATATTATAAAACAGAACTTTTACTATGTATCACATATCAGTTTTACAAAAGCTATCTCTTTCCACTTTCCTCTTGATGGCATAAACTGTGTCCCCAACTCTGATATCTCCCTCAATATCTGGGGTTGCATTGACTCCAAAACAGGGGGAAGTGCCATACTTTGAGAACTGTCTAAACCTGAAAGTAAAAAAATGGACAGATACACTTTTACTTTTTTGGATTAATCCCAATTTGTTAGCAGAGGATACTGTCATCCCTTCCATCTGTCCACATCTAGTTCTAAATTACTTTGTGTGATGCATACAATTCTGTACTTATGTTGTTCACAAATTTAAATTGCAACATCTTCAACTATTTTCTGACCAAACAAGAGATGGAGTCATAACAGGAAGATACATCATGTATGTAACAGATTTTGTATTGTGACTACTTTGTTAATATCTGAGGGCTAGGGGAATCTGTAAAAAGCATTTTGAACTGCAATAGCCATTACAATTATCTTTTTAAAAAAGAAATCTAAATATGGAGTAAAACTTAGTGTTCCAAACACATGATATGACACACTGGGATATAATTCACAGGAAGTTAACAGTGGATTTCGATGTTGTTTTTCAAGATATCAGGAAATATTTCCTGAGTGAAGCAGAATCAATGCAATGTCAGTTTGTCACAAGTGAAATTTCCTGATATCTACTAAATAAAAATGTTGATTTTCTTTTATTGATATTAAGGCAAAAATGATAGATTTTCATCCATATTTTTCATTGTTCTGTTCCGATGTTATTAAATAGCTATATTACTACATCAATAATAAGATCCAAATTTCACAATACTTTAGGACAGTGACTATTTACAAAAAAATGTGTATACAACACTTCAAATTATTAATTTAATGTATGTTCTCATATATAAATGAAGAAATGTTTATTTTCTTTAGCACATTTTTTATGTGGATTGATACAGTGAATATTGTTGGGGTGGGGTTATGAAGTGCAGCAAGAGTTCTGGTTGCTTTTGTATTTTTAGGCATTCAGACCTAATTTTTATTTGGCCTTGGCAAGATTGTAGCTAAGTCTGGTATCTTAAACTACACCCAAATTTGATTGTCAATTAATTTTGGTGATCCATCAGCACTCAAGAATGCCATATTTATCTGTCATTTTCAGACATGATTATGACTGGGATGGGTGATAAAATTGTTTCTTAAATAACTGTATTACTATATAAATCAAGAGCTGTGTAATGTTTGTCTTCGAATGAAACTGGTATACAATCCTGTCCTGGTTACACTGAATATTTTAATAGCAACAGGTCAACCAAGTTCAGTCACTGACAATATGCATGGTTCAATTGGAAAACTAATCATACAAAAGTTAACACCTGAAGCCCACTTTATATTGTTTGGAGTTCGGTTTTAGACATGTCTTGACAGTGCTTCCTCACTGATTATATAAATGTGTACTAGCCGGCCTAAATTTTAAGATTTGATCATCATGAGAGTGAGAGACAAAAAGAGAAGAAGAGAGAATAGAAGGAGCATAAGAAAAATTAAATAGGGCCAAAATGTGAAAATATAGTCTTGAACAGTGTATATAAGGATAGAGATATTTTGTCAATTGGAAAAGAAAGTAGTATAAAAACAACACTGCCACTTTGCTTATACCAGTTGTATAACCCACAATCTGCTACAGGTACTCAATGATATATTCTGTCTTTCAATTCATGACAATTCAGTGCTTTGAAGCATATTGAAATAACCATTTTCTTACTGGCCTAGTGGTTCCCATCCTTTTGATCTTGCAGCTAATAAATACATGACTGATTTGGGCCACCAGGCCTAGGGATTGGAAACCACATTGGCTTATTGCTTACTAGCTAGAGTCTGAAATGCATAAATATCTACTTGTATCTTTCAAATTTATCTGTTTTACTTTGAAATGATCATGTAAAGGCTGTCAATCAAGATGTTTTCTTTATTGGCTAAAATTCTGCATGGCTATAATATGGTATCTCTGACCACTTATGCAAACCTGATTAAGTTACAATTACAGAAAACAAAATATAAGTAAACAGAAACATAATTTTATCTCATAGAATGTCTTGCAGTCTAAACCCAGTTGTTATTATGTTTGAAAACCTGGTGTAATGTAAATGAAACTGAAAGTTCCTTTATACTAATACTGTGGAAATGTTGTTGGGCAACGACGCTATTTGAAAATGCTTCTGGCCCATTTGTATAAATACCGCCACCAATTTCTTAACATTTGTCAGCAATGTGCATAATTTTCCAATTCAAAGGATTTATTCAACAAGAGTACAGTGAATGGCATATTATACAACTGCCCCCTCCCCCCGAATTAAATGTTTAAAGTCCTCTACACATGCAACCAGAGATGTAAAGATGTGTGGTCTTGAACTAAACATAATATGCCAAAACCATTAATTTCTTATGAGACTCAAAAAGACCATGAAATCAGACATTTACCAGAATGCATAGTTTTCTTGTTTACCACAAGTGCAAACGATCCATAAAGCTTTGTCAAGGAACATATTCTAGAATTCCAGAACAAAAGTTATCCTGCAAAACCCATATTCTTTAAGCGACAATGACATTTAAATGCCAAATTAATCGGCATATTTTTTAATTGCAAGCCCTCCACAAACTCTGGTTAATAGGTTATATGGTCTAGAATATAGGCCATTATGCAATACACACAAAAATGTTTCATCTTCCAGTAACAGTGACCCTGATCTTTGACCATTTCATCTCAAATTCAATTAGCTTTCTCCTTAGCCAATGTGTTATCCATCCACAAAGTTTAGTCCAGCTCTGTGATATAGATGTAATGCTAATCAAAGAAAACATTTTTCCTTCTTTAAAAGTTACCTTGACCTTTTTGCCTTTGACCCCAAAATCAATAAGCTTGTTTTTTTCTTCTTAACAGCTGCATTGCTTGGTGCTCAGCATTAAGACTTTAGTGTTAGGACTGGTCAGCTGGTGTCAGGATAATGTGACAGGGTGGGATATGATGTCTGCGACTTGATGCCCAGTGCCGTATATACACTGCAGACATCAATGCAAGTATGACTGAAAAATTGTTAAAGCCATGTTAAAAAGCACAATCACACACCCACCCAAGTTCTTCTCCAGATAAAACTATTTTGTTAACTTCATGAAGAATCACCTTAAAATGTGAAAAATGTTTCTGACTTACTTTTTTAGGGTGTCAAGTGGTTCCCCCTCAGGTGACTTAATTCCTGTCTTGGGATTTACTGTAGTCAGCACACATCTGTTTAGAAAGATCCAGAGAGTCAGAATCATGTTAGACAAAAAAGTAATCATTAAAAAATACATAAACTCGGATTCATGTGGAATTGTATAAATTGTATAAACCTACATGGTAATTCTTGTTTCTAAGCTATTACATAAACAATATAGTGCAGTTTAGATTTGTATCATGGCATAATTGATGCTCTTAGCTAATACATATTCAAAGGTTAGACAAAAACTCAACTTTCCTCAAAATATAAGGAAAAGAAAATTATAATGATATGCAAATACTTTAACTAATGTTGTTGTTGTTGTTGTTGTAGGGTTGTATGCCATTTTTCAGCACATGATAGGCTATACATGGCGGCCAGTATTAATGGTGAAGGAAGAACCTGGGAAAACCCCAGAAAGAACCACCGACCCACGAGAAGCTATTGGCAAGCTTTCTCGTATGCCCACATTGGCCAAATCTGAGACTTGAACCCACTCAGACAGAGGTGAGATGGCAGTGATCCGTAATGGAGAGTGCTTGAAACCACTCAGCCACTCTGGTCCCCTTTTAACTGATGTAATAAAACCATGCATATGACAAATAGTAATTACATAAAATGTGTTACCATGCATGTGATGGCTATTATATCTAATAAAATACCATGCATGACAAATAGTAATTACATGTAATAAGATACCATGAATATGACAAAGAGTAAATACATGTAATAAGATACCTTGCATGTGACAAATAGTAATTACATGTAGTAAGATACCATGTACACATGTATGTGACAAATAGTAATTACATGTAGTAAGATACCATGTACACATGTATGTGACAAATAGTAATTACATGTAGTAAGATAACATGTGCATGACAAAT
Organism: Unio delphinus; assembly: GCA_029339505.1. NCBI lineage: Eukaryota > Metazoa > Mollusca > Bivalvia > Unionida > Unionidae > Unio > Unio delphinus. Next base: position 1,554,236 of record JAQISU010000169.1, on the reverse strand, counting down.
AGTAATTACATGTAATAAGACAACATGCATAGGATAAATGGTAGTTACATGTATTAAAATATCATGCATGTAACAAAAAGTAATTTCATGTTTAATAACACAATACAGATGACAAATAGTAATTACATGTATTAAAATACCATGCATATGACAAATAGTAATTATATGTAATATAATACATGCATATGACAAATAGTATTTACATGTAATGAGACACCATGCATATACCTTGTACATGGATCCAAACATCTCAATACAACCTTGTCACCAATCTGAATTGCATCCCATTCATCCTACATGAAGAGGAAAAGTCATGTGATCAGTCACACATTTAAGGATGTGTATGGTGATATTTATGATGAATATATAGCTTTCTGATAAAAAGTTTGCAATGCTAGATATACCAATACTTGCAATAGTAAAATCATCAGCAACTTGAAAAATCCTTGCATACATAATTGTTTCTAAGACTGTAATGAATCATGTGCAAGATAAAAATGAATGAAGAATATTGCATCTTAATTGATTACTATCAAGTAAAAAGAAGCACATAAAATCTCCTCATTTTAATGCATTAATATAATAACTGCTGACCACATTAGATATTATGTAATGACTGTACAGAAAAATAAATTTGTGTGTGTGTTTGTGTTTGTGTGAGAATGATAGAGTACATAATTACATAAAATATGTTACCATGCATGTGATAATAATTATCATGCTGCCTGAAAAAAATGTAAACTGTTCACCTTCTATTTAGGCAAGTAAAAACAACTTAACACTGTGATTCTGAAATGCTCCCTTGACCCAGTTGAGTAACTCATGTCTTAAGCCCCAGCAAAATGTATTATTGGCAAGTGTTCTAATTAATTGTGCTGGCAAAACAAACTTCTGCAATCTATAATTTGTTATCACTACCCGATTTCTGCAAGTTATTATTTGATCATGAAAATATACCAATTTGTGTTTCTAAACTTAAATATTAATATGCAAAAAAAAATTTGTGCTTAAGAACAGAATCAGTGAAAGCACTTTCTAAATATGATTACTAATTTTAACAATCCTGCTTGTGTGATAAAACTTTTTGCAAAATCAATCTGAAACCATAATTGAACCATTCAATGGATAATAACAGCATGCATTGCTGTGTATAGCAGTCTTTCTGTTTTCATAATTCACTGCACACATAATTAAGTAACCTAAACAAATAGTAGAAAGCAAAGTTCAAATATTATGTAATAGAAGACTAAGCCTAAAAATAAAGTTTTTATATCAGAAAAGAATAGGTTTTTGAAATCAACAAGTTCTGCACAGTGAGGGCTATTTTCTTACATCATTATTTTTGTGAATATATGAAAAGAAAAGTGAAGTAAATAATATCTAACCAATGCACAATCTATGGATTGTTATACTGAAGCAATGAAGCATTAAAGGTCATATAACAAATTCCTATTTCTAAAAATAGATACACTAACATGCATGGCACCATACTTGCTCTGTGTTTGTGTGTGTGTGTGGATGTGTGTTTGAGAGGTTGTGTTCTATGTTGCATATTTAATCTAGTTAAATAAAAACATTAAAAAGAAAATAGCAATATACAAGTAAACTTTGTGTTATATTCTTTCAATCCATATTTCAATGTCAGCATGCTCAAATGATTTAAAATGGTGACAAAAATTGTCCACTTTGAAAAGTAAATCATATGATTTTACTATCATGTAATATAGAAACAGCTGTTGCTATCTGAATTCACTCTTTAAATGATTTCTGAATAAAGTGATATTTAACTCTTTCCATAGACCTTATTAGTGTGAAAACCACTGTCAGAATGGTGTCAGGATAATGCACTCTGGGCTTCATTGGGTACATGTTCTTAGTCACTAGCTTTGTGTGACAAATACAACATAAATACTTGTTATAAACCAGTGTTTATTGTTAATAGAAATGGATTGGTTTTAGTGATTGAGGCAAATTTGGCTGCCTTGTGTACTGTTACAGAATACAACAGCTAGCACAGGTCAAATACAATATTGGCTCATTAGTGACAAAGGTAATTATGGCTGTGTTATTGCCTGTTAGGAATACAATATCTGAAACGGACTACAATAGATTGGCTAATTAACAGATGAATGCATACTGTGAAAATACATTCAGGCCATATCCAATTTAAGAACTATGCAGCCAATATACATTTCTGAGTTGATGAATGCTAAAAATTCAAACTTTCTAATTTGTTAAAATGCAAAATTTCATGTAATTTTTCTCACATGTTCATATCTTTACTGTATTATATCCAGAAACAAATTATAATAAAGGGCAGTATAATGAAGGAAAACTGTAAAGATAGGCATGTATTTCATCAGTTATAGGAGCAAACTATATTGATTATAAGTCTTCTTTTACATATGTCTCTAATTTTGGATGCTTACCTCATCAAAAGGAATAGAGTTTTCTATCAGCAGATTGGGTCTGAAGTTCTCAACAGTGACAGGTTCTTTCAGCCGCTCATTCAGGTCATGGATGGAAGCTGTTGTCAAGATCATAAAGGAGCTCCAGTCAGAAAATGCTGACTGTTTAAAAAAGAATACATTATGTTTTAATAAGTTGTAAAACAGGGAATGAACAGCTTCTATTTAATACATGTGTTCTCCCCAGTTTTTGTTTACCATATGCTATGCTGTTATATATCCCTATGATGCTTTATAACTCACTGCTACACTATTTCAAACAAACATCTCATCACCTAATTCAAAGCCCAATTTCTCAATGACACCTGTTATTCTCTCTTCTTGGGTATTTACTTAAAATAATTCATGATAATTATTTACTCAGAAGATATTATCTTTAATACCTGGCTTGCCTAACTGCCAATGTGCAACTTTTGATACAGGTTTCATCTTTGCCTTGATAGCAAGTGATGATGATGGAGTCAACTGGTAGTGTGGTAAATATATTTCAGTCACTGAGTAAAACGGACACACCTTCCCAAAAAAAGTACCCATCACTCAACTAGTTATTGGCCTTGGTACAAAGATCAGATACTGGTGTTACCAATGGTGACTCTGTAATTCCCCAAAGAGAGCGTAATAAGCGAAGGATATGGTTCATCACTCAATAGATGACTTCATATACCTGAGTGCAAATAGCTAGATTTTATGGTAAGTATTCCATTCTGCAAAATTCTGGCTCAGATCTACTTAATTAGGTAAGATTTGAGGTAGGTGGTGGTGCAATTCCTTGGGCACTAATACACTGATAAAAACAACATAACTCCAATCAGTGTACTTGTTTAACAAGTTTCATACCTGAATCATATGAACTTACAATCACACAAAGTCTTTGACATTTGGAATAAATATATCTTGAAATTTTTCATCCAAATGCTTATGCCATATGTACAGAAAAAATTGACATCAAACCCAGAATACTGAATACTGACCAAATACAACCAAATTAGTAATTTTGTAGGTGGAAATGATTCCAGTGACAGAAAGTCACTAAATCAAAAATCAGAACTGATTTTGAAAGTGTACTGTATGCTACAAGGTATTGCAGCCCAGATACATGTAAAATAATTATATCAGGACCAATGTTCTCTCTAAACGAATATGTAGATGTGCGCACAATGCTCGCTGTATTGTGCAAGCATTACGGAGACATGCAAACTTTAATGTTGGATTGACAATTCAATTGACAATTCAGCTGCGCTGGGATGTCTGAGCAGCTGCGCTTATTGGGAACGTTGATCAGGATTATTTCCTTGTGTGGACACCAGGGTGAAAGAAATCAATGATATGATAATTAATCTATGTGAAGACTTCAACTATTGTAAATGCAAACGTTAATGGATTTTCAGGGTTTGCATGTGATTTTGAAGATGCTAATATCTATGAACATTTAAATATGGAAATAGGATGTCAGAATGATAAAAGTAGTATGGAAACAATCTCAGTGAGTACCCCATTCCATGACGACATATATATATATAATTGATATGCAACAAAATACACAAGGTTTTAACATAGATCACTTAAATGTACAAGGTATTGTGGGAAAAATAGACCAGATTAAGATAATGTTGTCTCTCAAGGAAAATAATATACATGTTTTAGAACTCAATGAAACCAAATTAAATGCCAACCACAATGATAATCTATTTCATTGTCAAGGCTACAATAAACCATTCTTTTAATGAAGAACCAATGACCTATATAAAGTTCCATTGAATACGATCCCAAGTTCGGATGACATAGATGAAGTTCTGAGGGTGTGGACCGACTTATTTATGGATGTAGTCTCTAGCATGCAACATTGAAAGAACATCGTGTAAAGAATGAAATCCGACCTAATTGGCTTACTAGTGAAATCCTAGATATGAAAACATGAGATTCAAGGCTACAGAATGGAAACCATGCACAATATAAAGTATGGAGAAAGCATGATAAAAGAAATGCTATAAAAAAACTTATTATCAACCATTGCTTGAAAACAAAAAGAGCAACACAAACTCCATTTGGAATGTCTTCAATGAACTGACTGGAAGAACACACAAAGATCAGACAAATAAAATTCACTCACTTCTAGTAAATGACACCAAAGTCACTGATGACACTGACTTTGCAAATGTTTCCAATGATTTTTTCATCAACATTACCACAAAATTAAAAGAACCAGTGACAGAAAACAACTTTAATGAACTGAAAAAGTTCTGAAGCAGCAAAATCTCTAAGGAGGTATGTTTCTCTCTCCCACCAGTATAAAAAACTTTGTAAAAAAAGTCTCAGTGAACTTGATACCAAGAAAGCTACAGGACTTAATCAGATCGATTCACGACTCATTAAATCTTCTGCCTCTGTTAATTTAGATAGCATAACATTCATGATCAATTTAAGTATTGCATCCTCATTTGTCTCCAAAATATGGAAAATTGCAAAAGTAACTCCTATTCACAAATCTGGTTCTAAAGATGATGCTGATAAATACCAGCCAATCTCAATACATGTACTACCAAACTTGTCAAAAGTCCATGACTTTTTATTTAACCTAACACTTGCTGTTACACCCTAAATCAATCAGGCTTTATATAGAAACATTTCATTTAAGACTGCCTTGATCTCCGTAACTGATAAATGGCTTCAAGCACTTGACCAAGGTAGAATAATAGGATCTGTATTTATAGATTTCAGGAAAGCTTTTGACATGGTGGATCATGAAATCCTTTTGAAGAAACTGAAAAATCTACCAATGTGATGGAAAAAAAGTTAGATGGTTTACTTCATACTTAAGTGAGAGAACACAACAAGTGTATACAAATAATGTTCTGTCTGAACCTGGAACAATTAGATATGGAGTACCACAAGGCTCAATTCTAGGTCCATTAATATTTATTTTATTTATTAATGACCTACTATGTTTACTAAAGGACTCAATATCATCTACAGATCTCTATGCAGATGGCACAACATTGTCAGACATCCAATACAAAAAGCATGAACTCGAAATTTCTTTATAGATTGACCTAAACAAACTGGACAGCTGGTGCACATGCAATGGCATGGAGGTAAATACTGGTAAAATTAGAATGTTACTTATCTCAACATGGCACAAAAAGGACAAATCTTGATATTGATGAACTATGACATGAAAGGATACAATTTGCAAATGGTCTATCATGAGAGATTACTTGGTGTTTTGGCACATAATAACCTATCATGGACTGAACATATGAAACATATCAGTAAAAAGGTCAATTCATGGTTTATGGCTTCTCAGTAGAATAAAACATTTTCTCCCTGAAAGGCACAGATAACCATTTATAACAGTTACATACAACCCTATTTAGACTACAGTAATACAGTATAGGGTAACTGAAATGATAAAAACATAGCAAAGCTGGCACATCTTCAAAAAAAGAGCATTTGGACTAATATAATTTCAGAAAGAAAGCAAGGAAAAATAAGCTGGTAAATTAAAAATATTACCTATTAAAGACTGAATCTGTTTGAGAAAAGCCAAATTAATATACAGGATATCCAATAATAGTGCTCATGAATATTTCATAATCACTATTCCGTATAGGGTACCTGACAATACTCCCCACCTGCAATTTTTATCTACTAAACAGAATAAAATTCCCAAACCAGAAAAGGAATAATATAAAACGAAAGTTTCCAATACTCTGAAAATTGGCTCTGGAATAATATTCCAGTTGAGATTAGAAATGCCTACTCTATTTTCTTCTTCCAAACCCAATATATCCAGTGGCTTCAGAGATGCAGCTAAAATAAATAAATTCCTTTGTATGAGGGCCTCGAGGCAGATTAAATACGCTTTTCTACGCCTTTATCTTTGCCCCCCATCTATGCATTTCTACACCTTACACAGCATCAACTATGAATATGATACATCTTCCATTTAAATGTTGATTCATCATGAGATAACCAAACACTGGTCAAAAAAACAAATCATCTTTACCAACATTTGATTTTAATGACATATTTCCTAACATTAGAACCTATAAATATAAATTTAACTGATCATTTATACATAGTGGGGTTTTCCACAGTCTCATCCAAAATGAAGTCGTTAGCCAATTGTATTACCTCAATTTGATGTAAATATTATGGCCTTTTCAACATGAGTAAGTTTTTCAAAATCAAAGTTATTCAAAAATGATGATAAATTTTACATGAGTAGTATAAATTCATAATGTCATCATGTTTTTTATGTAGAAAATCACATTCTTAGAATGCGCGGAAAATACGACATGTCTTCTTCCTTACATTGTAATGTATAATGTAGCATTAACGTGTTTAAAACATGAAATCTGTCATAACTGCAATGGAATTTAAAATAAAATAACACAAGTAAGAATATCTGTGTTGTTCATTTCTTCCATTCATTTCAATATAAAAAGTTTCAATCAAATCCTATAACAGATGATATTGGAAGTGAATTGGTTTTATTTATGAAGGGAATTCCTTGATTTTGTCATGGCAATGTTGTCCTTGTCTGTTGATTACAGTGATTTGTCTGGAAGTGAAAATGATTTTTCTGGATTAATTTCTGATGAAATATGTATATTTTAAACAATGGTGCATGTAGTGACGAAGGATCTGAAATTATGTCATCATATATCGACATTGAAATGTCATCAGACTCAAGTGACTTTGATGATCAGCCAACTTGGTTTGCAGACATGCAAAACATTGAAAGAAGTCCATTTACTTGGCAGTCAGGACCATCACATAATTTGCAGGAAACAGCATCAGAACTAGACTATTTCCAATTATATTTTCCAGTTGGACTTTTTGAAAAGATTAACAAATAAATTTTCAGTTGAACAAAATGTGGATCATGAAATCATTGACGTTAACTGGACAGAGACCAGTATGCCTTTCTGTGCAATGTCATGTTGATTTTTATGGGAATAATCAAAGCTCCTGACTATAGTTTTTACTGGTCAAATGACAATTTTCTATCCAATGAAGGAATCAAAAATGTAATGCCATGCAGAAGGTTTGAATAAATAAAGTCAAATATTTATTTTTACATGTGAGATATGCAGCATATGAAAATATATAGGAATTAATAAATACTTAAAATATTTCACCAATAAATGTAGACTCTGTATTTCTCTCAAACATATATGCTAAAAGACAATATGTACAAATAGACAAGGTATCCCAACTGAAAAAAAGGCAGACTCAAACTCCAAAGATTTTTATTTCCATGCCTATATCTATCTTAAAGTTGGTATGTCTTTATGTGGTAAAAATGTGTGTGTGTGTGTGTCGAACCCACAACCTCCTGTTCATCTGAGTTGTACACTCTATCCACTTAGAAGATGCAAGTTGTCTATACAAATATCATATTTATACTATAATGGTATCTTTATTGATGACACCTTTCCATTTAAACAAGATTTTCTCTCAGTTTCCTATGCTTATGACATAACCTTACTTGGGTCTTATTTGCAGTTAGGTATGGCATCATCCCATTTGTATGTTAAGTTTCAGGACAAATCATTTACATTCTTATGTAAAATTTTCACATATATTTTGTTTCTTTTTGAAAAATTGTTTCTTATTTGTGTCCTAAGGAAATTAATGGAATTATCTTGCAATGTTTTAAGAGTTTTGTATTTAAAAAAAAATAGTATATATATATATATATATATATATATATATATATATATATATATACACACAGTGGTACCCTGCAATAACACGCTCTGCTACAATGCAAATTTGGATGTAACGTGGTCATGGCGTGGCTCCTGAAAATTCTTATATTCATTCGCACATGAAAAAATATTTATGGGTTTAAAGTTTGTTATTATGGGAAGAGATCACGTATGAGGTTGAATTTAATACGATCGTGGTGTGGTCCCTACAATTTTGATTATATGTATGTGTATTTTTCTTTTTTTAATACGAGAAATAGTGTAAAACGTTTATTATCATTTTGAAAAAGAATTCTAGTATGAATTCGAATATAATACGATCGTGGCATAGCTTTCGAAATGTAACAATTTCACTAGTTTTGTGAAGTGTTATGCCAAAATAAACATATCAGAAATGTTACTGGTTACTGATCCATGAGTAAAGCCAGTAAGTCGTCTTTGTGATTGTCTTCAATTAATTCTGTATACAATCGTTGCACAAACAATAACTGACATGTTTTTTTTATTTTCTTCACTGCATACATATACACAACCAAGCAGAAAGTACGAAAAATAAAGTGCAAAACGTTTATTCTAAGGATAGCGTAGGGCTTCGGCAATGTCGCAAACTATGATTTTATTTTCCTTATTGGCGGCAAAATATACCATCTGGTGACTTTTTTATTATCAACATTATTAGCTGTTTAAACTTGTATATACAACCATTGGTTTGGAGTGGAGAAATTCAAGAGCCCCATGAAAGGTAACCGCAAACTTTATATAAAATGCATTGAAATTTATCATAAACAATTTCTTTGTCTATACTGACAAACCATCTTAACAGTGTATTGTTACATCATAATCCGCTTATGCTGATATCGAACATCGAGCATGAGTACTGTATGTTTTGAGATATGTTTTTTATTTTTGTTGTTGACATTTCTGGTAGTGGAGATCAACCGGACTAAGCATTGTCTCGTAATCTAACTTTGTCGGATTTTCGGCCGCTCACTAGTAATTAATATATATTTACTTAGACTGATATTTGTATGTGGATGGTAGGTAAAATTCTCTTCTTTCCATTCAGAATTAAATCCTTCAGAACACCCACATTTTTTAAAATAATCCATGTCATCAGACCAGAGCATATGCATCTCTATCATATGTTGAACCTTTGTTAAATTTCTGATGCATGAGTGCAAGGCAGCATCACTCTGCTACCACACATGTAAAAATAAAAAATAAAAAAACATCTTGTAGTCTATTCAGTAGGCAGAAGGAACTGTAACTACAATCTACCAAACGACAGCCACTTCATTTTTAAAAATGCACCCAAATAAAATAGTTTGCTGAAATTTCAAAGGAAACAGATTACCTTTGAAGCACCGATTGTTATGAAAAGGTACTCAGCAAATGGAAAAGAAATTCATCTCAGTCATGCAATACAATTATTTGATGTTGCTGCCACAACAAGAAATGGGCATTTGTTTGGTTCTCCAAAGCTATCCTTTAGTGGTGACTTCAATAATGCATGAACCCGTCATCAAAGAAAGCCGACTACAATTTTTCAATAAAAACCAAGAGCTTTTAATCAAAGTTAGTCCGTATCAAACTTAAATAAAAGTGATGGAATCTGATGGGTTTTTGTATTTTTCAACGTGACAAGAACATGTTAACTGTGCAGTGAAAGTTACCTTTTTGTTTGGAAATGTTTATGCTTACAAATGCTACCAACAGCTGCTTAAAATGCAAACTAACTTTTACCGACTTGGGACCTACTGAAAAGTATATGTGCTTCGTCATTCATTATGTGAGTGTGCTGTTTTTTCCACTGAATTCCGACCAATTTGACCTGTGACTAAATTATTGAATATTTTAAAGCTGTGTGTGTGCATATTTTCGATGGAATCACTTGTATTGTGGATTCAACGTTTCAACGTATATGATGAGGTTCGACGGCGAGTACACGGTGTTGATACTGTTATTCATGCTATACCAATTCATGGTTCTCTAAATAAAGTAAACTATTTATGTTTTCACTAAAGGTGTATTCCTCATTTAATATGCATCAATTTAAGATGGTAACTGTGCCAATGAAGCACGTATTTTACCGCCCGCATTTATTACCACACCCCCACACTTTGTTGGAGTACATGCATCATTTTCTTCAGCTAACTGACTTGGTTGCTTATAATACGGTTCGGTCTATAACATGGTATATTTCTATACCGACTACCGCGTTATAGTGGCGTCCCACTGTGTGTGTCTATATATATATATATATATATATATATATATATATATATATATATATATATATATATATATATATATAAACAACCAAAGAAATGCATCTTTAAGAATAATTAATTTGTATCTTACAATATCTCCTGGCTGTGCTGGGTTCCCCCAGGGTCTGTCTTCCAGAGTGATGTCCCTTTTGGGCATGTAACTGGCAGAAAAGACAATTCTGAGGCCCTCATTCACCAAATATTGACTGGCCCACGCTCCTGCATTATCACCACAATCCAATGCCTCAATTCTATCACTCCAGACCCTGTGACATCATACAATTCACCACATCAATCAACTTAAGACTTTCTTTAAGACTACTGATTACATCATTAGGTACATTAATACCAATCATTTGCAACTTTGGTTTTTAAAGGGTGAAATAAGTTTTCCAAAAGTTAAAACTGAACAATACAGTTTTGCAACATGATGTTATTAACACTGACAAACTGACAGTAGTTCTGATCATCACAGAAGGGTGTATCTCAAGAAATGGCTGCAAATATCTAAATTTCCTATGTTGGCCATTTTGGCATCAATACAATTTCTTTTCACTTGTGTATTTAACTGTACAAATGTCAAGAGGTCTTTAACTTTAAGAAATGGCCACACAAAAAAATAAAGCTTAAAATATGAAATCTAATATGCAGTTATTGATATCAATAACAAATGTGATATTTTCAAATTCCCATGTTATGATTATTTGGTTTCATTCTCAAAAAGAAAGAAGTCCTCATTTTAATAATTTATTGATTTAATCAGTGTGCCTCACAAGGAATAAGGAACTAAATTTGATAGAAAACTAGACCAAAATCAAATTGCTTAAAAAGTTCTTATACTTGTAACACTAATGCTAGACATGGAATACAATTTTAACTATAATTTCTTACAATGTGAAATCTCAGACTTGCAGTCCTTACCTTTATCTCAGTCTGGTTGCTTCAGATATTTAGTCTCATATCAATTAGTAATTAGTATCATATCAATTACTAGTAAGTCTCATATCAGTTACTAATTACTCCATATCAATCACTAATTAGTCCATATCAATTAGTAATTAGTCTTATATCAGTTTAGTTTTTATGTTATTATGTTCATCATAACTTTTACAAGTGTAATTGTAGTAAAATACTTATCCTGATACCAAATAAAGGAGTCAGTGAGTACCTTACCTACATGACCTAATTTTAGAAGAATCAACTGTTGGATTGTTTGGTAAAGCCAAAGTTTCCATTCCTGGGGCATCAAGGCAGAGTTTGTCACCACTGCTGCTGGTGGTTATCAGTGCCATCTTGGGATACTGTCTCTGTGTAATGAAATCACCATTTGCCTGAGTTATCATCCAGTGTCTAAAAATAAAAAACAGTTACAGATTTACACATGATATCACAGCTTGTTACTTACACAAAGAAATGTCCGATGCTATACTGGCAAAAAAGAATTGTCAAGAATCCATTAAGTATGATTCTTATTAACTGCAGAAAATTAAGACCATCTCTGATATTCTTCAAAAACCACATACATTACACAACATAACTTTAACAATTTTTCAGTCATACCACAATGATGTCTGCAGTGTGGCAATTTATAGTGATTTCTAGCACTGGGGCATCATGCTGCAGACATGTGGCATGATGTCAAACCCAGTCACATTATACTGACACCAGGCTGACCAGTCCTAACACTAACCTCAGATGTCAGTATCATTTTTGTAAGTCTTTGGTATGATTCTGCCAGGATTTAAACCCATGACCTCCCATTTCCAAGGCAGATGCTCTAACCACTAAGCCATTGGAGTGGTCTCTTTGACCTTTAACCTCAAATCATGGATAGAAGATCAATGAACTTGTCTCAAACAATATAAAGGAATTGGAGATTGCTAAGTTTGGTTATGTAATATTATTTACATAAAGGACTTGATCATTCAAGAAATTTTTCAAATATATTAACAAACCAAGCTAAATGATAAAGATGGATTAATACTTTTAATGTCATCACCATTACAGGTAAGAACAGCTAAAAACCTAAGCCAAAGACCTTTGATTCTGAAATTGATGCCAGGATTCCCTGGAATAATTTCTTTCTTTTTTTCCTGCAGTGTTTAAACCATTTTTGACATTCATCTGTGATAACAAAGATTTTTAAATTAGATGCTGTGGTGGAGATATATTATGTGTCAGCCTAACACCATTTTCATGGCATCATAAGAAGTCTTTTGGTGAAAATCCAATGATTTTCCATTTAGGAGACATAACTATCACACAAATTTCAAGATGGATGCCATAGTTGCCATATTGAATAACAGATTGGGGTAATTTCTACTTAGTATGAACTAGACATCATTAGAAGGCTGAAAGCACAACGTTGATATGACCTGCAATCCTGGAGAGATACTAACAAGATTTTCAAAATGGCCATAATGGCAGTCAAAAAAGATAAAGGCTTACCATTTATGACAAACTTGATATTATTATAAGTTTTCCAGTTAAAATTACATGCAGCTATGACCATTCATTAAGGTGGAATATTTATAAGATTTTCAAGAAGGCCAATTGAATGTCTGAAGGGCACCATTACGACCAACTAGACATAATAATTTTTTTTATAGTAAATCCCCAATGTTGAGGAATATTCAAGAATAGTAGTGATAATATTTTCAATATGGCCACTGAGATGGCTATGTTGGACATCTGATTGACACCAATATCAATTTGGAGATCATAAGTCTTGTGGTGAAAATCTCATGGCAATATTATTAATCTTATAGGAGGACAACAAGGTTACCAAGATGGCCACTGTCACATCCATATTAGACAATAAATTGTTTTCTAGAACTAAATAAACACCATAAAAGTCTTTTAATGAAACCCCATCCTGATATGACCATCCAATCAGGAGTAGTGATCACAGAATTTTCAAAATGGCCACTGTGGTAACCATATTCCATGTCATAGTCTTACCATTTTAATTTAGGACTAACTAGCCATATATTAGGTTTCCTGTTGAGAACCCTATGTTAATATTCAATTTTAGTGATAACACAATTTTCATGATCGCCACTGTGGCAGCTAAATCAGACATCAAATTAGCCCCAATTTTGTTGAGGCCCATCTAGACATTGTAAGAAGTTGCTTTTTTTTTTATAATGAAAATTCAATGTTGATATAACCATCCATTCAGAAGGGGATGCAATAACAAGATTTTCAAGATGTCCAATAGTGTGGCCATTTTTTATGTCCGATTTAAAATAATCTTGTGCTAGCAGACAGATGGATGAAAGACAACAAACCTCCCATAAACTCTTATTGTCTATGAATAGTAGAGCTAAAAATACAACAAATAGCCCTAAACTTGACCCCAATGTCAATTAGGTCTGGTTTTCAAAACTTCACTCTGTGGATATGCTAGTGGTCAGATCTGCAACAGTTTCATTAAAAGCCAATTAAGAACTGCAAGAAGTGTTGTTGTGAAAACCGTATCTCAATACCAAATGGCAAAGGTATCATGCTAAACATCAAATGCACACCATTGCATTCAGAATTAGCTACATTTTGTTGCAGTGTTTTAGTAAAACAACAAACTTGCTGATATGACCATCTGTTCATCAGAACTAGCCATTAAGGGATCTGACTTCTAATTCATTTCCCATAGAACATAATGTTAATATATTACAAGATAAAATAATTTCTTCATTAGACTGGCACAAAAACAAAAATATTGAATTCATTAGTCATTGAGAAACAAGACCATGAAATGAATATGTTTGCAAAGTTAAATGGAAATTGTTTCTGAGCAAGTAGTAATTATTTTTTAAATTGTGATATCATACTAATGGATGATGAACAACAAATGAATGGCCATTGCATCAGCTCTTCTGGTTGCCAAAAGAACTACAAATGAATTAAATCGAACATATAGAAAAAATTTAACAACTACCTTTTCCTCACGAGTGCACAAATTAAATTACATAGACAAAAACATGTATATAAACTTGCAAAAAAATATTCAAAGATAAACTGTGCAAACAATTATTTTTTGAATAACATTATTTGGATACCACTTTACAGACCAAAGGAAGTTAAAGAAGCTATATAGATGAATAGAAACTGCACTACTCTTTCATGTACATGTTACTAGTAATATCCGTTTGCCTCCATGGATCCTGTTCCAATTAATGCCATATACAAGGAACAATTTCAGTCTCAGCTTCCTACCTGTCATAGAGACCATCAAAGTATAACCCCTGATAAGTGCATCTTGCAGCCTTTAGTTGAACTGCTTTACAAGATTTGACAGGGTACTGGAAAATTCCCACCACCTTTCCAACAGCTTCACAGCTCTGCCATCTTTTCCATTTCATCCAAACTGCAATCCCCACCTGGTATGCTGTGATTCCAAGTAAGGTCACAAAAGTCTTCCCCTCTGAACTGATATCTCCCAGCATTATAGTTCCAACTGCTCACTTTCCTGCAACACAAATCAGTTCCATTTATTTTGAAAGCTTTTACATATCCCTTAGGCCAAATAAAAAATTATGTGTGATTCTGGTTATAAATATAGAGAAAACTTTTGAAAAAGATGACCGAAAACATTATGGAAAAAGCAAAGTTTGAGAGGATTTCACTTATTAGTTGTGAGCCACAGTTTAGACTTGCCATGCTCAAAACTTCAATAATCCGCTGGAAAGTCTCTCCAGAGACACCTTCTTACTAAACTTCTGCATCTAACTGTCTTATTAATAACCTGGCATTAAGTTCCTAAAATGTCTAGCTTTCTTTGTATGTCTACTACCTAAGAAATCACTAAAGTATATTTTACTTTGCACCATAATGCAAAAACCTAAGAAAATATACTTTATTTCAAAGAAAGAAAAAGACACCTAATGCTTTAAAACTGGTAATGATTGGTGAACTGTGCTGAGAACCAGTCTGTTAGATAAAAAAAAATACATGTATTTTTGTCACATCTGATAATTTGTCCACGAGAGAGGGGGAGGGGGACAAGATTCTGCTATCTAGACAGTAGCTTCTCGTGGGTCAGTGGTTCTTTCTGGGGTTTTCCCGGGTTCTTCTTCCATCATTTATACTGGCTGCCATGTATAGCCTATCTTGTGCTGAACAATAGCACTAAAACCTACAACAACAACAACAACAGCAGCAAACAGTGGGTCCACAGTGATGGCATTTCCATGAGTGCGATAAACTTGACATTAAGATCTCACAATTACTTGGAATTTCTTTGCACAAAGCATTCTTTTAATGTGGATGTATATAATTCAAAAAAGGTAATAAAAATCTGTGTTATGTTGACAAATAGATAGCTGGATGAGTTACATTTGGTTTGTCAGTATCATTTTTCAATTAAATATCGGATACTATTCATGTTGCCAAGTCTCTCTCTTTCTCTCTACTCTGCCAACATCAATCATTTTTTCAATTTTCTTAACTTCATTTTTTGTATCCCTTGTGATATTAGAATAATAATGTAAATAATCTGCATGTACTATAAAGAAGTGAGCAGCTAAAAAATTGATAGCAGGCCGATTTGGACCATGGCTAATTTAGACAAGGTTGATTCTGACAATGTGAAATATTAAGTTTGATCTTGGAATCAAATAATGACATTTACAACTGTTTAAAATATCATATTTCTCATTATTTCCCAGGTATGTTCAGCTAAAATCTGCAGTAATTAAAAAATAAAAAAAAATAAACAATTTAACTTGAGATAATAGTGTCATTATTTATAATAAAATGAAATAATGTAAGACTCTTGGATCATCTTTAGTGAAACATTTTCAAAGCAGCTAATTAACTTTTTGCAAAATGTAAATATTTTTTGTATTATTGAGAAATGATAAAATTGCAATTTTTAAGCCAAAAATCATAAAAAAAACAGGGATGATGTAGTAACTTTTTTTTCATATCATCCAGCTATTTTAAGGGAACATTAACCAGGGTCAGTCATTAGTGATGGTAACTGTTATATACAAAGCAGTTTCTAAAGCATTCACTGGTTCAGAAAACTTTCATTAACTTCTACGACAAAAAAACTAATATAGAACTGATACCAAATCCTTGTTAACAAGATGGCCAGTCCAACAGTTTTGAAAATTTGATCTCTGGTGATTGTGTTATTCGACTATTAAAAGCTTGTGAAAGCCTACTCTGAAATGATACACATTTATGCACTAAGTGTCAGCATCTCAAAACCCATTTATTCTTATTATCTGCCAGTTACATTTACATCAGATCCTTTAAATCATAAGGATGTTTGAAGGGCAGCACACAATGCATTATCTCCTGCAGCATGCATAACATGGACACCAATGTCTATCCCCCCACAAAAGAAATGGGTCATTATAAATGTACAAAAGGCTCTTCTTCTGATGACTCAGCAGGCGCTGTTTCTATTAATTCAAACAGGGATGAAATCAATCAATGTTGGAGAGACATCATGGTATAATCAATTACAGAAATTACACAAAATGAAGTAAAAGACAGAAATTACACAAAATGAAGTAAAAGAGACACATAAGAACATCCAGCAGAAAGCAAATTAGACTAGAGAAATTTTCTTAACACAGGAAAAGGTGTGGAATTGTTCCTAGAGTTGAATGCATTCCCGTTGGCTTAAAGGAAAATGTTGTTTATATTGAATAATGATAAAATCCTTGAAAAGAAGCCTAATAATCACACAAGGTTTGGTACTTTGATACATGCACAAAATGGAAGTGTGTATGTATTATGATTCACCATAGTAAATAATTTTTTTTATCAAAAATCACTTAAATCAAAGTTGATTTTTATCATTACAGTGTATTCAAACACTTTCAAATCATAATATGATGTCTTCATGAGGATAATATCATAAAAATATATATTTCAATATGTTTCAAGTTAGTAGGCTATAAATGGTGGCCGTATTATTGGTGGAGGAAGAACCAGGTAATACCTCCGGAAAGAACCATCGTCCCATGAGAAGCTACTGGCAAGCATTCTCATATAACTACATTAGCCGAATCTTAGACTCAAACCCATGCAGACAGAGGTGAGATGACAGTGATCCGTAACGGACAACGATTTAGACAACACAGCCACTCAGGACCCCTTTACTTTTTAGTAACTAGACATTTATAATATACTTTTTTATTCTCAAATAATATTTTATTTCTAAATTTTTTATTGTGCTGCTGATTGCTATCTAAATAATTGTTGTATTATAGTTTTTCTGTTTTTGTTATTCTTACTTATTAATTTAAGTGTCTACCACTTTCTCTAGCAATTCCATACTTCACAGGCATGTATAGGAAGGAGACATATTAAACAGTATTAATAACATTTTTTACTTGCTGTTTTGAAACAGATGTAAATGTTAAGAACTGTCAAAAAAGCATGACCCCTCCAGTTGAAATTTACTAATGAAATTTAAATAATGTGGACCGATTCATTCTGCATAAAGTTTTTGAGATTGCAACATTAAATGAAATGCACAAATCTGCATTAATCAGAATTTTTTAAATTATCTATAACTGTTCTCTTCAGATTTACAGTCATGCCAAATTTCCTTTGGAAGTGGAATTTAATATTTTCCTTAATGTAGTTTGTAGTCTTGGCAATCAATTCAATTGGGGAAATGACATCTCAGGAAATGGCAAGTTCTTCATCTGTACCAAATGAAATGTGCTTGTGTCACCTTTATTTCAAAACTTCTCGTGGTGTCCTAAGTTTGGCTGCATTGTGAGATAAAAATCTGTTTCAAAGCTTGCAATGCTCTGCAAAAGTAAGGAGCCAAAAAAAAAAATAGAATATTCATTGGTGTCTTTCCTTATAATACACAGGGGTTTCATTTTAAATACTATTATTGTGAGATAAATTACCAAATTAAAAGTCAATGCCAATGTTTGTCCCATGTTTTTTCCCCCAAAATATTGTGTTATTTGGTTTTCAGTATATAATAAGATGAATGGCACTTTCTGTATTATTCACTTTACAAACTGGTGTTTCCCATACAAAACAATTACCTCTAATGCAACTACCACACATAACAATTACCTCGAATACAATTACCATGCATAACAATTACCTCTAATGCAACTACCACACATAACAATTACCTCTAATGCAACTACCACACATAACAATTACCTCGAATACAATTACCACACATAACAATTACCTCGAATACAATTACCATACATAACAATTACCTCTAATGCAACTACCACACATAACAATTACCTCTATTACCATACATAACAATTACCTCTAATGCAACTACCACACATAACAATTCCCTCTAATGCAACTACCACACATAACAATTACCTCGAATACAATTACCATACATAACAATTACCTCTAATGCAACTACCACACATAACAATTACCTCTAATGCAACTACCACACATAACAATTACCTCTAATGCAACTACCACACATAACAATTACCTCAAATACAATTACCATACATAACAATTACCTCTAATGCAACTACCACACATAACAATTACCTCTAATGCAACTACCACACATAACAATTACCTCTAATGCAACTACCACACATAACAATTACCTCCAATACAATTACCATACATAACAATTACCTCCAATACAATTACCATACATAACAATTACCTCTAATAGCTCACCAGCAACATTTTGTATATTTTTTTGTTTTAATATTTTATTTTAAATTCTTCTCGATACTTTTGTTCCTCATTTGCTGGATGTCCCATTGTCCATTTAAGGAGTTCTCTAATTTTAATTTGTACTGAACGTTCCTAGGTTCTGAATGGAGCAGTTTCGTTTTAGATTTTCAGATTCATCTGACTGCATTAGTATAGCATTAAATACTTTACATACACACACACGTGTACGTGCGTGCGAGTGTACCAACAGTGAACTAAATTACACAAATATCAAAAGAGGCGTCTTACAAACAGGTGCTCGACGCAAGCTTGATGTGAAATTAAAAAACAATAATCCAATGGGAAAAAATCATGCAGAGTGATAAAAATACCTTAAATTACCCCCATGACCCATTGTGACATAGGACCCTCTCTATCATACCACAGGAGTCTGACATTTTATTGATAAAACGTCAGACTCCTGTGATCATACTATATAAAAAGAGTATAGTATGATAGAGAGGGTCCTATGCCTGAATGGGTCGGTATCTGCATCATACAGACCACATGTCAGCATGTATAACGTGTGCGGAGCTGAGCGACTAGAAATTAGAATAAGACAACAGGAACGAGTATTGCACCCTGCTGACACCTGGTACAATAACATAACCTGTGCCACTTTGGCACAGGCACTTTTATTTAGGGGGGAAACTAATAATAACAATCCTCAATTAACTGTGTCAACAGAAAAGTTATAATTAGTTTTCTCCGAAATCAAGTCTTGTTGCCACAATAAACAACAGTAGGCAGTCAAATAAAACTTACGTCACAAACGACAAGTGCTTTGGTCACCCGGCCAATCTCGGCTGTTATCGTTATACAGATAGAGTCTGGTCAGGTTCAGACTACGCAAGCTTGCGAGAGTTACGTTTCTTTTGTTCACAACAACACTTCGATTGTTATATCAAGATTAGGCTTGTTTACCTGTTCAAAGATTAATATGCCGAGATTAGGCGATCCAATAAGCTTCAGATATCTATCAAACGAACATTACGAGAGGTTTTCGAGAAGCAGTTTGCAAAATGAAAATAATCGGGATTCTCAGGGGCTTGACAGTTATATTTCTGCTAGGGTTCACCAGTATTTTGGGGACGGTTTTCTTCCTGACACCCCTGTTACCATTGGTCGTGCTGCATCCTAAGACCGCAAGATTTTTTATGGATATTTTTATTGTGATCTGGAAATTGTATTGTTTGGTACGCAAAAAGGCATTAACGTTTAAATATCAATGGAGATATTGTTGAGGTTTGATTACTTTGTATGCTAGTCGTACAGTGCATGATTAATATATCCGGTATCATGTGGACGTCTTGCATTATACGATTAGATGCCAACCCACACACCTGGGGGTGGGGTCGACATAATACTCTTCCATATATACTGTCCTATATTTTTGCACCTCATACTTTGCCAGCAGTATTGAGAGCCAATTTTTTATGTAAAATAATCTTTGTATAGTTAGAAACCGTTTTAGACATAGTTGCATTAACTTAAAGTAATTGCTTTTGTCATACTCAGTTTTATAGTGGTTAATAATATATCAGTAGGTATTGGTACACAATCATATCACAATTTATTTATGTAGTATTTCAGCCATATTGGTATTGTGGGCAGTGGGCAGATGTTCACATTTGCACGGGATATAGACGACCCCACCCTCCACGAGTCCCCAGCTGCCTTGCAGGTTAGGTTTTGGATAACCAAAGGCTAGCCGAGTTTAGACGGCGAGTGATCGGCGCTGGTTAAATAACTGATCTAGCTCACTAGTTGTGAGTACCGTGCGGTAATGCCCTTGGTGTTAAAAGCTATCCAAAACGAAGGAGGATTCTCGAGGAGACCAACGGCGTATACCTATGCTAGAGAACTAGCTTAGTGAGGAGAGGTTAGGTGGAGCCGCCTCATGAAAGAACCACAGGAAACAAGCATGAGATGACAAACAGAAAACGTCAAGGAGGTGTTGGCTTGCTTTTATCGAAGATGGCATCCAGAAGCCTAGTCGATTGGAATCCGATATCGTCAAGGCTGATCAGCGCTAGGTTTATTGGTCAAGGACACAACATCACTATCATCCAAGCGTACACACTGACTGCAGACTATAATGATGAGGTAGTCGACGAATTCTACAAGACATTGCAACATGCAATCGACAGCGTACCAAAAAGGGACATCAAGATCGTAATGGGCGACTTCAATGCACAGGTTGGAACAGACAACATCACATGGAATGGAGTATTGGGATGCTACGGCTATGGATCAATGAACGAAAGAGGTGAACGACTACTCCAATTCGGCAGGCTAAACAAACTGAACATCATGAACACCTGGTTCGAACATAAGCCTTCGCGGAAATTAACTTGGACATCACCCGGTGATCGAACGCGGCAGATGATCGACTATATCATGATTGACTGAAGATGGAGGAGCTGCATCAACAACGCACGCAGTTACCCAAGTGCAATAGTGCCAAATGTGATGAATGATCACAATCTTGTGATGGCAAACTTCAGAATAAGATTCAGTGTTCAAAAATTGACACATACGAAGAAGGTGGACATTGAAAGGCTGCGTATTCCTGACGTCAAAGAATGATATGAGATAGCAATAAAAAAATCGCTTTGAAGCACTCGGCAACATGATCGAAAAGGAAAGCCTAGATGAAGCACTCGAAATTGTTAACCATACGATAAAGGAGGCAACTGAAGTAGAGATTTCTTTTCAAGAGGTACAAGAAAGATCTATGGATCAGTGATGAGGTACTCAACCTGGCTGACGAGCGATGGGCAATAAAAGCGAAAATAAATAAGAATCAGAGAAATCCGAAAGTTAAAGATTGGAACGTCAATACACACAGCTGAAGAATGTCATAGACAATAAGGTTGAGGAATGCTGTGAAGAATGATTTAACAAAAAGTGCCGTGAAACGGAAGAAGCAAACCGCAAGAATGACATGCGATCTCTCTTTCAAAAGGTCAAAATGCTCAAGAAAGGTGTGAAACTGAAGGATAGGCGTGGAAACATTAGAGACAAGGATGGTAACCTACTCACAAAAGATTCAGACATTTTCCAAAGATAGCACGAGTATAGTAAGAGCCTCTACAATGCAAAGATAGAAACAGACGAGAGCGTACTCTGACAACTTTGGCCAAACTGTAAGAGGGATGACCTTGAACCGAATCTCCTTAAAAGTGAAGTGAGGAAGGCTGTTGCAAAGATCAAGCCGCGTAAAGCTCCTGGAATTGATGGCATCGAAGGAGAACTGATAAAGGGAGGTGGGCAAACAGTAATACGAATTATGCACAAGATCTGCAACAAGATTTGGGATGCTGGAGAATTCCAAACACTTTGGACGAAGTTTCTTGTGGTCACCATCGCGAATAAAGGGGACACTACCAAATGTGAGAATTACCGAACGATTAGCCTCATTTGCCAAGCAAGTAAGATCATATTGGAAATAATCAGGAGTCGAATGAAGAGTACAATTGAAGCGCATATGTCGGAAGAGCAAACCGGTTTCAGACCAGGAAGAGGCACAATTGAACAAATTTTCTCACTGCGATTGATAGCAGAGAAGTACCTCGCGTTGCAGGACAAAGAATTGTACTTGATTTTCATAGACTTCAAGAAAGCCTTTGATCATGTATGGCACCAAGGCTTGTGGAGGGTACTACACCATTGTGGCATACATCCAAAGCTGATCAATCTCATTGAAACTTTGTACAAGAGAACGCAAAGCACTATCAGAGTTGGAAACGATGTGATGGAATGGTTTCGGCAATTGATTGGAGTGCGACAAGGCTGCATTTTATCTCCAGATCTATTTAACATCTACCTGGAACATATTATGCGATAGGCACTCGATGGCCTAGAAGACGTTGGGACATGCATAAGTGGCAGAACAATTAACAACCTACGTTTTGCCTATGACATTGGTCTACTGGACGAACTGCTTGGACAAGCTCAACTCCTTCTGGACAAAGTTGATCAGATCAGCGCAAGGTATGGACAAGAAATTAGTGAGACCAAGACAGAATGGATGCTAGTGAGTACCAAAGATACGGGAATAGCAAAAAGGAGAATTGAGAAGGGACTATTGCTTAGAGGAAAGAAACTACAGCATGTGGACAGTTTTAAATACCTTGGGACTACCTTGAATGAAGATTGCAGAAGCGCGAAGGACATCAAAATATGCACAGCCACAGCCTTGAAAGTGATGAGTGAGTTGGACAACATCTGGAAAAACAAGTATTTCAAGAGTGAGATGAAAATGAGGCTATACCGAGCTCTTATAGTCCCAATTGCCCTGTACGGGTGCAAAGCTTGGACACTTAGAAGCGCTGAGGAGAGGAAACTACTTGTGTTCGAGATGGCAGCGCTTAGAAAGATTCTAGGAGTTCACATTATGGACAGGATGAGAAATGAAGACATCAGAAAGGCTCTTAATCAGACAGAGACAATCGTGCAAAAAGTGCACGAGAGACAACACCAATGGCTAGGACATGTTATAAGGATGGATAAGAACAGGATAGCGAATATTGTACTGCACGGTAGAGAAGAAGGAATGGCGAAAGTAGGGCGTCCGAGAACGACATGGATGAAATCTGCACTGGCTAGATACGACGTGGGGAAGCAAGTTATAATGAGGACTGCACAGGAGAGAGAAGAATGGCGTTTGTTGTCAAAACATGCAAGACCCCACGTCGATGATGTACAATAGAAGTTGTGCATAGATATGGCGGAGAAAAAGATGAAGAAGATTGGTATTTTACATTGTCAGTTGCACTAGTCTTGTGGTAGATGTGCTTGCACCAAGATTTGCTTCATTCAGGAAAAGATGCATTAAGTAAAGTGTGACTAATGCAGTTATTCATTAATTAATGTAATTGTGTCAATGTGGGCTGCCATCCGTTTCTGAAACACCTCTCCCTTATTAATTAAAAATTATTCTTCTCAAAAGAGGAGTCTTTTTGTGAAATGGGAATTTGCTTTTGTCAAATAGTTGCTGCTGAAGTAACTTCCAATGTCATAAAATATAATGATATTTAAAAAAATTTAGTACATCCCCAAAAATAGAGCTTTTCCTTTACTAATTTTGCTTACCAGTACATTGAACTGATGAACAGTGGGATCATGTTTCTTACTTGAAAACACTTTTAAAAGATAAATCCTGACATGTGGGTTCAATTGCATCAGCCCCTAATAAGAGGTACAGGAGACAAAGCCCCTTTTGAATGTCTTAGAAGTTTCTCCCAACACCAAGCTGAATACAAGTAATTAAAAAATAAAAATAATATTGATCCTTTTGGCAGTATTTTGTAAAAAAAATAGTTAACAGTTGTCTAATTTTACCTTTTATTGAATATGTCTGTTGTTATTGACTTAACATTTGAAACTTTAGTGGTGATTGTCTTGTGCAAACTCTTACATCTTCATCAGTTGGTAGAATTAAAAAAATGTGACCATTAAGAAACATTTTAACAGTTTATATGAGCTAATTATCCTACTCACTATATGGAATTTTGTGCATGGTATACAAAACTAGTCAACATTATGATCTTAAAATGTTTAATGAGGATACTTCTAAGTTAAATAACATAAAAACAATCCACATCTAAGTAATTTTTGTTGTCAAAATCTAGGCTGCTTGGATCATTGGCAAATGTGAATGTTCAGTGTTTCATGGTTTTCTTATTGTTACTGGGTACAAACGTTGCAAACAATAACATCCAGTGTAGATTCCCAACCAATTTGAAAATGTTCACCCAAGCTAGGGGTCAAGATGACTGCCCTTTACACAGAACAGATTGGTAGTTTTACACCATGGCAATAGTTGATCAAAACTACTTAATGGAGACAAAATCAGGCTTCATTAACATTATAAATTCTTGCTTTTACAGTGATGACACAAACAGACTCCAAGTCCTATGGGTCAGAATCTTTATCAGTATCAGTCAGATGTGTGAATTGTGTAGAATTTGTTTCTAACATTGCCATATCTAAACATTTAAAATCCTTTAAACAAAACTGCCAAATACACCCATGTTTTTTTGTCTTGGTCATAGCCATATCTAAACATTTAAAATCCTTTAAACAAAACTGCCAAATACACCCATGTTTTTTGTCTTGATCATAGCCATATCTAAACATTTAAAATCCTTTAAACAAAACTGCCAAATACACCCATGTTTTTTTGTCTTGATCATAGCCATATCTAAACATTTAAAATCCTTTAAACAAAACTGCCAAATACACCCATGTTTTTTTGTCTTGGTCATAGCCATATCTAAACATTTAAAATCCTTTAAACAAAACTGCCAAATACACCCATGTTTTTTGTCTTGATCATAGCCATATCTAAACATTTAAAATCCTTTAAACAAAACTGCCAAATACACCCATGTTTTTTGTCTTGATTTAAAATCCTTTAAACAAAACTGCCAAATACACCCATGTTTTTTTGTCTTGGTCATAGCCATATCTAAACATTTAAAATCCTTTAAACAAAACTGCCAAATACACCCATGTTTTTTTTGTCTTGGTCATAGCCATATCTAAACATTTAAAATCCTTTAAACAAAACTGCCAAATACACCCATGTTTTTTGTCTTGATCATAGCCATATCTAAACATTTAAAGTCCTTTAAACAAAACTGCCAAATACACCCATGTTTTTTGTCTTGATCATAGCCATATCTAAACATTTAAAATCCTTTAAACAAAACTGCCAAATACACCCATGTTTTTTTGTCTTGGTCATAGCCATATCTAAACATTTAAAATCCTTTAAACAAAACTGCCAAATACACCCATGTTTTTTTGTCTTGGTCATAGCCATATCTAAACATTTAAAATCCTTTAAACAAAACTGCCAAATACACCCATGTTTTTTGTCTTGATCATAGCCATATCTAAACATTTAAAATCCTTTAAACAAAACTGCCAAATACACCCATGTTTTTTGTCTTGATCATAGCCATATCTAAACATTTAAAATCCTTTAAACAAAACTGCCAAATACACCCATGTTTTTTGTCTTGATCATAGCCATATCTAAACATTTAAAATCCTTTAAACAAAACTGCCAAATACACCCATGTTTTTTGTCTTGATCATAGCCATATCTAAACATTTAAAATCCTTTAAACAAAACTGCCAAATACACCCATGTTTTTTGTCTTGATCATAGCCATATCTAAACATTTAAAAGCCATATGCAGAGTGAGCAGTAATCAGCAAAACTGAATTCCAGAATTTCTGTTGGATGGAGTTTTACATTTTTAAGCACAGCAGCAAGGGGGTGGGCTATTTTATACTTGGCACATCATCCAAACACATGAACTAGAAGTAATTCTGGAGTATATGAGTCATATTATGACATAGTAATAATACTCATTGTTGGGGCAGATGCAGAAAGATCATTCTGTGGAAAATTCAGCATCTTCTAAGTTTCAACAATAGTGCCTTCTAATGAGTGCAAAAAAAACCCGCTAATAACCACAGTGTCACATTTGAATCGTCAAGTGAGAGCAGCTAATTCAGCAACTTCAAGTTAATACTGTATTCAGCTTTCCATTGGGTGCGAAAGAGACCTACCATTTTGAGTGTGTAGATGTGTGTAGACAAAATATAACAGTGCTAAGTCCACTAGATAATAGATATTTGAAAGTGTATTAATGCTTCATATTTTTTTTATTCAGACTTGAACATCCATTAATTTATTATAGGCTTATATGAATAAATAGCTAAATTTCATTAGTGCCACATCACTTATTTGAGTTATGTACACTTGTGCTGCAATTTTTCCTGTATGAGTGTCATTACTCATAGAATTGTCTTACAGAGTAATGAATAATTTGGGTCCATATGAAGTATTCATTATTATAATGTATTTATTTCCTTTTCTCTTGGGTATGGAATCAGATTTGGTATTCATTATATCAAAGAATTCATAATAGCAAAGTTTGTAACAGCAAGGGAACACTTTAAGAGTTTTATGCAACTGATTGTGTGTATGTCTGTGCTGGTGCAAGTAGTATGTGGTATTTCTTCAAATAAATTTTATGATAATCTGAATTCACATGTATCTCATAATTTATAAGATCCTTAGTAAGTATAATGAACAATAAAATATTTTTATCTGCTCAGTTGTGCTTTTAACTCCTTTTTCAACCTATCAAGTTATTTTCCCGATTTCATTTCTTTTTATTAGAACGTTTGACCTGTGTTTTTTTTTTTTTTTTTTTACCTTAGGCGGTGTATGAGTTGGTGTTCCAAACCAAAGTTGTGATTACTGGAGAGCCAGGCTGTCCAGAAGACAATTATCTCATCATTATGAATCACAGGACCAGGTTTGACTGGTTATATGTCTTTTCCTACCAGATCAGATATGGCTCAGTGTGGCGATATACAATTAGTCTGAAAAACGCATTGAAAAGCGTACCAGGAGTAGGTGAGTAGTAAGATAAGACTTATAAGTAGTACTACAGTAGAACCTGTATTGAAAGACCACCTCTTTTGCCAAAAAAGTATGGTCTCTCAAGATAGGTGGTCTCTCATAACAGGTCACAATGCTATATAATCAATAAATTTGTGCACTGAGAATGTGGTCTCTTAAGATAGGTGACCTCACAAAGCAGTGGTCTTTCAAGACAGGTTTTACTGTATATATTCTATTATTTTAGCATCATTATATTTTTCATTGTTCGACAATTTCAAATATTTTTTTTTTTAAATTGCACAATTGAATATATTGTATGATAAACTTATAAAAATTTGTAAACAAAAATTGCTTTTCTTTCATAAATTGTAAAAAATTCAGTGATTGCTATTAGATAAGGATTCTAAAGAAAAATTATTATGAAAGCTTAAACATCTGGATGTGTAAAATTATAAACTTTTAGCAGATAAGTAGAGGACAGCTTGATCAACAGCCACCTTATGTGGGGATTCTCTGGATTTGTTTGATTTTGTATTTGTTTCACATATCGGAATTTATTCATTACCTTTGATTATATGTAGAAGTTTGTTATGATGCGAAAAAAATCATTGGTTTGGCACAATATGTACATTTTCATGTGAAAAAATTTAAGTCTAGAGCAAATTAAATTTGCTTGGTGACTTGAGTTCTGTTAAACATAGCGGTACTTTCACAAACTTCACATGTGGATTTCCCTTCATGATGCAATGAAATCTGGTGATTTTAGGAATCATTACATTAACATCATTATAGGTGTGAATATTGTGTACCTTTTGGCGTTCTTAAAAAAAAGACCAGATTTTTTATATCCAGGGATGTCTCAGAACAACCAGCTTTAAAATTCCAATTATCCTGTACATTACTGCCATTGCCAAAAAAATTGCTGCTTTCAAATTACAAGTACAAGCAAGATCAGAAATGTTTGCACATTGATACTCCTTTATGTAACCAAAAACATCCTCATGAAGCAAAATTCTAGTTAATATTAACTAATAAGGCAGGGAGAAATCATTGTTTGGTTAGGAAACCACTGGATGCTGACCACAGAAGGTAGGTGATTATTATATGCAGAGCATTCATTAGAAAATTTGCCTGCAGGAGGGGGGAAGGAATTAGACTGGCCATGGTGAACATGCATGTGCACACACATAATTAGGGGTCCAGATAAATTGTAAACTTCTGTTAGACATTTGACCTGTGAGAGGCAATACCTCTTCATTACCATCCACCTCTATCTTACCTTGTTAAGTAAACTTTGGTTTTTTGTTATACATGTAGTTCCATGTCATTGTAGAGCAGTGGGATTGCCATTATAATTGTCCTTTAGAATGCTTCAAATACAGCTTCAGTCACTTTAATAGATGTACATGTGCCATTCGACATTGTCCCGACATGTTGCTGTTATTGTTTGACTTTTAAGTTGGAAGATGACCATGACATCACTATTTTGGTTTCTTGGAGTATATGAGTGCATGAGTGGCTGATCAAGCCAATCTGTGCTCTGAACTGTCTGTGGCACACTGGAGAGATGATGATGCTATCAGGTGCTTGATCAAAAGAAGATGTGTTGCAGTTCGAGATTTACATTGCTTGGGCTCATGCAAAGCCTCTGCATTTCTCCAGTTCAAATTCTGTAGCTCCAGTATTGATGAGACTGTGCCAGATGGAGCAGTCCCATACAAGATCTTCAGGAGGCTCGGGATTAGTATTGAAATGGTTCAAAGATGGCTTTTAGATTAAATTTTTAAAGTATGTTTTCTGATAATCCTGAGATCACTTTCCCTCCAGCTCGCTGCAGAAGATCTTCATTGGTAGGTGATTCTGGTGCCATCACCTGAGATTTCATCAGCAGAGTGTGGATGCTTGGAATGCCAGCCCATGTGAGAATGTAATTGTCTTTGACCCTATCCTGCTGTCTTATTCTCATCAGTTTCCTCAAGCAACCCCTATAAAAATGGTTCAGCTTCTTGGCAGTGAATCTGTACACACTGTTCAGGTTTTGCATGCATACAATACAATGACTTTGTAGAACTTAGGCTTGTTTGCAGACTGATACCTTTGAAAACCCATAGTGGAAACAGCTGTCATGTGCACTACAACAAAATACAAATTGTTAAGAGACCAATGAAAATGCATGATACTAGATTATATATATTAAGTGTGTTTAGCTTGTGATGAGTATGACTAAAAAAATCTGTTGCCAGGGATTAAAAACTGATACCAGGCAATCATTTTTTTTCCAGTGTGAGGCAAATAAAAATAGTTGTCAAATAATCGTGTTAAAAATTACACTGAAATTTTATGCATTTTCCAGCGATAAGATTTGGCCATTGAATTGTCCTCCAGATGACCTACAGCAGGGTACCAGAGTTATTGTAATATAATATACATAGTTGAGTGATCACTAGTAGTACAAGACTGCACTATTCCTCATGTGCTGTTTACTCACAATCGGATGAATTTATCACCGTTCTTACTCTCAGCCCTGAAGGACAAACCATTCAAAAAACAAACTTGTGATTAATTATCTTTTGTCAAGACACCAATATACAGTAGTGGTATTTTTCACCTTTGACTTGACATACTTAATGTATATGATCTAGTATTGTGCTTTCTGATTTGTCTGTTAAAGAAATGGGGACTTGGTATAAAGCATATGACATTTGCTTCTGTTGGCTAACTTAGCTAAGGGAATATGATTAATTTAAATATCCAACAATTAGACTGCTTGCTGGATACTAAATTGGCTTGTTGAGCATTGGTTCAATGGAAAGTTGACAGTTTGGGCACAAGATTAATAGCACCAAGTTAACAATAATGTGAACTATAGGGATGTAAACTCAGATAAACATAAAATATGGGTATATTTCTAGTCAGGATTGGCCAATTGCTACAAAATTATGGACAATCTGATCTGTACAGATTTATTAAGAGTGTAACTTGTGCTATCTATCAGCATATATATATATATATATATATATATATATATTGAAACCTAAAAGTTGTTCAATAATTTTGATTACAGCAATCTATGTGGCAGCTACAGAAATTTACCAGGATATCAGAAAAATCAATGGACAACCATTGATTTTCAGAACTTTTCTTTGGTGACAATGTATTTCTGCTAAGAAAAGAGAGACATTATTAAGTCTTCTTTCATTAAGGATTGAACCAGAGGGATTGGTAGTATTGACTAGTTACTTAAATAGCTACATAAAGAGATAATGAGTGTATAGCATCTGTGGAGTAGAGTTTTTCCTCACTGATACAAGGTTCATTCTAGGCTGCACCCAGGTGCTATTGCATAGCTGACTTTTTTTGGAATGGAAGATACCCCAACCTTTTGAAACCCATCAAATCTCTGTTGCAGTTCATTGTTTGTTGCAAGCAGTGGCAGAGACATATAGGTAGTCCTTATTCTTGTTAATGCCTTTATCAGCAGTTTCTTCACCTCTGTACAAGATAAATGCATGCATCCAGGATCATATGGGAGCATAGTAAGAACCTTCTGAGGGTTGCCTCTATGGGAGCAGAGACTCTTGTCTTAACTTACAAAAAAAAATAAAGTGTATGAGGTTCAAGCCATTGCTGCCTCTTGGCCTGTCTAACTCATTTGTTTCTAGATTGTATTATGAAAGCTTCATTTTAGTGATCTCAAACTACCTTCTCATCCTTTTACCTTTGTTCATTGTTCCACCAAAGACCAAAGACTTATAAAAAGGTTAAAATATCTGCCATGTTTTGGTGCTAAGCAATAAGAGTTAAAGTTAGGACTGATTGGACTATTGTCAGGATAATGTGACGGGTTGAACATGATGTCACATGTCTGCAGTATGATGCCCAGTGCTAAACAATATTACAAACTGCCATATTGCAGACACCATAGCAATATGAATTTTTTTAAAGCTATCCAAAACACATGCACATACTTGTCTAACCAAACCAAAGCAAAGGAATATTTTCTTTGGGTCAGATTGTTTTCGCTTAAAAGTGGCTATCATCAGGTAGTAGTCTTCTATTCTAAAGTGTGAGTGAGTATTCCTTGTATTTTAAAATATATTTTTAGCAGTAACTTAGTTATCAGCCTCCAACCTAACTGACAAATTGAGCAGTGCAATGGCATATTTTTATTACCTGAAAAGGGTCAGCTGTGCAGCAGGTAAAAATAGGTTCCCCCAACTACATTTCTATCTTTGGTACATGACAGAAACTTATGTGGAGTGCATAAAAAAGACCTAAGAAAAAATCATAAAAGATCATTATGGGTGACTTCAGACTGATTCAAACTCACCCCAAGCTTACTGAAAAGAGCACACTGATTTGCCAAAGAGCATAGAATACTCAATTTCATTGGTTGAAATAAATGTCACATAGATCTTGATTAACTTTAACCACCAAAACTTCATCGTTCAACAGTAATGGCAAATGTACCAAAGAGACAACGAAATCTTTAATAAAAGCAGTGCAGAATTTAAATAGTGTACAGGGAGGAAAAAATGTAGACTCAAACATCCAGAATAAATTTAATGGGAACCATGATGAATTGAAGTCCAAGTATGGATAGCTAATGACAATGAAGGCTAATAATAATCACATGTAATCCGGTCTTAGATCTATTAAATTCTGCACTAAATATTAACTTTTCCAGTATTATATACTTTGAATAAGTCATTGTTGAGTTGGGCTATTGCACAGTTTGCTATAGTTTCCTTGTCAACTAAAATAAAAGTGGCCAAGATTATTTTAACAGATAAGGAACTTGCATAAAATTGTTTTGTTGCCTAAATGCAGGAGCAACTGATTCAACGATTATAATTCTAAAGACGTTAATATTTATTAGAACCATTAAAAAATCCCTGACATGTTTATCTGTGTTAATATGTATTTGAATTCTTTCAATGTACAAGAAACTGGAATGGGTGTTTTCATTCCATTTCTAAATTACCCCACTTTTTGATCTGATATGTGACATTGGACTATACTTTTTCAATTTGTGGAATGGGACATTAGGCTATACTTTTTCCAATTCTGGATTGGGACATTGGGCTTTACTTTTTCATATCTGGCATGGGACATCAGGCTTTACTTTTTTCCATTGCTGATATGGGACTTTGGGCAGTACTTTTTCATATCTGGCATGGGACATCAGGCTATACTTTTTTCCATTTAATTATAATTTTTAACATTATCAATGTAGAAATAAATTTTTCTTAGTTGCCCAGCTTGACTTTTTCATAGGGAAATAAGCTAGTCTATACTCATTTTTAATTGTCTTGGCAGTCGGACTATTTCTACCTCTGCTCTTGTGTTTGCAATAAATACAGTGCCAATGATAGAGATAGACTTTGAAAAATAGCATCTGTTTGCTTTTAAAACCATGTTTTGTTAACAAGCAGGAGCTCAGGAAAAGTATATCTGCTTCTGTTCCAAGAGTTAAATATATTTCATATAATGTTCACTGTTCAGAGCAACACCAAGAAAATAGGTTATATCAACCCAATTTGAGTGTGTGACATCATGGCATTAGTCAAAGGATTTGTGAATTAGAACCTAGACATAAGTTTTTTCGCAGTGTTAAATAAACCAAGGTAATTTGGTCAGAATGACCCAAAATGGTGTGACAAATCTTATTTTCAAGATATGTCTTAGGTGCAGGATTGGTGGCTGTAGTTGAAAAGGTATTGGAAACAGAACCCAGACAGGAGTTCAAATTTTAAAAAAAAGTAATGTTGAATAAAGCCAAGAAAATAGGTCACTGAAACCCAATAGATATTCTCAGTGCAAGTTTTATGTGATTAGGTATGGTAATGTAGATGTTACAGATTATAATAGAGGAATGATGTACAGACTGATACATTGACACATAAAGAAGATTTTTAAACACATTTTGCATGTAAATAAGCAGTTACAGGAACATATGATGCAAACTTGCTTATTTGAACAGACATTTGAGCTGAAGGGAAGGTTGGTGAGTAGGTGAATTCCTATACGCACATATATTTAATACCACCACTTATCCATTGTTTTTGGAATGCATTCAGTTTAATTGATTTGTTTGCTGCATAAGGAGATCGGCATTTAAGGCACTTTAGGAGCGTTTAGTTTATCTGACACATTTTCTCAATGAGTAGACTTTGAGTCAATTTCAGTTAGAAAGTACATCACATTTTCATTTTTGAAACTATTTCTGCTCATAGAAGGATTGCAGATGCCAAGTTATGCATATAATGTATGCAAATCTCGAAACATTGTGGAAGTGGCAGGTTTAACGCCAGAACATTCTGTATCTAGACACCTTATTTAGCAAACTGCATATACTTTTAGCTACGGTCAGAATTTTAGCAGACAGAGCTTTTATATATATTCATTTGCTATTTCTATTAAGCCTCCTCTGTATTGCTTATTATGCAGAAAATCCAGCTTTGTTAACAGCATGCTCTCTAATATCCCATTACAACCCTGGCCATGTTTTATAACCTGTGACTGGAGGGCAAAATCATTCTATTAAAACTTTGCATGTTGGCATGTGCAGTTATTTTCATGGTTTGTTGAATTACACATTTAGTAATTTGAATGTTGAAATATGATCATTTATGTATAAAAATATATTAATTTTAGGATAAAATATTATATTAGATTTAAGTATGTAATAAAACTTTTCTAAACCATGCATTGTGAGGACCACATATTTGGACTGTTTTGTAGAAATGTCTAGTATATCTAATTTAGACTGTATGTCAGTGTTCTTATTTGTACCAAAATATATATCCAAATTTAACAGAGGATTATAGGTTACATAATGATGGGTTTAGGAAGATTTCAGTACGATCTTTTTTTTCTTCAATATTCAATTTTGCATTTACTGCTTGATTATTTTCAGTGCCTGTCATGTAGGTATGACTTTGTTCTGTCAGTATAAAAAGTAGCAACTTACTTTTGGTGGATTTGTTGCAGTATTTTATATACTTTATATTTTATATTATTAATAAGTTGTATTTTCCAGGTAATGTTATTTACACATTTGTGATTCCCTTGTGAATCCATTTCCTTTGCATGCAATGAGAAGTGGCATCATTGAGAGTTTGCCATTCCTTAGAGGGTCAGATTGGTAAACATTTGGCATCAGACAAGTATTACCTTATTAGGATGTATCATTTCATGGGATGTGTCACAGATGGAATGAGGGGAAAGGGCTAATTGAATTACTAGATCCAAAGATTACATGTTTAGGAGGGATCTTTGTTTATGAAGCTGAAAACTTTTGTACCAATTTGTTTTTTGGCTGATAGGTTTTAAACAAATTTCAGTATACCAGACATGTGCAGATATTCAAGCAGTTCACATAAAAATATATAGTCTTATATATGATGGCTGTTTTAAGCAATGACCGACAAATCTTATGCCCAGAGCATAAGGCCTACCAAAAGGCAAAGTCTGGTATACTCTTATGCTGAATTCTGGTAGCCTAGTGGGCACTACATTATATTAAAACTGTCTACATTTTCTTCTCAGAACATATTGCTGTAATACATAACGGAGAATAATCATTAATAATTCATAAAAGAAAATAATTATTAATAATTCATACAATTTATTAATCATTAATAATTCATAAAAAAATAATAATTGTTAATAATTAATAAAGGATATTAATCATTACTAATTCATAAAAGAGAATAATTATTAATAATTCAGAAAAGATAATCATTAATAATTCATAAAAGAAAATAATCATTAATAATTAATAAAGGAGATTAAGCATTAGTAGTTAATATAGGAGAAAACTCATTAAAATTCATAAAGGATAATAATTATTAATAATTAATAAAGGAGAATAATCAAATAATAATTAATAAAGGAGAATAATCATTAATAATTAATGAAAGAGAATAAGTATTAATAATTCAGAAAAGAGAATAATCATTAATAATTGATAAAAGAAAATAGTCATTAATAATTAATAAAGGAGAATAATCATTAATATTTCATAAAGGAGAATAATCATTAATAATTCATAAAAGAGAATAATTGTTAATAATTAATCATGGAGAATAATCCTTAGTAATTAATAAAAGAGAATAATCATTAATAATTCAGAAAAGAGAATAATCATTAATAATTCATAAAACAATAATTATTAAGAATTCAGAAAAGAGAATAATCATTAATAATTAATAAAGGAGAATAATCATTAATAATTAATAGAGGAGAATAATCATTAGTTATTAATAAAAGAATAATCATTAAAAATTCATAAAGGAGAATAATCATTAATAATTCATAAAATAAAATAATCATTAATAATTCATAAAGGAGAATATTTCTTAATAATTAATAAAGGAGAATAATCATTAATAATTCATAAAGGAAAATAATTGCTAATAAGTCATTAAATTTTGCAGATTTTGATTATATCTCCTGCTTTTACATTCAGTATTGGAAGCTTATTTTGATTTCAAGTAATCATTTTCTCATAATTGAAAATTGAGAGCACATGTGAGGACTTGCTGTTGCATTAATCAAATATTTTTTAACAGATAACAAGTGAATAACTCTTATTAATTTATTCATTTTAAAAAATTGGTTTATTTCATACATGTACATAATTTGTACAGAAATTTGTCATATGCCTGCCATAAGTGGAGCATATTTTCATATGGCAGTGTATGTTTGTCTGTACATCCATCTGTTACCAATTTTACTCCTCACAGTAACTAGCACTTGGGGTAAGGAAGAATCCTATTGTTTTGGGGGTCATAGTCAAGGTCACTGTGACTGCAAGAAAGAAAAATGATTCCTGCAAAAATAAAATTAGTAGTGTATCATATACCTGGACCATATTTTGTCAGTGGCTTGCACTTGAGGTAAGGAAGAAGCTTGTCAAGTCTGGGATCAAAATATCAAAGGCCAAGATCACTGTCACCAAAAGAAGTTTCAACATTTTAGTTATATGTATAAGACAGATGCATAGAATGTCACTCAGAATACAAACAACATAACATGGATAGTTCTTTAGTGAGTTTTATATTTTATTGCCAATTCTGGGAAAAGTTTTAACCCAGACAGAAAAAAACCTACAAATACAAGCATCCTCTAGTGACTTCATTGGCATGTTTTCTTGTTGTAATATATTCTTAGTTTCCCATGTTATTAGTAAATGTGTCGAGTTCCTTTGCAGATGTGTCCCATTTCTATAGTGAATATTGACTGAGCATGCAAAGTGAATGCGTTTAAATGCATAATTTATTTTAACGAATTGGTCCTATTACATGCTTACACAGGTTGGGCGATGCAGCTGGCAGGTTATATTTTTCTTCAGAGGAAATGGGAGGAAGACAAGAAATTGATCAGCAATGGGATCCGATATTTAAACCTTGTGAATTTTAAACCTCAAGTAAGCTTCTGTATGCTTATTATTGTTATTTTAACCACGCCAATCAATTTTTTTTGTTTAAACAGTTTTTATATATATTCTTGAATGATACATAACTTAATATTTCAGTAGAATAAGAAAAAAAGAATTTTCAGTTTATGTTTTTTTTCTGAATTATTACTTTTTTGTTGTTGATTGTTGATCATGAAATTGTACCACAATTTAACCACATTAATGCTTATTTTTATTTTAAAAAATATCTACAAAAAATGTAGGATATTTTTAGGGTCGGGTTCAGGGATCACATGATCATGATTTTATATGATCGCCAATAATATCCCAAGGCATAGCATTTAGTACTCATTGTAGTGATGAACCCCAGAATCAGGTTTTCAAATTCTTTATAATCTGTATAATCTTCATTGTACCCAGACAACATTTCTAAGATCTCTTTACTACCTGTTACTTTGCATCCATATGTGTCTTTAATCTGAGAATATTTGAATGCCCATTGATTCTGATTCTCTGTGCATTACCATTTCTCATAAACCACTTGGTGAAAACTCCCAAAAATGATAGATAGAATAATTGTATTTTTAATGGAGAGGGAGAGGGGTTGTGGGTGGTGTGATTGGGGTGTACGTGTCAGAATATGCAGTGAAAAGCATGTGGATTTTGGCTGGTGAGTAATTACAATTCAATTGTTTACTTCCATTCAATTTAATCAGCATTTGACTGTTACTATATGTTTTAAAAACTTAGCTGACATGTCATGACAAATGTTTTTTTTTTATAGAAAGTTCACAGTACTGATGTTAATGTATGTTGTTAAAGATTTCAATGTGAGAGATAGATTGAAAAAGATTGCACGTTTGTGTGTGTGGAAAGAGCGGTAAAAATGGGCTTGAGATACACTACAAACATGCTTATACCTTTGCACCTATAAAAATGAAATGTATCAAAGTAGATTAAGCATAGAAGATGATTAGGTGATCTTCACTAAATAAAGATATTGTTATTATTATTATTATTATTATTATTATTATTATTATTATTATTATTATTATTATTATTATTGTTGTTGTTGTTGTTATTATTATTATTATTATTATTGTTATTATTATTATTATTATTGTTGTTGTTGTTGTTATTGTTGTTGTTGTTGTTATTATTATTATTATTATTATTATTATTATTATTATTATTATTATTTAATTCTCAAGTACTCTTATTTCAAGTATAAAATACATTTTTGTTTTCTTTCTGTTGTCATTACTAAACATTTTTTGTTGCCTGTAATTTGTCATGTTAATGACAGCTGGAATCCAAAATAAAATGATAGAAATTGTAATGTCTCCGTCTTTGTAAGAGGGGTAGTTAATTGGATTTAGCTGCGTTATCTAGGGAATGACCTCCCTCAATGTTATGACCCGATGTGAGTGAAAAGATAGAATATCACCAGAAAACATTGCAAGATTATTGGAAAGTTATAATGCAATACGAGCCTCCTTAGATAAGAAAAGTAACAAATTTAATCAAAACAAATTAATAGTGGTGATTTAAATTCAACTTAAGTTAGGTCAGCAGAATTTAATAGCAGTGTCTAATTTGGATTATTTCATCATTATAACGAGTGGTGAAAAGCGTGCAGTGTCCATGACTGATTTCATCACCTTCCTCTTGACCATGTTCCAACATTTCCTATTTCCTCAAGTCTTTCTACTGCCTCATCCCTTTCTGGACTTTCTCATCCTCTATTCTGAACTCATCACTTTTCTTTTTTTCTGGACTTCTGTCTTTGAACTGTCCCATCTCATTCTCTCTCAGAAAGCTGTTTCCTTAAAGGACAAAAATATTCCTAAATGTCTATATATACCACTTTCTAGACATTTACAAAAGTCCTCACTTATGTTACTCAGAAGCATACTTGCTATTTTAGACGCTATGTAAACTTCGCAGTGATTGTTATAAATTAACACTCAAGTGGTTTGCTGAACATTATCGTATTCTTGTACCTATGATACTACATTTTCAATTACTATTGCATAAATTCACAAATTCTAATTCCCTTCAATCTTTAACCTACAAGATTATTTAAAGATTACAAAATCAAAAATAATAAGGTAACTATCATTAATCCCCAATAATCAGTATAGTTCTAACAGACAAAGGAAATTATTTCGTATTTACTTCATATAACCCTATGAAATCCTACAGATATGAAAATTTGGATTGCATGCTATCAATTCTACCAATGAACTAATAAATAAAATTGAAAAGATAAATTGCATAACAACAATAGTATCAATATGAAATTGAATAAATGATACATAATAT
Organism: Unio delphinus; assembly: GCA_029339505.1. NCBI lineage: Eukaryota > Metazoa > Mollusca > Bivalvia > Unionida > Unionidae > Unio > Unio delphinus. Next base: position 1,514,907 of record JAQISU010000169.1, on the reverse strand, counting down.
ATAACCTAGTCATATCAAACACATTTACATTAAACAAGCAATTAAAAAAAAAGAATATTTACGTTCAATTAAAATTTCATACCTTGATGCTAGTGGTTTGATATATTCCTATGCCAAGATTGCTGTCTTTTAGACTAAGTTTCCTTGGATGTTTCCTACCTCATTTTAGATTTTCTAACAGGTCAAGTGTGAAGTCAGAGCACATTCTGCATCAAAAATTGATTTTACCGAAACTGTAGTGTCTGCTTAGGGTAGTTGCTCTGCTGGACCTATCAAACTTAAATGAACTTACATAAAGCCCTACTTGCCAGAAATTGATACAAAGATGATTTATCTTCCCACAGATTGTGAGTATAAAAAGTTTGTATTTTAATTTGTTGACCAAATTCATCAGGCAAAGTTAAGGTCAGTGTCGTTTATTTTTGTATCATATAATTACCATGATGGCATGTGCTGTGTATGATGAATCTGGATTTTCCAGGTTGCTGTAGCAGTGAAGGTTTCTGGTGGTAGTTGAAGAAAATGTTTAACCACTTTATAGTAATATTTTAATTCATTTTTTTTACAACAGCATGATTTTTGGGGGGAACTTCACATGATTTTTAGACCTTTGATGCCAAGTATATGTAGGCTACAATATTTAGGTAGTCATAGTAACTAACAATGCAGATGTTGAGTGAGAATCAGGTCAGATTTCTTCATTGTAGTAGTTTGTAGTTTTTTCTTTTCATCTATCAATAAAATTAAGACACACAAAATATTATGCTTTAAATATCAGAGGTAAAAAAATCATCTTTTTAACGATTTCATGCAGGTTGGATGTGAAAATTACTTGGTTTGGTAGTACACAATTTCCCTTTGTGGTTTTGGTGAATTTTGTCATTTTTATAGGCAGCGTGCTCTGATTTCAAACTACACCATATATATTAAAATTTCAAAAATGTGGTCTGATGGTCAGAGTCTAACAAGCTTTGACATACAACTTTTCATTGTGAATTTAACACAACTTTTAACGATTTATACAGCCTTATTTTAAAATGCAGTGTATCCTAGAACCATTTGTTCTAACACCTATGGAAGCAATTAAATCACAAAGTTAACTTCAGGAGAACTTGGATGTTATTTGATCATTTAAATTTACAAAAATTATGTATGATAGCACAAATAAATACTGACTACTTGCAACTGAAACTTTACTAACCATTGGACCTGTAACATTATGAAAATGTCTGGTCTGATAGGAAATTTACTAGACTTGGGGTAGCAAACTATCACTAGTTTTAATCCAGTTCGATGACATAGTATCCTCTTTTCTCCAGAAGGCAGAATGATATTGATATTTTTGAAAAGTCATATTTCTTCCTATTTTTAATTTCTGACACATATATGCAATAAAAACAAAAAGATTTATAGTTCTAGCTCATTTTTTGCAAGATCATCCAGATCTTTGCTTATCCAGGAAAACATCATGGCCTTTATTTAATAATAATAGCTATTAGAATAATGTTCTCCAGTTGTGTAGCTCCCTATTACCATTATCAGTTTTATGTCCATTTTCTCGACATCAAGATTACAAATTTATACATGTTGTGGAGCAGTCAGAGTCATCAACTCAGATTATGTATTTTGCTGTTCATGTTTTAGGTCCTGCTGTTTCCCGAAGGTACAGACTTTACCCCAAGCACCAAGTCTAGAAGTGATAAATTTGCAGAACAACATGGCTTACCAAAGTATGAATATGTCCTGCACCCAAAAACAACAGGATTTGCTTTCTTTGTTCAGCAAATGAGGGAAGGTATGTCCTCTGTTGTTTATTCTAAAAAAAATTGTTCACGCTACAGTTCATATTGCAGATTGTGTTACTGGTTAAATGTTCCATGTTTGAAGTGGCCATGTACAAGTGATCTATCGGCTTTGAGCACAATTTTGAGATAGCCTTTGTTACAAATCTATGGTCTTAAACTAAGTAGCAGAAAAAGCAAAACCAAGTTCATTACAATTCAACAAATAATTAATAGATTTATAAAAGTGAAAATTTAAAAGGAACTTAACTTATATTGAAATAAATAACAAATAATCCTAAAAGTTATATCACATTTCCAAAAGTATAGTGTTCCAAATGAATTCCAGTGGTGTTCCAAATGAATTCTGATCTTGAATGTGCTGATGTATCAATAGTTTTGAATGTGCCTTTGTAGCAGTAGTCAGTGTTCCAAATGAATTCTGATCTTGAATGTGCTGATGTATCAATAGTTTTGAATGTGCCTTTGTACCAGTAGTCAGTGTTCCAAATGAATTCTGATCTTGAATGTGCAGATGTATCAATAGTTTTGAATGTGCCTTTGTACCAGTAGTCAGTGTTCCAAATGAAATTCTGATCTTGAATGTGCTGATGTATCAATAGTTTTTGAATGTGCCTTTTTTTCCAGTAGTCACAATGTATCACAATGATTTAGTCCAGAAATTTTGGAATGTTTTTGAATGAGTCCTCAGTAATCCCAAAACAGTTTTAATCCAAAAGTTAATGAGTACTTTGTAATTTGAATAAATAGTTTAGATAAATAATTCCCCTTAAATTAAAAATGAGCACAACTAAAAGTGTTGATCATAAATTCCCAAAGACTGATATTAAGACAGGAATAAATAATTTTGTTTACTTTATTCTTATGTATCTCCCCGCTTGACCTATGTTGCACAAGCGTTTTTCCTGTGAATATATTCCTCAATCACATTACGTTTGGAATATTTGCCTGTTACCTTGTGAATTCACCCCATCTAAAAGACAAAAATTGTTTTTTCCTATTTCAAATAGAAAAAGTGCAGTAACTTTTGTCCATTACCTCCCCTTGGCTACACCAGGTCTCACTAGTGACTTACACTGAGCAACACTGATAGTGATGAGACACTGGCAAATCAATCTTATTCAGATCCAAGAATCGAACTGGCTGAATTCACTTTTCATGATGCCATTGAGGAAATCCATCAGGTGTTGGCAATTTCGGAATGCCTTTTAACCCCTACCACTACTCAGGATCTAGAAGGAGCAAGATCAGTTCTGGCTCCTATCCCAATTGGCAAAGATGATAGAGATTAATGACCAGCTTTATAGTCAGATTGGTGACCCCGGCAATTCTAAGGTGTTCTTCTCAGAAAGCTACCATCCAACAGACAACAGGATAGTACTGTATTTACTACAGACAACAGGATAGTACTGTATTTACTACAGACAACAGTGTAGTGCTGTATTTACTACAGACAACAGGATAGTACTGTATTTACTACAGACAACAGTGTAGTGCTGTATTTACTATAGACAACAGGATAGTACTGTATTTACTACAGACAACAGTGTAGTGCTATACTGTAGTATCATTTATTTTCGTTGGGCTCAATTTTCGTGGTTTTGTAAAAAAAAGGCATTTTCGTGGGGACGTAAATTCGTGGTTTTGCCTGTCAAATTTTGCATATTATAAGGTAGTTAATTTCATGGTTTAACCTCTACAAGTACCCCAAATAAAGAATACAAAAGAATAAAACGATGCCGACGCAAACGGCGGTCACATTAATGTTTAAAACAATACTACCACCTATATGAGTACATATCTAAGACCCGGCAAGTTCAATACTTACAACGTGTTTTGACCAAGTGATTAACATCTGTCAAAGCAGACTCAGCCAACAACACTAAAACAATACTTCCACCTATGTGAGCACATATCAAACACCCGTCAGGATTAATCAGTATCGCCATGTTTTCGTTTGAGTGTTCAAGATCAAAGGAAGCCGACGCCGCCAACAAAACCAGACCAATCAGTTATTAAAGTACATTTGAATGTGGCTTTGTCCAACAATCTGTGCAGTGTGAGCTTTAATAATCTGCTTTAGTGTTTCAAGAAATATATTTTTTTAACAGGATTGTTGTTCTATTGGATTTAAAATGCATGGATAAAATGAAATGTGCTTTCAGAAGGATTTGAATGTTTAAACAACAGCTGCACTAGATTGAAGGATCGACTTGAATAAGTATTAAATCTAATTTTCATATGCAGTTATTTTGTATTACTAGTATTTTTTCTTTCTTTCTGTTTAGTGTTACTATTGTTTGAATATGTTATGCTTTTTCTATATTTTCTCTCTATCCTTACTTAAATGAAACACTGTAAAAAAGAAACGGGTCGGGAATTGGGGGGGGGGATCATCAACCTATGTGGCTCATTTTTCGTTGGGGATTTAAATTCGTGGTTTGTGGCAACCACGAAAACCACGAAAATTGATCCCCCACGAATATTGATGATACTACAGTATTTACTATAGACAACAGGATAGTACTGTATTTACTGCAGACAACAGTGTAGTGCTATATTGACTATAGACAACAGTGTAGTGCTTTATTTACTATAGACAACAGTGTAGTATTGTATTTACTTCTGATAACAGTATAGTGCTGTATTTACTAATGACAACAGTGTAGTATTGTATTTACTATAAACAGTGTAGTATTGTATTTACTATAGACAACAGTGTAGTATTGTATTTACTTCAGATAACAGTGTAGTACTGTATTTACTAAAGACAACAGTGTAGTACTGTATTTATTACAGATGACAGTGTTGTACTTGATTTATTATAGATGACAGTGTAGTACTATATTTATTACAGATAGTAGTGTAGTACTGTATTTACTAAAGACAACAGTGTAGTACTGTATTTATTACAGATGACAGTGTTGTATTGTATTTATTACAGATAACAGTGTAGTACTATATTTATTACAGATGACAGTGTAGTACTGTATTTATTACAGATGACAGTGTAGTACTGTATTTACTAAAGACAACAGTGTAGTACTGTATTTATTACAGATAACAGTGTAGTATTGTATTTACTAAAGACAACAGTGTAGTACTGTATTTACTACAGATGACAGTGTTGTACTTTATTTATTACAGATGACAGTGTAGTACTTTATTACAGATGACAGTGTAGTACTTTATTTATTACAGATGACAGTGTAGTACTGTACATATATTTACAGATGAAATAAATGACATTGTTATTATGTCCTTATTTTTAATATCAGAACATTATTTAGTGCCTGTTGCCCATTGTTCAGAATCAGCCCATCTGTATTTAAAACTTTATTATCAGTATTTTATAATTTGTTGTCTAATGTCTATCAATCCATCCATATTGCACAAGTTTCTTATTGTTACTTCTTCTAAACTACTTAGAGTGTCATGAAACTTCACACACACATTTGTCCCAAGGTGTAGTTAGTCCCAAATTATAAATAGTTCTTCTCAGATATCCAGTATTGCCATCAAAACATCCTTCTTGAAAATCTTGTTAACACTAAACCTTCTGAATGGATGGTCATATCATCATGAACTTTTCCAGAATAACTTGTGATGTTTTTTTTGTCCAGAATAAAAATGTTGCCAATCTCAAATACAATTCAGTCTTAATGATAGCCAATTTAAAAATATTGTAATCTATTTTCATCCCTATCAGAAAATTATATAGATAACGTAATATTATAATGGGGTTTTCACCCCACATCTTCTAATTTTGTCTAGTCTGTCCTAATTAAAAGTGATGCTAATTTACATGTAATATGACGGTCACACTGGAGGATTTGAAAACATGACTCAAGAATATAAGAAATGGTTTAATCACTCAGCAGTTTGAATTTAAAAAATGGTTATTTTGAGTTGCTGGAAATTATATTCAGGTGTTTGAGCTTTGTTCCATTATCTGTATGATAGAAATTTTATCAGACTCTGAACAAGCAGATAGTCATTAACATGAAATTGATTTCACTCTTGCAGAAAATCTTCTTGATTATGTCATTGACCTGACAGTTGGGTACCCGCAGAATATTGCTCAGAATGAATTGGATATATTAACAGGAAACTTCCCTCGAGAAATCCACTTCCATGTTGAAAAGCATTATCTTAAAGATCTGCCCATAGAAAAAGAGGAGTTAGAAGAATGGTGCAAGACCCGGTGGGCGAGGAAAGAGAAAATGCTTCAATATTTCTTTGAAAAGAAAAAATTTGACTTCAGCAAAATTTCTCATCAGAATACATACACACCAAATGAAAACATAGTTAGATTAATGTATTTGATGGTATTTGTTTTTTGGGCAGTGTTTAAAGTAGGCGTTTGTGTGCTTTTGTATTTGTATCCAATATTAAGATGGTTTTCTGTATTGACAATTTTTGGATATGTTATTATAAGTAAGTACACACCAGGTTTTCCCAGGTATCTTTGCTGGGGTGCTGGATTATGAGAAAGAAAAGCTACTTTGTAATTTTACCCCTTCTTGAACTCTAATATTAAAAAATCTTATTTGATCAACATTGTAGTATACTATATTAAGATTATTTATTCATGGTGCCAAATTTTATATGCTGTCTTCCAGAGCAATGTCACAAATGCAGTATTTGTATAAAACAAATACAACTTCACTTGGTATGGACTAAGATTAGCTGCTCCATCAGGCAGATGTATATCCAGGTCTATATTTCTTTCTATTTTTATGGTTTAAGACAGTCTGCTTTTGTAAACTCAACATTTACTACAACAGTTTAATATAAATTGATCATTCCATTATATCATCAGTTTGATATGATCTGATCTATGCATTATGACATCGGTGACATCACATTTTTGTTGCGCCATGAATTCTGGGACAGATTTGACATAAAATATCATGGTTATGAATTCATTCACTTATTAAAAGACATAATTAAAGATTTTAATGCAATTTTAATTATTGCAGTAACAGTCCTGTGAAAGAAAATATTAAGTCAATGCAGAATATATTAACTCTTTGGAAATCTTGAGGAATTTAAAATCTGCTATAATTAAGCAGTGCATTGTTTGTTTTTCAGGAACCAGTGTGACCTTGGTAGTTATGTCACACTAAAAAATTCTTTTTCTTTTTATAGTTGATAAAAGGAGTGCGTGATCTTCGAGACTTTGATAACTTCTCTATCTGTTACAATTTAATAGGCAATTTGATAGGTAATTGGTGACTGACTTCTTTTTAACATATTTTTCTGCGTATTGACCCACATTTTGGGATATATATTCAACTAACAGGGTTACAAGTAAGGGCACACTAACCTATTCATTTTTAGGAATTTTTGCTTGCTTGACCCTTTAGCTGTGTAAAATATATAAATTTGTATAAAAGGCAAACACTCTAAACTTTTACAAGTGAGCATCCACAAAGCCAATTGATCTTGCAGAATCATTGTGATGGCATATCTGGTTCATTGGTCTAAGTTGGGTACATGTTAGTAATTTAATTATATACAGGGTCACTGGCACATCTGCACAGTACTGACTGTTAAGTACCAAAGTTGAGTTCTTAAAATGTAAAGGAAAAACATCGGGTACAATGTAGTCATTAAAGTATTTACTGGTATTAGCAAGTTATTCTACATAATACAATATTTTTGTACTTACATGGCCTGAGAGGATCAAACTTAGAGCTGAATTAAAATATAGTACTTGTATTATGTACGGGAAACTTGTAATGATCAAAGTAAGCTAAGTCATGAAAAGCATGGGTTATATTCTGAGGGATCACAAAAAATGTAGTTGGAGTAAGTTTCTACGATGTATAAAGTTTAAAAATAGAAACATGTCTGCATTGACCAGTATTCTGTAATAACATATGATGTTTATTAACTCCTGGAAAAATCACATATCTTTCTCATAATTGAAATTCTGAATATTGTGATGGTTGAAAAGTTTCACAGTGAAAATAAATGTTTAATCACAAAGTAATGTAAAAAAAAAAATGTGTGAGCTCAAGATGAAGTCAGGGAACATATTTTGAATCAGGAAACAAGCTGTAATGAATACCCTTATGTGAGCTTGTATCGATTATGTTGTTTTTGTTTACATGTCTATTTTTCTACATTGCTTGTCTGATATCCAGTATAATACTATTAACACCCTTATAGATACACATTTATCTCTTGCATTATCCTGACAAAAAGGACAAAGATTAAGTGTAGGAATTGGTTGTTGTACACTGGAAAATATGTTAATTAATACAAAATTCATTGATGTCAGTGACATTTTTACTCCTTCATTATAATGCACAAAAGCTTGTGTATCAAATTACGAAAATGTAAGGAGCAAATAATAATTTAGGCCTGTTTGTTGGTGTCGGATTATTTTGCAGTAATAAAGTCTATCACATATGTATGTAATACCTCAAATCTTTAAACTGTTCCACTGAATTTAACACCCTTAAGAGGATTTACCTTTTTTTTCATCCCACTAAGCCCATGTCATGCTGTCAGCTATTATCAGCTATAAATATCTTGTGTTTCTAATAATAGATACTTTTCCATATTAAGTGCCAGATCCAGAATTATCATTTTGAGGTGTGTAAACAACTATGCAAGGAGTTTGTGATGGAACCCCTAAAGCCAAGAGGACAACGTTCCTGGAAGCTATAACATTTTAAGCATTTCTAGGGCATAGTTGCAACCATCTAACCAAAATGAAAACTTACTGTTGGAAACATTTTGGTTTTTTCATGCTTCTTTTTAAGGGGTTGGGTTAGGGGTGGCTCCAGTATGCCCAACATAGTTAACCTTTTTTGATCCTGGCAAAATGAGTCTGGCTATAGGAAAAGAAAAACCTCTCTAATCCATTGAGGAAAATGATCAAATGCAAAGTTTTTACCTCCCTTCAAATATTTTGTCAGCTTTGATGTTTCACTTGAAACGTTGCATCATTTTAAATTGAAATATTGTCTTTAAAGTTGGTTGCTTTTTGTCACTGAATATTTTTTAATTTTTCTATTCTTTGTTGAGATAAAAAAGAAGAAAAGTGTAAAAACAGTTATTTCAGGTTACATGCATTGTGGGGCAGGGGTGAGTATTATAATTCATATCTTTTTTTTTTTAAATTAACGTGATCAACAATATCTCACTATTTATGTCACTGGTTCCATACCTTTCTTAGGCATGATAGTCAGTAGTGAACTAAAGGTGCTTTTAAAACCAACAAAAACAAAACATTAATCCCTATGATTATGCATTTTATCTGAGTTTACATTATTCTTATGACTGATTTTGGAGGGGTTGCACTACTATTAAAGATTTAAATATAACTTGTTCACAAAATAGTAATTTCATTTTTGTAACAGTCTAGATTTAAATGGAATTGCCCTTATTTAGATCCACCAGTGTTGAGTTGTTTGGGGGGTGGGGTAATTTGTTTTTACTTGTAATTTTGTACATGAGTGAAGATTTGTTTTGAAACTGTATTTTTCATCCTTTTACAAATTAATGTATCAGTAATGTAAGCAAATTTGTATTTTAGATATACTGTCCGTTTTGTGTAAGAAGTTGTGTAATTTTAGCCTTGTTTGTTGATGATACAATTTTCAGGGCAGTTTTTGTTGTGGTCGAAGATTACAAGATATAAACAAAAAACACAAATTATGAGTGTTAAGCAGCACAGTGATATTTGCTTATAACCATGACAATATATAGAACCCATGACTAATCGGATAATCCCATTACTTAATAGTTCAAAATTATGCTAACCTCATGAGTAATCCTACCTCAGCGAAAAACCGTCCAAGTGCTAAATAATTTCTCACTTTAAAGTGAGCCAATCTTTAATATGTTCCACCTATAATGTTTAATTATGTGGATTGATACATAAGGAGAAACAAATTTTCTGAATACCACATATTAGAGTAAGCCCCTGATTTACATGTATATTGTGTTCTAAGAAACTATGCCGAATTTGTGTGACTCAAATCCATCGATCAATGGGGATCCTAATCTTGCTGTGTTTTTTGTGTATATGTGCCAATGATGCAAAATTTGGGTTAGCTCTTTCCACTTTTCTGTTATTATTCATGTAAATGCAAGATGTGGGGAAGTCAGATAAATGTAAATCGAAAGTTGACTGTATTTCTTCACTGAACAGTCTTTTTTTGTAAAAATTCAGCTTACCAAAAACCACAGGTCTGTCCTAATAATTAATCCAACAGTTACTTGTGATTTACAAAGCCATGGTTATTTTAAATGTTTAGCAAAGCTGTGGTTCTTTTAAATGTTTAATAAAGCCATGGTTATTTTAAATGTTTACCAAAGCCATGATATTTTAAATGTTTAACAAAGCCATGGTTATTTTAAATTTGTAACAAAGCCATGGTTATTATAAATGTTTAACAAAGCCTTGATTATTTAAATGTCTAACAAAGCCAGGTTATTTTAAATGTTTAATAAAATCATGATTATTTTAAATGTTTAACAAAGCCATGAATATTTTAAATGTTTAACAAAGCCATACTATTTTAAATTTTTAACAAAGCCATGGTTATTTTTAATGTTTAACAAACCCATGATTATTTTAAATGTTTAACAAAGCAATGATTATTTTAAATGTTGAACAAAGCCAGGGTTATTTTAAATGTTTAGAATATTAGGCATAACATGCTTTTTAAGTCGCAGTTGCCCAATGTTAATAATATTTCTGCAAATATAGGTAATAATTACTTAAATATTGGTGATAACTGTTTGGGTAGTGCTATAACTCTGTGTATATCATGAATATGAATGGAATAATGAAATAATTTATTATCACCTCCACAGTGCCCTATTCACATTATAATATACAAACATATTATTAGCATGTGACCATTAAGAATATATCACTAATGAAGAAAATGCAATTTCATTACATTTTTGTTCTAAAATATTAATTTATTGAATTTATAGGCTGATTCAGTTTTGTTGAATATTTTATTCTGCAAGCTTGCTTTAGAATATATACCAGAAGACAGAAGAGTCTATGTTATGGTCTGTTGTCTATTGTCCATCCATCTGTTAGTACAATTTTGCTATTGCTATTCCTCTTTGGAACCCTGTGTGGCAGAGTTGTCTAAGACTTTCATTGTTACGGATCACTGCCATCTCACCTCTATGTGGGTTCAGGTCTCAGATTCGGCCAATGTGGGTTTGTGAGAAAGCTTGCCAGTAGCTTCTCATGGGTTGGTGGTTCTTTGCAGGGTTTTCCCTGTGTTCTTCCACCACCATTTTATGCTGGCCGCCATGCATAGCCTATCTTGTTCTGAAAAATGGCATTGAACCCTACAACAACAAACTGCTCATCTTAAACTACTTGGAGAATAGCCATGAAACTTTAAACATACATTCATCTTATGGTCTAGTTGGTCCTAAATTAAAATGGTGCAGCTCAGACGTCCAATCTTTCCAGATTCCCCTGAATGGATGGTCATATCAACATGGCATTTCACTAGAAGACTTCTTTTGATGTCTGGTTGGTTCTAGATGAAAATGATGCTGGTCTAATATCCAGTATGGCGATCACAGTGGCCAACTCAGATATCGAGTTCATGTTAATCCATTTGAACAGAAAGTCATATTGACATTGATGCCTTGTTGGTCCTGAACAAAACTATCACCAAGCTGACATCCACTATCACAGCAGTTACTTTGAAAATCTCTATCAGAATATCAAAAATGGTTTCAACAGTCTGCAATGAAAATGAATAAATGGTCTTGTCTTGAATTCCTGGAAATTCTTTTCAGCCAGTAGAGTGGTTGTCCCTTTGAGGGACTCTTGACTTACACTGAATTGCTCCATGCATTTAGTCACTTGATTAGATAGCATGGTTTTTTCTTATGACAATAAGCTAAATGATCGGTATTGTGATATGTATTGTATTAGGATTCTTGTGTTGTAATACTTATTGTATTAATAACAGTGGTCACATAAGACTTGCTATATGCAATGTGTATTGTATCAGGATCCCTGTGTTGCGATACTTGTATTACAATTACAGTGGTCACATAAGACTCACTATATACAATAATATGAGACACATGCCATGATTTGCCAGATGTCACTCTGTGACATAAGTTTTGACAAACGGTATTCAGCGTTTATCAACCTTAATATTTTTATTTATCTACAATTAATATGATATAGTTTTATATTCTGCATGCAACTTTTTGTATCGTTTTAATCCGGTGTTTTTCCTCTTGGAATAGATAGTTTGTGAGTTGTTTTGATTTTTTTTTTGTTATACAAGTTAAATTTCTACATGAGATTATATGTCAAGTATAAGAGATGAAAATCAATAATTTTTAACTTGTGCTTGATCACTTTTCCTATTAAATAATATTTACAACTTATTAATGTTTATAAATGTGTTTTCTTCATATTTTCATGGAAAGTACAATATTTAAGATATAATTTATTGCTAGTTTGTGATTATTTTTTAAAATTTGTTTTTTTTATTTTGATTTTGATATATGACACACATGTATGTTAAATATTTTTAGCTTACCTGGTCATACATTGTCTGACATTAATTGTCCATTCACAGTTACTGTTTACAACTAGTTCTCAAAAGCTTCTCAACAAAATGACAGAAAGCATCCTGGCATGGTCCTCTTTCAGGCTGTTCAAAAGATGCCAATCTGCCATCAGATATAGCTCCCATTACAATAACAGAAAAATCTGTTGAAATAAAACACAAAAAGTGTTTAAAAAGAACCACTCAACCAAATCTATCCAACTTGTACAAAGTTTTCTGGCATGAAGTTCCTTCATATTGTTACAGTAATTCCATTCCACATGCCATTGTGGCAACAACCTTAGAAAAACGCTACTAAAATATAAAAATAGTTAAACTTCTCAGAAACAAAAACTGCAACTTCAAAGACAAATAAAATCAGATTTGAAGGCAGACACCCTGACATTGGGGTCTTCCATATTTGTTCAAATGATGCCAATATAGCATCAAATAAAGCCACCTTTACTGACTATAGGCAGCATTTATATAACTTATTCTCAAAAAAAAAACTTGACATAATTGGACTAAATTTGACAGGAGGCCATATAGGTTTGATTCAGGTGGTGCTATTCTGCCATCAGATATGGCCACCATTATTGCTAAAAAAAAAATAACCTTTTTTAAAAGTAAAACTGACTTCTTAAAAAAAAAAAAAACACATAACAGAATTTGACCAAAATCTGTCAGAAAGCATTTTGGCATTAAGCTCTTGAAAAATTGGTACAAATAATTCTACCATCAAATGTGGCTGCTATTACAGACACCAGGATACATTTGCATGATTTGTCCAAAAAAAATGCTTAACAAACTTTGAACTGATGTAACTGAAACCATACATGGGTTTCCGATTTGTTTTACAAATTGTGATAGTCTACCATCGGATGTGCCCACTATTATTAATATTATCATTTTTGAACACAACCGCTCCGGTGGCCTAGTGGTTAGAGCGTCCGCCCCGGAAGCGGGAGGTCGTCGGTTCGATCCCCGGCCGAGTCATACCAAAGACTTACAAAAATGGTACTAACAGCTGCCTCGCTTGACGCTCAGCAATAAGAGGTTAGTGTTAGGACTGGTCGGCCTGGTGTCAGGATAATGTGACTAGGTGAGACATCATGCTACATGTCTGCGGCATGATGTCTCAGTGCTCGACATCACTATAAACTGCCTCACTGCAGACATCGTAGCGATATGACTGAAAAATTGTTAAAGCTACGTTAAAAATCTTAATCAAACAAACAAACAAACATTTTTGAACAACTGTTTTAAATCATTCAACAGATTTGACAGAAAACATTGTGACTTAAAGGTCTTTTTTGTCCAAATTGTGAAGCTCCACTATCAAATATGATCACTATTAATTTTACAAAAATTAAAAAATTAAATGAATTCTCAGAAACTATTCATGAGAATTTGTCCAAATTTGAGGAAACAAATTTGCTCTGGCATGATGAGTTTTATATTTTATACAAATGCATATTTGTCATTTACAGTGAACATCACTTCTATAAGTAGATCCAATGAATTACTTCTCAAAAACCACTCTTCATAATTGGACAAATTTAATAGAAAGTATGATTTTTAGTGATGCCATTGAGTAATCAGATATGGCTGTTACTACTATAAATAGACAGTCTTGTATTGCTCAAAATAGCTACCAACAGAATTCAAACAAATTTGAAGACCTTTGATATTTATAGCAATGATGTTAATATACTCCAAGATATGATGGCTGTTACTAAAGATAGAAGAATGTTTGCTCAAAATTTTGTTTTTTAAATTCACAAAAATTATGAACTTTTTTTTAACTAAAGCATCCTGACAAATAGGCCTTTCAATATGTGATAAATGATGTAGAGGTGTCATTAAATGTGGATGGTGATAAGAAAACAAGGCAAATGTTGAAACAATTGATTTCTTAAAATATGCAGTTGATAGTATTGGAAGAAATGTTTTTAGAAAGCATCCTGTTTATCCAGATCTTTTAATGAACTGAAGTTGCATATGGCTTTTAGGCAGATATTAACCAGGTGAGCAAATTTAGCCCCACTTGGGCCTTTTGTTTTATGTATACCTTTAACATTCCTTTTCAGTGATCATATATCAGTGTTTTATTTAAGATATTCAGCATCTTTAATACCAGGTTTTTGTTATGTTTTATGTACTAATTTTGCCTATTCATACTTTAGTCAGTGTGGTGTCCAGAAGATATTTCCATTTTTAAATCTTCGGTTATCTGAGATTAGATAGGCTTTAATATAACTTAGATATGTAGCTGCTCTTAGTTCAGTCAAAACAATCACCACTGATAATCTTAAATTCAAAATATAGAATAAAAAGAAACAGCACTTTGTTTGAGGTCTCAAATGTCAAGAGATTATTTTGTTATGACCATCAAGTGCGTAATTCCGTGACTTATTTGAATATTTTTTCCATTCAGGACTATCCAGCTTAAGAAATCATGCTGTTCTTTTTGTCATATATTTTAAGGTTTTCATACAGTATAAAATATTTGTTATTCCAAGAAATATCATAGTAAATTCATACTTTTGATTTGATGAAACAGTTTCTATGAACATCTTTGGAATAGTGAGTCTGGTTACCAGGTTGTCATAAATAGGGTTACAGATTACAGGAAAATATGAAAATTATTCTCACAACCAGACTCAAGCTCATGACCTTGGTACTTATTACTGTTTTACTAATTAAAAATGAAATGCAGGCTTCTGTTGTCATTAGCTTTAATTTTTTTCCTACAGAAATATTCTAAGAATTAAGTATTTTATCACATTTATATGTAAATTTTTGTGTGGATTTGTTTTTTGGCAGGGTGTACCTGATTCATACCTAAATTTAACTGTTCACTCTTTTCCTATTTATTTTTTTATGACATAAATATGTTTAATTATTCCCCCTCCCAGCTATATACAGCTATTGCTGCTTGTTGAGAAACATTTCATTTCCTGAGCTTAATTCTCAAACCATTAAGGTACTTTTAACCAGACTTGTTAAACTTGTTGTGTATAGGTGCTCTTTCATTCCTTTACTTCTGAACGTTCAATGTTTTATGTTTCTGTGGAAAAAGTATAGCATAAATAGTGTATAAATTAAGAGAGATGGAGTATATAGGATTTTTTAGAGGGAGGGGTATGCCATTTCTGGACGATTCCTACTTTCATTGCAGTTGCAATCATCTGTGCTTTCATGAGTGACTGTTTATTTATTGTCTTCTTTGCCATATATTTTCAAACTATTTCCAAATAGGTAAAATGTTTGCATCTTTAAGTATTATTAATATTTTTTTTATTAGTTTCATATTTACTGTGAATTATGAAATTAAATTGTTAGTGGTATATGTAAATAATAACTTATTATATTTTTGGTGAATTTAATTCCAATTTAATTTTTCAGCTTTAAAAACATGTAATGAACTTGTACACAAAATTCTAATAAGTGTGTTTAATATGTGTTTTCAATTTTCTTTGTATTGCTTCTGGTTTTTTGCACTTTGAAACATTATGCACTTAAAGATAGAGTAAGGTTTGTGGTTGTGTAATTTGTACCAACATTTATAATTTTGTCTTGTAACTGATTAGAGGCCACAAAAACAACGTATTTACTTATATAATATACAGTTTACCAGCTTTTAGTGTTTCTCTTGATGGATCTTTGGACTGTTTATAAATACAATCATTTTCAATTGTGTTTTTTATGCAAGAACAAAAATATTTTTCAGACAAAAGAGTAAATATATTTAATTTCTCATAATTGCAACTGATTAATTTGTTGCAACTATTAAATTAATTAATTAACTAAAGAGTTACATATTATTGATAGCTTATTTTGGTTTTAAAAGCAAAGAGGTTCTGACTCTGTAAATTTCACAACATTTGACAAAGATTTTAGATATAAATCTGTTCTTTTTGCACTTTAAATGCACATGCATATTAAATTGTATCTATTTACATTTATGTTATATTTGCTGACAATTTTAGCTGCATGTCTTTATTCATGTTACTTGTAACTTAGCAGACTACTGTCTTTTTAAGATGGTAAATTATCCACTCTAATATGATACAGTCAGCTATTAGTATGGTGGTAACATATATACAGTTATTATTATCACATACATTGTGACCTTGCTATAGCTAACTCCATTATAACACAAATTTGGATATAACATGATCATTGCCCAAAATTGCATGTATATGAATTTTGCTCATACACAACAAAGTTTCTTTTAAGTATGAAAAATAACATGTTATGGTTTATATTTTGGGGAATACAATATATGAATTCAAATATACAATGATTGTTGAGTGGCTCCTAAAATTAAAAAAAATTTAAACTGGTTTCTTAAAGTTTTTTGCCAAAATTAAGATCGGAAATACAACTATCTGAATTAATGGCTGGGCCTTTTGAGAACTTTGATCATAATGTATTGTTGAAAGATGGCAACTTGTAAGTATTAATCTTATTTTTACTGGTCCATGAGCAGTGTAGCCATTAAGTCTTCTTTGTGTTTGTTGTCCACGCATTCTGTTTACAATCATTGCTCAAACAATGTCCAACATGTTTGTTCTTTAAAGTCCATACACGAGATGGCATTGGGGGGGGGGGGGGGCATTCCCCCACAAAACAATTTGCAAGTGCTGTAAAATTGTTGTAGCCGATATACGAAAATTAACAAGCCCGTCAAGTTTTGCACACACACACACACACACACACACACACACCAGAAACAAATTGAAATGACATCCCTGCTTCTTACACAACCATGCAACAAAGAGTGCAGTGGTTGATAAAAGATTCTCACCTGAATTTATATATCAATTAATTTAAGTACTTTACTAATCATCAAAGTTAATTGCAGAGCTAAAACTTCCAACTATGGGGGCAGTGATTTATAAAACATAAAAATAATTAAAGCCACCAACACTTCCATGAGGTTTGACAGTGTTGTTAGATGCAATCAGTTGACCAGTTAATAATGTTGTCCATTCCTACAAGAATGCTCCCCATTGTTGATTGATAATTATGCATGCTTTAGTCATTCAAATGAACAAGTGTAAAAATGTTAATCAATGACCATTAGAATGAATAACAGGACGGAAATGTTAGGCTTTTACTGTTAAAGAAAAGATTGAAGTCTTGGACAGGATTAAGTCAGTGGTTAAAGAATCACAATTAGCTATGGATTTAGGTGTGGATGAGCCAATAATCCAAAGATGGAAGAGAAAAGAAGCATAACTAAGAGAGATCATGATGTACATGCATGAAAGTGAGGGACTGATGAGAAAGAAGCCAGACTAGAAGGAGACATCCAACTTGATGCAGCCCAGTATCACTGGTTTCTGCAGACTAGGGCTAAAGGAGTGCCTATACCAGGACCTATTGTAAAGAAGAAACAAGCTGAAAAATTTCACATTGCCATACATGGATAAAATTCCAGCTTCAAAGCTAAGCCATTTTAAGAAGTGACATGGGATTAGCCAGATGACTGTTTCTTGAGAAATCCACTCTTCACGTTCTGAAGTCGCTATGAACTATTTGGATGAATTGAAGGAAAATAATCGAGGAAGGTGGATATTCCCCAGAACAGATTTACAGTTGTGATGGAACTGGATTGTTCAACAAAATGATACCTAACACCATCCTAGCTGTTACAAAAGGAAAACATAAACATGAAGGATCTAAGAAAATAAAGGAGAGATTAACCTTGCACTTTTATGGCCTTAAAATGGGAAGATACAAACTTACACCTCTATGTATCAGAAAGTTCAAGTCATCTAGGTGCTTCCATCATTTGAATATGAAGACCCTACCATTTTCATAAGATTGCAACAAAAAAGATATGGATGACTGCTGCATTGTTTGATAAATGGTTTCAAAATGAATTTGTACCAGCAGTTCAATCCCATCTGAGAAATTTGAAGATGGATTCAAAAGCATTGTCATTATTGTACAGATGCACTACACACCCACCCACAGAAAGCCTGGTTAGTACGGATGGGAAAATAAAAGCCAGCTTCCTCCCGAAGATTCAGGATTCAGCTGCTGGACCAGGAACTATGGAAGAGATCTTGTGGCAAAGATTGTTTCCTATGAAACCTCAATCCATGTAGCACTACATAGTCTGAATCTGGAAGGAAAAAAATCAGAAACACAAAATGATCTGTGGTAAAATAATTGAATATTTTTAATCTGTGGGAATATTTTTTATGCAATTATTTATATTGTGGATTCAATGTATATGAAGAGATTTACGGGCGAGGACATGGTGTTGATACTCTGTAATCCTGCTATACATTAGACATATATGTATAAACAGTATACACATATATGTACCATTGCGTGGTTCTCTGAATAAAATAAAATATTATATATGCCTTCTGTTTTCACTACAGATGCATTTCTCATTTAATATGCATTGATTTAAAATGAACCACATGCTTTTATTACCCTCCCCCAACAAATTTTTTTTCATTAGACCTGGTTGCTTATTACACAGTTTGATCTATAGCACGGTTGGGTTCTATGGACCCCAACTTCCATGTTATATCAGGGTCGCATTGTATTTATAATAGTAATATTTTTTAAAGTCATTTTTAATATTTTTAAAAGAAGTAAAATACTATTTACTTGAATGTGGCCATCTACTTAGATCCTTCCATTTAAAAAAAAATAATTTCTGAATGTTCATAATATACAAATAGAAAACTTGTAAATTACTAAATCAATATTTCTCTGTTTAACATGAGTTGAGTTTAATGCATGAAAATTAAGTGGCATATTTATGTTTGTGAAGTGTTTTCAGTTTTTATCACATTTGTTGTCAAGTGCTTTGGTGAAAATTGTTAATAATATTTAGCATAATAAACTTTATGGATTATGTATATTATTATTATTGTTGTTGTTTTTAACAATTCAAAACCATCAGAAATAAAGAAATTATTTTAATTTTATATACATTTCTCCATGGATAACTACAGTCCCAATCCTAGTGCAGGGTCAGGTGTGGATACCGTTTTTTTATCTATAAAATACAAGAAAATTTGGTCCCTACTTATTCAACATGAAGAAACTTGAAACTCGGATACCATGAGTAGTAATTAAGAATATAGTTCTCACTGTAACCAGTTACAACTAGGATTTATTTCATGACTTGACAGAAATAGTTGAGTGATGTTCCATTCACAAGCTTTCTCAGGAATTTCCAAACATTCCTTGCTGATGAAAACTATCGAAGTATCGATACAGTGAAATAGTGTCGTAGTACCGGTATGTACCTGTAAATAAAAAAGCGCCAAAAACTGGTAATAATACCACACAACACTAATGCAAATTCTACCTGCATAAGAATGAACTGTCACACTACATGTCAGTTGAACATTGGAATGCCGTTTTAAACATCATGGCGGTAACATTCAGTGGTATATCTTCCTAATTGGCAAATGCAATCAGTGATATCAAGAAAGTAAAATGAATAGAAATTAATGCAAGAAAATCTGTTTTACAGATACAGTTAATTATGGAGAAGTGAATTCTAAAGTTTGTAGTGAACTTAAAATTCAAGATTTGGCATGCAAATATTTTCTTTAGGATGAGCAAATATTTTACTATTACTTGCACTGAATCACTGCATTGGTACTTTAATAATGGAATAATATTTTGTTCAAAATTGAGTTTTCATGTTAATAGTTGCTGTTTCTCTATATAAATGTAAGAATAACCTTCAGATATTTCCATATTTACATGCAAAGATCAGTGACATTATACACAATGTTTTTGGAGGTACGCATGATGTGTCTAAACTAACTTCTTGGAGTGTTGTTTTTAATGATCATTTGAAAACAAAGTTAATTTATATGGAAAGTGTACAGCTTTAGTAAAAAAAAAGACTTTGTTGACAATTATTTCCAATGCAAACATAAAACAAGTATTAAAGCAATTAACATATATCCCACCACCAACTTGTCATTGTATGCCTCTGATGCAGTAGGTTCATTTCTTTGCTACATGTCAGTGGTATGATGCCCCAGTGCTAGACATCACTATAAACTTACACACTACAGACATCATAGCAATATGACTGAGAAATTGTTAAAGCTGCGTTAAAAATCTAAATCACACACACACACACACACACACACTTATTGTTCATGTCCAGCCAATGCAACATCCCCTTCTTAAATTTTAAGAGGTCCCTTGGTAACTTGCACCTATGCTTAATCTTCTGTCTGTGTTTTAGGACTTTGTTGTATGGAAGTTTTAAAGGTAGAGGTGTAATTGTATTTTATATTATACTTGTCAATATTTCATTTTGCTGTCGGTGAAGCTATTCTGGCTTAAATCTGTCTCTTGCTTGATGATCTATGATTCATTTGTTACGTATAAATTTAAATATAAAAACTCTAAAAATGAAAGTAGATTTGTGTTGGATTTGTTGAGTGGCTATTATTAAAAAAAAAACAATCAATAAACTGGCTGGTTTAGATTGTATGAGTGCTATACACAACCTTCCTATAAATTCCATTCCGCATGCCATCAACAAACCAAGTGCTGATTTAGGTCTGTTCATTGAAAGTTTTATACCCTAACCTTGTCTTTAACTTTTCAGTACAATAGTTTTATCTTAACATAATTCTTGATTGATGCATTGATAGCTTCTGTTTCTTAAAAAAAGCATGCTATTGGAAGAGTATTTTAAAGATTTGCACCAAATCTGACAGATGTCATCCATTCATCAAGGTCAATGGGATCTTTTTTCCCCTTCAGATTTGGACTAAATCTGAGTGAACATTCATTCATCAAGGTCTTTTTACAATTTATTGCAGAATTTTACGAAATCTGAGAGAACATCCAATCAAGATATTTACGATTTATTGACAGATTTGGACCTAATCTGAGAGAACATCCAATCAAGATATTTTTAAGATGTATTGACAGATTTAAACCAAATCTGAGAGAACATCCAATCAAGATATTTTTACGATCTATTGACAGATTTGGACCAAATCTGAGATAACACCAGGGTCTAAGTTTTTATAGATCATTTAACATCAGATGTGATCATCATCATCTAATTATCTACAATTATTCACCTTTGACCTTTATGTCAATAACCAGTTGTCTTTACTCAGATGAAGTCTTTCGATAATTTTTTTAAGAAGTGGATAAATATCAACATTGGATCCAATCCCATTTGACATCTTTCTTTGTACAAAGGTTGACTACTCACCGGGTTTGAAAGAAATAGATTAAACGCGTACTTAAGGTGTCAAGCAGGATCTCAATTTGAATGGATGGGATGGCTAAATGGATCCCAAATGTTTAAGTTGAACAGGATTTTGGTTAAAAAGAAAGCAAATTTCAACCAAAAACAATGATGGGAATCATGTTGATATCAACTCAAATTACCTGGTTAATTGTTTTCATTTAACGTAGAAGGTAACCGCTCCGGTGACCTAGTGGTTAGAGCATCCACCGTAGACTTACAAAAATGGTACTAACATCTGCCTCGCTTGACGCTCAGCATTAATAGGTTAGTGTTAGGACTGGTCGGCCTGGTGTCAGGATAATGTGACTGGGTGGGACATGTATGCTACATGTATGCGGCATGATGCCCCAGTGCTAGACATCACTATAAACTGCCACAATGCAGACATCGTAGCGATAATACTGATAAATTACTAAATCTACGTTAAAAATCCTACCCACTTGTGCCTTTTGTTTGTAGATCAGCAAGTGAGTGATTATGATACTTTTTTTAATATAATTAAAAGTGTATTTTGGGATTATGATCCAGTTAAACAAAAACTATTCTTTTTTAAACATCTCATTTGACAACCTGGTAATGTAATCAGTCCCAACGAAAGCTCGCAGATTTGTTGATTTGCACGTTCTATCAATCACCTAAATATCCTCAGGTCAGTGGTCCTGGTGTCAGTTACATCAATGATCCTCATCTAAATACCCTCTGCTAGGTCAATGATCCTCACCTAAATACTCCTAGGTCAATGATCCTCAACTAAATACCCTCCATTAGGTCAATGATCATCACCTAAATGCTCTCAGGGAAATGATCCTCAGCTGAATGCCTTGTTAGATCCTCACCTAATTAGTCTCACTTAGGTAAATTATTCTCACATAAAATTCTCTCAGTAAGATCAATGATAATGACCTAAATACCCTCAGTTAGGCCAGTGATTCTCGTGATACTCACAGTTAGGTCTATGATGATCATCTAAATACCCTAAGTTAGGTCAATGGTCCTCATCTAAATAGCCTTAGTTTGGAAAATGATTCTCACCAAAATACCCTTAAATGGGCGAGTGATCCTGTTCTAAAATACTTTAACTGCTATGAACAAGACGATAGCAGATATTAAAATCATCTGTTCCTTTTATGATTATATTTATAAGCATATAAGCAGAGGTTTTCGCAAGAGAAGCAGGAAATGCTTTATTTTTTCGTGAAGCCATTTTTAGATCTTTCTTGTGGGACAGTTGATGTCATCGGTTAATTCGAATTATGGAGACCTATAAAGTATGTAATAATTTACCCATTTGTGCTATTTTAGCCATTTGGATGTCACGTCTGTCTTCTGTCTGTAAATAGCCTTTTGGTGCATGTAAGTCGTGTGACGATCATGCATGGCCGCCATATTTAATTAACATAAAAGCCAGCAAACTATGTTTAAAATCATATCTTCTCAGGAGACACCTCATCGATAAATATATGACCATATGTTGCATCGTGTTGTCAGCTCTTTAAAACATTTGAGATACACGAACGGAATCTCGTCCGTTTAGATCAAATATGCCATATAATACCATATCATAAAGGCTTACAGACTAACTCATGGTTGTTAATGAGATCAGGAGTACTTCGCCCACCTTCTTTCCTTTGTATTCCTATCTGTTGTTTTATCCACTCTTTTAAAGAGCTTCCTCTAGATAATGTTGTATATGTGTTATCATCTGTTATTTAATTTTAGATGTATGTTCTTTTTCTACATCGCAATATTGTATCTTACACACACGCACTCACGCACACTCCTACTATTTTAGCATTTAGGAATTCCATAAAGAGAATTTTTAGTCCTATAGAACACAGATCAGTATAAGACCAATACAACAGTTAAATTCATGTCATGTACATCCGTTGTGAAAAGCACCTGAGAAGATAAAGATGTTGAATCAGCAACACCACTGGTGCGTACTATGCTGTTTTACGCTAGAAGAAAGCTACCGACAGGGTACAACACCAAAAGATCACATTTGTCGATATATATTTTATTTGAACCACAATGCTAGTTATAAACTGAAGATGTCTAAAATGTGCATTAATGACTACATACTAATAAAACGTCACAAGTGAAATTATTTATTACTCCTTTAAAAATTAGGAATTAGAAAGAAAAATGCAAAATTCCTGAAAGGAATATATTCGTTCGTTTGAATCATTTTGCCAATTTATTTTAAACCAGGTCTCGTCACATAATAAACAGGAAGAAAAATACATCTTAATGGAAACCAAAAAATATGTGTCCACAAAGAAATTTTATTCAGATGGCTATAATGGAGAAATAATAATAACGATTGTTATTATTATTATTAGTATTATTATCATTAGTATTATTATTATTATTATTATTATTATTATTATTATTATTATTATTATTATTATTATTATTGTTGTTGTTGTTGTTGTTGCTGTTATGATGTTTACAGTTTACAATGGAAATAGTAACGGTCTTTTAAGACTAGCAATGTGGTGAATTGATCTGAGTAAAGTTATTGTTATCATGCCCAAGTTTTTGTTGATGGGGCAGCTTTCTGAGAGAGAGAGAGAGAGAGAGAGAGAGAGAGAGAGAGAGAGAGAGAGAGAGAGAGAGAGAGAGAGAGAGATTATTGTGATGCTATTGGTACGTCGCTAGTGTGCTGAGAGGTACAGGGTTCGAACTGTAAGAAGGAAGTCAGAACATGAAGTGTGCAATGTAGCAATTCATTCGAAAAACTTCGATGGGTTATCTATTTTGTATTCCGCAAGAATATTTTACCCCGTCAAACAATGCCTACAGTGCTAATTCTATGATCATCCTTTTGACGCAAGTGTCGGCGAGTTTGCTAAAGTATTCAGTTGTTTATTGTATGTACTGTAATGCTACCTTTCTTTATTGGAATACACAAGAAATACTGTAATATATTTGTTGTGATGTACAAATGCTATGTACATAAGAACAATGATAATCTCTACTAAACAATTACAATTTGGTTTACAGTACTACAATTCAACAATGATATACTTTATTAAAGGCATACAATTTGGAATCAAATTATACAAAATTGTGACATTCACCATCTTCATTAAAATGATACAAATTTAGTTGGCAATGCTAAAAATTGCTCTTTATAAAACAAATTCATCAAAAATTTGAGTAACAATATTATTATTATTATTATTATTATTTATATTATATTACATTACATTACATTACATTAATTATATTATATTATATTATATTATATTATATTATATTATATTATATTATATTATATTATATTATATTATATTATATTATATTATATTATATTATATTATATTATATTATATTATATTATATTATATTATATTATATTATATTATTCCAGAGAGGAGCAAGTGCATAAGGGGACTGACAATCGCCCCATACGTGCTAGATTTGACGCTAACATGGATTCAAAAGTGTTCAATACATCAATGTCTACGACTCTGTCAGATATGTATGTCCATAGAATCACTGATAGTTCCAGATAAACTGTGCTCATTACAGGGTTAGATTTAGACCTCAACAACCATGAAAACCCAACATTTTATTGTGACCTTAGAGACCTAAATAAATAAAAACTGAAGGAAACTTAAATAATAAAACAACTATTTAAAAAAAATATATTAAAAATAAAGAAAGGCTCTACCACAACCTCACAACATGCCCTTTTTGCATACGGGTTTTGGTTAGGTTAGCCAGGCTGTTGAGAAAATGCGTGAATGTGTGCACTATGACTTTCATAATTTTTTTACTTAAAAAAAATCATGTTCACTTTATTTTTATTTATTTAAAAACAAACAAAAATCATACTTTAATCAAGCTTGTAACAAATGTCATGCTTCTCATGGAGATAATCTTTCAGCTGCTTCGTGTTTTGAACTTCTCCAAAAAAGTTGTAATCTTGAAAACAAATTTACAAAAGCTTTCAATTTTAAGTTTTAATTTAACTTCTGACCCTATCACAAATATGTGTTTCTGTATTGTATGCAACCACAGTCAAGTTCCTTGATTATCTGCAATACAATCGAAAATAATCCAAATGAATCAATTTGTTCTCTTCATGTTTAAGCAGGGAATATCCTAACCAATAGCCATTTGCAGTGCTATCAGGAACTTTTCTTGCAATGTCGTCCACCGGACGGGCAAACAGAGAATGAGACAATAGATGGTGAAACATCTGCGATTTTTTTTATTAGCAGACAAACGCTGTTTACCGACTGTGTGGGAGAAATTCAGTTCCATGAAAATATTAGGTTCCCCTGGAGGCTAACTTCCATGGAGAATGTGCTCGTGATCTGGGAGTCATAGGAAAGAGTTTTTCTTTGTGTTCATTACAGAGTTTAAAGAGAGGATGCTCACCTACGAAGATCAACAGATATTGCTGAAAAGTGAAGACAAATGCATATCACGTTATCATTATTTCTATGCCAGAGTGTTGATCGGTAATAACATTTATAGAACAAAATAAGGAATCGTTTACATGTATCTTAGTTCCTCAAAAAATAAATACCTCAAAATAAACATGACTTTTAGGTAAACCTATTTTAGAAATTGCTATATCTGATATAGTATTCAGCGAATATAACCGCGGAAGCGGGAGGTCGTGGGTTCGATCTCCGGCCGAGTCATACCAAAGACTTATAAAAAATGGTACTAACAGCTACCTTGCTTGGCGCTCAGCATTAAGAGGTAAGTGTTAGGACTGGTCGGTCGCTGTGTCAGGATAATGTGACTGGGTGTGAGTCTGCGGCATGATGCCCCAGTGTTAGACATCACTATAAACTGCCTCACTGCAGACATCGTAGCGATATGACTGAAATAGTGTTAAAGCTACGTTAAAAGTCCTAATCAAGCAAACAAAACATGTGTCTTAGTTCCTAAAAAAATAAATTTCTCAAAATAAACATAATTTTTAGGTAAAACTGTTTAAGAAATTGCTCTATCTGCTACTGAATACATTAGCATTCAGCGAATACATCATTTTGTGAATAAATTTGCCTATCCTTATGATATTCACCGTTGAACATTATAAAATGCATTCTGAAAGAGAAATGTAGCCATTGACTAAGAACATTATCAATATTTTTCTATTTAACATACGTACAACGTATTCGACTTGTACGAAGTTATTCTTTTTCCTTTGGTAGAACTGAGCGTCATACAAGGAGGGCCAGTCGCCAATTTTCTTTGACGGTGTCATTCAAAACTCTGAAGAAGGCAATGCATTATTCCAATTTAAAACAGGACTGAAAAGAACTAGAATTTATCGAGTACCTGACTTTTAGAGTCGTCATCTCCATAGTGCTGACTGCAGACTTCCAGAGAAAATCTGTTCGTCATATAATTTTAAAAATCGTTACAAATGCACAATGTTACCGATTTCATTCTAGCATTTTGTTTGAAACTTTACGGATGCAGCAACTACTATTCTAATTTATTTGAACAAGATTTTTCTGGGTTTCAGGTCATCACACTCAAAACACTGTTAGATATCTTTTCTGGCTAAATCACCCGACAGGATGACCGTCAACCGATTGTTACACCTATTTAAAGTCGACTTCACACAAGAAGACAGCACCCAGAGGGTACTGGAAGAAAATACATATCGCCATTTTGTGCGATACCTGAGATTGTCCGAGTTTCCTCTGACCCTTGCCATCCCATTTTTTTATATTTGGACATTCATTTTGAGGTGTAGGACATGAATGTCCAAATATCAAAAATGGGTAGCAAGGCTCAGAGGTAGCTCAGACTATACCTGAGAGAAGTCTAGGGTAAGTTGTGGGATGCGTATTTGACTTTTAAGGATATATATAGTAACGTTATAAATCATTTCAGGCTACATCTATTCACAAATGACTTCTCCATAACCACGTGTGTGTACCGTAACCAAATTTCTCAGAAATAAAACAGTAGTTTTCGAGAAAATGTTTCCATCTACATGGTCCTTTATTCAGATTATTTTTTATATGCCTTGACAGTGTAACAAAAGTTAATTTGTACTCATATTGGTTTTCCTTTAGGTTAAACGGAGTTTTCATACTTCTGAATTATGAGATGTATTTTTGTTATAGTGTCGTCATTGTTTGATAACGTTTTTAAACATTGCCAATCAGAACGCTTCCTCTTGATAATTATTTGTACGTTTTGAATGTCTAACATGTAATATTCAGTGTTAATCTCAGGCTGACAATTACCGAACCTATCATGCCGCCCAATTCACGAATGAGATAATTCCTGTGTCTCACTTGAAATTCAACATCTACTTATAAACACGATTCGTAATAATGTACTTTGGTATAAAAATTATCATTCCTTCTTTATTCGTTTTGATAGTTATTTGAAAGACAAATCCAGAACAAAAAACTAATGGCAGTATAAATTACATGAATGAGGTGTGTAAATAAATCTCACAAGTTCATTTAAATATGCATTGTTTAAAATTTTAATAACACCTTTATGACGTCACATATTTAAAGTCAAAACAAGTTATTATACGTATAAACCCGTATTAGCAATACGTTTAAGTGCATGACTCTGATAACAGTCACACACCATTAATAAATCTGTTAAGAACATTGAAATTACAAATGATAAAAAAGTTTATGCCAATAATTTACAACATTGTTATGCTCGTTTTACATTTACGACGAAAGATCGATGTATTAGTAAATACGTCTTGACATTACTAATGACATTTTAAATATTGCATCATAGTAAAAAGCACGAAAATATTACTTCATGGGCGAACATCATTACTTATTGAATACAACCATTAAATGTTGTCGATCAAAACCGAACATGTTACAACCGCAAAACCAGTATCAGAAAAACATGCATTTTAAGATATCTTACGTTACATGAAACTATTCAACCTTGGAAATTTCTCTTAAATTGTCTCAATAGTTTTAAAACGTCGCCAACGATATATTGCACCAGCAATATGTAATAGTTCAACCGGAAGTCAGAAATAGAGTCATGAGATGTACTAGATTTTTCATCGGTAACTTGATAAATTAGTTTTTCAAAGTTGTATTTACCGGAATAAAATTAGATGAATAAGGTGTGTATAATAAATCTCTCAAGTTCATTTTAAATATGTATTGTTTATAATTTGAATAGCAACTCTATGATGTCACATATTTAATGTCAAAACAAGACCACTATACGTATTAGCCCGTATTAGCAGAAGTACATGACAATGATAATAGTCACACATCAGGAATAAATATGTTAAGAACACTGAAATTACAAATGATAAAAAAAGTTTCTATTTACACATTATTGCCCCGTAAGCTGAGGCGCCGACTGAAATGGGTCACAAGGTCAATACACCAATTTGTTTAGTCATGTTTCTTACAATTAAAGACATGCAGACTTTGTTAGAATTTGCTATTTTCTTTGTCCGTCTAACTCTCTTGGTACAAAAGTTCCTATGCTTATCAAACCTGAATAGAAGAACTTTGAAATGTTCACATCTGCTATTGTCTCTGTCATTTATAGATTAATAATACTATTCATAACACACTGCATTGACTCAATATATTACCTAGGTGTTGACTGACATATGCAAATAATCCGGATCTTTATAATCAATATCTTACTATCTCTGTCTCCCTCTTGGACTCTTGTCTGTGAATGTGTGTATATATATTTACATTATATCCTGGAAACAAGAAATACATGACATAATTCTACTTTATTTCTTCTGGCGGTTTCTATCCTCGATGGGGATGTTCCTCATGTAGCTACATCATAATTTAATAACGCATATCAAACAGGATAATTTACCTAATTCACCATTTATATGAAGAGCAAGTGAGAGCACTAGCTACAAAGAGTAAAGCATGAATATATTCATTACATCTTGCACAATGAATACATATATATATATATATATATATATATATATATATATATATATATATATATATATATATATATATATATATATATATATATATATATATATATATTGCCCGCTCCCAATTTGTGTATAACATTACAGACCAGCATAAGCACATTTGCAAAACCGAGTCTTTCTTTCATCGACACATATGAACTTAAACGGAGTGTTGATACTGAAAATGGAACGCCTGATACAGTCCTAGTTACTTCAGTGCCACTTTATTAGTGCTGACAAACGCACCTTTAATAAACCTTGCAGTTGAGGTTAATTCATGGCACAATTGCTCCATGTAAGAGAATAACCGAAGTGACAGAACGATACTGAGGGAAATTATATGATCATGTGATATTAAAGTAATGGAATACATTTGTTAAACATATCAAATATGCAACTGGTGAAATATAATATTAGTTGAAAGGTGTAAAGAATTTTAGTTAAAAAATGTAAAGAATACCTCTTGACCTTTTGGCCCCTTTCTAGGGACGTGTCTCAAGATACTAGTTGCCAAAGAAGAGGTGAACTGGATCAATATTTTTTAGAATATATAATAAAGAAAATGTATGACCATTGGGTCAAACTTCTTGACCAGATTCTTTAAAGTAATAAACTACACACACAACAGTAGCAAGAAGATTTGCACGTTATCTTTGGTCGTTAAGAGATAGAAAATATACAAAAGAATCTTGATCATGCGTCTTTATTTGGACAATACATTCAAACATTGTAAGTTTAAATGCCAATTCCAGCATTTGAGCGCCTTACGAGATGTAGACTGATACAAACCGAGATATGCGCAGCCTGAGTTCTCAAACGTGATTCTGCAGATGTTTATTATGTGTGTTTGTAACAAATTCCTTCTCCTCCTCCTCAACTTCTCTATATTCCTTATCATCCCTCGCCACTTTCTCCTTTAGACTACTTGTCCTCATCATTTTCTATCCGTCTTCTCTCCACCAACTATACTTTGTCGACTCCGACTGCTCTGCTAGTCTTGCTTCCGCTCCACCATCACCCCCCTTAGAGACTCGGGACTCAACTGAACCGGAAGTTATGATTTCTTTTCGAAGCTTTTCTTCACTTAGAATTTGTTCTAAGTTCTACCGCCAACTCACGAGTGGCTTCCTCAGAGTAACCCTATATTGCTCAGCAATCATCCTAGGCGAGACAAAATTTTAGCTTGCTAGTTAAAATTTATAATTTGGATTTAAGTTGTAATGATATCCTCTGCCTCTATTCCAATTAGATATCGCTATGAACGGGTCCAATTGAATCTAACGGGTAATGTACCTCTTGATGTTTGTCCACGTAGGGACGGGTTTCCTCTGATATTATGACTAAGCTGTGACACATGGAACTGCATCACAATCAGTATTTCCAGTTCAGTACCCAACGAATGTAGTTTTACTCATTTTTTTTTTTATAACAAATTTCCTCTCTCATTTTGGTGGTGATAGAAGAATTATATTGATGCACTTTTGGTAGGGATTTAAAGGTAATTATTTATTCTTGAGAATATGAGCTAAGACAGTGGTTGTCTATGTGTATTTCGGCGACAGTGCAAAGTGTGTAATTAGGCCTTAGTGATTATCCGGAAGTGAAATCTGTGTTCTGTTTACATGCTGCTTTGTTTACAGTGCAGCCTCTCAAAAAAATGCCTCTGAACCCTTGCCAAGAACTTCACCGTGAAGTCATCTTTGGAGGTGTTTTAGATTAAAATATGCTTTGTATTGATTGTCACACAGTGAAAAGGTCTGTACTGAGAAATAAATGTTGAGAACATATAGTAAAATTAATTGTGATGTATGTCAACATGAGAAGTCACATGAACTAACGCCTATTCCAATTCAAGATTCCTGGTCTTCTTTCTGGTCACGGTAACCTTGCATAGTAGATTAACTCTATGCGGCAATGTTCAGACATTAAACCATGGCTTGTTATAATACCTTAATTTATACACGACTACTAATTGGGGCTGAGCAAACGTGACAGTCATCCTTATAATCAAGCAGGTGCGAAATTTTTGTTCACTTTATTGCAAGAACGATCCGAGGGTCTGGTGGTTAGAGCTTGTCCGCCTGGGATACAGGAGTAACGGGGTTGAAAAGTGATACTAACAGCTGCCGCACTATGCGCTCAGCATTAAGAAGTTGGTATTATGACTGGTCTACCTGGTGTCAGGATAATGAGACTGCACAAGACATCATGCTACATGTCTGCGACATCATGCCCCGGTACTAGACATCACTATGAGTGGCAGTGGTATGATTGAAACATTAAGCTATATGGTTGAATGATTTAAATCTACGTTAAAAAATGCAAATCATCTCTCTCTCTCTCTCTCTCTCTCTCTCTCTCTCTCTCTCTCTCTCTCTCTCAATTCAATATCTGGATAGGAAAATGGAATGTTAACCACAATCGTTTTCAGTGTTTCTAATGTTGAATCTTTACAATAAGCTACATTTTAATAGCAAATTATGCTATGAATGAAGTTACTAAGAAATGGGGAATTTGTATTGACGATGACTGAAGTACATAGTATATAACACATATCTAAATATAACGAGCAAAGGAGTAATTTGATAAGGAATCGTAATTTTAAGAAACAAAAACAAAATGTCCGAAGTTTTGTTATAACCTCGACCGGCATTGTTCTTATTGTTGATACAAATGTTTATGACTGGTATTCCTTTCTAGAAATCTTGATATAGGATGTGATAATCTGCCCGTTCATATAAATACATGTTAATCTCATAGTGACTTGAAATATGTATGAAATGCACAAGCCTAACCTGTATTTATGATTGAAATGTGACAAGCGCTACACATATCATATTGCTAACTATATTACGAAATGTATTGTGCATTTTACCTCAAATTTATGCAATGCCGTTTTTTTTCCTAATGAATCCGATATTTCCTTGCACGGCAAGTTTTTCTCAGCAAGAAAAAATTCATTGAAGTCAAGATAAAGAATATATTCCACCACGAGAAATTATATAGTTTTTCTTATCATAAATAATTCATCGAATAAACATCTTTTTAAAGTTATCAGCGTTGTCATGTTCAAGCAAATCCAGAAAAGTAAAAAATCAGCATTATAACAATAATTAAAATATAGGTTATATGTCGTGAGCAAAACCCACAAAGCAGTATATTCAGAGTGAACACTGTTTTACTGTTGTATACATTTAAGTTTTTTTTTTAATAAAAAAAGGTATTCTGGCTTCAAAACTGGAGAACATGTATTGCTGGACTGATAGGACGATGGGAGTTTTTCCCGATATCCTTCATGGAAGTATATGAAACAAAAATTCCAATTACATACGTTTGTTTTTTTTTTCCTTCCATTTCCTTGAAAGCCTTCTAACTCTCTGACCTAAGAAATAAAGAATACTGCATATGAGTACAAGTTGCAGAAAGCTGTTAGTATTCATCTGCGTGTATTGTTCGTTTGAAAGTAAAAGACATTCAGCAATCTGTATAATTTGTGTAGAAATTATTTTACCTTTCCAATGACTTAAATAGAACGTTAATTTTATTAATTCGTAGAACAGTGCTAACGCTTCCACACCTTCAAAATCACAAACTCGTATTCATTTCACAGAATGAAAACTAAACTATTTCCCATCATCCAATTATGGTATGAAATACAGCAAAATAGAATGAAATGATACACCATAACTGATAATAACTGATAACAACTTTCTTAGAAGTGTGATGTAGGGTGTTCATTAACATCAGACTGCTTGGGAAATTTACAATGACCTTGTTCGTCGACTGGTTTTTCTCTTCTGCGTGCGTCACGACTTTACTTTGCCCTCTGGTGACGTGGGATTGCCCAACTCTGACTTCTGATTCCTTTTCCCTCCTTTTCTGGACTTCTCTTCCCTCCTTTTCTTGACTTCTCGCTAATTCTCACTCTTTCCAAACAAACTATTTTCCTTTGAAAAGAAAAGGGTAAAACGCCCTAAGTATCTTGTTATACTTTAAGAGTTGAGTGTCCGTCCGTCTGTCTGGTTCGAACAATCAGATCTTACTATCAGTGTTAACATTTATACGGCTAACAAATACTACACAAGTCTTCAGATCAATAGAGCTATACTGCTAATTATCGACATCAGAATTTGGGAAAGTCATATATTCCCGTAAATCATTACGTAAAGTGAGGCAATATATCATAACACACACAATCCATATTCACTAATATGATAAATTCAAATTAATGTAACACTTTCCAATCATAAATGTAAACGGCGGGTTTTTCTACACCACTAATTAACCTACCTAAGTATATAAGGTAAAAATGCTAATTCAGAATTTAAAAATACATTATTAAATCATTGTAATACCGACTATCCATACAAAAATATGAACACATCATGCATCCATAACGAAGAAACATCATATCAAAGTACGTTATTAAATCAATGTAATACCGAACTATTTGTATCATAGTATCAATGCATCTATAACAGAGAAAACATCACATAAATTGCATCATGATAAATGTGAATTTAACAAAGAAAACATCACATAAATTACATCATGATAAATGTGAATTTGAATTAAATACCTTGTGTTTTTGGCGTCTTACAATCGTTCCACCTTCAATTTAACCTGGAACCACAATTGTTTTACGAACGTCGTTCTTGCAACAAACGGTCGGAGTCCTTGTAACGGTTCTCTCTTGCAGAGAAATTTTTAGACTAATTCAAACTCATAAGCTCAGAGGATATATTTCCCCGATTCTGGGGTTCGACACACCCCCTTCCCTCTACATTTGACCAATCGGAATAAATGCTATTCCTATGGACATTTGAAAAACCGTCTATCAAGATGCCAAAAAAATGCCACTCGGGTCGAAATATCACCCTATCATTTGTTTCAAATCACTTTGACAGCCATACGTGAGAAATACACTTAGTTCGGTTCTACTATAAATATTCTAACAGCGTGACCCAGTTAAATAAGCATTCCATTCGTCCAAACTCTACTCCGAGACAGTTAATTTTCGGCTAGCCTACGAATTAATTAATGAATTTCACTGACGAAAAATTTGGTACTTGACACTCCAGCTTTCTTGATAGAGACTAGTATAAATGGGTTCAGACGAACATATAATTAAGCCGAGAGGTTATCATAAAGGTGGATTGTTCTTTCTAATTTATTACTACACAAGGAATGTCGTTAATTGGGTTTACTTGTGAAGTAATAGAGCATTTGAGCATGTTCTGTACATATACAGATCTTTATTACTTTAAGCTGTTGATCCGTCACGGACACCTTTGAGCAAAATGTGTACATGTACAAATATGCAGATCCGTCTCGTATAAAATGTGTACATGTACAAATTCTTGTGATTTTGGTGTTGTATACTGTCGGCCGCATTCAGCCATCGTACTGACATGATGGTTTGGGCCCTTTTCTCAATAATTCATTACATACATGAAAGAGTTACTTCCGTCTACACATCTAGTCAACATACAGGTATAGAATAGCAAAGGGATATTTCTAAGTTATTTAGTCAAAAAGAACAAAACAGAAACATTTCTTGTCATCTTTTAATTGCAATTAAGCCAGCAACCTGTGATTCTAAAGTTCTAATTATGAATGAGATAGGATTATGACACCTTTCTTACCTGTTTGTCATTCTTGTCACCAATCAGATTTTAAAATCCGCTTTAGCTGAACAGATTTTAAAATCCGCTTTACCGGAACAGCTGAACAGACATTTGGGTTCAATTAATAATGATTGCATTCTTTAAAATTCCATTTCGATCTATCAATGAATTTCATGTAATATTTCGGTTGCTTGGATTTTGGTGTTTTGGGTATGGGAGATAATCTTGTCCAATTACGATTAATACATGGTTCAGACTCCAATCCATCTTAACTTTAAGCACTAAAACAGAATATACCTTGCAATGAGAATCAAATAATGTTTATTGTGTTATGATGATCTAGCTCTTTTGTAAACCAACCATAATCAGTTAACATCTTTAGTGTTTTTGGGAATTACTTTTGCTCATACACGGTATAAATCCATCTCAGCAAAGTTAAATTATACACTGTAGCCAGACAACACTACCGACAGGATCAAAGGTAGTCCTACATATATGACCCGACGCTGATATTTATGTTTGGGGCGTCAGGGTCTTACTGCCTAACAAACAGCGCGCCGCTGTGTAGTGTGTTTTGAACTCTACTGTCAGGAGAATAAGAGGTGAAATTTTCATGATTATCACATACTTGGCAATAAATATCAACATTCAGAGTTATTGGTATACTTACTTTGTTGTCTTGATCGTAATCGACTCAAAATCTGACACTAGCAAATTAACGCATTTTTATGTTCATTTGACACGCATTTCAATTGGTTGCAATGCGATGGTGGCTAAAGAATGCCGAAGTAGGATTCAACAAGGTCGTTTTATTTTAACGAAACGAAAGTATCAAAGTATCAAGTATTTGAACAGCCAGCAACATTTCGTTTCGTTCAAGAGATGTTTTCCTATTGGAACCTACTTGAACATAATTCCGCATACTTCGACTACTGTCGCATTTCAACAAATTCAAATGTATGTCAACTGAACAAGAAAATGCGTCAGTTTGCAAGTGTCAGATATTGATTCCACCAGGATAAAAATAGCACAGTAAGTATATTAATTAAACATAAATTAGTAGAAGAGTGTCGATAAAAGTTTGCCAAGTATGTGCGATATTCCTGAAACTTTGACTACTCGTTCCGATGTCGACGACATCGGAACAGACTATACAAGACCGTTATTCGGATCGTAAGACATAGCACTTAAACAAAATCAACATGTGCTATGTCTTACAGGTAGGTCTAGATCAAAGGGTGAAATTAGCCACTACATTTTCGTCTTGTCCTGCTTTTTGAACCAGATCATCAGTCACATGAGATCGGGCAGTATTATCGTAATTATATTACACTGGAACAAACATGTGAACAAATGAAACTAAAATAATATTTTTCTATAATAATTTGGTGTACGCAGAAGATTTCAGTGGTTGATGGGAGGGACACGAGACACACCCTAATCTCCTGAGATAAACGCAACCGTACATGTATACAAAACAATGTCATAACACAGCTTTTGCCATGTGGGAAGTATGAGGCATTGTATTACCAGCATGGCATTTTAACAAGAATCGTTTGGTCTCTTCCAGTATACCAAGTGCCATTGGCGGCCTTAGAAGGAATCAATGGAGCATTCAATACATATCTTAGAAAATGGATGGGGATGCCACTGACAGTCTCAGAAGCAATCAATAGAACGTTCAATACATATCTGAGACAATGAATGGGAGTGCCAGTGAGCTTCAGTAGCGTCTGCTTGCATAGTACTGGCAGTGAGCTTTACTTACTTCTGTCATCAGTGACAAGTGAGTTGAGTGTAACTAAGGCCAGGCAAGTAATGATGCTGTACGACAGCCTAGATGAGAAGGCGTACATTTTGCAACAAGCAGATTACCCTTAAACACTTAGAGACAAAATATTAGCCATGCATTTCATTTATGATGACTCCAATAGTTCCTATGATGAATTTCTTGCAAGGGCAATATTTACTCAAATGAGTTCAAACTGTGACCTTAGACGTTTATTAATTTTTGTTATGGCGATACACCAATATGTCTCTCAACCCTTAAATAAGAAATTCACGTTATAATTTCATGTGTGATAAAATTCTGGATTTAGCTAAGGTAACAATTAAAAAGATATGGTAAAGCTTCAAACAAGATTTGACGTGTGAACTGTTATGGAGTCTTCTGCATAGTTGTTTTTCCCCGTTAATGGAGAGCCTGTCAATCGAGGTTTTATGCGTATGGAGTTCTCTGGCAAGCCTGTTAAACAAACCTTGGCATGTTGATTCTTACAGAGCTTCCTAGAGAACCTGCCAAACGAGATTTGACGTGTGAGGTCGTATCGATTTTTTTGTGTGTGCGGGTTTCATTTGAGGTAGTGAATAGCAATTACAACCTATGCAAATAACGTTTCTGAAACATTCTATTCAATATTAACAATAGCTGAAATGTAAGCTAATAAATTTATTTTTTAGTTTTTTTTAGTTTATATTTATGTTAAATTTAGCCTCTAACCCGTTGCAAAAGAACGCGAAGTTTGATTCTGATTGTGTCAGTGTTCTAACAATATATATTAATTCGTTGAATAAGTAAAATTTTTGCAAAAACGAAGACAATAGATCGGAATTATTTCCTAATAAGAAACAGCTTTAATAAAATTGTGCATAAAATGAAGGAAATGGTCTTTTAAAGAAAACGAAATTGAAAGCTAGCCTTCCGTAAACTTAATGATACTTGGATATTATTTTATGTACAAAGGCATCTAATGTATGAGTTAAGACTCTTTCTATAATTGTCTTCGTGAATTACATGTTCGTAATGGAACTTTTATTGGACAACAGGACACAAGGCTGCGAAATCAGCACACTGCAGTACTAAGATCATTGAAAGTTCCAGCTGCAAAGAGCTCTTCGAGATAAGAAACTAATGTCAAGAAACAAATGTACACCACTACCAAGCACCTTCTCTCCAGTCGACCTTCTAGACCTGTTTGCAAATTTCTTTCGTGATAAAGTACAAAATATTTGAGATAGCTTGACAACACAATTTTAATTGACTCGTCATCACCGTACAACTACGATACAGAATTTCAGTGGCGACCGTTAGCAGCATTTGAACCTGTTTTTATGAATTTAGTATGTACAATCGTAACGAAGAGTACACCAGTGTCATGTGAACTTGATCCAATTCCAGCATCCTTGCTGCTTAATCCAATATTGCCTTCTCTAACTAATGTTATTAATACATTTCTTTCACATTTCTTTCATCCGAGGAATTCCCATCATGTTTTAAAACTGCCATTGTAAAGCCTCTGC
The DNA here is from genome assembly GCA_029339505.1 of Unio delphinus. Lineage (NCBI taxonomy): Eukaryota > Metazoa > Mollusca > Bivalvia > Unionida > Unionidae > Unio > Unio delphinus. Next base: position 1,476,397 of record JAQISU010000169.1, on the reverse strand, counting down.
TGAAGAAACCAACACTCGACCATAACGACTTAAAGAACTACCACCCAGTTTCTAATCGCCCATTCATATAAAAAAAAAAACATATTCTAACCCATTTTGTATCTCATCTGAATTCAAACATTCCTTTTACAAATATACAGTCTGCATTTCGCCCTTGCCAAAGTACTGACACTACTCTTCTGAAAGTAGTTAATGACATTCTCTCTGCTTTAGATAGCGGAAAGATTACAGTCCTCACCCGCTTTGATTTGTCTGCAGCATTTGACACAATAGACAATTATATATTACTTCACCGCCTCCACCATGTACTTGGCATTCACTATACAGCCTTACTGTATGTCAGATTCTCGCGGGTCATGAGCGTTACTCGTATAATATTGTATAAGCCCCACTTGTCAAAGGGTAAGTGTTACGTCCCACTTTGTCAAGGGGTATTGCACAACATATAATAATAACACTATAACCCACTCCCCTCTGATGCTCGTTATCTAAGAGATGACCGCCCTCGGTATAATTGCCCGGTTCGAGTAAGAGAATGTACATGGTAACCTGAGCGAGTATATTGAACAAAACAACACCGAGCCACCGTAAAAATAAATAAACAATTTAATCAAATACATACACAATGAAATTTCCTTTCATTAGGAATGCACGCGGTTTAGAAATAAACTTTCACCGAATGACAAATAGATTTGAAATAGAATTTAACAAATTAGCCGTTCTATTACTGATATTTAAAAGTCATCATAGAATCGAGTCACAATCGAAGTTAATGCTTTTGTTCGATTTTCATAACCTGTTATCATCGAATCACATTCTCTGTTGAATCCAATGTTGTTCTAGAAGTTACTGTCTCTCGAGATACGTTTCCCTCGTGGATGTTCCGCTTGAACTCAGACTTGTGCACTGTATCAATGTATACACCTCTCGATTTCTCCTTCACAATTCTCTTTTTTTCCGTACTTCCTTTCTTTCCCAAAAGCTATTTTCTTTCTTCCAAAAAGAAAATTACACTGATAATAGTCGAGACTGTCCGTTATTCCTGGTTCAAACAATCAGATATTCTATCAGTGACAACAATTTTACGGCTAGTAATTAACTACACATGTCTTCAAATCAATGAAGTTAAACCATCTGTTAATTCGGTTTGCCTTGACCTAATGATTAACGTACTACATACATATCGAGACGTTGAATTATACACTGTCGCTAAATTATCCATGACATCAAAATTCGGTGAACTCACATGTATTCTTGTAAATCCTTAACTCATGCAAGACATTAAATTCTTAGAACAAAATCATTATTCAAACAATATGATCAATTCAGGAATTAACGTAACACTTCCTATCATAACTCAACATAGTGTTTTTACGACATAAATTAACACTAAGTCATTCTTAACTAAGAATTAAAGTAAGAATTCTAATTCATAATTCAAAAGCACATTACCAAATAATTGTATCAAATGAAACTAATCATACAAATGTATCAACAAAATCATGTAGACCTGTAAATGAAGCAGACATTATATTAATTGCATCGCAATAAACGTGGAATTGAGACAATACCTTGTGTCTGGTGCGTCACTCAACCGTTGTTTTTGGCGGTTTTCGACCACGCTTCCTTGACGAATGGATTTCTCTCAAATCCCATCCGGAGTCTTATTAAAAAAAATGTCTACACTGTCTACTCTCACAGTAGCAAATTCAGACTAAATTCTAATTTAGCTAGGAAGATATTATGTTCGAAAGATTTCTCGTGCAAAACACGCCCTTATTCAACCGTAACCAATCAGGATCAAATCTATTTTCTCCCGCTTCCCTCTAAAAGTCGCTTACGTCATGGTCAATATGTCAGGCTTTGGTTTTAAGTAACAGAATCTCTGTTTTCTCTCAATTGTGACATTTTCGTGATAAAATGAAACTTTAAAGGGTCACGTCGGTCAGTACTGGCTCCTGTTGAAATACGGCTAATTAGTACAACGGCCACACCATACTATACCGATACCTCTCCTTTGCAGAATGTGTCTCATACATCTAACTAATGTCTACCTGGCTACAACTAATGATCATTTAATAGATCGACCGAAAATTTGACACTTCACACTGTAGTTCAAGTCCTACTTAGTCAACAGGACATAAATATTGTCCGCAAATGGAATACACTTTAGCCCATTTGATCTACGTTGTGACATTCCACAGGGGTCGGTTCTAAGACCTGTTTTTTTCATTATATATACTAAGCCACTCTCAAAAGTCATAGAATATCATCCAGTGTTTCACCAATTGTACGCTGATGACACCCAAACATACAAATCTAGCCACCCAACTGATGTTGATGCTATCATTCAAGGTTTTATAGAGGTGCATTTCTGATGTGAAATCATGGATGACATGTAACCAGCTGCAGATGAACGATGATAAAACTGGGGCCATTCTGATCACATTACAAAGACTTTCTTATTCACATCCTTTATCTCAAACAATAAATATCAGCAACACCAACATTAACTTCACAGTCAGTACGAAACCTAGGTGTTACTCTAAACAGTACTCTCACCTTGCACCAACATGTCATTGTCACGTGATATCAACAATATGCCACGTCTTGTGTTGCTGTAGGAAAACAAATCCAACATAAAACTGAGCGTCAGGTAATTTTTGTGTAGAAAAATGAAGAAACATAAAGTTCCCAAACTATTTATTGCAAAACAACGACCAAAAAATGTAAAATAAATGTAAATGTTGCAGCAATTTTGAAGAAAACCGATTCATTTCGCAGAGAGCACGGTAAAATACAAGTTGTCACGTGCTACAAACAAAAACATCGGTGACACGTGCTCGGTACTTCTTGAAAATAGTTTTCTCCATCCATCCGCGATACTGGCAGGTTTCTGGTCGTTGTTCACAGAATCAATATGTTTAGAATTAAGTGTGCATTACATTTATTTTTGAATATTAAGTGGCTGCTATAATATGTCCAAATTATATGTACAACAACTTTGTTTATTGTCAATAACACGTGACTTTATGACCTCTGATGTCATTGACATGTAGGTTGCGAGATTTGTAAAATCACGTGACTAATATACAAATGACCAGATCCAGGTCAAATTTCAGTAACGATGTACTTTCGTCTCGTCTATCAGCGGATTAAAGACGTAACGAATGCTATGCTCGCGATTTTTTTTAGGAAATAAATCATATTCCGATCGATTTCATGCAGGTACATCTCGATGAAAGATCCTTTAAGTTTGCTGGGCCGGCGAATTCCAACTTTTCCATAGGGAATGTGCTCTGACCCTACACCACAACATGAATATCCAAATATAAAAAATGGGGTGGCAAGGGTCAGAGGAAACACGGACTACTAATTGTGATGCGATTCCATCTGCATACCATTTGGAACTACCTTGGCTATTTCTGGGAGAGAAAATTATGTATGTCGTCGGAATCATTAATAATTAAAGAAAACATACATTTTGTTGTTTTTCCAAAAATAAAAATCCAGTGTATTCGTCGTTTATGTGCTGGCTTACATGAATTACAGTATTTTAGGTGATAATGAACAAATTCCAGGAAATTAAAAAAAAAACAACAACATTATTTTTTCTCTCGTTCATAGATCGCAATGTTCAGGCGGTTGGTGCCACAAATTAAATCCTAACCCACTCTACTCGCTCCACATCTTCTGCAAGTATGATTTTAATAGCCACATGATTGGTTGATTCTGCTCTCTTTCTAAGGGACACTTACAACAATGCTGTCAAATCTTTCAACTCGTCTCTAAACAAGTTCGGTCATGAATTACGTGCTCCTACTTAGCTAAAACGGTTAATTGCTTTCATCGCATTCCAATTTCGGTTCGGCAAGGCGGACGTATTATTTTTGCATACCTTGCCTTGCACGGAATTTTGTCTTTAAGAAAATAACCCTTAGTGTAATTGTGTTTAACTAGCTTATCAGACGTGTGTCTGTCCACTACGACTTCGTTTTGTGAAAAAATAACGCAACTATTTCTGGTCGTTGATCATATAGCTGCTTTACTTTTCTTCGAGTAGGGGAGATGATATATCGCAAAATTAGACATTAGCCATTTTGATGCATAATCTGCGCATATAGTCACTTTCACCATGCATATATTTAAACACAGCAACCTGGATCGCCTCATGCAGCCGAGAATTGCATGAAGACACGTGTCCTATGGGGCATTTGAATATTATCAGTTCCGTTTATGAGGCTGCACTGATGTGTCTTTATATACCTTAATAGAGTACAACTCATCTCGGGTAATTATTTTTGTATGGCACTCCAAAATGCTGTGAAATCTATTGGCTTCATACCTCGAACCTTTCACATACCTTCAGGATTGGGGCAACCACAACTGCTCACTTCTTTTGTCTTTTAGAACGAATTTTAAGGTTATGGGCAGGAAAAGATATCATGCATATCTATGTTCGTGTACCTGTATCTATGTTTTAAATATCGCAGTATTCAACCTAGGTAGACTGTTTTTCTATCTTTAAACAGATCTACCCGAGTGAGAAGATTACTCATCCCTCTCGTCAGTAATGCGAGACGTGCAACCTGGTGATGGCAATTCATTCCATCGGAAAGTCCCAAGGATCCCACTCTCGCGGGAACTGTAAACTTCTCTCCTTGTGTCAGGGATCCTATCCTTGTGGAAACCGGTGACCTCCGTATTGAGGAAAGAGCAACAGGCTCTACTTAACGGGAGTTGGCGACATCCCCGCTCGGTAAGTATCCTAGATCTCTCCAGGGAACGGAATTTTCCGGTAGAGTAGGAGTGGGTCCCTTCTTCGTGTCCATATCGGGACGGCGACGTTCCGCTAAGACTCTATCAAAACAAAGGTGACAAAACAAGACAACCGTTTGTGCGAACACTTGAATGCTTTTCTATTTTTAAGTCCGCATTTACCCACATCTTGAGGCATATTAAAAGCTTAAAGGATATTTAAAAATATTAAACAACCGAACAAGCATAAGGTGGTAATGCTTACCTAAAACTGGTTATTAAGAGCGGTATAAAAGACCGACACGCAACATTTCGCTTGCTCAAAACCCTAAAATTCAACGAAAAGAGACACAGACAACCGAAAAATACTTGCGAAAAAATACTGCATACATCATAAAAGGATCCGATTAACATTAGATATATCAACTGCACTTGTGTGCTGAATAACGTCGTGTACCCAGAGTATGAGTAAAAGCAAGATGTTCCGAAAGAGGTCTCAAACTGGAATCATGTTTTAATTATAGATATTCAGTTACTAATTGACGAGGAATGTTCACCTTGGAATGTGGACGAGAGCAAGAGGAAAAAAAAAATATAGGATCTGAATAACATCAGTTAATGTATTGATTATATTAAATTATAACCCTTAGTATAATTCCTCTTTAGCATATTTTGGATAGCTGGTTTTGCCTTTTATGTTAAATTCTTTTGGAACATTTTACGTGTCTAAAAAAGATTTTTTTTGTTCAGAAACAAATTTGGTATAATCCAAACATAAAAACAAGACAAACTGGTATCTTTTTACAAGCACTGGTGTGCGACGGTGATTTCGTTATTTAGTTTTTGCAACTCTAGTTAGTACTTGTGTCTTGCATGAAAATGTTACAAGTAAATTCCGAGTTGAAGCATTTACAAAAATATTTTAGTGTATATAATTAAAGTTTATGGGACAAACTTATTAGTTCTAAATAATGTGCAACTTTTACCTAATTCACCCCTTTGCTAATAAGAGACAAAAATGGCAGTACGAGGATGTATCAGAAACTAATTTTAATAATAGCCAGCCTTCTCCCATTGTCAAATATAATCTTGAATTTGATAATATACAAGTGGTTCACATTTTGTAACAGGTTAATTAGGGTTAAATAATTTTAACAAATTAAAATGGTTCCCATTTAAACTTTCGCAAGGAATTTTGGTTACCAAACAATTTCTTTTTAAAGATTCGTAAAGGAAAAGTAACTACCCTGTTATGATGTCTTTTAAACAGCAGTGGATCTGATAACCATATTTTGGGAATTCAACTAGGACAAATACGTTTGTATGTTATATTAGATTTGATTATGAGTGTCATCGTCTATTTAATTTGACAGTAACTAAAACTATCAGAGATGATCATTAAATATATGCTCATTTCTTTACAGAAGCAATTAAAAAATGTAGATATTTTATTGATCTACCTAATATTTCGTATTTTAAGAAGGAGTTATATTTTTTCTCAGAAAAATATTCTGCTTATGTCAATAGCAACTGTGAAGATTATGTAAAGTTTTGTTTAATTCAGTCAAATGCGTGTCCTCTCATGACAATATTAAAGTTGATTGGAGAGAGAGAGAGAGAGAGAGAGAGAGAGAGAGAGAGAGAGAGAGAGAGAGAGAGAGAGAGAGAGAGACTGGTGGAGTAAAAGGATTTGACAAATACAGTGCATTTTATTTGTGTATATTAGATAATTTCTAAAGATCTGATTATTATGTTTGCTAAAATGGACAAGTTAATAACACACACACACACACACACGCACACTGAGGTCATTATTTGGGAAACGTCGAACCAACGTGTCCCCAAACTTGGCAATGTTATGTCTGGGTCATGTTTAATTAAGCAAAATGAATAACAAAAATAATTATCTTCTTAAACATCTTGCATAATTAATAAAGAGCCTGGTCAATACAAACACACATACACACGTATACGTCGATAGATTGCTAGAATGAGAAAGAAAATATAACACACGAGACAAAATATTGACAATTATTCGTTTAATATTACAAACGTATTTCTTCTCGTTGTGATTTTATTTTACAGAACTTATTCTTCTTACTTTACAAAACGTGTGTGTATATATATATATATATATATATATATATATATATATATATATATATATATATATATATATATATATATATATGCAATTTCAACATAGTACAACTATTCATATCATTGCCTATCGTCTAAGAATGATTGTCTCATATTTAACACAAAATATCCATTTCATGGATATAAGAGAGCGTAAGCTAAAAATCATAAATATAAAAATAGAAAATAAAAAGCTAATGATCTAGTTCCAAAAGAAAGGATGTCTGGATAATTAATACCGTATCTACCGGTGTATACCACCCTTCCAACGATAAAACAGTCCGCAAATAATGCGTAGGCGTACAGTGTAAATGCTGTCTTTTGCGAATTACACATGAACAGTGCACGTCTTGATCTGGCAATATAAGGTACATCAAAACGTCGCGACAATAAACACAACGAGTTGCTGCACTGTATGATTTCACTAAGCAGGTGTAAAAAGCACCCTTCGTTTCCACAGGTGCTCGATGCGAGCTTGATGTGGGAAAAAAAACCCACAATAATCTTAAGGAACAAAATCATACAGAGTGACAAAATTGCCTTACATTACCCCCATGCCCCATTCTGACACATAATCCTCTCTATCATACTATATAAATATATATATATATATATATATATATATATATATATATATATATATATATATATATATATATATATATATATATATATATATATATATATATATACTTTTTATATAGTATGATGGAGAGGGTCCTACGTCAGAATGGGTCATGGGGGTAATCTAATGTATTTTTGTCACTGATGATTTTGTTCCTTTAGATTAGTATTTGTTCTTCACATCAAGCTCGCGTGTCGAGCATCTGTGTTCGTTTCTTGAACCATGTGACAATGACTTTCCGTCATTGATTAAAGATAATATACGCAGCCATTAAATAATCCACATAGCACCTGCTACACTTTGTTAATAAAAAGAAAACATTTCCTTAAAAAAATGTAAAAATATTACCCTTGTACTTTCTTAATGTAAACTGTGACTCCATAAAAAAAACGATAACAACAGTCAATACGTTTCAAGTCCAGCTTATAAATTGCATTTATCCTACACAATGCCCTCTAAGCTGCTAAAAACAAAGACTCAGATCTACCATCTCAAAATAAACCGGCATATCTGAGTCTGTGATGTTCATTCTACAAAATGTTTAAAGCGTCTACATATATGGGTCTGCTCTCTAGTATATCACGTTCAGTAGGCGAAGACTATGAAATTTTACGTACTATTTTTTTTTAACCGACAGTAAACTGATGCATTGCGCTTTCGTACGTTTGGACGGACAAATAATTCCAGTGTTAAAATGTGTGTGTAATATGTAAGTAAAGTAGGGGATTAATCTAACTCTTAATAAGCCACCTGCCCTTATTGCTAAATGAGAACAACATCCTGACATGCAAGAGTGGGAGGGCATACCATATTCATTATTTTCCATAACGGATTTCAAGGGTTGTGCAAACATTAACATTCACCATTCAGAAAATACAAGTTTTTCAATTAAAAGAGTTTTAAAAACAATGCAGTTTTCATTCATACTAATGGAGAGTAAAACGCAAGATAGAGGTATTGGCTTGTTTTTATATTAAAATTCTTGGTCTTTGTGAGCGAAATGTAAATTTAAGTTTGTAAATGCAACACTGTCAGTCTCTCTCTCTCTCTCTCTCTCTCTCTCTCTCTCTCTCTCTCTCTCTCTCTCTCTCTCTCTCTCTCTCTCACACACACACACACACACACACACACACACACACTACAAGTAACCAATTAATATTTCATCAAAATCATACAGCATTTTTAAAGCCAGACACTAAAATAGTTTATATAGTAGATTACACGGTCAAATAACTCTCCTGTCACAACCAGATAAGCATGGTATCCAAAGGACCAATTAAAATAAGTTACAAAATGAACAATTATGCAAACATGTTATATACACATTCGTGTCCTAAACAGCACAAAATCCCGGATTATATATTATGATCATAACTGACAGTCTCACAATCGATTTGAAATTTTGACATTGTACAAAATGAAACTATCTTTTTTCTCCAGGCTATAGTTAAATTCTGATCAGTAAAAGAAATAATACATGGAACACTTTGACATGCGCCTATACTTCAAGTCTTATCGCAGTTTGTGCTTGAACTATCCTGTCTAGCTGATGTTTGTGCCTAAACTTTTTAGGCCTTACCGCGGTTTGTACCCAATTTCTTAAGTATTACCGCAGTTTGTACCTAAAATCTTAATTTTTTTATTTATTTATTTTTTACCTCGGTTTGTGCATTAACGCTTAATTCTTACCGCAGTTTTTGCCTAAATTATCACGTCTTACTGCAGTTTTTGCATAAATTATTTAAGTTTTACTGCAGTTTGTGCCAAAACTCTCAAGTCTTATATCATTTTGTTCAAGACGGAAGTGGTTTTGCCTAGCTCTTGGATACGCTGTTATATGCAGATAATGCATTTTCAATAAGGCTGCACCCAAGTGTAAAACATGGTCGACATTAATAAAACACTTAGCAACATACCCTGCCGTTTTGAGGCTCCTTTAAATCTAACTTCTGCAGAAGGCAAGTCGTCTTAGTTAAAGAAAAGACTTGCACATACTGCAAGTGTTTTCTGCTGATTACATTCAATAAGTATGTAATCACCGTTTGTAAACAAAGTAATTTGGACTGGTTCTTTTTCTTCTTTCACTTTTGCTCATCATGATGAAAATCGCCTGCGATACAGGTTGGTTGTCTCAAAGATATGTCCAAAATAAGAGGAGTCTCTTGAATTGACTAAAACTCTACAAGGTATTTTCCCCCATGAATTCAAGACAAGACAATTTCTTCCTCTTAACTGTCGTATCTTTTAACATCTCTGATATTTATTAGCAATAACATGATTTTAAAATAAACTGCAAGATTTTAAGATAGTCATCATGGAAGCAATATTGGTTGTACGAGTCACACCCTTTTCATTTGATGAAAGCTCCTTGTTGATATAAGCGTCTATTTGGAGACGAGAAGAATATAATTCAAGACATGACTTTCATTTCAGGAGTAGCAATAACAAGATTTTCAAGATGGCTGCTTTGGCGGCCGTACTGGACCATTTTCATATAATATCTACTGGACGTCACAAGAAGTCTTCAGGTGAAACGTCAACGTAAGTATGAATTTTTATTTGAGTGGAAACGGAAACAAATTTTTTGAAGGCTGATGAGCTGTCCGATTGACATTAATTTTATTTATCAACATCTAGATATCATAAAAAGATTTTAGATTTAGATTTTTTCCGTTGTTATGATCATTCATTCAGGAGGCGTAGCGATAACAAGATGCATGTCATAACATTGATCTGCACACCATTTTCATTTAAGATCAACCAGAAAACCAAATAATTATATGATCATATACTTAGGAGGAGTAGCAATAAAGTTTTCAAGATAACCTCTGTGGCGGCGATATTGATCAGCAACATTTTCAATTAGGATGAACTAGACATCACAAGAAGTATTTCAGTGAAAATCTTGTGCTTATAAGGCCGTCCATTCAGGAAAAGTAGTGATAACAAGATTTTCATGATGGGCAACAAGGCGACCATACTGTGAATCTGTTCGACATTTATACATTTTAGGACAAACTAAATGAGTCTTCTAGTGAAAACCCCATTTTGAAATTCACGAGGAGCTGGGGATTGGAAAAGTTTGGGACGCCCAATCAGCATTTAGGACCAACTATGCCATGTACGAATGTACTATTCAATTTTAAAGTAAATCCTTCAAGTACTTTAGAAGTAGCAATATCATGCTTGTACGCATGCAGGCCCGCACCTGGGAGGGGGGGGGGCAACCATGGCACTTGTCAGGGGCCCGAGCTAGATAGGCACATATACGCACATATTTGAAACACGAAAGGGACCCGAACTCTGTCAGCTGCCTGGGGTCCAGAATTTCCTAGGTGCGGGCCTAACGCATAGACTTAGATCAATGACGACGGACAACTATTTCATAAGCTCTTCTGGTCTATGACCAGTCAAGCTTACAAACATGATGTTAAAGCTTACTTTACTATAAGAAGCGTGCTATTTAGCTCAATGAATTATATAAGTAGACTCACGTACATGCGTTGTGAAAATTACGTACGTGTGGTGTGAAAATTAGCTTAAGTCTCGTTCAACTAACTTCTCGCGTTATTTCAGTAGCTTACTATTTTAATCATGGCAGAGTCAAGTTGAACAAAGCTAGTCTTTCTCATGGGAAATGCCAAACCATTATTGTTCGTGAGACTAAGTATATTTGTGGACACACTTTCGACATTGAAAAGATCTTCAGTTTTACAATATACAATGATCTGTCTGTCAAAAATGTACATGCTTCATCTACATTTAAATATATCAGTTATAAGACTTCCGATCTAAACTTACTATTTGTGTATGTGAACATAACATGATTGTAATATTCTGGAGATGTTTTCTATGTCACATATTTATTCTATTAAACTTATCCATCATGTAAATTCTTGCACGCATGCGCACCGGGTTGGTCAGTGAAGGAACAACGCATTGCAAACTCTGGAAATGCAAGCAATAATAATTTCACAAATCAAGAAACAAGAAATCAGAAATAACAGGATTTTTGACATTTTCTGAAATGATATGTAATTACCCAAGGCATGCAAAGAAACATGCCTGGAATAGGTTCAGTAACGTTTATTTTTCAAGCAACCCAGATACAATATGATGAAATTGCTGAACCTATGAAGCGCAAAACTGAAGAAATAAGAGTCCGACGTCGATGTGTACAAAATAACATTTTCTGTACTTGGTACAGGTGAACTTAGTATCGATATGTATCACAACATTTGAAGCAAATGAAAAGGGACACAATTTGATTGCACATGCTAACTGCCATTCATTCAAATGCGGCTATTGATATATAAAATATCACAGTTACGAGAAGTAAAAATAAAACATTCGCCACATCTTGATGTGCTTTGAGCACCATGAACTCTACTGAACAATTATCGTGGCGATGTTGGAGAGTACCTTCCATGCTCCCCACCCCAAAGGCATGACTTAGTTATGTACACAATATAGAATTTAGGTGTTTTCAAGAGGGCAATTGAAACTATTAAAAATCAATTCGTTTCAAAGCTGCATTCCTTTCCAAAACCCAGTTTAACTGATATTACGTACATACTCTTTCCAGCACACAAGAATATAAAAATGTATTAGCACCAAATCCACCCCGATTATTCAGTCTAATATCCAGGAAACCACCAAGTCTTGGTTTTAATTGACAATCATTGTTGTGCGGCTTTTGGCAACAAGCTATGATTTACCTAAACTTTAAACCTAATGATGACTGTCTTGATCTTTCATTTAAAGCCAGATTATGTGGTCAGACACAAACCGGTCTTACAGCATCACTTGGGCACTGTAAGCACATGCTCTCCACCATGTTTTGCCAAACCTCAAGTTATTTATAGGCTGGCTGTGCAGAATTACATACACAACGAGAATCTCGTCGATGGTTTCTTAACATCTTGATCGGAATACGTGTGTGCTGCAGAGTTCAGTAGGGGTAATTACTGCAAAATCACCCCACCTTCTTAAATGCTATATTATCTGTCAAACGTTTCAGACCCCTGTCCAGAATCCCTCCTTTTTCTTAATTCTGGTGTTTTGTATCACCTATATCCGTTGGTACAGCCATAAAAGCATGCCTTCCAATATCTGAATTTTCGAAACTGTTTCTTGGAAATACAGGTTTAGCATCTCCTAAGTCCTTTTTTCTTAGCCACTTGAAAGATAATTAACATGAGCACATTTCCAAAATATGCTTAATTCCTTTCGACTTTTTTTCTTTACATGGCGTCCAACATGAATCCTTGTAAAGATAAATTGTTTTTAAGAAAACAATATCACATCTGATTTCATTTTATACATCTCTGGCGGAAATATCACGTGACGGGCGGATAAACAAAGTTGTCGATGGATTGTAAGAAGGTTCCCCAATACCCGATTTCAGGTGAACAAATATCCTTCCTGAAGAAAAAAAAGATTATAAAAGTTAGGTAAAAGAAGAAAAGGATTTATTTACAAGTAAAGATCATAATATAAGGGATAATAATTAACGAGCAAGAAATCTTTTCATTTCCGCTATGTTACTTAAGTGTCTTAGTATGTTTACTAAAAAATTGAATTATGGGTTTAATCACTGAAGCGTCTCCTGATGATAACATTCACGTCATTATTTATCTTCAAAGAAATTAGTTTAAATGAAAAATGGGATGTTACTAGGAATAATTTGTCTAAACGAAAAGAAAACTCGCTGTCTTATTTTGAGTGGACTGAGGTACATATATCATTGTGACCCACAACTGCATTGCTTAAAGGCAGCGCCGGATTAAGCACCGTGGAGGCCCATAGTCTCATGGGGGCCCCTGATGGGGCCCATAAAAGTCGCGGGGCCCATAGGCAGTTGCCTACTTTGCCTAATGGGTAATCCGGGACCAGTCATCACACTGCATCAATGGTTGTTATTGAAATTAGCTTTTAAAACTGTTGTATTTTAGTCTTTTTTAACTAATAAGACCGTTATTTCACTCATCTTGTTCACCTTTGACTATTCGCGTATTTGTATGTCTACAATTGTTTGGGTGGCATTACCTGTCCATGATTTCTGTGACGATATAACAAAGCCTTTACACTCCGGGTCAAGGTCACAAACCTCTTCGGCTTCCTTTTGATCAAATACTGACACCGTGCAACCTGACCCTGACAGCGAGAAGCGACATCTATAGTCAAATTGACCTGGCAAGTCGCTCTTCTCCACTTTCTTGTACTCTGTGTAAATGTGATACAGATTGGAAGTGTTATCATTGCAATTTTCAACTACTCATCAATACAACATAAATAGATACTTATATCCAATGAATTGCGATTTTGTTACGAAAATTTTATCAGCGTGACATTCTAAATGAAAAAGAGTAACACTTTAATATTTCAGCTGTTAATTAAAATTCCTTTAATAAATTTTTCAACCACTTCCTTAGTAATCACGCTGCAAGATGCAGTACAAGAATTATGTTATGCAATCATGTCTTCAACTTAGTAGGTACTTAATAAATTTTAGACAGACTATTGGAATGAAGAGTCTGTGTTAGCAACAATGATTAACAGTAAATGAGTTTATAACAAGACATACAAATACAACACAACCAATGTAAATTGTCAGGTCACTTTTAGGGAAGGGTTAGTTACAAAAAGACATCTTGTTTCACCTGTACTGAAAATGGGAATGGGATAATAATAATAATAATAATAATAATAATAATAATAATAATAATAATAATTTATTATTATTATTATTATTGTTAACGTCCACAACTCTAACCTGGGTTTAGCCATTACCATCTTACCGTTTTACTTTCAACTATTTGGTTTTAATATCGCTGGTCGATATGAAACCTTTTATAATTTTTTTATACGATTATATATATACAAAACACGATCAAGCAAGCAAGCAATCTTTAAACCTGAGACAACGGGGGACAACTCGTGTAGCCCAAAACAGCAACCATTCAGGGGATGTAAATCTGTTGACTCACCTGTTTGGTAGTCGCCTGGCTTGGTTCTATTTAAATACCAGCCCGACTTGTATAGATTCACAATTTTGTCCATGAGTAACAAAAGTTCTCTAGCATTCATCGTTAAATTTGAATAGCCATCAATAACTCTGTCAATCAATGGCTGCAGAAGCAACGGTGCACCATGAGGCAACAGAAACGTCGTGAAATGCCGGCCAGCATTAAATAAATTCTTTTTCTCGTTCAGTTCAGAACATCTTCCATTCAGACACTTTAGTCTGAAAAAATAAATACTGTAGATAGCTCAGAAATTCGAAATATAAGCGAAACATTACGAATATATAATAGTTTAGCTCGACCTTTTTAGTTTAAACAAATCCTAAATAACAATAATCTATTTGATTAACGATTAAAATGTTATTTAATAAGGATTAAAATGTTATTTCCAATTTAAAGTATTGTTATCTATTGCAAATAATAATGCCTGCCAAGAAATTCGGGATGTAATAGAATACATACCTATAATATTTAGTAAATTTTCATCACAAATCTTAGGCAATTTTTATTATCTCTCTCATTTCTTCTTCTTTTGAAAAAAGGTCACGATGCTCCAAGTAAAATTGAAACTTAAGATGGATTATTTGCCTCTCAAAATCAGAATTTATTTATTTCATAATAAATGATTACACGATATCTAACCTTTGTGTGAAGTTGGAGCTTGAAAAATGCAGTTCGCAGTCTGGATCCTGCGCGCAGACCGGATCCTCGAATCCGACGTCGTCAACATCGGACAATTTCAGACGTCCGTCAACAAGCACGAACTGTTGACGTCGAAAGTCGTTCATTGACATAGAGCCGTACGGCGAAGTGCTCATATAAAATGCAATCTTCGTGATGTCGTGCGACACCTGCAAGAGAAAATGAATTGGAACTTAATAGAAAAGAAACTATACCAACGCAAATTATTTTAACCACACAAACAATTCTGAAATGAGTTATATTTTCTTATTGAGTACGTTGTCTGCCGTCTGCATTTCCTCCTTGAAAATCGATACTGCAATTTTTTTAAATTTGCTCTGGATTTTTTTTGTGTGGTAAACTTGTGTAATCGTTCGAGCAAAATCGATATCAGTTCAACAATTCAAAACTACAGAAAATGTGCGTGTGTGTGTGTGTGTGTGTGAGAGAGAGAGAGAGAGAGAGAGAGAGAGAGAGAGAGAGAGAGAGAGAGAGAGAGAGAGAGAGAGAGAGATTGGCAGGCGAATGGGTCAGGAATTTCCAACCTCTTATTTCTTGAAGGTGGAAACAATGTGTGGAATGTTGACATGTGTATTATTTCATTTACCAGTATAAATAATTGAAATTGGATTTCTAGATTATTTTACCGCAACTTAATAACATTTTACAAATATGAGGAGTAATTCAAATTCCTGTTGAACTGGGCTGAAGGACAAACATGCATTTAACTGGAAACCTAATGATTTTGAGTCATCGGAATTCAAATGAAGTTATTGATTGTGTAAATCCAGCAGAGGATTTCCTTCGCCTGGTGAGACAGACACAAGACGGTTGATAAGTATCGTATTTTCTCCTCTATAACACCGGTCCAACTGCGAATATTGTCGACTCCGATCTGCCACAGCATGAATTGCCGGATGATCAGTATATAATGTATTTGTTCAATGATTTAAATCAAAGGCGCAGACAGGGAACACCAGACCATTTATGCGATGACAAATCTGGGTCTACACTATTCAAAGTTTGGTACCCTCAATATACGGGTATATATGGGCTTAATACATCCTGTCGTGCTGAGTTCGATCTCGACGCGCTGCACATGCCAAGAACAGATCTATAAACTGCTGTCTATACCGTGTTATGGTGGCTTATTAAGGAAACGTTACACCTGCCAGCCTAAGAAAAGATATATACACTGACGTCTATGCCAAGTATGGCGCCTTATTAAGAATGTTTGTTATACAATTATCCATGTTATCACATACTGTACATGCATGGTAGAGGGACGAAAACGATATTTGGAGAATTTTATTTTAAAGTTGGGCATAGAATATAAAGCTGAATTAAAATAGTTTTTATATTAAAAAATCAAACTAATGCATAGAGTGTAAAGACGGAGAAGGGAAATGGGATGTCAGTGAACGTCTTCTTTCAGAAGGACTTGGAAGGACTCTGATTCATTACTAAAAACATGTATACCGTGCGAGAATGAAGTGCAGACGACAAAAAAAGCAGCCATCAGAAGAGTGGTCCACAGACATAACTGTACATATTCACGACCTGTATGTAACACGGATATTTTAGATATCGATTGCAGTCTCAAACGGGACATGTCCTTCCTGAAATCTAATGCAACTAAGTTTCTGAAAACAGGATGCGTAATAATTTGAGGTAGGCAGACTTGCCTTGAATGACAATTTTAATCATGTCACCTTCACCTTTGACCTCTGGCTCGAGAAACAACATGCTTCTGCTCTTGTAAAGACTACCTCTGAAGTTTGATGGAAATGCATCCAAGAAATTCATTTCATCGAGCCGGAAATATAATAAAATAAAGACTCAAGAAAGAGACCTAGCCCTTTCGCCTGTTGGCTTCAGAATCAACAGCTGACATAGTCTACCCATGAAATCTGACATAAATTTGACCTAAAACTTGAGTCATTATGCACTAAGAAAAATCTCGATTTCGAGATCTGGTGACTTGGACCATGGATTTATCAATGATAAAATCGACAGGCTCCTGCATCGAAGAGCCGTAGAGGTCTTTTGGTTAGCTCAATACTGATAGGGTGAGAGGTCCAGTCATACCGTTAGACCAGCCACGGTCGATCACCTTGGTGTATCCTAGTGCAAGATACGTTAATCCAACTGTCCCTAATAATAAATAAATAAATAAATAAATAAATAAATAAATAAATAAATAAATAAATAAATAACATGCATGCGTTTATACGTCTTAACACTCCAAAATCAACCAATCTACCCGTAAGTAACCTACACGAGGTTTTGAAAAAAAAGAAAGAAAAAAACCCGAGTTTTTTTTTAAAGGAAAATAAACGAGAGACCATAGAAAACAAATATTATGTCGCGGAAACCATAATGTCTGCAACCGGACAGATGGACAGACTGACATCGCTGTTGTTATATAACCCCTGGAATAAAGAATGAAAATATGGGCATATATATTTAAGCATTTCTAAAAATCATCATCTTGTTTTTAATTTGTACACATGTAGTAGTAGTAGTAGTAGTAGTAGTAGTAGTAGTAGTAGTAGTAGTAGTAGTAGTAGTAATAATAATAATAATAATAATAATAATAATAATAATAACAACAACAACAACAACAACAACAACAACAATAGGACTTGCTAAGTTTAAATACATAAAGATGACTGTCCAGTATGCTAGAAACCAATTACGTTTGTACCACATTTTTATTATTTCATTAGTGGACTTTATTTCCCGTAAGGTCAGGTAATTAGCAACATAAATTAATGACACATATCTTGATGAGGAAGACAGAGAATCTCATTACAGGCGTGAATTACGGGCAGATAATCTCTATCTAACAATCTCAATTGGCTTCTTTCACAAAAATTATTTACACAAATAATAAATTTGAAATGGTTTGAAAAGAATGTGTAAATTAGCATCGTTTAAAATGGCGATGCTTTACTATGTTTAAATACACACAGAAGATTGTTTATCATCTCACGGAACAAAATATCTTTATACAAATTTTAAAAAATTTAAACGTTTAAACGCTGCCGCATTCTTGTCGCGAGGCAATAAAACATGACAAAAACAAAGAACTGACCCTGCAAAATTGTACCGTTACTCGTTGAAAGTACACGCTTATTCAAAACGAACAATTCAGCATACGTCCTGATATGGTCATCTTTACTGCAGCAAGCAGATTGTATCACGTTCATGCAGCTTTGTATCCTTTTGTTTTTATAAAAAGAATTAATGTATAAATACTCTCAAGACAATAAATTTCCAAATGATAATTTGCTATATGATACTGAAAAAAATTCGGTAAAGATATCATATGAGAACATTTAAAGTATGAAATTAATTTTCTAAAGTTTGAAAAAAGGATTAGCTAATCTTTTTCAACGAGTTAATTCTCTTTTTGAACAAACTGATTCAAAAGAAGCAAACATTCAAAACAAATAAAAAAATATTAACACGTCTTTTTCATACACAACTGTTCTGTAATGATTTCAAAGCAACTCAACTAATTTGTTACGTTCTTTATACGTCGATGTAGTTATCTTAAAAAAATAATTTATATTTAAACCCTAAAAACAGCAGACAATCTCTCCTGCTTTCAGACTTAGCTTCTTTTCATTTGTAGGTTGGACATTGCCGTTAATTCAGGTTCCGAATCTCAACAACATGAAAACTCTATTGATTACCTTAGTGTGAGAAGTATTCAAAAACAAAAATTGATTAACGTACAGCTCTCACCCTTCGGAATTCCATATTAGTTGCGTGAGTGAGACCCACCTAAATAAATTACACGACTTTTCAAACGCTCCATCTTATGGACAGGGATAACTTTGAAAGGTGTTTCTTGTCTTTGGACGCAAAAACAGAAGATGTGTTTTGTTGGATTTCTGTTCGTAGGATTTTGTTTTTGATTTGGTTGTCGTGGTGGGGTGGGGGTGTATCTATCGGTCTACTCATATATATATATATATATATATATATATATATATATATATATATATATATATATATATATATATATATATATATGTGTGTGTGTGTGTGTGTGTGTGTTACCTCCCCTTCAAAGTTTATTATATTATATTCCATTGGCATTGGCTTAGTGCTGTATATAAAGCGAGGGCACTTAATAAAGAAGTGAGGGAACGCATGTTGCTCACATGCGTTGGGTGTACAGGGGCGAGTGCAATAAAAATATATGGAACGCACGCGCAAAAAATAGGTAGTTCCCACAGCACTACACCTGTTTTATTCACAAAGAAAAGGGATAATGATGACAAATTAAACTTACTAATTATAATTGGATAGAACTATTAAGTAATTCCGCAGATACATACCAAACATTTTTACGAACAACTGGATAAATTATTTTGTTTCTTCCATCAGAGATAATAACTATAAGACCTTCATACACAGTTTAGTTTGGGTTAGATCTGAAGGTGTATATAGAGACTGACGCTCTACCGGGCAAAACGAGTTTTCATGAATTCAATATAAAACCACTTCTTTTTATTGTCTATCCCATCTCTGATTTCCGCCCACGCCCCCCCCCCCCTCCCCGGAATTACAAGAGTGCACTGATGTAGTACACAGGCTGGATGTCACCATTTTTATTTAGGACACAATGGACATCACTAGATTTCTTCTGGTTAGAAACCCATTCACTCAGTGGGAGTAAATAGCGACTGCAAAACTTTTACGACCGTCGTCATTACAGCCATATCTGATGTATGACTGGCAACATTTTAATTTAAGACAAACTAGGTATCATACGAAATATAATGGTAAGAGGCCAGTATTGAAATAGGCATCCATTTGGAGAAGAGTGGACACAACAATCTTGTCAACATGTGACTAACCATTCAAGGGTAACAATAATAAGATGGCAGCTGCCCACTGCATACTGGCCCGCAGACCTTTTCATTCAGGATATTGACTTTATTATGTCTTTCAGTGGAAACTTCATGCTGATAAAACCATCCTTTCAGGAGGAGTAACGATAACAAGAATTTCACGATGGTCATTGTAACGGCCATAATCACATCGTCACCATTTTTATTTAGAAAGTTTCAAAGTTTCAAGACAATCTTCCATGTAGTTTATTAGTAGTAGTAATAACAAACTTGTGTTAACAGAATGATGTTGATGTTGGAAGACAGACAACAAACCATTTTCATAAGCTCTTCAGTTATGGGGGCT
Source organism: Unio delphinus (assembly GCA_029339505.1). Lineage (NCBI taxonomy): Eukaryota > Metazoa > Mollusca > Bivalvia > Unionida > Unionidae > Unio > Unio delphinus. The sequence goes on along the minus strand of JAQISU010000169.1, from coordinate 1,455,955 downwards.
GCAGAGCTGATACAAAATAATAGTGCAATATTAATATCACATAAAACAAAGTTCATCACGAAAACCACTGTGAAGTGCCAAATTTTCGGTCGATCTATTAATAAACCATTAGTTGTGGCCAGATAGCCATTAGTTAAATTACGAGACATCGTGCCAGAGAGAGAGAGAGAGAGAGAGAGAGAGAGAGAGAGAGAGAGAGAGAGAGAGAGAGAGAGAGAGAGAGAGAGAGGGGGGAGGATTTGTATAGTAGAATGTGGCCGTTGTACTAATTAACCGTATTTGTTCAGAGCTGACTGGCTGACAGCGACCTTGTCAAGTTTCATTTTATCACGAAAATGCAAGAATTGAGAGAAAACAGAGATTATGTTACTTAAAACCAAAGCGTGTCATATTGACACGCTGACGTAAGCGACTTTTATGGAAAGCGGGGGGGGGGGCAATACATTTGTTTCTGATTGGTCAAGGTTAAATAAGGGGTGTGTTTTACACGAGAAATCTTTAGAATATAATATCGCACTAGCTGAATTAGAATTCAGTCTTTAAAAAAAGTTCTCTGCAAGAGAGACAGTGTAGAGTTATTTTTTTTTTGGTAAAGGCTCCGAATGTTAGAAATACATTCGTACGTTAAGAAGAAGACCAGGGAAAAAACCGCTAAAACCAACGGTTGAGTGACGCACCAGACAAGGTATTGTCTCAATTCCATGTTTATTGTAATGCAATTAATATCATGTCTGCTTCGTTTACAGGTCTGCATGATTTCGGTTCATACATTTGTATAATTCAATACACTTGTATAATAAAGTGTTTCGTATTATGAACCAGAAGTATTTGCATGAATTCATTCGATACATTTATTTAGTAATGTGCTTTTGAAGTATGAATTTAAATTCTTACCTTAATTCTTAGTTAAGAATGACGTAGTGTTAATTTATGTCGTAAAACACTATGTTGAATTATGATAGGAATTGTTACGTTAATTCTTGAATTTATCATATTGTTTGAATAATGATTGTGTTCTAAGAAGTTAATGTATTACATTAGTTAATGATTTACAAGAATACAAGTGAATTCACCGAATTTTGATGTCATAGATAATTTAGCGACAGTGTATAATTCAACGTCTCGCTATGTAGTACATTAATGTATTAGGTCAAGGCAAAACGAATTAACAACTAGTTAAACTTCATTTATTTGAGGGCATGTGTAGTTAATTACTAGCCGTAAAATTGTTATCACTGATAGTAATATCTGATTGTTTGAACCAGGAATAACGGACAGTCTCGACTATTACCATTGTAACGAGTGACTTAAGTTGTTTTAATTTTCTTTTTGGAAGGAAGAAAATAGCTTTTGGGAAAGAAAGAAAGTACGGAAAGAAAAGAATTGTGAAGAAGAAATCGCCGTGTGTACATTTATACAGTGGACCAGTCCGGATTCAAGCGGAACATCCACGAGGTTCGATTATATATATATATATATATATATATATATATATATATATATATATATATATATATATATATATATATATATATATATATATATATATATATATATATATATATATATATATATGGAGATAGGAACGGACGTCTAGAACAACATTGGATTGAGCAGAGAACGTGGTTCGAGGATAACAGGTTATGAAAATCGAACAAAACATTGACTTCGATTGTGACACTGGATCCTATGATGATTTTTTTTAACTATCAGTAATAGAACGGCTAATTTGTTTAATTCTATTTCAAATCTATTTGTAATTCGTTGGAAGTTTATTTCTAAACCGCGTGTATTCCTAATGAAAGGAAATTTCATTGTGTATATATTTGATTAAATTGTTTTTTTTTATCTTTAAGGGGACTCGGAGTTGTTTTGTTCAATATACCCGCTCAGGTTACCATATACATTCTCTTACTCGAACCGAGCAATTATATCGTGGGCGGTCATCTCTTAGATAACGAGTATCAGAGGGGAGTGGGTTATAGTGTTATTATTATATGTTGTGCATTACCCTTTGACAAGCGGGGCTTATACAATATTATACGATTAACGCTCATGGCCCGCGAGAATCTGACAACCACAGGGAAAAAATAGCATTCCTAAATCTGTTCTTTGGTTTTATCGTAATTTTGTGTAAAGTGTTTGGCCGAGATATATATTGAGCATTGATTAAATCTACAAAAGTGTAAAAACTAAACAGAATTTGTACCTAAATATGGTATATGTTTATGTCCAATTATTTTAGTGCCAACATATATTGTCAAGATGCGGTTATCACGACACTAAAAAAATACATTCTTTCGACGGTTTATAACAGAAAACCATGTGATTAAAAACAAAGACGGAACAAAACAAAATGGCACTTGATATCAAATCACATGAATAAAAATCAATAATGACACGTCGAAAGATCAACACGCATGCGCGCGCGCACACACACACACACACACACACACACACACACTGGTTCACACATATACCTCCGCTATGAAAAGATTTGCACTGTATTTCTTTTAGCTGTATGTTGTTTTAAGGCACTCTCCCATGCACCTTGTAACGTCCAGATATAAAATCGAAGACCTATTTTCTTTTGTTTTGTAAACACTTACGCCTACCCGATCCCGACTGGACTCCCCTCCCACCCAGGTGTGTGTGTGTGTGTGTGTGTGTGTGTGTGTGTGTGTTAGATTTGTAACGTAGCTTTACCAATTATCCAGTCATATCGCTACGATGTCTGCAGTGGGAAAGTTTAAAGTCATGTCTAGCATGATGTCCCACCAATTCACATTATCCTAACACCAGGGCGACCAGTCCTAACACTAACCTCTTAATGTTGAGCGTTCGAACCCACGACCTCCCGCATCCGGGGCGGACGCTGTAACCACTAGGCCACAGGAGAGGTCCTTACCCCAGTCGCGCCACTTACACGAGGTTTAATCATGCCTATGTTGGGATTTTTATTTACACATGATAATTGTTAAAATATTTTCTTCTCTTAAAAAATAAGGTGTGTATCTCTCTACAAAAAATAACTCTCCTATGTTTTCATCTCATCGCTCAATCCCACCGGACATAGGTAAGTTAATCATTGTCGATCTATGTTCACCCCCCCCCCTAAAAAAAATCCATTAAAGACCTAAGATTAAATATTGAATCGAACGGTTTCTGAAAGCTACTTTTTAAATATAAAATTCATTTACAAGAGTTTTTCACGGAAATTTAGTTGTTGGTATTTTTTCATTCCGCCATTTCTTAGTGGAAACATCCAGTATTTCTATTAACTAAAATTGCCCAATGTTTAATTTTCTAAAATTTAGATGCTGGAAAATAGCAATATTAGAAAAATCATTCATAGTTTTCATTTAAAAGAATGAACATTATTCTAGCCACATGATTTATTTCGAGCAAATAATGCAGTGTCATTCAAAACCAAACCTGGAGGCTCACTCACGAAAATTGAATGAAGTTGATCGCAACATTTTGAAAGGAAATTACTCTTGATTACTATAGCGATTATGCGATTGTGAATAAGTATTCTCGAGATCAATTGAGCAGGACATCGCGAACAGATAGGGAATGTACCAGAAACCAGTCCCGAAATGTTAAGTTTAAGTAAGATCTCAAAACTAAGTTTATTCATCTCTAAGACTGGTGTATTCTACAACAACATATCCGGTACATCATTTTTTTTCTTCAGACGGCAGTATTGTTCATAAAATTACTGTCTTAGCTCCACCAATAATTCACTAGAGACCGAAAATATGCAGCGAGCTGAAAATAAATCAATGTCGCTGTAAGTAGGCGACACTGGCTGCTCGAAGCTTCTGAAAACGAATTAGCCGAGGAAAACAAATCTTATAATTTTTTTGTATCCATGGGATTCGACACGCGCTCTGTTCATTGCTGCCATGTGGCCTTTATGAAGACATAAGTACCAATTATTCCGTACTTAGAGTGCAGAAATATTGATATTTTGCCTGGGTTTTGTACTGGGGTTTTATATCGGCATCTTCTGTCATGTCGCCGCACTTCGAGAAACGCCAAGAATATCCGGATATTTAATGTCTGCAATGCATCGGAAAGCCGTCAGGCTGCAACAATGATGGGCATAAAAATGATAACTGGTGACCCACCCACCTCCAACCTTGTGAAAATGGCATGGTATCACAAACTTCAGTCTAGTCAATCTACTAAAACTTCCGCAAATTGCTTGGCTTTATGACAAAATTCCTTAATTTCCGGAACCTTAATGGATAGTGTGTGTGTGTGTGTGTGTGTGTGTGTGTGTGTGTGTGTGTGTGTGTCCGTCCGTCCGTCTGGTGCCAAAATAATGTTCCCTTGTCAAACTATTTCGCAAGTGATATAATGATATCTAACTCAACCACCACCAATAAATAGAATGATAGGAAATGTTCAATAATTAACTTGTGTAATGAAGACTTTGCTGCCCTATTCTGCAAGTTTTATGCTAAATGCATATTTCCAATTCTTTGATTGTGTGTGTGATAGCGACCGCATTACTCGATCTCCATTGCAAGATAAACTTGTTAGACTGCTTACAAACCTTTAGTGGTTTCATATTTTCAACGTATAGCTTCCCAGAGAAGTTGATGATCCTTGTATCAAACGATAGCTTGGCAATGACTCGAAGGATCGAGAAATTATATATATATATATATATATATATATATATATATATATATATATATATATATATATATATATATATATATATATAGAGAGAGAGAGAGAGAGAGAGAGAGAGAGAGAGAGAGAGAGAGTTCCTTGTTGTGGCTTTAGATGAACCGATATCCTTTCTGTACATTATTATTATGGGCCCTGAGTGATTGAATGATCCAATGTGCTCACCGTTACGGATCATTGCCATCTCACTTGTCTGCGTGGGTTCGAGTCACGGATTCGGCCAATGTGGGTATGTGAGAAAGCTTGCTAGTAGCTTCTAGTGGGTCGTTGGTTCTTTCTGGGGGTTTTCCAGGGTTCTTCCTTCACCATTAATACTGGCTGCCATGTATATAGCCTATCTTGTGCTGAAAAATGGCGTTAAACCCAACAACAACAACATTATTATTAGGGCTGTCTTTACTACTACAAATACCACATGTCAAGAGCACCTTTTTTGACAGGTAAGTTATTAATGTTCCATGGATCACTTTATATCTGAGGTTTTGTGTAATGAGTCACGCGATAAAAGAATTAGGTGTGGTGTGATTAAAAGATATTAGGATGCCCAACGGTCCTCTTACAATAACGCGTCTTCATCCACGATTGTTCGATTCCTTGTTTGGATGTTCATACAACAGTTCAGTTACTCGAATTTATAAAAGCAAGCCCATTCAGAATCGCCCAATGTCATTATTTTTTCACCTGCATAATTAATTTACGTATTCCTTGTCTGCCTTACTGACTGACCGGGCCGACACAAGAAACGAGTGATGCAGCGATTGTCTGATTGAAAATTCTGGACAAAATTTTAACTAATTTATATCGAAGAAGAAGAAGAAGAAGAAGAACAACAAGAACACGATGAAGAAATGGAAGAGGACGAAGAAGGATTTGCCATTTTTTGTATTTGCTTGTTTGTTAGAAACACGATTTTAGATCGTCCATTGATCAACAACAAAACTACCAAGAAATAAACTCATGAATGATTGATACAAGAACTGTTTAGGAACTAAATCTCGATCTGGTTCGCTATTAAAATGAAATAAGGCCTAAAAATAAGTTTGTCAATATGCACTGGTACACCTGCTCTCCCGTATATATTTGTATAATGTTCTACTGATGCCTGACATGTGTGTATGCATTCTCTGGGGTGAAAAGTGAGTACAAGTGAAAAGTAAATTGAGATGTCAAAACAGTTTAAAACAACACTAAATATCCGAACTTTTGACTGACGCCCGTTTCGCACGCTTGAAACCCAAATGTCACGGTAATTGGGCGAAAAATGTACACGATCCAGGCCTATTTAAGAAAACCACATATCTTATCTGGCGGAAAACTTGATAGAAAAGATCAGCCTCCATTAATGCACGGAGACGCTAATTGGTCAATCTTGGCAATAGCAAGTCCATAATTAATGCCAGTAGAGAAACCCGACGAGATACCGCTCACCTCACGTGCCACGAGAACGCATTTACACTGTACCTTATGGAATAAACAGCGGGAACATATTAGCAAAAGAATACCAATAACGGCACATGCAGCTAGCTTTTAATTAAAACTAAATAAAAGAAATTTTCCTTTACTAAATAATTTTATATATAGCTGCCACGAAAAAAGTTTAGACTTCCCTTTGTCATTTAGGCTCAAGTACAAAATTGGGAAGGCGAAAATATAAAATTGGTGCTAAAGAAATCCATTAAAATTATTTTGAACTAGATATTGTTTAATACGTATATACGCATTATTTAGGTTGTTGGTTTGACGTTATAGCGATTCACGCTTAATGTTTCAGCACAAAATATGATATAAATGGCGGCAATATAAATGGTGGAGGAAGAACCAGAGGAAAACACTGGAAACACCACCGATCCACAAAAAGCTACCGGCAAGCTTTCTCACATGCTCATTCACCGAGCACTGAGACTCGAACACCAACAGGTGAGATTATAGTGAACTGTAACGGTGAGCGCTTTAGACCACTCAGCCACCATTTTATAAGGTACAAACACAGATATAAAATGAATGACTGAAAAGTATGCTATGGGAGCGGAATAGCTATGGGTTTGTTGTTCTTGTTGTTGTTGTTGTTGTAGGGTTTAACACCATTTTTCAGCACACTATACGTGTGGGCCAGTATTATTGGCAGAGGAGGAATCCGGGAAAATCGACCCACGAATCTGAGACTCGAACCCACGCTGACAGTGGTGAGATGGCAGCGATCCGTAACAGAGATTGCTTTAGACCACTCTTCCACTCGGGCCCAGCTACAAGTTTAAATAGAATAATAAACAAACTAGTCCTCGCTATTTTAGTACACTCCGACGAGTCTTAGCTTCTCCAGGGGTTAGTGGCCCTATGTCGTCTAAGAACATAATTAAAATCCGCACGTACGAGTTACAAGTGTACTCGTATGAAAAAGAAACACCTGCTGAATTCCAGAATCATGTTGGAATCCCATCAACAATCGAACGGAATTAAAGACTATATTGCGTAAACAGCGAACTTCATGGGACGTTCTCAAACCTGAGAAATAATTGTCTCGTCACATTTCAAACCTTGATATATCTTTAAGATCTGAACGGGCATGCATATAAAAAACAATCGACCTCGTTGACTCCAGCTTTATTGCAGTACAACACATGAATAAAGGTTGAATGTCAAACTTAATTCATTTAAAATGTGTCGTCACATTTCAAGTTATTTGGCTTTCCACGTAAGTCACTTATGACAGAGTTTTCGGAAGTACTTTCCACCAAACGGATGCGCGGTCTTTGCTGAGTATTTTTTTTTAATGGTTCAATACAGTGAGTTCAGTTTACTTGGATAGCAAATGTGGCACCAACATTCGTTTCTGTCACTTTTTCTTTAGGCTTTTAGACTCGATTTGGCAAACACTGCCATTTCACGATCCCAACTCCGTGCGAGATCTTCACAATGGAGGCTTCTGGCGACTATCAATGCAAAGGCACACACATTCATCATTTTTGAGAGGCGTAAGAAGTTTAACTAAAGGCCACACAAAGGCTAACAAGTTTTCGCCTGAAGACTTGATTTAGTTAACAGCGTCAAACAATGCAATCATTTCATCCCGTTGTTTGGAGAAGCAGTGCACAGGATCGGAAACAAGCCAGTATTTACAAGTTTCAAGACATAGTCTGGCTCATGAACAAAATCAGAGTTATTTTCTATTTTGTGAGACTTTGTGGAATGACTCAAAACCAATTTCTTAGAAACAGTTCAATATATAAAAAATATAGCAGCAACACATACCTTATACTCCATACAAAACCCAGTTGCTCAATATGTTGCTGTTCTAAATAACCGTCTCTTCTTTCGTTTAAGACTCTTAGCTTTTTATTTGTGCATTTTTTAAATAAAAATTTCGCACTCTCATTCATATTTATCAAGCTATCTACCTTTCTTGTTTTCTCCTTTCTTTCTTATATCTTTTCCCCCATCACGTCACTTATTATAGGTAACCTGGTTTGGCTATGAAGGGGGTGGTGGTGAGGTGGTGGTGGGGGGAGGCAATGCAAATGACTTATCTCGACATGATATAATCTTCTTGTGCTGCAGGACCATAAAACAAAAACATCTAACCGATACCAGAACCATTACCTACTCTGATCCTAAAGCAGTCTAACTAAAATCCTGCTTTTGTACGGTATTATTACCAAAATAATAGGTACTGCCTAAAAATTTTTAAGATATTTTTTCCATATATATATATATATATATATATATATATATATATATATATATATATATATATATATATATATATATATATATATTCATTACAAAACATCGCTATAACCCAAAAGTGTATACGGCAAGTCTGAAATGCCATGCAAATGTATTCACTAGAGATGATGTTTTTTTTTCTCTCCAGAAAATTGGTTGGCCTGAATTATTCTTTGGTAAACAAGTAATGTTGACCTAGATCCTGCCCTTTATTCAAAGTTAGTGGCAACGACGTATACAGGTTTTAACTTGTTTAATTTAAAATTATTGGTTGTTGTCAAGGTAAAGATAGGACTAGTGAAATAAGCAGTAAACAACTAAAAGTAAAATGATTGGTTCTCGTCAGGTCATGTTAGGAGTACGTGATATAAACAATCACGTGACTCATCCAGCGTTTTCTCGAGTTCGCAATTTTTTTTTCTTTTCGAAACTGCGTGTTAGAATACGAAATAATCTTTGGTTTAGTGAAACAGTTAGTTTTTTGGCTTTAACAGCTGACGTTGAGTCATTTTTTTTTGCTGTAGCCAGTTTTTAAATTCATGGTAACATTTCTTCAATTCATTTGGATTTCAAAGGATTGATTTATATATCTGTAAATTTTTATGTGCTCATACATAATTCTTGGACAAAGACAATTTATAAAGTTTTATTTGGATTTCCAACACCAGAGTGTTAAGTATTGTGTGTCCACAAGTAACTGTAGATAAGCACAAAACAAACTTCAGTATACGTCATCGTCTTCCATCTCCACTCCAGCTTACCTATCCAGCCGCACCTATGTGTATATGCCAGCAAGATAAAGACGCTCCTCTTCTGACAATCGCATACTCATTATTCCCACTATAAAAACGAAGTCATATGGATAACGTTCTTTTGCATACCATGGCCATACAACGTGGAATGAATTGCCCAATGAAATTAGACAAAGACACAATGATCTTTTCACGAGTGCTCTTAAAACTCGCCTTTCTCGAATGCAAGAACAAACTTAAAGACCTAAAATTGTTTCCTACCTTAAATATTTTCAGCATTTGCTTTTTCTTCCAATTTCATGGTGTTTTATTTTTTTAATTTTTTTTTTAAATTGATACCATTATAAATGTTGTAAAGCGTCTAGAGCTTCTAAAGATTAAACGATATACAATGCCCTCATTATTATTATTATTATTATTATTATTATTATTATTATTATTATTATTATTAGAACTTGATACTATCATAACATTTCAATACTATGACTTTTGTAATATAATTCGTTGATTATATTTGGATTTGATTCTTGGATCTGTAAGTTCTTTTTCAAAGTTTGAAATCTTTTTCCGAGGAAATAATTTATATGTTACAATTATACAAAGCATGTTGTTCACTTTTTCTGTGTTGTTTATTAATATAAAGGTCTATGTGTGTATGAATGTGCGCGAGCACTTATAACATTTAAAAACAAAATTCTCATGCAGTATCGTGATTGTGTCACAGTGACCTGCCTACTTTCGTGACGATTTATCTCAGCTGGATATTCCCATGAATTAGTTCAATTTTTGAAAGTCATAAAACTAGGCATATACCCCGCGGTAAATTATACCAAAAAAAAACAAACTGTTTATAAGTATTTATATCTGTTAATAACAACGAAATATTTAGAAAGTTCATCTGATTTAAATATATCAAGAAGTACGTGCGAGTCCATAAGCGTGTGATTTGGATTTTTAACGTAGCTTTAACAATGTTTCAGTCATATCGTTACGATGCCTGCACTGTGGCAGTTTATTATGATATCTAGCACTGGGGCATCATGATGAAGACATTTAGCATGATGTCCCACCCAGTCCCATTATCCAAACACCAGGCCGACCAGTCCTAACACTAACCTTTTAATGCTGAGCTCCTAGTGAGGCAGCTGTTTGTGCCATTTTTTTAAAGTCTTTGGTATGACTCGGCCGGGGATTGAACTTGCAACATCACGCTTCTGTGGCGGACGGTCTAACCACTAGGCCACCGGAGCTGTCTGTAGTCCATAAGAAGAAAAAAAATCATGTTTATCTTTGATGCTTAACACATTAACCCCTAGCGACGACTTTACGGGGTATGAGGTAGCAGCCTACTTCCATGGTCTGTAGCGTCAAGGTCATACATGATACACTAAAGTGGGTGGTATCATTGAAAAGTAGACAGATGTAGCTTTACAATGATAGCAAGTAATCTGGACATTTCAATTGCATTACAAAATACAGAGGGAAAAACCGAAGTTTTTGGACCCGTTTTTTTTTCATCCAAAAATCGCCCATGGTCGGATTCCGAATTTGTGTCCAGATTTTAGACTTTATGACCTCAGATCTACGGAAGACCGGTCTGAGACGCACACAGACAGGTGAACCTGTTCAAAAAGTAGGATAAGGTGGACATTTTGAATAAAGAGTCTTCTACATACGAAAATTATGGATCCGTTAAGCAAAAAAAAAAAAAAAAAAGGAGTCCAATTTTTGCCCTTTTGCTCATGCGCCAACAAACTAACCAATGAAAAACATTTCCTGTACCATTAGCAACCATTTGTCTAACGGATTATTGATTGGAAATCGATGTATTACGATGTATTCCGAAATAGTCCCCAAAATGTGTTTCCTACTCGCATTTCATGCGAAAACAGCAAAAACCTCCAGGGGTTAATGTGTTAAACCATCGCGTCTACCGACAAATCTAACACAGAAGATGGAAGGAAAGTAAAGTGGCAGAATATGCAGTACTTAGTATAATTATTCATCCGACAGTGGCTTTTCAAAATTAATAACAGAGTTTGTTTTGATTTGTTGTTTGTTTTTTAAATGCATTGGCTTTATTTTTATCTACAGGACAAAAAATACTTAGTTTTATTGTTGTATGGTTTAACGCCATTTTTCAGCACACGATAGGTTTTACATGGCAGCCAGTATTAATGGTGCAGGAAGAATCCATGCAAAAAAAAACAGGAAAGAACCACCGACCCACAAGAAGCTACTGGCCAGCTTTCTGACATACCCACACTGGCCGACTCCTAAACTCGAACCCACGCAGACAGAAGTAAAATGGCAGTGATCCGTAACGGAGAGCGCTTTCGGCCACTCGGAGCCCCTGAGTTTTATCATTTCATTTTTATGGTACGACATGGTGGCCCTGTCATCACGTGACTCGTGACGGATACGGGGGATGGGCGGCGGCGAGAAAGATGCCACGGAAATTCTTTCAAATGTCTCATGTCAACCGGAAGACTGATTACACTTATTTATATTGAGACACAAAAATTCAATCTGTTAGCGAAAACTCTTTTGGAAAGTCAATAGGCTAATTTTTTTTTTTATTTTTAGAAAGTTATACCTAAAAATTGGACGAGAGCAGACTACATTGTTATTGTGGGAGTTGCATTGTTGTCTGGGTGTAGCAAGTCACACTGGTTCTCGTCGATTCCCGCCCACCACAACTAAAAGCCAATCTGTACAGTTTAGAAGTTTACACAGCTAACCCAGCCGTAGAAGGAATTGAATTAAATTGAAAAGAAAGCGTACGAAGTCTTTGTTAGTGTTGTCATTGGTGTTCTTGTTCTTTAAGAAGTAGCAATCCCTCTTAAGTAAAAATTTTATAACGCATAAAGACGGTACAGTTCTAACGTCCACAATATCTGAATGCAATGTTCCAAACTGGAATGTGCTGATAGCTTTTGTCTAGTCGCTCTCTATGGATTGTGCATATAGCGGAATAAAGCCTAATATAGTTTATTTTTCTCCAACGAAATGACTTTATTTTGCGACTTCATTATATCTTCACGCATACAGATATGAGAGTTCTAGAAATGCGTATGTTTCGTACCACTTTGACAGCCCTGCACTAATTGGCTGAATTTATATCTGCTCCCATCTAAATCCCTATCAAAACCTTGAGATTTGTTTCGTGTGAATGAGGCTGTTATCAGAGACTGGATGCCATCCGGCTCATTTACGTGGCACTATCAGACATATGTTTTCTGGAGAAACCAGAAACTATGTTCTGACCTGGACATTTTGACTCCCGGAGCAATTTATCTTCATTAGTAAGTTTTAGGCATCTAGTCTGCATCAGCCTAAAGAGCTTAAAAATCTGACAAGGTGTTTTTGACAAGCGAGAGCGCTTCGGTGGAGAAAAAATAAACAGGAAATGACACAACTTTTGACATTATTATTATAAGAAATATGGTATGTACTGCACCTCTTGAAAACTGTATCTGACACGTCTGACTGCAACAATCATAAAACAGTGGCATATTATATTTCTGTTTCCAGTACAATCCTTACATAATGTATGCCGGTGGAAAAGTTTCATGATGTCAATAATAATGGTTCCTTGAGCATATGATATGAATCATCTTTGATTATGTCGACAGAAGCATATTACTAAACTAACTAAATGAAAAACGTCGTGACAGTTCTTAGTGCAATAGTGTTTTCTTAAACTTTCTTCGAAGATATCGCCAATTTAAAAACTGCGAGTGAAGTGTAGACCCGAACTGGTTCCGTTTCGAAGAAACGAGAATCCATATTTTTCTCTCCAGAAATATCTCAAGCTACAGACATGTGTAACGTCACCTAAAATGACCATTTTCGTTTACTGGGCACAAGGAACAATACTCAAAGTAGCCCAAGTCGGTAGTGTCCGGCTAGACGACTTCGTCCGTCACAAAAAGTGCTTTATCATGTAGTTAAGTCCACAGAAAAGGTTAAAGTAGTGAACAAGTGGATGCCGTTCGTGGGCTTAAATACAACCACACTTGAATCGGCCATTTGGAAGGCCTTTTTCAATTTGTATTGGGCTTTACTTGCACGAAAGAGTCTTGTCATTCTTTTCCATGCCAAATATATCAACGACCTTTAAAAGAGAAATGAAATAGTAGAAGACAAGAAAATGAATTAAATATCTAGGGACTTTTTGCACGGAGTTTTTAAAACAAAACTAGGCATTTTTCATAGACTACGTGTTATGTTCACCATTTTTTTTTAATCTGGATTTTTTCTGACATGACTGGTGTCAAAAAGAGGCGGAGAACAACCTGTTGGTCTATGTGTTATCTTGAACGGCGTCATGCGTTTTACGATATGGCGTGGCTTTTATGAAAACAAAACAAATCAAAAAACCGAATCAATATATTCCCCGAATGATGATTCAAAAGTCGGTTTTATCGCAACAAGAATTTTGAATAGAACATAAAATATAACCATACTGGCTCCTTTGTAAGTTGATGATGTACAGTCATCCTCCAATTAGCTAAGAAGTTCTTGAAAGCTACGTTTTACGGGGCACAAGGACCACCCAGGATCGACGTGCTGTATTGTGCCTATGTAACCTAGTCGTGTTAACTTTCAGGGGTTTAGTTCCAGATCGTGAACATTTTCATGTATTGGTAGTAGCTGAGAGAAGAAATGATGACATATTTATACCAATACCTATGGTACTTGGATGAATTTATTATATAGAGAAGTTCTCTATTTGTCTGTGCACAATAATACATGTACCTGAACTTTAGATTTCCGATCTATTGCTCCTAGCTGATAAACAAGGACCTTCAGTACGAAACCGGTTAGGCAGCAGACCTTGTCAATCGATATGTCAAATCAAAGTTAATAGGTAAATACATGCTATATTCCTTAAATTACTTAACAGTGCCCTTGCGAAAAGTATTTATATTATCATGAAACCAAATATTTGTACGACTGAGTGTAGGATTTTGTATTAAAAGAATATATATCTATATGGTGACCGTAATTCAACGTCGTTTGTCGGCGTAACACAACGCTAATCAGATAAAACTTATTAAAGTGTCAAGATTGACCTTAACACTCTCTCTCTCTCTCTCTCTCTCTCTCTCTCTCTCTCTCTCTAAAGGCAAAATCATTTACTGGTGACGAAAGAGTTAAGTCTTGACACATAGAGGCTTAAGTGACTTGCAAGCTATTGAACAAACGCTATTTCATTTGCAATAATACAAAATCTGAACTGCGTTAAGTGTAGTGAAATGGAAAGTTCTGTTATTCTGTATTAAAATTGATTTCCTAACGGAGTAACAGCACTTTACATGATGAATACTAACATTTTGGGAGGCCAGCCACGAGATAAGCGACATTTGAAAAATGAAAATCAAGAGTTGTCAGAATGAGCACTTAGTCTCGTTCAAAAGAGAGCAGAGTTAAGTAAAACAAACTAATCTGATGTGTGCATATTGAAATGAAAAAAATCTTTACTTGGGTGCCTGTTGTTCATTTGTTTTTTCGATGGTGATCCTACCTATGTACATAATTCGATCATAAATGAAAGACTGGCATGGACTTACCCTTAATCTGTCCTCCCATGACATTTGGAGAAGCTTTATTAAATCGACGGATTCTCCAAGCTCAGTTACCATAGCAACCCAAAGACTGTCGTCTGCTCTTCGAGGAAGACAAAATCCAAGTACCTGTAAAAATAAATAAATAAACAAATAAATAAGACTTCCTTGAAGACCGAACACTGCTACGAAAATGTACTCCTACCACTACACAACACCCCGCGCAATCCCCCCCCCCCCCCCCCCCCCCACAAGTACCCATCAGGACAAAAATCGTAAGAAAAGCCTTTCATAATTTAATAGTCACACTTTGGGCATACCTGTGAGGTAAAAAAAAAAATGAAATATTTCTTTTGGACAAATATGAAGACAGTTTTGCTGATATCTTTGCTATGACATTTTATGGAAATTCAATTGGCTTACAAACCTAAGGCTGGCATATGCTGCATTTAAAACTACACATACTATATTCGTGCGAGACAGCAAGAAATAATGCGGCATAACGTGACATTTTACTGCGAACTGAAAGGTCTAGGAAAGGTCGAATTGGACCGCGTCAGTTATCGTGATGGGAAGATGCGTGACTAGAAATATTTTTCATCTCAGATTTAGTCACAACAGAATTCTGTTTGTAAACCTGCTTATTTCTTTTAAATGACCAATAACCGCGATTCTTATAGTTCAAACGAATCAGTTAATTCATGACATTTGGACCACAGAAACTCGACGATAGATAATGTTTACATTCTATTCTGGGTATGGAAAAAAAAATACAAGATACTTGCTTTTAATCATCAATAAGAATGAAGCTATAGCGACAGACCGTTACAAAGAAAACCTTATATATATATATATATATATATATATATATATATATATATATATATATATATATATATATATATATATATATATATATATATATATATATAATCAAGTGTTCTATAAACTTATCGCAGAGAGACAAACAGACATACAGACGGAGACAAAATTTAGAGTTATTGTAAATCAACAATAACTAACGTGTTCATTAATGTTTCTTGCAACCTTCTGAATGCTATATATCCAAGTATGCACAAGAGATTCTGTCATAACATGTCGTTCTAATAGTTATGCATCTTTGCGAGAAATAGGAGCGAAAATAAAGATGTAGATCTACTTATTTTAATACACATGAACCGTAAGTATTTAAAATGAAATGGATGAAAGCCACACAGATATATGATAATAAAGTCATTTAGAGGGGGCAGTGCCCGTATATAAAAAATAAAAAATTAATATTACTTCTAAAAATATTTCAAACTAGATCAGATAACCGGTAAAGTCTACTTTTACTAATCTTATTAAAAGAAAAATAGAAATCGCTATGTAATAGTGAACTGTGTTTCTTAAATACATCAGTGCTTTTAGGATCCTGTTCTTTCCAGCGAAAATTCACAGCTCTTACTTCCCACCCCCACCAAACTTAAAAAGACAGACGACGCCTATTTTTAATATAAAGTTTTGAACGGAAACAAAACTTCCTTTAACTGAATTACTTAAAGTTTGGAAGGAAAACCTGTCAGAAAGAGAGAAAAAATGCTCTGCCTGCGGTGCAGTTAATAAATATGTGCCAGAGTGCATTTGTATTGAATAGCTTCTACGCAACATGTATACGAATTAATTACTAATTGAGGAGAATGATACGTCGTAACAAATAATTCTGATAAAGTGGGACAACCTTCTTTGTTCGCAAATTGCATGTGCCTTAAAAGTTAGAAAACGACGAATATAATTTGCAGAGTATTATAAGATTACCTCTTCAAATAATAAATAACAATTTAAATAAAATAAATCAATGCATAGTAAGACTACACTGAAATAATGAGGGAGGTGAATTGCCTGGGTAAACAGACGTTCCTGTCACTGTGAAAATCCCATACTAAAATCTCTGGACATAAATTCCAAATGCTCCATAAACAATATCTTAAACATGTGTTAACTGAAATGATCTTGTTTGTCTTTTTACTGGCAAAACACATTTACTAAAGAGACGCATGTCAAATGGGGCCATTAATCACTTGTCGCTTGGTTACCGTATATACACGCTTGAACGACAACAGACTGACCATTTATGGTTTCAATGTTTCTTTTCTTAATTGTTAATTTACTATTATTCCTGTTTAAGAAAAGCAAAATTAAACTGAAATGAAATAAATATTTTGGCAAGATGAAGAAAAAAATTATGACAAAGGTTTGTCCAAATTCAAAGAATAATATCTAACAAATTGCTTTTTTTAAAATTCTTCCATTGTTTCCGTTTGTAAATTTTTATTAAAAACAGGTGTCGTCTGTCTTTTTAAGTATGGTGGGGGTGGGAAGTAACAGCTGTGAATTTTCGTAGAAAAGAGCAAGATCCTAAAAGCACTGAACTCAATGACACAGTTCACAATTACATAGCGATTTCTATTTTTCTTTTAAAAAGATTAGTAATAGTAGCTTTACCTGTTATCTGATCGTTTAAAACATTTTTAGAAGTAATATAAATTCTTTACTTTTTATATACGGGCACTTTTTATATACGTATCCTTCTCCTCAATTAGTAAGAGAATAAGATAAAATTCTAAAGTATGGTCTTGATGCAACCGGTCATTAAACCATACAAATATCTCAATCTCAAATCCACATATATGTCAGATATCAGTCGAGTAACTTCGAAACTAAAGAAACTGCTAAGTAATCGTGGTCATATTTTTCAAATTAGAACTTTTTTCAGGAGAATCAATGGAAAAAAATAAAACTCATTGCATATTTTGCTACTGATCTTGCTTAAGTTAGCTACTATTTGCATCATACGTCTTATTCTGCCATGCGATATAAAAGGTCGATTCCGATCAGGTAGACAAGACTTCTCCGCGTAGCTCTGTGATATCGCCAGAACATAGCCAACAGGGCTCAATGACCTCGACCTTGGGTCAAGTTATGTATGGGTTTTGTACTAAACTTAAAAAGCAAATATTTTTTCTTATTAAACTTAATAAGGTCGTGATTTATGACATTTACAACTCATAATTCACTGATGTCTTTTATTTTCTAAAGTGTAGGCCATGAAAAACATTTGGCCAATGCACTTTTCATTAAAAATTATGATAAGCTAATTTTCCTTGGAGTCACAATCGATGACATTTTAGCTCAAAATGCACACGCCTCTTTTACATCTAAAGTCCATATCCACCAATAACATTGGTCAAGATTGGTGTTCGTGTTCTATAATTAATATTATAAAGAAAGAAAAAAAATGCATTTTTTCTTGACCTTGGCCTTTGATCCGAGATAAACAGATTATTCGTTATACCCAGTACAAGCCTGCCACCCAGTTTGGTGGATTTGGATGGTGGACCATTCTAGTTATTTTCCGGAAATAAAATAGTTAAAAGACATACTGATGGATGAGATCAAAGCATAATAAGCTCCGCCTTACAGCGCGTATAAACAAATTAACCATGCCAATCGTACGAAACTGCTTATTGCTCTCTTTGTTAACAAATGGCGGTTGATACATACCGTCCCACGACCACTGGATTGGTGAAGAATTCAGCAAACAAACCAAAACTTATCCAGTTTGTTTAAGCTCGTATGTATTTCAACCTAAGTATGATCCGGATCGAAGGTTACTTTGAGTTCTAGGGAAACAAGATGGCGTACATATGATAATGTTATACTCAGGACGCACTCCATAATTTCTCAAGAATGGCGATGGACTACTTTAGATATTATAGGGATACCTATTTTCTCCTGATATAATGAATCAATCGTTCAGGGCTGTATGCGTATGATTACATTTATAGCGCTAAATCACACGTGCATCTGACTGTTTCGTGATTACATTGCTAGTTATAATATGGATTTTTAAAAAAAATCCTTTTCGGAAATGTTAACAGCAAGTCTTTTTAAGGAAAAACGGACATGTGATTATTTTTTTTCTTCTCTCCATTGAGTTTTTTTTTTCGGGACACGTTTTTTGGTGCATTACAACTAAAATGCATCTATTTTTTAATCAGTGCATTTTTGGGGCGGTGGTGGTTAAATAACATGAATATTGTAGCTTTTCGTACACTGTTGTGAGAGTGGTTCGTATGGATGGCAAGGAGTGAACTACGTTCAGAACAAGCTTGATGGGGGACACAGTTGTACTGATATGCTTTCGAGATTTCCTGACAATAATGAAAATGCATATTTTAAAGGAGTTTTGATCTGGTGAGTTCATTTGCGATATAGTACGTCCTAAACAATCAAGTCATTGCATTACAAATTCTTTAGTGTTACTTTAGTATTGTTATGCCGGCTAGAGCAAACACATGATATCGCCATCTCTATCCATACTCCAGTTCGTTCATGAATATAAGAAAATTTTAGTTGATAAATCCTTAATCGCAACAGACACATCTGAACCGAGGTCCAGAACATGCCCTTGTAGGAGATCAGTTTAGCTACACTTGTTTTGTAAGAAACAAATGCACAATGCAAGAAGAATTGAACTGTAGGAACGTGCTAGATAACTGCTATATGCTGTCACCTAGGACATAAGATCGCACAAGTGAACGTTTAAGAGGCTTGTCGTAGAAGAAAAATTGTAGTGCCCCTTCTCTGTGAAGAGATCACGGCATTACTTCCTCAATTTTTACTTTACTAAAAAAAAAAATGTCGCTTTCACATAAATACAGCCAGCAACGTACTAAAAAAAAAATGTCGCTTTCACATAAATACAGCCAGCAACGTACTAAAAAAAAAATGTCGCTTTCACATAAATACAGCCAGCAACGTACTAAAAAAAAAATGTCGCTTTCACATAAATACAGCCAGCAACGTACTAAAAAAAAAATGTCGCTTTCACATAAATACAGCCAGCAACGTACTAAAAAAAAAATGTCGCTTTCACATAAATACAGCCAGCAACGAAACCAGTCAAAAAGAAAATATCACGACGCTCACATTCCAGCGTGTTCTGGGATTGCGTACATCTCTCTCTCTCTCTCTCTCTCTCTCTCTCTCTCTCTCTCTCTCTCTCTCTCTCTCTCTCTCTCTCTCTCTTAATCTATCATATTATAAGCAGACAAAGGCGGTAGCTGGAGGGGCCATCAAGTAATCTTGTGCCACCTGCCCGCTGTGCTATGCAAACAAAATTTTTTGGTTATCTTGCAACAGAAAAACGTTCACTTTATCATAACGGGACACCGAAAGCCTGGAAGACGACCTCGGGTAATATGTGAATAAACACGATTTCAGGCTTGCATATATTCTATAGCAACGCGTGTACTCTACACACACACACACACACACACACACACACACACACACACACACACACACACACACACACACACACACACACACATACATACATACATACATACATACATACATACATACATACATACATACATACATACATACATACATACATACATCGTTGCACTGGGTCACACAGTGAGTGACTAGAAAAGTAGTGCATATAAAAGAATTCGTGACAACGACAGTGCAAAGCTGGTGTGAAACCAGTAGCCCAAGTGATTTAAGAATCTACCATATCCTTTGAAGGCTACAAAGAACGACTATGCATACTAGACAAGAGCAAAGCACAGAAAACGTAATTCCTTTAAAGAATATAAATCAAGTTTAACAGTGGATATTTAAAGAAACGATAAATTTAGTAAGACGGAATCTCAACTGACGATGTAAGGCGTAAGCAATCTTGGTAAAGTATTAAATTTGTTTTTAGCGCCAAATGCAGGGTTTACGAAAACTGTCTAAACGTGTATCACGCCTATAGCTATTTGCTGAATACGCGATTACTTAAAACTAGTACATTTTTTTCTATCGCTACATTACAAAGTTAACGTGAGATAATTAGAAATAAAAAAATAAAAAATTGTTTTAAATAGAAATTTTTGATTTTACGGATAAATGAAAGTTAAAAGAAAGAAAATTAATGTCAGGAAAATGTGATTTTGGTAACGTGTACATTTATTGTCATATATGCATGGGAAATTCTATTCCTCTTCTTTAAAATGCTGAGACAATATAGGTGCATTTGGAGTTTTGATAAAATGTGATCATTTTGATTTGATTCCAATCAGGATTACATCACTGAACTCGTGACCTATGGAAAGAAATATTCCGCCACCTGTCTTCTTTCCATCCCATTCTTTTGGTCTGTACAATTTGATCTGTAGAGTTTGTCAATATACGTGTATATCAGAGACTTAAAATTCATTCCAACCAGAAGGCAACAATCGCATATCTCTTATGCAACAGCATGACGAGCTATATATATATATATATATATATATATATATATATATATATATATATATATATATATATATATATATATATACATACATACATACATACATACATACACGAGAAAAAAAATTGGTATGTACCCATTTTGACACTGGAACAGAAATTGTACGTGTCCATTTTGACACTGGCAGAAATTGTATATACTCATTTTATCACTAGGACAGATGGACAGGAAAGATTAGTACAAACATTTTGTTTATATGTGCAAGTGTGAGAGACAGAGACAGAGATCAGGCGAAAAGTAAATGTAAACTTTACGCCACGTTCATTTACCGTGATTTGCAATGTGCTGAAAATTCTGATTGCTTGTTTTTAAGGTGCTGTGAATAAGTATATTAAAATGAAAACTGTGCTCCAACTGAAGAAATTTAGAGTCTGTCCTCTATTACCTTTTGTAATTTATTTATTTATTTATTTATTTATTTATTTATTTATTACAGCGCCATAAAAATTACAATTCTAATAGGAAACAAGTTAACATAGCAAGTTCATAATATAGGTTCTGATTCTATATCAACCCTTTTATATATATATATATATATATATATATATATATATATATATATATATATATATATATATATATATATATATATATATATATATATATGTGTGTGTGTGTGTGTGTGTGTGTGTGTGTGTGTGTGTGTGTTGGAATCCGTTAGTCTCGAGAGACGATGGAAGTGCGCCCATGAGAGATGACCAGGTTGGTGATTTTGAAACTTCTGTAGTGGCTATGTAGGCTAACAAGGGAGAGGCAGTCCTTGCTAGCGTAGAGTCCAGGTTTCACTGGCATACAGGAGAGTGCTTAGCACTCAGAAACGGTATACGGAGATCTTATTATTCTTGGTCAGCATGCTGTTGTTCCATACTCTCTGGGACAACCTGGAGAGAGTTCTTGATGTCTTTCCAAACCGCTTGTTGAGCTCAGCATCAAGCGATTAGTTATTGGTGAAAGTAGAGCCGAGGTACGAGAACTGACTGATTACCTCAAGTTCTGAGTTGTTGATGATGGTGCTTGGGGGGTGGGGTGAGTCCGCGTTCTGAGCCATCACGATTGTTTTCTTTAGGCAGCCCAAACCCTCCCCATGCTTTAGCAATGCGGTCCATCAGGCGCTGAAACTCTGCTTTTGCGTGAATGGCTAGGTCAGCATCGTCTGCAAAGAGCATGTCCATGATGGCTGCTTCACGCTCTTTGTCTTTAGTCGTGCCAGGTTGAACAGCTTGGCGTCTGATTGCTTGTGCAGATAGATCCCTTCCGTGAACATTCCAAAAGCATGCTTGAGCAGAACAGCGAGGAAGATGCCGAAGAGTGGGGTCTAGAACGCAAGACTGTTTCACTCCGCTGCGAATGTTGAAGGGTTTGTCGTTGAATCATCGTACTGCACTGTTTTTTTCATGTCATCGTGAAAGGTCTGGATCATGCTTAGCAGCTTTGGAGGGCACCCAATCTTCGCGAGGATTATGAAGAGTCAGTCTTTGCTGACCAGATTGAACGCCTTGGTGAGGTCTATAAAGGTCAGGAGAGGGGACTATGTTGTTCTCTGCATTTCTCCTGCAGTTACATGAAGGAGAATATCATGTCGATTGTGGATCTCTCTGTGCTCTAGATACACTCTGCTATCAAGCGTCTGCAGTCTCTTCAGGATGACGCGTGCGAAAACTTTACCCACGATGCTGAGAATAGATATGTTCCTGTAGCTGTTGCAGTGATGTCTGTCGCCTTTGTTCTTGTACAGGGTTATGATGTTAGCGTCTCTCGTGTCCTGAGGCACTGGACCTTAATCTCAGCACTGGCAGAGGAGGTCGTGCAGGTGTGTGATCAGCACGTTGCACCGCTCTTAAAGACTTGTAAAGGGATGCCATCTTTCCCTGTGGCTTTACCTAAGGACAGTTTCTCTACCTAAGGCCTTCTCTAGTTCTGCCACAGTTGCTTTCTCGTACAGTTCGGCCATGTGCGGGAGGTTTCCAATGACGTCCATGACATCGTTGGTCACATGATCTCTCTGGAGTACAGTTCGGAGTAGTATTCTACCCAACGCTGCATATGCTTGCCCTTGTCGTAGACAGTATCGCCTGCGGCATACTTCAGTGTTACTATCGCTTTCTTCGTGGGACGTACTGCTTTATTTATGCCATCGTACATGGCTGATGTTTCCGATATCTGCTGATGACTGGATGCTCTTGCAGTGCTGAAACCAGTATTCACCGGCACACTGCCTTGCTAACCTGTGCACTTTCTTTCTGGTAGACCTGTATGCAGGGTGAACGTTTGTATTCCAGATATATATATATATATATATATATATATATATATATATATATATATATATATATATATATATATATATATATATTGCTAAAGTATATAATTTTCTTACGAGCTTACCAGTACAGTTCTGTTCCATACATTATATGGTGTCAGCAAGTATGAACTTTATTCCAGCTAATAACAATTCCCAACATCAATTTCATCAAACGGTACAACAAAACACAATAAACATACCCATGATTTATCTATTCGAATAATGCTAAACGTTTCGATCTCAATTATCGCATGTTAGATGAGACCCATTGCTGAAGATTCATTAAAAACCTCAAGATTAATTATTTGTAAAACTGATGGCTCCACTATTTACGAATGAAAAATTTAGCATTCAAATTAACGGGTTTTTAATATTGATTACAGGACGGTAGGAGATATTTTTATGTAATTGTTCATGCAATGCTTTTTGGAATGAACCCAGTTTTATATTCTCACTACTAATTAGTTTTTAACATTTAGTTATAATGCATACATGTTCTTTTGTTTCCATAGGACACAACCAACGTTTCCATACACGGTAGCGTCTGCCATTGAATCGGCAATTTAAATTCAAAACATATTTCATAAAGATAAGCTTTACACGTTCAGTGGCATTAGCGCTGTTAAATCAACTTTAGAGGCGTATGAAAGAATAGAAGAAATGTATGTATCAAATAACTCCATAAATTTATCTTCGTTTCTATATAAGACTGTTCAGGTGTGAAATCAGAAATGCAGATGCATGTATTCCTTTACCTGCCAGAGTGTGTTGTGCTTTTAAAACACATACCATTATTTGAGGGGGAAAAAGCCGAAAAAAGACCAAGATAATTATAGCTCTCTACAAATTAAAAAACACAATGCACTATATTATGGATTTTCAATGAAGTAACTGACGACTACAACCAACGTTCCCTCTAAGCGAATGGTAGATGTGCGCTCAGTGCTCGCTGCACTGCGCAAGCATTACGGAGACGAGCAAAATTTAACGTTGGATTGAGCAAAAATTGACAATTCAGCTGCGCGGGGATGCCTGACCAGACGCGCGCGCGCAGCTTAGAGGGAACGTTGACTACAACGATGATGATAATGACGATATTGATGACTTATAATAGTCTTAAACCATATTGTTGCGAATATAGTATATATTTTTTGAAAGATTTTCTTGAGTATGAAGAGACGATATTTCTAAAATATCGACTGCTCCGGTGGTCTAAGTGGTAAGAGCGACAGCCTTAGATGTGGGAGGTCAATCCTCCACCGAGTCGTTCCAATGACTAAAATAGTACAAGCAGCTGCCTCGCGTGGCGCTCAACATTAAGAGTTTAGTGTTAGTACTGGTCGGCCTGGTGTCAGGATAATGTGACTGGGTGGGACATCGTGCTACATGTCTGCGGCATGATGCCCCAGTGCTAGACATCACTATAAACTGCCACATTGCAGACAGTGTAGTGATATGACTGAAAAATTGTTTAAGCTATGTTAAAAATCCAAATGACTCTCTCTCTCTCTCTCTCTCTCTCTCTCTCTCTCTCTCTCTCTCTCTCATATGCACTTGCGATCTAAATGAAGCAACAAGTTTACTGCATTTAATAAGGTTTAATGCAGGAAAGCAAAATGAGCTACCCTGATTATTAGTATTATTTAGTCAAGAATTTTACGAAGTTTGGATTTTTATGCCGGCAAGCTAATTTAATTTAGAGCTGAGGTAAAACATAGACTGAGAGCTTTATTCAAACTGGAATGCTAGTTTGACGAATTCATCAACAAATAGTTTCTACAAAACTTTTGCAAATTTGTATTATCATTCTTATCAAGAAAACATTAGGATCAGAAAATGTAAACTATAAACATCTGCAAATAAATTGTAAGGTAAATCTGGTCGAAAGATTAAATCAAACAAGACAACAAAACAAGAAAACAGAATATATAATTTTTGCTCAAAATTTTAGACGATCAATGTAATTGCATCCAGAAATGTTCCTCATATTTGAAACTTAGGGAGATGGATATACCGATGTATATTAGAAATAAACTCAATAAATTTATAACAAATATTAGTAAATTTAATTTGAGGTTCTAATGCTTCTCTTTTCAGGAAGTCAGGTGTCTATATTTACAAAGCTGTCTGAGAGATGATGCTTTAATTCAGTCTAACTACAATTTTCTGCATTGATAATATTGATAGATATTATCTATATCAACACCATAAAAATATACCACATTGATAATTCAAATAATTTCATATTTACACGAATGTTACTTCATTACTTTCGCACACTAATTTGTAAGGTAGGAATCCTCCAACAGTTATACTGGCCGCCATGTACAGCCTATCTTGCGCTAAGAAATGGTGTTAACAAAAACCATATATAAATTATGGAATAGATAAATTACAGCTTTGTCACCCATATTGGCCTACCCCGACACCAGCACTAGCTCGAACAGAGGTGAAAAAGCAGGAATCGGTAAGGACTAGAGCTTCAGACAACTCGATCCCACCCCCGGACCCCACATAAAATAATATTCGACATTCGTTGTTTGTTTCCTGGGTTGGTTGGTAAGTTGGTTGTTTGGTAACTCCTGGTCTAAAAGTATGAAACACGCAGTTTAAAGATCCGTTTTTAAAGAAATTTTATTACGTTAATAGCATCATAAAATACTTACATATCTAAGTTATTTGTACAAAATAGTATGCTACTTGGAAAGGGATAATTTTTAGTGGAGCACACCCAGGGAATGACTATGAAGCGTGTAAAGTTGCAAAAGTTAACTTGAAAATTGGTTCATAGGAGAAAAGACGACTTCATAACCTGCGTTTTAAACCCTTAACTTTGTCTTCTAACATTACAACCGTTTATGGTATGTTGTCAATAAGAAAAGAAGAAGAAAAAACCACATCCAGAACAGTTGCCATTATATTTTACACGAGAATCCATTTATTTTTATGATTCCACAGGATATTACGTCTTTCAAAATAACTCGTTTGCTAAATTGGATTTATGGATTTTAGACGATGCAAATTACAAGTCATTTAGATTGGTACACACGCTCTTCTAATCAATGTTAATTACATGAATGGCAAATTGCCGAAGTTATTTTGTAGGGCTTTAAAAATAATGTCAATGATTATATTTTTTTTAAAAAGAAGTCTGTAATTTCGAATACTGTTGAACCAAATTTTTTAAACTTAAAGTTACCGGAAACTTCTGTTTAATTAAAAGTTATGTTTTCTTTGCAGGCAAATCTGAATCTTACCAGAGATAAATATAAATGTCTGCGTGTATATGCATGTGCTAATGAGAGATAATTATGTATGCATATTATTTCATTGATTCCTGATTGTAATTGTGTGCTCGCAGATTGTAAATGCGGTAATGTCACGTGAACATTGTATTAAACACCAGGTTTATTGTAAATGTATGAGGATAAAAACTAATTAATAAATTCATAATGTTCTACGAGTCTTAGTGTTTTTTATGTGTTAAATGTCAATTCTTAATATTGCACGAATATTTGTGTTTTATATACGTAATTTGTTCATTATTAACGTTGTACGCGTCTTATTTCTATATATCTGCTTATTAATTCTTACTGTTGTGAGTTTTACTGTTTTAAGATGTAATTTGTTAATTATTAATGTTGTACGCGTCTTAGTGTTTTATGCATGCAATTTGTCAATTCTTAATGCTGTGCGAGTCTTAAGTGTTTTATGCATGTACGCAATTGTCCATTTTGAATGTACGAGTCTTGTGTTAAGTACGTACGTTTTTTTATGCATGTAATTTGTCAATTCTTAATGTTGTATGACTCTGTGTTGTATTATGTAATCTGTCAATTCTCATTGTTGCACGATTCTTAGGTGTTTAGTAATGTAATTTGTCGTAATGTCGTACGAGTCTTATTAGCGTTTTATGTACATAATTCTTAAATTTATAATGTTGTACGAGTCTTGTGTTTTATGTATGTAATTTGTCAATTATGAACGCTTTATGATTATACTTTGTCAATTATTTAAGATTATACATTTGTGCTACGTGATTTAATGAATGTATACAAGACTTGCATTTAAATATTTATATTTTGCAAATATTTTCATGCTAACAAAACAAACACAAACATTAAAAACAAAATTAAAACGTTGTGAAGGATAAATACTTCTAGCACGTGAAAGATGAAGGTTCTGTATGAATATTTTACATGCTCACGACTTAATCTTGGAGTAATAAGTGTGAATATTTCCAAATCCCACGACATCATCTTACGACTTAATCTTGGTGTCGTAAGAAAGATTATTATAGTTCCCGCTGATGCCAAAAAATATTAGTGATTATCAAAACAGGTTGCATTAAAGCTAACAATAATATATAAACATTCGTCACAAAATACAATTATTTAAAAACATGAGTATATGATACTACCGTTGATCTTATAATGTACACATGTAAGAAAGCAAAAAATAAAATATTTAAAATTAGGACTTATCTTTGGATGATTATTGATTTTGTGTCAATAAAAAGCAATCTTTACGACGGGAGACTTTTCATCTGGGCTCACTTCAATATTTGTCAGTTGATCTTTATCTGTGACTAATCAGTATAAAGAGCTACGGCAAATCCTATTTTCAAACGGTACAGAACAAAAAGTCACTAATTAACACATTCACATATGGCTTTAAAAGTTTTTGGAACCATTACATAGACAATCAGGTACAATGTTAAGCGATTCATTTTCATCAGAGGCGTAGCAACCGCCCAAACAACGATGGAATTCTTGTTTTTTTTTTTTGGGGGGGGGGGTAGGGGTGGGGGTGGATAAGCAAAATATAAGCCCAAAATTCTAATCAAATATGGCAATTTGTATCTGGAGGGGGGGGGGGGTGTTGTCAGAATTAAGTGGGGATTGTGGTGGCATAATTTGTTGCTCCATCAAGGACGCGAACACATAATAGCCCTTCTATGCATAAATGTACAAAATATTGCATGCACATACCTTCAAAACGTTTTCACTATTAAGAGCTTGCAGAATAACCATTTCCTTTACAATTTTCTTGGCTGCATTTGCATAACACTCAATTGGTGAACTCGACTTTTCCATGCACGTGCTGACGTCCTGGCCCTGTGGATCAACCGTCTTCAGGGCAACAGGTATGTCCTTATATAGACCCTTATACACTGCCTTGGTCCATCCAGAGGCAATGTAGGTTTTATTTGTAATATTTTCAATGCCATCACAGTCTAAATGTTGTCCTTGAAAGTACCGATCAACGTACAGAAATCTCTCGGTGCTCCCGTGGGAAGCGCTATTGTCCAACGTTGTATCCATAATTTCCATTAACTTCCGAAGTCTACTCTCGAACACACTGTAATTTTCCAAATTGGATTTAAACAACTGAAAATGTAGAAATCCATGATTCCTTTTCCCGTAGTTATCTGGTCGAGAATGCTGACTAGTCCCGCCAGCGTCGATAAAATTTTCGTTCTCGTAGGAAGAGAATTTCCTGTGTAGAATCAATACGTTGGCCATCAACACCAACGTCACAAACGTAACACAATACTGCCACGTTCCCGCCATGCTACTGTGTTTCATACCCCTCCTCAACGCCATGTCCGAATTTTATTGAATCATTTCCATTTAGTTGAATAAACAAAAACACTCTTGACTCATGTATAATGAAAGTTCCTGTTTTTAATTTAAACACAAAACGTATTCCTTTAAAGATGAAACATTGACACACAATTCAGGGTCCACAAATGTCTCCAGTTTCGTTTCCTTCTCGTCATTGCGAGAGTGGCGAATATTGGCACATACGCTGTAATAAATTTTGACTTTTGTACTGCTGATCCCACTGACAACGATAATCTGTGGAAGAAAAATATATGTGCTTTAATTATGAACAATTGCTATTATTCGACTGTGAAAGACAAGTGTCGATAAAGACTAAGATAAAACATAAATAATAGTCATTTCCGATCACGGAATCGAATTAATTTTTTGTTAGTAATGTATCTGTCACATCAAGTTAAGATCAGTCCTGAAAAATTATTGTCATTTGTGAAGGAGAAACGTGTGTTATATTTTATCTGATTCATCTGACAAGTCGGCCCCAACTCTTTCTTCAACCGAGCCTTTTCAGACCAGAGCCGCTAGTTTCGAGGATAGCAGGTAGATAGATAATCGCTAGTCTCAGCCATACATTGCCGTCTGCTTTGTCTAGTATTGCATTGCCGTCTGCTTTGTCTAGTATTGACTATTTAAATGTCGTCTGCTTCAATCGCTCTTCCATACACGAATGTGCCACGATTCAGTGATAAATGCGACAAATTGAAGCAGATAATTCCTTTATGCGTTTTTAGAACTTTTCTATAAATGGTAAAATTTCGATTATTAGCTTCAAAAACATAGGCGAGCTACTAATTGAGTGTTTTGCCGACCTCCTCCCCTTTACTGACTTCGGACAATGGTAGTTGGTTAGCGGCATTTTGGAGCTTCGGATGTCACCGTGAGTAGGAGGAAATCCTGCTGGGTAATTGTTGACAGCTTCCGATTAGTTTCGGAGGGCTTTCGATCGCTGGTTGCCATGAATATTTGCCATGTGTTTTGGCTGGAAAACCCAAGAAATTTCATCTCTTAGTAAAGCAGTCAGCTAACTAATTAGCTATACAGACAGTAGATAATAGACATAGAGATACAGTGGGCTGCGTATGCTGAAAAAAAGACCAATTAAACGTATGGATAAAACCGCAATATTTATGGATGACAACAGAGATAAAGCTAGAAATAGTCAATCAAAAACGTCATGACAAAATAATGAAAAAACAAAAACTCAGTTAAGACTGCTCTTGTTAACCTTTGCCATATTACATAACCGTCTATCTGTTCAGGACTAAAATTAATATCACGTTAACAGCACGTCAAAACAAACTGACATGAGCATGCGGAATGTATACCAAATAACCAAGACTGTTCCATGTAAAATGTGCGAATAAATTCATTATTGCAGTAGATCAAGAACAAGACTAAAAGACGACATCTGTGCTATGTTATGTCTGCATTTTGGTAACATCTGAGAGAGAGAG
Organism: Unio delphinus; assembly: GCA_029339505.1. Classification (NCBI taxonomy): domain Eukaryota; kingdom Metazoa; phylum Mollusca; class Bivalvia; order Unionida; family Unionidae; genus Unio; species Unio delphinus. The sequence continues at coordinate 1,425,477 of JAQISU010000169.1, read as the reverse complement.
AGAGAGAGAGAGAGAGAGAGAGAGAGAGAGAGAGAGAGAGAGAGAGAGAGAGAGAGAGAGTATATATTTATATATATGTGAGACAAAAGTTGCACATGACATTTTCGTTGAGCTGTCTTGTAACTTAAACTGCAGAGTTTAATTTAAATGATGTACTGAATTCAAAATACACAATTCATACATAAGAATGAAAGCTAAGAATGACAAACAATGCCTTTTTCATTGTCTTCTAATGCATCGTTAAGAAATCAAAGGTTAGAATCTAGAAGTGTCTTAATATAGTCATAATTAGTACGACTGTTTTCTTCTTCCACATGTTTGCAAACGAATACCAACTTCTGAAGCATTTCTAAACGCAATTTAAATTTAATATAATCGTCTAGTTTCAACAAGTAAATAGCGTAAGCCCATTATTATGACATCGAACACAATCGTGGTTTTTTTTCTCACAAAAGGCAGTAATATTTTTTTATATTTTCAATGTCATCGTACCTATCAACTAAAGGTACGTCGTTTTGGATGTTTTCCTAAAGGTAAAACATGCAAATAAGTATATCTTGAACTCTGAATTACTACTGTCTTTTAAACGATAGATCTACCGAATTTTATTACGTTTATTACGTGTATATTAAGTGGATACGCCTAAAGTTTGCTCTATTGTACTTGACAGCCAGGTAGAATTTGATTCTTAGAGTCATTTAACATTCTTTATTGAATTTAAACTGTTGATGGGGTTTTGTGTAAAATACCCCCATATCCTTTGTTTCGTCATATCAGTATTTCAATGGTCAGGAGCATTATTAGCTCTGGACATAAAAGCGTCTGTAACGCCCGAATAAAAACAAAAAATGAAGGATTTTTGTTTGTTTCCTTGATTGTTTGCTTATTCTTCACATTCTTAGGGAAATTTAGCCAAATAAAACAAAAACATTTTCACATTTCGTATACATTAGTTTCTATATTGTGTCAGATATCTATAGTTTCATTACAAGGATTCACGCCAAACGAAGCTATTATTTATAGTTGCTACTGTGTTCGGTATATGGTCAAGTGTACAGCTACCAGATCCATATATGTGTTTTGGGATTTTTTTTCGCGTAGTTACAATAATCAGTCATATCGCTATGACATATACAGTATTGCAGTTTATAGTGAGGTCTAGCACTGGGGCATCATGCTACGTACATGTGGCATCCAGTCACATTATCCTAATACCGGGCCGAAAAGTCCTAACATTAACCTGCTGAGTGCCAGTACCAATCATACAATGTTTTTTTTCCTCCTTTTTTTTCTTTATAAAATTTATCTATAAAAATTAAAAATTATGCCTCGGTCGGATTTCGAAGCCGCGACTTCTTGCATCCGACGAGATGCTCTCTTAGGCCACTGGAGCTATACACATATCCATTTACAATAACTGTTTAAATAAATTACGGCCATGAGGACTATATATAATGTTGTTTTATTATAAACCGGATTGTGATCCTCAAAATGTTTTGATTTGAATCGACTGGTGTAAAAATAGTACTAACAAGACAGTGTTCAGAGTAAATAATTATGCTAGATACTAATTGATGTAAATTTAAAAAATCCTCTAGTACGCGTTATCCAAATGCATACATATTGAACCTGTAATCAGGTCTCGTACGTGCCGTATATACACCAGGATAAGTGGACTCCAACTACAAACTGCAAAACATGACCGTTGCATAATACGCATGCAGATCTGTCTATGCAGTTTGTTTGAACATACAACAACGGTGATGATTTTCTGGCTCAGGGACTATGTCGTTTTACAACTGATTTATGCGCGAGTACAAATGACTTTGAGAGCATATTACGATAAGCACAGTTATAACAGAAACATTAACGATTTCACTTGTTCTAATTACAAGTGCTAAGCTTAATTCACTGACAATTGTGCTAAACGCATGTGATAAAATTAAATTTCTTGAACTAATTTCATGTAAGAAAATTAACTGCTTTAACAATTTCAACCACTATGACGTCAATTAAAACCTGGTCAAAATACACGGCCGGATCAAGCCAAGAGCTGGGAAGGAGGTTTCCAAAATTAAAAAAACGGCCATAACTTTCCACGAAAGGGTACTACAGCATAAATGTGTATATTTATTTACTCAAGGTATTTATATACGTGCGCCAGAATAATATTTCAAGTGACTACGTTTGTGTGTGTGTGTGTGTGTGTGTGTGTGCGTATGTATATGCGCGCGCGCGTGCGCTTTAGTTTTGTTTGTTTCCTTTCAGCTTCGAAGGATGTTTTCCGGAAACCCTGTATCCCCCTATCTGGCCCTGATATACCATACGGTTCAAACTATTTTTTAAAAATCGTTAAAGTAGATCCCCATTTTACATTGTTAACTACGCCAGACGTTGGATGATCGCCTGTGTAATATAGTCGTTTGAAAGTACTGTCAATTATCGCGTTAGTAATGGGCTAACAAACAGTAAACAGGCATGGAATTATCAGTCCCGGGGCATCAGGCAATGTGCATAGGAAATCTAAGTGCATACGTGATACAAGGGGGAGGAGTGGAAGGATGCTTAAAAACCGAGGCCACACTAACAAAATTTGATAACATCCCATCTGGTGGTTTTCTGTCTGTGTAAAATCGTCCTTTGCAACTAAAACTTTTGTCATTTTACTTCTGTTATTGTTTCAAGAAATACTCAGACTAGTGCATCTTGTGTTAAGTGTGATTCAATGCGATGCACACGTAGCTTTCAATATTGATTCACACGTGGCTTGCAATATCACGATTGCTACTGGTCAACGGTATCGACGATCAGCGATAAGCAGTTATTAATTATGACTGGTTGCTATGACTATTATTAAACACTGTCGAACACGACATGACTGAGTAACTAACAAAAAAAATTTTGTCACGCTGATTTTAGATTTTACTGGCATTATATTGAAATGACATCTGTCAGACCAATCACGTTTAAGCTAAGAGGATTGCGATATATATATATATATATATATATATATATATATATATATATATATATATATATATATATATATATATATAATCCGCCCCACCCCCACCCCAAAACCCCTTAAAAATAAAAAGATCCACTACCCAAAAATAGACTCGAGTCGACTCGTCCCATTCCCCATCCCACCCCCGTATGAAATATAGATATGTGTATTTATTGTGCATCATCCTATCAAGGTCTAGCAGTGGCGGGCACTATATCGTCGTTGAATCAAGTTGAATACAACTTGTCTGAAATATCTATAGCACATATATGTCATATCAAAAGCAGGTCCTTCGACGAGAAATCAACTAGATTTCATTCAATAAACCCACACTACATACTCCAAATACTCACCTTGCACATTTGCCATATAAAACATCTTTCCCAGATGAATACCCATTTCGTAGACAAAAGTAAACGCCCGTTGTTTTGTAAGATTTATGACGTGTTTTGGGTTCAAGAACAGCCATATTTCCTGCGAACAGGCGGTGAGCTGTGATCACTTTTGTGGGTCAATCATTTCTCGATTGGCACGATCTCGATTAACGTGAATGTTAGAACTATGGTGATAATCTAAGTTTACATTTCTCAAACAGCTCTGAACAAACATTTGTCTTTCCGCTTACTTCAACCTCAATCCCTCGACAAACAACTGAAGACATGGTTCGAGTTCTTCGAGTATAAATCAAACGATTTTCAAATGAGCAGAATCGAAAATCTCTGAAACCAATTTTGCATCACGTTTTTAAAGATTGTTTTGTGTATAATCGATGCCATGGAACTGTTCATCATATGTTGTAATGTAATATCTCATTTTTTCTTCAATGTTATCGTCATCGTTTGAGGTCAGCAATTGCTAAAGAATTGGACTAGTAATCCAATGTAAGCACAAATAAATATAAAATATAATCTAATTTATTTTAAAGACAGTAAAATATAAAGTGACACTAGAGTTTTGGACTGAGGGCAAACACGATTTAACCGGAAGTATACAATCAAGAACAATTACATTTGACTTGTTATTATGATGCATACGAGAAGACAGAAACAGCAAAATAATTTTCATCGCAATGACTTAATCATTCGCACTTATAATATGCGTGTTGATCGCGCAGTGGGTTTACCTGCTTTTTTGCAAGAAGGGTGTACTTTTTCTTATGTGCCGTAAGATCGGCACGATTTAGAAGAATATAATGAAGCGTGTTAACCGAGACACTTTAATTTTCAGGTTTATGGTTTGTTGATCATGGGCTACATTCACCCCAATCATTACATTGCCGTAAAGAAAGAAAAAAAAGACCATAAAGAAAACTGACAATTTCCAAACACCTAAAGATCGTACGAAACTCGTATCCTTTTTCTCACCATGTCGTAAATAATGGTTAATTTTGCGACATTGTGTGTGCTTGCGCATATATATATATATATATATATATATATATATATATATATATATATTTATATAAAAGGACTTGTTCAGGACAGTGATGATCGATTACTCAATAATCGAAGTAATACATATATAAATGAAAACCTTTGTTTAAAATCGCATGGTAAATTATATTATTATTCTTCTGAATAAACCAATTTTTATGATATAAAAAAATGAAGTTTATTCTGCATTTTGTAGCATTACTACTAGACTAGATTAAAAGCTTTACTAGTCGAAGCATTTATATTGACTTTTATGACAATGCTTTGACCATGATTGTTTCTATTTAAGTATTAGGTACTCAAAAGGTCTGATGGTCATAAGAGCTTATTCGTTGCAATAAAACACTCTGGCAACAATTAATAAATTTACCCTACTCTTTACGGCATGTTCTTCTGTAATTTACCATAGTCCTACTAGGTACGCAAACTGTTCGTTTGTAAATAATAAAAAAAAATTTAAAACAATTTTTAATAAAAAAAATTACAACTGAATATCTGATATACTATATCAGTTGAATTTGTGTGTAGATTGTCTATAAATTATCCTCAGGTTTCTGGAGAGAGAGAGAGAGAGACGAGAGCACTACATGGAGGATAACACATTTATCTTTTGTTGGATTGCCATATCACATTAGTTGCGACGATTCTTTTACCATATAGTCAAACGACAATGCTCAAACGTCGTTTTAATGACTCGGGTTTCCTACTTCAGTATTAGAGACATCGAAGAGTATGATAAACGCGCCACCAACTACTGGTGCTTTGTCTCTCTACGTGAAACTTGTTGCAAAAGCGTGCTCAAAGTAGTTGTAGTTACTTTTTTTTTCACCAAAAAGGCACGAATCTACTGAGAAATCGTGTTAAATTTCACATCATTTCAACCTTTGCCTTTAAAAAAGAATTAATCTTATGCCCGACGTCGTAATTCTAATACCAGGAGTCATTGTAAAGCTAAATTAACAGAGAAATGCAAGAAAATCTGAATGCCTGTTTGTGTCTGGCATTTTGACATGTGTCGCACATATCGTACCAGTAACTTAATGGTCTCATGTCACCATTTTGTTAGTTACATACTTCGATAAAATTTACGCATATATATATATATATATATATATATATATATATATATATATATATATATATATATATATATATATATATATAGAGCGCTACACAATATAATATCAGCATAATATTTCTACCAGTCATATGAATACAGATGTAAATTAATGGGAAATATAATTCCTTCGCGATTTATTCCCGGCGTTAATTGTTGTCATGGAGTTCATTTTATTTATTGGAACATATATATATATATATATATATATATATATATATATATATATATATATATAGAGAGAGAGAGAGAGAGAGAGAGAGAGAGAGAGAGAGAGAGAGAGAGAGAGGTGAAGCTGGACAAACAAAATAATCATATTCTGACAATAAAAGTAGAAAAAAATTAAGGGACAAAAACATTGCAGTTTGAGTATATAGGATGGGCCATTACTAGTCATATGGTACAAGCAAACTGTTAGCTAAACTGTACTTCTATAAACACAACAATGATTATTAACATATTGAGTCATGCTTGTCTTACTTGATGTAATTTGGTAAATGTTTCTGATTGTCAGTAAGCATCAGTCAGTAATGCAATCAACTAATCCTTAAATGAATATTAATATTAATTTCGCTACCATGTCATATTCTTCAATGACAATTATAAAATTAAACTGTATTATATATAATTCATTGGCTAATATAACAATACAGTAATACAAGAAGAATGAGCAAGCAATGTAAATGTACCACAGCATATAACATATTATACAAAAATAAGATACATAATCGGATTGGATTTTAAATGACCGTCTGTTTACTAATTTTGATTTTTAAAAAATGATAGCTGTTTCTCTTATTTTGAAGAAAGTTGTTTCATTTATGATAACTATCATTGTATGGTTAACACCTGCCAAATTTGTATAAAATGCAGTGTGAATGCAGCTCGGAACAAAACATGCACTTTGGGGCATAGACCTGTTTACCTATTTTGGGTACGACTAAACACTCGTTTGCCTGCACATAAGCAACACATTCTGTATGGTAAAAACAAAAACAACTATATATATATATATATATATATATATATATATATATATATATATATATATATATATATATATATATATATATATATATATATATATTTCTTGGCCGAAATTCAAGAAGGGTAATCATTAGTAACGAGTAATTTGCTTTATGTAACAGCATACAAACTTTGTAATCTGTCGTACTTTTTTTATTTTAAAATCATCCATATGCACTCAATAACTATCAACAGGGATTTTCCATTTTAAAACATTTCTCAGCAGGAAGTGATGATAAAATTTGTAGCCCGGTTATTGTGGGCTGATCGATCGGGCGTGATTCATTAGACTGGGGTCAAAGGCAATGCTAACTTTCGCCGGCGAGACGGGTGTCAGAGATGACACACTAAGAACAATGGCGTGAAACGGTCGATATAAATCCCCGATAGCGACGTTGCAAAGAGCAACTCTTTGGATAACGATTTTATCGAAGAGGCCGCTTGCTTTAATCGGCGAAAGCAAAACATGTTACTGTTGGGAACAACACGTAAATGGATCTTGATGACAATCTAACTACAACAATAAACAATGAATTTAGATTTTAACTCAGACAGTGCCATACTATTAATATATTTGCCACAACAAAGGGGTTACGTAGTCATTATACTTGTTAACCAAGATCATTTGCTTTTAGCCAGAAAAAAAAAAGACTTCTTCGGATATAGGAAGTGTGGATCTGGAAACGGTATATAATGATTATTATCATTATGGCTGTGGACGTTGATGTTTGCTCCAATCTTTTAAATGTTTTGTCGCATTTCTTCGAGAAGGAACTTTAAAATTAACAGGCTATATGGGGAAAAAAGTTTTTATTCCCAGTCTAAACGCTGACACCCATACATTTATTCATAATTTACATACAAATGGAAATCAGAGCCTTGCCCTCCCAGTGAAGTAGCTAACTTTTATTTCTAAAATCATATAGTCTAACCCATGTGTCTCAAACCACCTGAGTGACCCATACAACATTTTAGATGGACAAAGAGCCGCATCACCTTTGTTATCTTGTGACGCCAGCCATTTTTTGAGCCACAGTATACAGCTTGACGGGCTGCGTCTCTTACCATATCCCATGTTAGACTAAATGGGAAAACCCATTGAATGCCTCAAAACGCCAGTTTTTCCTAAAACACGCACAGGACTTTATTGCTAACAGCTTTTTTCAAGATCGCATAATACGCCAGTAGATTTAGTGTACATGGTACGCTCTTGAAACCGAAAGTAGAACGAGCTACAACGAATACGACTTGCTGACACGTTTTAAAATAAGAGCTAGAGATCTATGATGGTGGAAATGAATTGCGGGAAACATTCCGTTGCTTTTCCTCGACAGGTCTTTAAATCTGGAATGTCTATGCAAATACGACCCCACTTGATTATAAAGTCAGAGTTC